>OY998177.1:170419785-171108320 GCA_963921935.1 Galeruca laticollis | reverse complement strand
TTAGTGTTACAGATACAAAAAACATCAGAATGGATATATTTATGGCTGAGGCTGAGAATATAATTGATGACACCCCAACTAATGACAAAGACGTATTAAGGGCTAAAGCTACAAATGTGGTTACCAATTTTTTCAACAACAATAACTCAAAAAAACCATCAAAATACAATAGAATGTATAAGACTACTCAAGCATTTTTAAAAGATCATCCAGATCTTTATATATTACAAGCAGATAAAGGGGGATGTACAGTAGCAATGGACAAACAAGATTACATTGGGAAAACTGAAATAATGTAGGAAGATAGGAACACATATGTTAAAATGAATAAAGATCCAACGTCGTCGATCCAGAACAAATTCAATGAACTTGTAAAATATTTGGAATCAAAAAATGAAATTAGCACCAATACTGCTAAAAAACTATACATTCGTAACGCTTCCTTTCCAAAACTGTACTGTTTACCAAAAATACACAAACCTGACATACCTTTAAGACCAATTGTTAGCTCCGTTAATGCAGTAATATATGAAATCGCAAAAACTGTTAGTGACATCTAAAAAAAATGCGTTCGAAGACCACAATAACTATAATATTAAGGATACGTTTACATTTGTAACAGATATCAGAAATAGGCTCCTTCCGGAAAATTATATATTAATCTCTTTAGATGCGGTATCTCTATTTACAAATATTCCTTTGGAACTGGTAGTAGATATTGTAGAAAATAAATGGAACATTGTTGAAGGGTTTACTACGTTGTCGAGGGATAATTTTTTGGCGGTTGTGAGATTTGTTTTTGACAATAGTTGTTTTAGTTTTAACAACGAATTTTTTCATCAAATATTTGGGACACCAATGAGTTCTCCTATAAGTCCAATATTAGCAAGAATTGTGTTGGATTTCTTATTAGATCAGGTTATTCCAACATTACCTTTCGAAATTGCATTTTTATATAAATATGTAGATGACATAATTTGTGCCATACCTTAGGAGCATACCTAAACTATATTAAATGGGATTAATTCTTTTAATGAGCATATTCAGTTCACCATTGAAATAGAAGACGATCGCTCGTTACCTTTTTTGGATACCAGAGTAGTCAGAGACACTGATAACAAAATAATATTAGATTGGTTCCAAAAACCTACAGATTCAGGCAGGTTTATAAATTATTTTTCAAGTCACCCCAAATCACAAATTTACAACACCGTAATAGCAATGAAAAACAGGGTAGTACATATCAGTGATAAAAAATGGTTAGTATCGAACCTCCACAAACTATTTGTGATCTTCGCTAATAATGGTTATCCAAGGAACGTGCTAAAAAAGCTGCTATACAACACCGAAATGTATGATGGAGCGATTGATCCTCCGGAACCACAACAAATTTTATATAAAAAGTTGTCATTTATACCGCAGTTGTCTAACAAAATAATAGCGATTTTCAAACAATTTAATAACATAAAAATTTCGAAATATAACCAACAAAAAAACGCTAACTTATTTACAAAGCTTAAGGACAAAACACCACTATTGTACAATACCAATGTAATTTATAAACTGCCATGCAGAGATTGTCAAGGGTGTTACATAGGCCAAACGTCCCAATGGTTGAAACAAAGAATCACTCAACATAAAAGTGACTGCAGACTACACAAAAATACTTGTGCCACAGTAGAACACCACTTAAAGACAGGTCATAATTTTGATTATGATAATATAACTTTATTGGAAAAAAACAACAACTACAGATCTAGGTTATTCCTTGAAATGTTTTATATCAAGAAATATGAAGACAACCTAAACTACAAACTTGATACTAACAATTTGAGCAATATTTATTGTTATCTTTCTAATTATTTTTAACATGTCACTCTGTATATTAACAACTTTTAAATTCTTATCACTTTTTACTATAATATATAAAAAACAGCAGAATAGAAACATTTTATATTAATCTATTTTTAATGTGTGTAATGTGATGCTAGTGTCCGTATCGGCAAAACAACTGTTGCTCTCTGTAAGTTTTTATTTATTGTTAATTTTAATGGGTTTTAAAATGTACATTACGAATTATTGTAGAATTTCTCCTGAAAAAGCTGTTAAACAATGGCGGAATATTGAGAATATTAGAAAAATTGCAGTTTTAATTGCCTACAGACCGCTATACCCGAAATTTATGAAATATTCTATATATATATATATATATATATATATATATATATATATAAAAATCAAATCAAATATAAAAAGTCTTAAAGAAAAACGACCTAGTTTCGGTTATCAGAGGCAGTAAAACCTAATTAAACAATTATGAAAAATCAACAAATTAACCCAAGGTTGTCATGCATAAATGTCGAATCCCAAAACACCGATGTTTTGAATATCATAAAAATATAGACGAATTATGCAACTTAGCATAGAGTAAGTCAGATCAGCAATTAGAGTTAACCTTCAACAACGAAAATAAAAAACACACATAGAGGCAAGGACGAGTAAGTGACGCATCGAAATACAGCAGCGTTTGCTGTTTTGGCAAAACCAACTTCGCCCAAAAAACTCGAAATAAATAGAGGGAAAGAGGACGACGAGGGTAGTCGGACAACGACAGTACAGTCCGGTACTTCTGGAGTTTGTCGACCTACGGAAGCCCGCGTTTTGGCAGTGAGTTTTAGTGATTGTCACAAAGTGCTGGAATCAGAGATAGCCGATCAGAGTTTATCTCCCGTCGACCGATCGAGAATAGAATCCAGACGCCGTTTTTTTTTGTGACGTCCGACCAGTATTTTCCAAACCGTGAGTTTTTGAATCTGAGAACCTTCTATCATTGTTTCTTGGGAAAATCATATTGGTATTGATTTTTTTTGTTTTGCGTGTCTGACTATCCATCCTGCCATATAAGTGTTATACTGAAACTTGAGCCGTATATCACCGTATTAGAGAGTATTATACTTCCTAAATTTGTTTCTTATGATTATACAATTTTATTCAGGGAGTTTTACAAGGGGTACACCCCCCTAAACCTAAACCATACAGATTACTCCATTCATACGCTGAAAAAGTTTCGTATCAGGTATTATATTATGAAGTTTTATTCCTGATATATTTATTTATGTTAATCGACTGTTTACACTGTAATTGGGGAGAAATATTTCCAATACCAATTCCTACCCCTTGTATATGAGAGACGCCAATGACCATAATATGTTATTTATAGCATAAATTGTATTCGCTTCGAACATTAAGATTTAATTATTCAGTTAAAATTTTATCGGGCGCCGTAGGTCACCCCGGTCAGCAGAAAAGTGGAGTTACAAAGTCATCTTTTTTTCAGTACGTAATTTCAATGTTATGAAAGTCACTGAGGTAACATGCTCTAGCTTCTCACAATTACAGTACCTAATTTTTTTCGCCTTCTTATCTACCATACCTTTCAACAAGTTGACGATCTGGTCAAGTCTGTCATCGTCACCTTCTTCCTGCATGGTCCTACCTTTGTTGTATCACGAAGCCCTCGTGGCGGTTTCATATTCCAGAGCAACAGTTAATGCATTGACCAACGTTTTGGGATGGGCTAAACGAAGCGTCTCTTGCATATCGGGATCACGTAAGCCATCAAAAAAGGACTGGATGCCCAGATATCCCATCATGTTCTCTGGTGCTGATGGATAAGCGAATCGAACTAGTCGGGCAACATCCACTTCATACTCTTGAAGGGGTTCGTCACATTTCTGTCTTCGGTTCTTCATCTGGGATGGGTACAAATGTTCTAAATGTTCGTGACCATATTGCATGACCAACCTCTTCTTCAGCTGCTCAAAGTCATCCATTTTTTCGTGTGGTATCGTCTAATCTACATTTAAGGCATCCGCCCGAAGCGCAATGGTTAAATTTACTGCCTTCTCCCTGTCGGACCAATTATTCACTCTAGCTGCTAACTGTTTCACATAATTGGTCCACAATGTCTTTTCGTCGAACGTTGGAACCTTGACTTGGACAAAACTGCCAATATCATCTAACTTAGGGAGTGTCGTTGTTCTTTCCGTGTGTTGGCATTTACTGTGTTCTTAAATCATCCATCTCTCTCTCTAACTCCTTGATTTCCTCGTTCATCTGGTTTTTCATCATTGACATCTTATTCTCGATTTTATCTTCCATCGATGTCATCTTATTCTGAATATCCGATTTAAGGGACGAAATCTTATTGTCGGCGTCAGCAGCAATGTCATTTTTAACGATGAGATATTGGCAGAAATCTTGTCCATTTTAGCAGAAATATCGTCTTTCACATTAGTTGAAATATCCTCTTCCATGGCAGAAAAATCGTTCTTTATAGCAGAAATATCGTTTTTCACATTCTTTGAATTCTTATTTTCCAGGGCCTAAATATCGTTTTTCACATGCGTTAAAATAATCTCTTCCATGGCAGAAATATCGTTCCCCATGTTAAACCCGAAGAAATGTCAGCTATTCCAAAACCGAGTCAACTATCTAGGTCATATAGTGAGCAATAAAGGAGTGATAATGGATCCTGAGAAAATTGCTTCCATTCAGCAATGGCCGCAACCAACCGACAAACATAAAATTAGGCTTCTTTGGACTTTGCACATACTATGGGAGATTTATCAGGAAGAATGAAGATATTGCCAAGCCCCTTACTCGACTCACTGAAGAATCAAGATCTTTCCAATGGGACGAAGACTGTCGAACGGATTTTGAAACGTTGAAGAGGCATTTAACCATGGCGCCGATATCAGGATATCCATTACCAGAGGGATAATTTGTTCTTGACAGCAACGCAAGCAACGTAGGAATTGAAGGAGTGCTCTCACAGATCCAAGAAGGGCTAAAAAGAGTGCTGGAATATTTCAGTAAAGTTCTCTGCAAACCAGAACGAAGCTACTGCATCAGAAGAAATGAACTTTTGGCGGTAGTGAAGTCCGTGGAACATTTTTACCAGTACCTCTATGGAAGAAAGTTCTCAATCCGGACTGATCACGCAGCACTCAAGTCGTTAATGCAGTTCAACAATCCCGAAGGACACTTCGCTAGATGGATTGAGCGACTTCTAGAATTCGATTTCAACATCAAACATCGAGTTGATATGAGTCCCCGAAATGCCAACTACCTATCCAGACGGCGGTGCCCAACAGACTATTACCACTGCAACAAGGAGTGATCTAGGGAAGCTGCAGTTTCAAGAACAACAGTAGTCAATGAAGAATGTTCACCCACCAGGAACTGAGAAGATCAGGAGAATGATCCTCGCCTAAAGAAGATTTGGCAATGGAAGGAAGGAATTCTGTCCAGGGTTGGGATCTCTTTTTTAAAATATAATTCATGTAGTTCTCGTCTTGTTGTAATTTGCATATGTTCATCAAGGTCAAATGGTTTTCTTCCAGTTGACTTTTTAGGTGGAGATATATTTCCATTTTTCCTCTCTCTTAGAAGCCTGTAAATAGTAGATTCAATGACTCCTGTCATATTGGAACATGTCGAAACTATATTTCTAATGGTAGCAGCCGGCATTTGATGTACAACAGTATCATGCACATTTAACACTACAGTCTCCGTTTGTAAGCTAATCACGCTCTTACACTTTACTGGGGTAAAACTTGAAGACATTTTTCACTACACAGTTAACACTTATGGAACATAAGCGACTCTAAGCAAAACAAGTTATACAAATTTGGGCGAGACCAAGTTTCACCGTATATACCTGCAAAATTTCTAAGCAGTCATTGGGACAATCCCTAGTAGGACCCTATTGTAATGTTTCTTGGAAATGTTATTATCAACATTCCGAAAATCAGAAAGTAATTATCTGGAGAATGAATTGATAAATGGTTTGTTAATATGTCTCCCAAGAATTAACCTGCTCCAAATTCTCAAGATAATTAGTTAAATATTCAGTCAGAATAGTTGCGTTACAAGATTATTTCGAAAATAATGTATTTGTTTTAACTGCATGTACTCTGCAAATGTATGAAGGTCAGGTAGTTGTTTTAACTAACCGAATTTACATGTATATTACTTTTATATATCAGATCGGGTATAAAATTAAATAGTAAATAAATTCCTTAGATGAACTGTGACGCTTATGCTTTACTACCTGACTAGCATCTGTGACCTTTTCGCGTGCTATTAGTCAATAAGAAACAGACTAAAGCAGAAATATTTTGTACATGTATGTAATTTTACTGTAGAGGTTTTTTTGATCGGTCTAAGCTTCTCTAATTGCTATTCTATGAAAAGCACTATCGTTGTTGGAATTTTCCTTATTCCATAACCAAAATCAAAATAAAAGTTGGAAATATCAGTTGTACTTTCTTATTGATCAAAATAACATAATATTTTGGAAATGTAAAAATTCAGATTCAGTTCAAATGATATATAGCACGTATAGAGACTGCATAATGAGTGTAACAAAATGAATAATGGAAATAATAAGCAGAGTAACAAATCAAAGGTATTACACGAACAGTAAACACATTACAAAATTCATTTTCAATGTACGAAGTTACTCTCGCATGAATTGACATGAATATTTTAATTTCAAATAACGCCCTCTTGTGGATACAGTAACATCAATGTGATAATTTGAAATACTGTTGGAAAACAAATGTGTAACCATATTCTTATAATTCGTACGCTAGAATCGCATCGCATATTGAGATTTTGTGGCTTCGTTGAAAGTTCTAAAATGGTTCGCTATAGGCGAGTGAAATTTGGTTTGCTACCTCTTTCTTGAATTTTTAGTATGAATTGGGTCCACTTACATATCATAGTAAAATCCATGTATTTTGTCAAATAAAAACCCCGACTCGGACTTTATAGACGTAGGTATTCCAAAATAGTGTAATATTTTTCTTATTTGTTTAAAACAGTTTATTCTGATGGGTGGGATAAATTCATACACACGGTAGGTTCACTTACTTAATTTATTTATCAACTACACTATTCACTAATTTATATTATATACACAGTATATGCACTTGAACTAATTTATATGAACACTTCACTAATTTATATTCACTTATTCACTGTTTATCTCACGATATTGAATTAAAAACTAAACTAACTCTGCCTGGTTGAGCCTTTATATATTAGTGCCTTTTTTACTAGATAATTCTAGATTGAGGCTTACACAAAAAAAATTGGCTTTCTGGCATTTTCTAGATAAGACTGGTCACAAAAACAATGTCTAGATAATATAGGCACAAAAAATCGTAAACAGTTCTAAGAAATCCCTGCGCATCCGCCAAAATCTTAACTTTCATACATGGCTTAGACAGAGTCGGATTGGTCTACACTAGTGTACTATTTCGTAACAATAGTATTTTTATGATTCGCGTATAAAAGAGACTTCATTATAACATTGTTTACAGTGTCACAATGAAATCTATTGGAACACTATTTTAGTAATTTTTAGTGTCATACAGTTGGTTATTGTAAGTAGTATGTATTTTTATTTGACATTTGACTTCAACGTTGAAACAAATCGTAAAATAGTCTAACGTTGTTTTAGCTGGCAAATTATTATATTAAATGGTCTTAAAGGTAAATTTGAATAAATTATATATTAAAAATTTTAATAAAGTTCCCTAACATTTATTCATCAATGATTTCTCAAAGAAACTTAAGAAATTGAATATAACCAAAAGCAACCATACGGAAATTCCTGCACATTTACAATCAGTCAACGACTTAAATACTAATTTTACTAACTATGCAAGTAAGTTGCCTTCTAGTAATGAACTATTAAGCTATTAGAACAACAGTAAAAACTGTTTTTAATTCTATTATAGATGATGACATTACCAACATAATTAGGGGCATGAAATCTAAAGCTTTCGGAAATGACAATTTAAATATTGACATCATTAAGTTAGTGTTTTTAAATGAAACTCACGGTCTCTAGTTAATTCCACAATATGATAAAAGTTATTGAAAATTCTAAAAAATTGACAATTGTTTCGATAAATTAATATCATCGTCAGAATGACAGAAATTCCAATTCATTTTATGCCTACCTAATGTTTAGTAGTTATTTTTGGCTAGACCAAGAAGTAACCTAACTTGTGATTGGCTTAATATATGTTTATAGAAAGAAGAAGAAGATGTGATATTACAAATATTGAAGCTTAGATATTATTAGCCTTATGGTGATATCCTGGATATCATTTTTCCAATTAAGATCAGTATAGCTGTGCAATCATATATAAAACCAGGAAAACTATATCTGCTGATCTTCACAATTATCACTTAAGAAGACAGTTTATTAGTGGAGAACTCCCTAGATTTAACTGTTCATTGACAACTTCATATTGTGGGTTTCTTAAACGTCTTCTAATTTCCAGTTCTTCAAGGAAATCCAGTTCTTGTTTCTTTTCACAAATATGCAGCACTTCTAGTTCTGTGTTAGGTATCAATGAATGATTGGTGTCAAGTAGATGTTTTGCGTAGTGAGATTTATCTGGTTGTTTTAATCTGTATGCTCGTAAGTGCTCACTGTATCGTATTTCAAAATTCCTAAGGGTCTGACCCAAATAGACAGCATTACATTCTGGACATTTGAGTTTATATATACCTGACTTCTTTAATAGTGGTATTTTTGTTTTTACATTTAACAATTTTTTACTAACGCTACTTTCTGTTTTAAAAGAAATTGTTGTATTCGTTGCTGAAGATATTATCTTTGAAATATTATTAGAAATATTTCCTGCATATGTGATGGTTTTATAAGTTTTAATTTCATCAGCTTGTTTAGGATATATTAGTTGTAATGCCACTTTTTCTTCTTTTTTACTAATTAGTTTATTTATCATATCTAATGGAAAACCGTTAGATGTTGCTATTTGTCTAATTGTATTAATCTCTCAATCAAAATTACATTTGTTCATAGGAACTGAAAAAGCTGTATGTATCATTGAATTATATGCTGCTAGTCTGTGTAACACAGAAATAGAAGTGCTGCATATTTGTGAAAAGAAACAAGAACTGGATTTCCTTGAAAACCTGGAAATTAGAAGACATTTAAGAAACCCACAATATGAAGTTGTCAATGAACAGTTAAATCTAGGGAGTTCTCTACTAATAAACTGTCTTCTTAAGTGTAATTGTAAAGATCAGCAGATAAAGTTTTCCTGGTTTTCTATATCATTGCACAGTTATACTGATCTTAATTGGAAAAATGATATCCAGGGTATCACCATAGGGCTAATAATATCTAATCTTCAATATTTGTAATATCACATCTTCTTCTTTTTTCTATAAACATATATTAGGCCAATCAAAAGTTAGGTTACTTTTTGGTCTAGCCAATAATAACTACTAAACATCAGGTAGGCATAAAATGAAATGTAAGTTCTGTCATTCTGACGATGATATTAATTTATCGAAACAATTGTCAATTTTTTAGAATTTTCAATAACTTTTATTATATTGTGAAATTAACTAGAGACCTTGAGTTTCATTTAAAAACACTAATATGAGCATATTCTACGAAGTAAGGGTCGAGACAGTTAATTTCATCATTAAGTTATGTTGCCCATTTATAGTACCCTATATTAGACATCTAATTAATGCTTGTATCGAATGTAGTTATTTTCCTTCATCCTGGAAAATAGCAGTAGTATTACCTTTGGCTAAAATTAACAAACCTAAAACTTGCAGTGACTTAAGATCAATGAACAGTTTGCCAGTTTTGTCGAAAATCTTGGAAAAAGTTATGGAAAAACAAATTAGAACATTTACTAATGATTACAATGTGCTACCTGATAATCAGTCTGGATTTATACCGGGATTTAGTTGTGCTACTGCACTCGCACATGTAACTGATGAATTAATACGGGCTGCTGATGATAATAAGATATCGGTTCTGATTTTGCTGGATTATACCAAAGCCTTTGATATGATTGATCACAGTGTCCTGCTAGCTATATTAAAATTTATCAATTTTGGTGATACCGCTAGGGCACTCTTGGGATCCTATCTATGCGATAGGAGTCAGACTGTTAAGATCTGTAACATACAATCCAATTTTTGAGAATTGAAAGTCGGTGTTTCACAGGGCAGTATTAGATTAGATTTTAACGGGGTTACAGAGCACTGAAACCAAAGTCCTATTGTGCCCCCCCTATCAGATATGTTCTCGCTACTACTACAGCTCGCCTTCCAATCCAAGGTTCTAATGAACTCTAGTATTTGGGACGGCTTCAACAAGGTTAGGTCCTCACTCTTACAAGTTTCTTGTCCGAGCATTTCTTGCGTTGGTTTGCAATGGCGACGCATTCCAGAACTAGGTGACCCGGAGTTTCATCCTCCTCCCCACAGAATCTACACTCGTCAATCTCTGCTAGACCTATTCTCATTAAGTGCTTCCTAAGGCGGCAGTGTCCCGCAAGAAAGCCCGTGAGGAGATGTGAGGTCCAAATATTTTTTGGATATACTAGTGTCAAAGTTCCCCAGGAACTTTTTGGAATGTTCCAACCCGGAAAGGCACCACCAGAGTGCTTCTCTTTCGGTTTCCTCTTTTTTCCGAAACTCTTTCTTGTAGGAGCATTTTGCTACACCACAGAAAGGCTCCGGGCCAATAAAGGGCATTTGTGCTCCTTTCCTGGCAAGTGTATTGACCTCTTCACTTCCCGTGATTCCTGAGTAGCCAGGAACCCAGACTAAAGAGACCCTGTTATTCTTGCCTAATTCATCAAGTTTTCTTCGGCACTCCCATGCCAACTTTGAGTAAATGACATGGGAGCTCAATGCTTTGATAGCTGCTTGACTATCAGAATGGATCGATATCTCACATTTCTGGTAGTTTCTTTCTAGGTTCATTTCCACGCATCTTTCAATCGCAAGTATTTCTGCCTGAAAGACGTTTGGGAAGGTGCCTAACGATAATGAGTATCTGGTGCCAGGCCCAAATACTCCAGCGCCTGCACTAATGGTGGTTTTTGAACCATCCGTATACCATCTAATTGAGTTTTCTTTGACAGTTTCGGTGGTGTATTCACTTTCCCAGTCTCTCCTCGTATTTAGCATCGTGGTGAATTTTTTTTCTATGCTTACTTTCCTGATCATTCCGTCACTGGGAAGATTCGCTAATGAGGTATATCTTGTCAGAGAGGACCAAGCTCCCTGATTTTTAATACTCTCATTGCCTGAACCTTCCTTAGATATTTTAAGAATTGCTCTAGGGCAGATCTTTCTATCACCAGATGTAGAGGTGTGAGATCTGTAATGATCTCAAGTGCCCTAGTTGGACACGTTCTCATAGCTCCAGTGATGCACACACAGGCAAGCCTTTGAACTTTATCGAGGGTTTTCCTTGTGCTGTACTGACTTGCTTTTGTGTGCCAAACTATTGCCCCATACGTAATTGCTGGTCTCACAATCATGGCGTATTTTTGGGTTACAGCCCCACCTCTTACCAGCTATATTTCTGCACGCCATCAAAGCTCTTATTGCTTTACTAGCAGTTATTTCCACATGCTTATTCCACAGAAGCTTACTGTCTAGGGTTATCCCTAGATATTTAACCTCTGATTTCCATTCTATGATTTCCCCGTTTAAGGATATGGGTTTCATGGCTGGAAGTGTTCTTTTCCGGGTAAATGGAATTACTGTGGTCTTGCTTGGGTTAATGTATAGCCCCACTGACAAGCACCATTGCTCAATGATTCTGAGGCCCTTTTGTAATAAATCACACAAGGTGCTCTCGAACTTGCCTCTGACTATTAAAACAATGTCATCGGCGTAGCCCATACATTCGAAGCCAAGCTCCGTTAGCTTGTAGATCAACTCATCTACTACGAGGCTTCATAGAAGGGGAGATATCACTCCCCCTTGAGGTGTCCCCCGAGTGGCTTTAACTGAGGTGGTTTGATTCCCCACCTGTGTCTCAGCTATCCTCGTTGTCAACAACTCATACATCCATTTTACAATGGTTCCATTCACTCCTCGCCTTTTTAGTGCGTCTTTGACAGACACATGAGTTGAATTGTCAGAGGCCCCTGTTCTATGGATGACTTCTGTCAGCTGATACAGAGCCGTCTCAGTTGATCGATCCGCTCTGTAGGCATGCTGACATTTATGAAGTGTTATATTCTCCAGATTATCTGTTCTTATGTAGTTATCCACTACTTTCTCCATCGATTTGAGTAGAAACGATGTTAGACAGATGGGTCTTAAAGATCGGGGATCAGTCCCATATTTTTTCCCTATTTTTGGTATGAAGGTTACCCTTGCCCTTCTTCATTTTCTAGGTATTAGACCCACTGCTAGGTTGCTTCATGTAATCTTCAGCAGGCGAGGAAGAATCTCCTCTATCCCTTGCTGTAGGAGTGCTGGAAATATTCCATCCACTCCTGGTGATTCAGATGTTTGAAAGGGCAGTATACTGGGACCTTTATTATTTACTATTTATACACCTAATTTTGTCACTTGTCTAAACTACATAAATTGTCATTGTTTCGTAGATGATAATAAGCTGTATTATTCCTTTAATTACGAATATCTTTTAGAACCTCTCAGAAAATAGATAGAGATCTCAATGAGATTTTGGAAATATCAGAAAAACACTGCCTAAAAATTAATTCCAGTAACTCGGCTGTTCCATATTTCTGTGGTGAGGAGTATCGTCAAACTATAGTGAACAATATTTCGCTTGAAATTAATGGAACTGATATTTCGGTTAAAAGATACTGCAAAAATTTAGGACTAATAATTGAAATTTCGGTTTAGGGAACACGTTACACATTACAAAGCGCGTACGCCTCATTAAAATTAATATATCCTCAGAGACATATACTATTTACCGAAACTAAAAAAATGTTATGTGATGCTTTGGTTCTCTCTCTTTTCAACCATTGCGACACAGTATATGGCCCATGTCTTGATGCTAGAGATTCTCAACGTATACAAAAGATACAAAATTCTTGTGCAAGACTGATCTATGGAATAAGAAAATTTGAAAAAATTTCGCACAAATTTGAAGAAATAAAATGGTTAAACATGTTTAGTCGTAGAAACTTACATTTAGCAGTTTTTTATCATAAAATATAGAGTTCGAAAACGTCGGCTTATTTACATAACAAACTTACTCTCAGAACTGATATTCACAATTTAAATGTAAGAAAGAAAACAATTCTTCATATTCAACGTTATTCCAAATCTATTTTCAAACGTTCTTTCTCATATGGCATATCAGTCGACAGCAATAAAATACATGCTCTGAATTCATCATATCTTCGTTGTTCGGCTATGACATTTAAACAAAAATACAAAAACTATTTGTTTGAATTGTAGAAATAAGTATAAGGCTGCTCCTTCTTTGATCCCTTCTTACTTATATCATCCCCTCTTTCCTCACTTTACATCTTAATATTACCCCTCATTCAAAATTTGTCGTTTTCTTGTTGACATTTATTGTTTAATTAGTATAAGTTTTATGTATATTGAGTATTTTATATTATTATTACTGGCATTGGTGGAAGAGCAGGAAATGACTACTCGTCTGATCCTGAACCAATCTAGCCATTTATCCACATTGATTTAAAGTACTGTCAAATGTGTTGACAGACAAACCGTTCTTCTTCGGAAACGAACCCACCAACTTAGATATTGTAGTATTCGCATATTTAGCACAAATCTACTTCATCGACAAAGAAGTCTGTTATCCATTGAGAGATTACATGACGCTAACCTGACCGAATTTAGTAGGGCTCGTTAATCGCATGAAGAAACGTTGTTTTTCACATTGGGACGATAACTGCACGACTTTGGATTTGAATTCACATTTACTCAAACCCAAAGCGGAAGAATCAAATGAAAACAAAGAAGGGAGCAAAGACGAAAAGGTAGGCGACAGAGAATCAGAAGAAAAAGATCTCGAAAAAGAAAAGGCTAAAGAAAACGAATAAAACAAAAATAACGAGAAATTTGAAGAAAACAAGGAAAAAGAAGTAAAGTAAAGTAAAGTAAAGTAAAGTAAAGTAAAGTAAAGTAAAGTAAAGTAAAGTAAAGTAAAGTAAAGTAAAGTAAAGTAAAGTATAGTAAAGTAAAGTAAAGTAAAGTAAAGTAAAGTAAAGTAAAGTAAAGTAAAGTAAAGTAAAGTAAAGTAAAGTAAAGTAAAGTAAAGTAAAGTAAAGTAAAGTAAAGTAAAGTAAAGTAAAGTAAAGTAAAGTAAAGTAAAGTAAAGTAAAGTAAAGTAAAGTAAAGTAAAGTAAAGTAAAGTAAAGTAAAGTAAAGTAAAGTAAAGTAAAGTAAAGTAAAGTAAAGTAAAGTAAAGTAAAGTAAAGTAAAGTAAAGTGAAGTAAAGTAAAGTAAAGTAAAGTAAAGTAAAGTAAAGTAAAGTAAAGTAAAGTAAAGTAAAGTAAAGTAAAGTAAAGTAAAGTAAAGTAAAGTAAAGTAAAGTAAAGTAAAGTAAAGTAAAGTAAAGTAAAGTAAAGTAAAGTAAAGTAAAGTAAAGTAAAGTAAAGTAAAGTAAAGTAAAGTAAAGTAAAGTAAAGTAAAGTAAAGTAAAGTAAAGTAAAGTAAAGTAAAGTAAATTAAAGTAAAGTGAAGTAAAGTAAAGTAAAGTAAAGTAAAGTAAATCTATTATCTCACAAACACTCACAGCTGGGACACGTTTAATTATATTTTTAATTGTATTTCCTCTGAAAAAATTAACTTTTTCATACTTTTTTTCTATTCATACACCTTGTGCAACAATCAAGGTTATAACATCCATTCACTTTTTTTTATTGAAATAAAAACATAAAAAAATTCTTTTTATCGATATAACAGTTATCGTAGCTTTGTTTATAAAAAATATAGGGGACAATTTTATTCACAAGATATATTTATTGAATGTAAAAAAATTTAGCTAGGATTTTTCATTGTAAGCAAAATGTGTGTCTAATGAACCAAAATAGATGATTTATTTGAGAAAGGAGAAGTTGTTTCTTCCAATCAAAATATAAATAATCCTGGACATATTATATATAAAAAAAAATAATTCGGCTGGAAGGACCATGGATACGAAGTGGTTCTTAATAAAACGGCCCAACTGTAACAATCTAATGTTACTGGATGATATCTCTTCGATATGGTCGCCGGTTCAATTGAAGAATATGAATGTGATGAAGAATATAAATTGGTTAAAAATAACTATTCAAATGATACACGAAATCATTATATTCAACTACTCAAAAATCTTACTTGACATGATGATTTTACAAGACTTCAAAAATACAGAATAACATTAATGACAACAACTGACTAGAAAAAAAGATGTTAAATTAAATTTGAACATCAAATTAAGTAAATCAGTAAGTTTCAGGCATAACTTATGAAGATAATTAGAAAATGGAATAACTATGAGGTACAAGAGAGTTGGTAGTGGTACTTGTTTTCAAACTAATTATGGTTAATATTTGTGGTATAGTTTTTGGGTTCAATTGTCTCGTCATTGAACCTACACACCAGCTGCTTTAATAATTCAAAATCTTGTGCTTCTCAAAAAACTATATTTTTACGTGTATGGAACTACGGTGAAGACAACTGTATAATAAAAAAATTTTGATTACTCAAATAGAACAAGTTATTAGGGTGATTGAATATGCCTTGATCGCTGTTTTCAGTTGACCTGACTATGAAACATGTCAACTTTATCATGGCCGAATATCTTAAAAAGTTCTTAAAATTAAAGCGGGCAAAATGTGCCATAAGTATACTTTCAAGCAAATTATACTTCACTTTTATCGGCCATCAAACGCAATTTACGGTTATAAATTTACTTATCATGCTTTTGCCTACTAACGAACAAAATATCGATCTTTTTTACTTTTTTTTAAGAACTAAAAAGCTTTACGAGTTACATATAACATTCAGGTCACGAAAACGTAATACATATTCAGTTTTCCTGGAAAGCAGTAACGCTCAGCGAGAGTTTCGAAAAACTCTTTAAAGTCGATTTTCGAAGAATTCTTCTCTAAAATACATGTACGCGTATATTTACAGGATTCTGATCCACACTTTAATCCATGGAAACTTTCTAAACACTGTCTCTACTTCTACATAGATGGCGTTCAAAATAACCGCAGAAGTCAACTGTATAGATTCACCACTCTAATCAATAAACTGCAATTATTCCGATTTATTCTTGCTCTTCGCATTCTCGTGAATAGATGGCAGCAGCTGTTTGGAATAATTATCTAATAAGGGAGAAAAGTTGAAAAAGTGTACGCTGTAAATAGCAGTTCAAAAATGGTACAGAATACCCTCGTGTAGACAAACACAGGGTATGGTGTGATTATAACAAAATAATTTATGAAATATAGTTGTTATGATAAAACGTGAAGAGTGATATAATTTCATAAACTTTAAATAAAACGTACCGTGATTTTTATAATATTAATTTTCATGCTGCCACTTTAGAAAATGCGTTTTTCCGATAATTTTTTAACTCGGAAAGTGCGTCGTTGATGGTCTAGATCAGAGAATTGACTTAACTATTCGGTGTGAAGTGACTGAAGAGCTCTGCAAATTACCTACTTTCCCGAGTTCTCATGTTAATATGTTCACTAGACAAACTCCCACCATCTAGACAATTTAGAACGAATAAAAAACAGCAAATAAAATTGTTAACGTAGAAAATAAACAGAACCAACCTGGAGCTTCAAGAATCGAATCCAATATTATTGATAACACAAATATGACCGGAACATCAACGTTTAATAATTGTACTTTGCAAAACTGAACATTGCACATAAATATTAATATTAAATGAGTTAAGTTTTGTTATGAATTTTGAGTAATGAATATACTACCAAAACTGCCATTTACGTATGTCAGTAAAACTTTTCGCCATGTACACGTCTCAAGTTACTGTAGAAAGAATAACATTTCCATTCAATAAACAATTAAAGTACCTAATCAAATTCAAATCAAAATTTTTTTTGAAATCACGTAAAATACCATGTCGTATATTAAATTTATCCACCTTTTTCTATTTTCAATTGATAGAAACATTCTTCCAAATAATTCTCAATTTATTGACTGAAATTTATTCAGATAAAATTTTTATATATACATAGTTATTTTCCAACTAATTTTGAGCTGATCTGAAAATCATTTGACAAGAGAAAAAAATTATAAGACTTTGCAAAATTTTTGGTATAAGGCTGCAAAAATTGGGCCAAGTCTTATAAATTTTTTTTCCAAAGAGTTGAGAGCTTGTTTTTACTTGATATTTCATTCATATAAGCAGCGATAACATGTTCTGATATATTTTTAACTCCGTTTACCAGAGTTCAATCCATGAACTTTTTGTAACAAAATTCATATTTACTTTTCGATGTAATGTTACACGTCTCCCTTGCGGCTAAACGGATATCTGGTGGAGTAATATTTATTGATTCATCACTGGAATGATTAATTTTACTAATAATATTTTTCTTGGCAACTGAAGAAACATTTTGACAAGTTATCTTGACTTTACTTTGAAATTGAAGAAAAGGAGAGTTGACGGGTACTAAATGCAAATGCTGATTGATGTATTTCATATACATTTTAGGATGTAAATGAAATCATATCCGTTCAGTTAACCGAAATGGCCTACATTTCCGTTCTGTAGATTGTGCAGAAAATGGATAATCTACATGTGGGTATAGAAAAAAATGTAAACAGCCTCGTTGAATATTAATTTATTACTTGTAATTTTGTAAACACAATTATCTGATGGAATCATCTGATCGCATAAAACGCGCCCGTCGTAGCATCTAAATGCACCCTTACATTTGACATACCCAAATGAAATTTGTATTGTAACGTCAACTGACGCTGTTGTGAGGACGATACATTTCGATGATTTTAGGAACGGTGCTCGAGAATACTATTTTTAGGAACTATTCGCAAATAGAGCGTATGCATGACATTGGAAACGACGTCGAGAATAATGAAATTCACGGCATCAGGGCGGATGGAATTTAATGATCGACCACCAAACCTGCAAGAAATGAATCACCGGTCGCGACATTGATTTTTTTACCGAAATATCGAAACCGCACATGACCAACGTTCAACTTTAGAAATATTTTTACAAAGTGAATATCTTTTTAATAAACATATAGAAAATTATCATTGATGCTGCAAATGGTAGATCATACATGAATTATATGGCAAATGTATGCATAATTAGCCCGTAGATAATATACTTTACAATTATTTAAAAAATATAGAATTGCGGGGAGAGGAAAAAGACGAAATTTTAGGTAAGTGTCTGTCGTCTAGCGCAAAAATATATAAAAGAGAGCGGAGTCGAGACGTGACATGGCGCGAGTGACGAGCAGTCACTCTTGATTCAGTTCCTATATTATTGTCAAATTATTGGTGGCTGCACAAAAAAATTTTTCTACGATCACTATGGAAAGTATACAAATAGACACGGCTTACTTGCTTTCAAAATTAATAATTTCTTACGGTGCGAGAAAGTGATGCGGGAATTGTCTGTACCGCACACTGCATATGCGTGGGAGACCGCAGAAAACTATTATACTGGCTTTCCCACACATCTATCAGAGTTTGTTGACAGGTAGTTTGACGTTTTTTTCTTTAAAATATAATTTATTGTGTCATATAGATTATTTTTATATACTTAAATATTAAAGATTAGGAACTTATTATCTTTAAATTTGAATATTGGATATCGACGTATCCTTTAGTGCACATTATTAAAATAATAATTCGACATGGAAGGATTTGACAATAATACAGATTCAGTTGAATTTATAGAAAACACACCTCCAGAAATTTTGGACATAGCAATGAATGCAACTTCAAACCTGTTGCCTCAAAAATCAAGAGAAAAGAATGAATACGCTCATAAATCATTTATGGAATGGAGAGAAAATTAGAAGGTTCCGGTGCACTTCGCGACCCTCCGAATTTTATGTTAATTTTAATTTTGTTTGATAGCTTACCTTAAATAAAGTAGATTAGAACAAAAATTTCGCTGGATCATTCAGAAATTACTTTTAAAATCGCGAATTTAGTTCGAAAAATGGTACTTTTTCAACACTAGTTAATGCTATTTTACGATAAATATTTTCACTTTATATTGTTAAGGTTATTATCTTGAACTAAATATAAGTCTGTTTCACAAAAAAAACCGGAAGAAAGCACTTTAATTTTGCCAATTTTCAAAAAATATTCTTAGGCATTATTATTTTCACTTGACACTTATAGGTTATGAATTATACACTGACATTTTATGCCTAGGCATCCAGGGTCACAAATTAGGTGACTTTTCTGTCATCATGTGATTTTTAGCGGCGTTGTCAAATGGTATTTATTTTCTTTCAGTTGAATTAGTTTTGTGTTGTAATAGATATATGAATATATTTTAGAAAAGTATTTGCTTAATAATGAAGAATGAAATAATAAATATCCTTAGAATGTACTGTTTATTTATTTCTAGATACACTTTCTTTCGATTATGGTCCATGATAAAATTGTTCTTATTTTGTTTTTATTATTGGCATATGATTGGTTGTTAGTAGTCGCAATAATAATATTTTTCTATTTATTGTTTTATTTTTAATGATACTCTAGTTAACACTTTGATCTGTGTCAGTTGGTCAGGAAGCGATATTGAATTGAATTAGGTAAAGTATTGTAAATTATGCTAATTCGGCATTAAAAAATCCCATTAAAATTTTACTACAAATATTTGACTGTTGGTCGGGTTATAATTGGTTCGAGGAGTGGAAGGAAATATAATCTTGGTATATTCCCTTCCCCTTCTCGAAAAAATTTATATTCTACATAAAGTTTTCGACAACCCACGGAATTGAGAACTGACAACATTGTACATCTCCTTCTCCTCCTAAAATTTGTGACTATCTGAAATCTAGAAATAAATGTCAAATTTTTTTAAAAAATGGCGGTTTTTTAGTACTTTCAATTGCGATTTTCTCTTTCAAAAGTGCATAATCCAAGAATTTTTTCCTCTTAAAATGTTCTATAACAATAGGGCTTTCTAGTAAAAAAAAAATCGCTCCAAAATTCGGAGGGTCGCGAAGTGCACCGGACCCAATTAGAAAATCTCAACATATTCTGAAAATGTAATTCTAGCCTATTTTCAAGAAGAACCAAAATCTTGTAAGACTTCGACACTGTGGTCCCATTATTCAATGCTGCGAAGCACATTAAGCAATAAAAATAATGTGGATATTTCAAAATATGTAAAATTGAGTGCATTTCTAAAAAGACAAAATGAGAAATAAACACCCAAAAAATCAAAAACCTTAACATCCAAACAAATCCAAAAATTTTTGTAAGAAGCACCTGATTATAAATATTTATTAACAAAGGTAAATAAACGTTACATTTCATATAAGACAAGACACTGATTTTCAATATTTTGTTTGATTACCTATTAATAATATAAGTACATTAATACACATTTTGAAATATTCATTACAACTAATTACAAAACATTGAATATCTACATGTTTTGCAAAACATAATTATAAGTTTTCATAGCGTAGAGTATTTGTTTGGTAAGAAAATAGCCGGAGTTCAAATGCTACGTTACAGGTCGGTTTTTTTTTTTATTTTCTTCATAATATATTTAATTCCTATTAAGGTTATGCTTCATAAAAACAAAAGGTATATCAAATTATATAAAATTAATGTGTTTTAAACTTGTAGACTGTCCTTATTATCGGATTAACTGGTGCCTGTCGGCGAGAAGAATTGTAGAACATAAAATTAGATGTCGTAGAAGATCTAGACACTGCCCTATTAGTTAAGATTCGAAATACGAAAACCAAAATTGACAGAACATTCACAGTAACGGGAGAATTTTATAACATCTACAAGAAATACGCTTGTCTTTGCCCTAATAACGTCATTGGCAGATATTTTTTTGTGAATTATCGAGGGTGTAAATGCACAAGGCAAGTTGTCGGATTTAATAAAATTGGCTGTATGCCTAAACAAGTGGCAGAATTTTTAAAATTGCCAAACTCCAGTCTTTATATGGGACATTGTTTTCGACGCTCTTCTGCAACTATTTTAGTTAATGCAGGAGGAGATTTATTGACTCTTATACATGGTGGATGGCGATCAAGTAATGTCGCAGAGAGGTAAATCGATGACTCTATTTAAAATAAAATAGAGGTAGCTAATAAAATTGTAAACCCGGTAGAGTCATCATCTAACAATCAGCAAGAACAACCTTCCACGTCGTTAGCTAATATTGTAACTGTTACTGAAAATTTGATAAAAAATAGAGACACGCCTGGAGTAACACTTCAAAATTGTTCAAATTTTACCATAAATTATAATTTCAAGTGAAAAAAATGTTTATTTCTTTCGTTCTAAAGTAGGTAAATTAAGTTAAACTAAGTTACTGTATCGAAATATAATATTATTGTTAAACAAAAATATGTGTATCTGATTATTTTCTTAATGTTAATACTAGAAATATATACCTTGATTTCACTTTTTATTAATATAATTTACATTCCCAAATTATATTATTAATAAAATATTTCTTATTTTCACTTTGTAATATTTTGTTTGTTGTTGAATAAAATTATTACTACAACTTTCTGATTTTTGGGGTAATGATGTGTGTTATACGTCTCCTTTGCGGTTAAACGAATATTTGATGGAGTAATATTTATTGATTTTTGATTCATCACTGGAATCACTCATTTTACTAAAATATTTTTCTTGATAGCTGAAGAAATGTTTTGACAAGTTGTCTTGACGTTACATTGAAATTGAAAAAAAAAGAGTTGACGGGTACTAAATGCAAATGCTGATTGGTGAATTTTATATACATTCTAGGATGTAAATTAAATCATATGCGTTCAGTTAACCGAAATGGCCTACATTCCCATTCTGTAAATTGTGCAGAAAATGGATGATATACATGTGGGTGTAGAAAAAAATGTAAAAAGTCTCGTTGAATATTAATTTATCATTTGTAATTTTGTAAACATAACCCAAACTCTTCAATCATGCATTATAAAATGTAAAGCGCATGCGGGTCAATTTCTACCGATGTGTCGACTTGGTTAAATGGTTGGAAGATTGGTAAAATTTACCGCTAGCATCAGAACGACTCGACTATTTACCAGATCTAAGCATCTGATCACATAAAATGCGCCCGACCTAACATCTGAATGCACCCTTACATTTGACATAACCAAATGACATTTGTATTGTAACGTCAACTGACGCTGTTGTGAGGACGATACAATTCGATGATTTTAGTAACGGTGATCGAGAACATCATTTTAGGAACTATTCGCGAATAGAGCATTCATAGGCTTGCGTATGCATGACGTTGGGAACGACGTCAATAATAACGCCCCGATTCGAGATTCAGGGCATCAGTGCGGATGAAACGCAATCATCGACCACCACACCTGCAAGGAATGAATCACCGGAGGCAACATTGATTCTCTTTCCGAAATATCGAAACCACACATGACCTACGTTCAACTTTGGAAATATTTTTACAAAAGTTACAACTCTTATTTTTTAGAACTGAATATCTTTTTAATAAATACAAGGAAAATTATCATTGATGCTTCAACTGGAAGATCATATATGAATTATATGGCAAATGTATGCATGATTTGCCCGTAGATAATATACTTTTCGATTAATTAAAAAATATAAAATTGCGGGGAGAAGAAAAAGACGAAATTTTCGGTATAAAAGTGTCTGTCGTCTAGCGCAAAAATATATAAAAGAGGGCGGAGACGAGACGTGACATGTCGCGAGTGACGAGCAGTCACTTTTTATAAAATAATAATATCTGCCTAACGGGTCGATAACGACCCAAGCTATTATTCATGCACTTGTTATTCAAGCGAACGGACCCAACTCCAAAACATATATTACTTCGTACAACTTGAAACCAATGCAATAAATAATTTGAAGAACAATACAGTGAGTACTCAAACAAAGAACTTACCAGTATGATTTTCTCTCCATGTCACACTAGAATACGATATTTATTGATTTGACTACTAAATTCAAATTTAGGCAATACTTTAAAACATGCACTTGTATAGCTAATTGCATAGTATAAGGATTGGGTCGTTTTCGACTCGTTGGGCATAAATGGGTTAACTTAGGAAAAACAAAATAAATTGGGATCATTTGGCATCAAAGAAGTTACATTTGTGTCAAAGTTGAAAACGTTTGGATTTTTTTGGCCGTATTAAAAATAAAAAACAAGAAAATCAGGTTTAGGTTTTTATTGAACATTTTGAGGATCTGTTAAAAATATACGGAAACAAAATTGTAGATTTTTAAATTATCAATTACTTTTCTACTTACCTTTTTTCGATTAAATAAGTATTTAAGCCGCAAATTGCAAAAAACCGTTTTCCCCCGTTCCACCCTCAACACTTTTTAATAAACCGCTTTGTCGGAAAGTGGTACCCAATATTTGTATCCCCTTTCTTCCCACCATTTTCCACTGGGAATTCCCTGTAAGGAATTAATTTCTGAATCGATCAACTCTGGAGGTAGTTCACCTGGCATATATATTATATAGTCATCCTTATGTGAACGTTTTAGCAGAATTATCAATGACTTTACTATTTACCCTTTTACAATTGAATAAGTATTAACGCCGCAAATTGCAAAAAATTGTTTTTACCCCCTTTCCACACCCAACCCTCAGAGATTTTAAAAAATTACTTTGTCGGAAAGTAGTACCCAATATTTGTAAGCCCTCTTCCTACCTTTTTCCGCTGGGAATTCCCACTATGGAATTAATTCCTACATCGATCAATTCTGGAGGTAGTTCGCCTGGCCTATATATTATATAGTCATCCTTATGTGAACGTTTCAGCTGAAGTCTCACTAATCCAGGAGGATTAGACTCAAAACCTACCAGATACGGTTGAGTCGTTGCGTAACTTAAATTTTCTCAAGATTGATCGAAACTGATATATACAATCATATTATAAGTATGCGCTAGCTCAGAAAGTTGTGCTATTTGCAAAAAAATAGAGAACTGCAAAAATGCACGAAAACGCAGCTTTTTCTATCACTATTTTCAATATAACTCTGTACGTATGCAGTTTAGAGGAAAAATCATTACTTGTGAATTTGTTCGTTATAAAATTTTCTACAAGACAGAATTAGTTTCACCCTAGATTGCCAACGTTGAAAATATATACGTTGATGCCAACAATACGTAAATTTTACGTACATTTCAAATATGTGAAAAAATTGTCTCAAACCTTTTAATTTAGGAAAAAGTAATTAATTATATAACTTTTGCAGCTTATTTTTATTCAAAAATAACAAACATTTCCTAAATCGAAAAAACGAAATAAACAAAAAATACACATAAAAAGGTTAGTTGAACTTAGATTCAGCGCATTCATGACACATATTTATTTAGTGCTCTGCACAAAGGGGCCTTAGACATAATTGACAATATGTTGTTGGCATTCTTCTCTTAACAGAAGGGCACTGGCTGCAATACGTTCGCTTTTCCTTTTTCTCTCTATTTTTTATTTGAGAACTTTCACCCAGCGTACTTGAGATAGTTGTTTCTAATTTTCTAGGTAATGTAGGAATCTGCAGTTTAAGAAAAAGTGTCTGGGAAGTTGAGAAAAAAGGTGTTAGAATATTGAAGTTATGTTTGGTTTTGTGGGTGAATAGTGTTTTTTTTGCTAGAGATCAAACGGAGAGAGAGGAAGGAACAATCAGCAACGGAATCGGATGATTTTTGTGCCAACGTGGTTTTAAAGGTGTGTGGAATGGGAAATTTAGAAGTGTCTGGTAAAGATAATAAATAAATAAGACAAACCATGTTGCGTTGTGGATAGTTAATAGAGGCGAGGTGGATGATTGAAATTGTTGGAAGATGAAAATGTTTTTGAGGGTTGGGTGTCTCCTATGTCATGAGAGTTAATAAAAAGCGTTGGGAATGGTTTTTGGAATTTTTGAGTTTAATTTGAAATTTATTGAAAAAGTGACTATGAGACATTGAAAGATGATGTCGGGTGGTGGCGACTGGCTTTTCTCGAATTCGATGTGAGGAATTGTTGAAAGGTGTGTTTATGTGTGGTGTGGTACCTTGAATGTGAAAGTTTAGAAATTTGTTTCGAATATTGAGTAAAATTTTGTATTTATTTAAAAAAATGTTGAATTTGAAGATTTTAAAATATTGTGATGAGTGAGCTGCACCGAGAAATAATAATAATAATAAATCCAAAAACTTCGTCGTACATCGGCCCATTTGACTAGCGAATAAATTCACTATGCTACAGGAAAAAACGTGAAAAACCTGCAGCACCGACGGGGTGGATGGGGCTCACGGATCAAATTGAATCGCTTTCGCTCCTGATGGGAGTGAAAGCAAAGTGAGCACGCCTGCCTATATTTGTTATAGAGCAGTTGTGTCGATAGATGGAAGGTATTAAATGGCGAAGTGTTTCGGCTATGACATCTCTTGAGTTAGGGATAGCATTCATGAGTGTGACGGTGAGTATGTCGATTAGGATTTTGGAGTCGGTTCAGAGGTCGTACGGACTTGGTGGCTTTTCGAGAGTGACTGGTGCGGTCTCTTGGGGGGTTTTGGGTGTCGATAGCCTGAGGGGGCAGTGAGGATGGAAGGCGGGGTGAGGACCACCGCAATTCGTGCATTTAGGGGTTTCGGACGTGGGGCAATTTTCGGATCGGTGGCCAGTTTGGCCGCAGGAATGGCATATCGGTTTAGACCGACAAGTGTCAGCGGAGTGTCCAGTTTGCGTGCAACGACTGCAATATTTGGGGACTGGGGGCAGCGGATTGGTGTTGGATGGCTCGCACTGATGTGGGAGGCCATAAAATGTAATGCCGGAGGTGAGGGCCTGGTGATAATGGTTTTCGGATGTGGTGACGATGCGGAACATCAATGTTGGTTTATTGGTGGCCTTGGCGGTGATTCGCCAAGTTTTGAGAAAAGGGATTTGTTGGTCGTGAAGAATTTCTTCGAATTCTTCTAGGCTGACCGAGGCGTCTACGTTTCTGCAAACGAGAGTGTAGGTGGGAATGAGGGTTTTGTTGGCTGAGCGGGGTGGACGTTCGGTGGAGTTAAGAATGTTTATGATGGTGTTGTTATCACCAGTGGAGTTGTGGATTTGTCTCAGAATAGTTGAGACTGACTTAGGGGAAGACGTTTTGAGTAAGGCGGTTCGGTTGAAATTAACTTTCAAATAGAGGATGTGGCCGTGAAGGAGTTCGAAGGTGTTGAGAAGAGTGTAGAGGGATTTTTATGTGGCGTATTGTGTAGGGAGATTTCTGAGGTTGAGGGTTTGTATAGGTGTGGGTTGTTGTAGGAATGTTGGTAGGTGTCGGTTTGTAGGTCGGGATTTGGTTTTACCGACGAGGGTGAAGGCATCCTCGTCGGAGGCAGGTGGTTGTCGTGTGAGTGTAGGTGTAGGGGATTGGGATCTTACGGAGGAAGCGTAAGACCTTCTTGAGGATGTGTATGCGGTTTGTTTGTGTTGTCGTGTGTTATCGTATAATGTGTTTTGTGAGTAGCGTGGTGTTGTTTTTGATGGGTTCTGAAGGGAGGGTGTTGAGGAGTGGTGGGTTTTGTTGGAAATGTGTGTAGAGGTGGTGCTGGATGTGACGGGTGAGAGAAGAGGGAATTCTTTGTCAAGGGTTCTCTGAGAGTCTTCAAGGAGTTTTTTGGCTTCGAGTCTGTATTGTTGGTTTTCGTCTAGGAATTGTTTGATTCCGTGGTCGGTTAGTCTGAAGGATATTTTTGCAGCTCTGCTGCTGTGACGTTGTCTGGAGGACATTTTAGGATTGGGTGTGTTATGGAATGAGGTCGAAAGCTAATACGGACAGCGGACTCACTGCCGGAGGGAGTTACCTCCCCAGTTAAAGGATTCCTGACTTATTAGCCTTCAGGAGTTTTATATTTACCTGGATGCTAAATGTCCTTCCCTCTTCGGATGGTGTGGCTTGCTTGTGTGTTGGCTGAAATAAAAACAAGATTAACACTGTTTATTATTTTCATAAATAGAGGTTGTTTCGAGAGAAACAATTTACACTTCCAAGTGTATTGAATGAACTGTCGAACTAAAAAGTTCGACAGAACATGGGGTTGGTTGGTCTTCTGGTGGAGGCGTCCACGTTGCCGGCGAAGTCGCGGTGAACAGGTTTGTATCAGTGACCCGCTCTTGCTGTATCACCTTCCTCAGGCGATGGACTAGCGCTACTGATACTCTAAAGTATTTAAATTTTTGTTTATAGTATAATTGTGCAATTTCTTACCTGGTTGTTACGCGCCTCAAAATTAACACGATTTTTGTCACTTTTTTCCGATTTATTGCTATCTAGCAACGAAAATATAATGAATTCGACTTTGAAACCAAGTCTATCTTGCAGAAAATTTTATAACGAACAAATTCACAAGTGATGATTTTTTCTCTAAACTGCATATGTACAGAGTTATATTTAGAATAGTGATAGAAAAAGCGGCGTTTTCGTGCATTTTTGCAGTTCTCGATTTTTTTTGCAAATAGCACAACTCCCTGAGCTAGCGCATACTTATGATATAATTGTATATATCATTTCCGATCAATCTTGAGAATATCTAAGTTACGTAGCGACACAATTATGCCAATATTCACTGCTCCTGGACTACACTGGATTGATGCGGAATCTGAGAATAAAACTTTTTTCTCTGATATAATATATTATCCTGGTAAAATTGGTCTATAATTTCGAAGCACTCTATACTATAAGTTACTATGTATAGTTTAAAAATGTGAATTAGGTTAAAAGGACGTTGAACGAACAACGAATGTTGCCAAACCTTATTGCCACAACATGAAAATTCACAAAATTTTGTTTAACAAAAATGATTAGCTAAATGTGTGCTACATAGCAATTTCGAATAGTAAAACATCGAATTCAGTATTCTCATAATTCATCGTAGTAGATAAATTTAGACATTTACGGCATTGCAGTTTCTTAATGGTGTGTTAGTCTCTTGTGAATATCAACACTAAAAGGTATTTCTAGACAGAATAGACATATTATTCGCGAGAAGCACGAAACAAGAATTAGTGTATATTTGTTACATCCATAATTAACTTTATTGGATAACATAGGCGTCTTATCATAGTTAAATCCTGATTTATATTGAAAATACAGTTTTGAATTACATACCCAAACTGTAGGCTTAGTTTATAACTCAGATCAAGAACGCAAATAGTCACCTTTCTATGAAACATTGTCTCTAATAGATCTTCATAATACTCTAAATAATTCTTGAATTATATCAGATTGTTTGTATGTTTTTAGTTTTTCAAAAAATATCTCCAAATAATGCCATGTTATATTTAGTATTACATCCAAGAATTATAATATCTTAGGTACATCTCACTTTTTTCAATTACCTCAAATATTTAACATATCACCTCCTATTAGGAAATAAATATCAAGAGTATCAGATTTTGAAACTCCCAAGAAATATTTAGGGATGCTACTCAAGTCATACTTCAAGAGAGCTAGTAAACATAGTTTTATAACAAGACGGTACACACATAGATGGATCACCTGCAATTTTACATTCTTATACTAACATTTATGCGATACTGTAAGATTGTTGGTATTGGGAATTAAGTGAATTATATTTTTTTTTAAATCTATAAAGCTGAGGTGTTCGTCAAAGAATACAATTGAGCTATACTCATTGATTTCATCATCTAGTTGTCTCCTCCAATAACGGCTACAGAAAACACTCGTAGGCTGAAAGCGAAAATACAGAATCTTAATGCAATAAGACCCGAAATATTATCTAGTGAAAACATAAATAAAAATAAACGGTTTTAAAGATAAAAACTAACTTTTCCGTATCTGTGAGATACCCTGATTAATATTCTATCATAAAATTGTCACTTGTATATACTTGGGGGGATGTATCGTAATAAACCCGAAATTTCTCGGAAAAAGTAAAAAATGTGGCACTTCAGGTACCATAGCACCCGTTGTACTAGCTCTGGTAAGCTAAAAATCAATAAGGTTCATTTATAAAACGCCCTGAACAATATTCAATCATAAAATGAGTCACTTGTATATGTTACCGGCAAATCATGTAATTCAGGCATTCTATGAAATTGAGAGAATGCAAACGACGAGTACTCAGTGTGTATGTGTTTATTAATCTGCAGCTAAGCGCTTTCGGCTAATAAGCCATTATCAAAGCTGTCCTATGAAATTACAAAGTTTGTGAAATTTTGAAAAAACAATTTAAAAAGTTGAACTTACGTCATTAAAAAAGATATCCTGAACAGCTGTCAAAACCATCCAGGTTGATAAAAAATAGACAATGCACAAAGCTGAATCATTGTTATGATGAAGTCATTGAATTAGAAACATTAAAATTACCCTGTTTAAAGGGTGTACAAATATAATTTACATGATGGAAGTTCCTATTCGGAAGTGTAAACTGAATGAAAACAGATGACAAGTTTGATGTTAAAAATACGGTGGCCAATAAGCCAGCGTGCCGTAAAAACAAGTGTATGACAATACAACATATTTGTGTGATAAACATTGAATCAAACGTATGATTGAAAAGATGAAAAAATTCATAGAGTGAACTGTAAATTGTAGGAAACCCAGTATATTACATTTATTTTTAAATTTGAAAAATGAAGTTAATGTGATAAAACAAAAAATTGAAAAAACTCTATTCAAATTCCAATTCCCAACATTCATCTACTTTAGATGAATAGGAAAATCCCCTTTCTCCCTTAGTTGTATAATGAACATAGCCTGGTGTCTGACGTACACTGTGGTAATCTGGAACCAGTTCCAAGAACAAACCCAGATCCACACCAGGCATGTCTTAGATAAAATGCATGGGGGGGGGAGGTTGTATCCCTATTATTATAAATTTGGTTATTTACTAGTGAGGCAAACTATGACCCATGCATAGCTTGGTGACTAGCCACCAATGTGTTTGAGAGATGATATAGAACTACCCGAAAGAATAAACCTAGACCCGTACTAGGCATATCCATGCATAGTTCTAGGAGTGGAAAGAAAATTGTTGTTAAGAAGATACTATGAATTGGTTATTGGATGGTGAGTGAAAGTTTCTAGGTGTCTGAGAAACAGTGTGTAATGCAGTGATAGATGTGGTGCAAATGTGAGAAGTGAATAAGGTTGAGCAAACTTAAAATAAAAGAAAGAAGAAATAGAGGTCAAGAATGAATAGAAGATAGGCAAGACTCTTTCATTCGCCTTTTACGAATCAGCCGAGTGCTGGGCGAAATATTCTTGGACCGGATCACCACGGTCAGAATGTAAGTCGAACGCCCTAGAAGACCACAAGGTTTTGAACAGAGGCTGAAATTTACAATTAAGATGTACTTGTGTGTTGAGGCAGTATTCTGAGTTAACATTCATTTCCATAAGTATTTCTAGATCCTCAAGCGAGACCATCTTTCTGAAGTTATTCCTGGGAATGTTATGTAGGATTTTTGAGTTACGTGATGGAGAAAAGTTATGGTTATTGAACTTAATGTGGAAGCCGAAATTCGACGAAGTGAGTTTATTAAGATGTTCCCACTTCACTAAAGCGAATGAAATTTTAAATCTACAAAATCAAAATAAGAAGTATCTAGATTGGAAAAAAGGTGTATAAATCTCAGCGAAAATAAAAGTGTGTAGGAAGCGAAAATAAAATAAAAAGTGTATAAATTGCACCAAAAATAGTGTGTAGAAAATCAGCAAAATAGACGAAATCTCATGAGAGAACACCATATTTATACCAGTCTGCGGTGGCAATAAAACAAAAAATATTTCAAATCCGGACAAACTTATTATTAAGGATAATAGATCCGCTTCCCATATAGAAGAAGATACCATAGGGCCTCAAATAAATGGGGACTCATCAGACAATGCAAAAAACAACACAAGGCCTAAAAATAACACAACTGTATCAGCCGAATTACAAAAACGTTAAATTCATTATGGGCAAAGGAGACAGAATAAGCCGCAACCTGAATGGGTAACTATGATATCGCACAATTAACATCACAATATGCAAAAACCATCACCAAAAACATCAAAATTATAGAACGACAAACGGGCATGAAATCAACCAACCATAAATTTAATTTAGCGAAAGATTAGGGCGTAATCATTTCCATACCCAATAATGATCAGATGGTAATCACTCCCCCAGGGTTTCAAATACCAAAAAGGTATACCTCGTACCGCACCGTAATTAAACAAAACAAAAACCAGAAATTTTTAAGACCCAAAATATGAATCTCTATCCGAAACATCAGATGAAGAAGTAGAACAAAATATAGACAACTATCAAAGAAAAAGGAAGAAAATCGAATTTAGAAAATTCACAAATACAGTATCCAGCTCAGATGAAGAACACGAAAACACCCAGGAGAACAAATGAAGAAAGTAAAACCCGAAATCAAACTTAAACAAAAAGAGCAGTACTACATGCCTTCCAATCATAATTGACGACAACAATTCGGCTCATAGCGACATAACCGACTAAAAGACGAAATTAAGAACACGTTCGAAATCCACTACACTAACAATTTTTCGATTGTATCTACAAAATCAGTCGAACACTTCGATAAACTAAAACGAAGATTACTTAAAGAAAAAATCCAATTCCATACCTACTCCTGGAGGGAGGAAAAGTAGAAAAGCAGACGCTTTCGTCTAGCAAGGTTTGGCAGAAGATCTACAAATTTCAGACATCAAACAAGAAATGTGGAAGACTTACAAGATTCAAACCAAAGACCTTGGCTCATCGTTGTTACTGACTCTAAAATAACTCTGGATTCTATTAATAAAAATATCAGAGTGATAAAGCACACAAGAGTACAATGAGAGCATCGTAGGCAAAACAAGCTAATCATACAATGCCATATATGTCAAATGTGAGGCCACGCATGCTAATTGTGGAAGCACCCCCCGCTGTTTGTAATGCGCAGCACCACATCTAACACCGGAATGCACCAAGGTCAGGGTGAAGCCAGCTAAATGCACGAACTGTGATGTCTGCCAAGAATACGTAAAAAAGAGAATTTGGCTCGAAGAAAAGTGGTACCAAGACCAAAAAATCAAAGCTGTTCCTGTTAAATATATTCCCGCCCCACTCTCAACAGTAAATCCTTGGACCTACAAAACAACCACCAACCAAACCGATTTTCCTAGTCATTCCACAAAACCCTCCCTACAGTTACCCACTTAAAACATCCCTACTTCAACTCAACAAAACAGAACACCGATCAACCTAATGACAAACGACTTCTCCAAATTATCTGGAATTAACAACATGTTCCGGGAACTCCATACACTGGTTAACCTAAATGAACTATCCAGAGCCGTTTCAGACCTCATCAAGGAAATTGGAAAAGCTAGTAACAAAATGGAGAAATTTCAAATATACAACAACTTTGTTGCCGGCATAGACAAATATGACATCTAGACAGGTAGGTGATAAAACTGGCTGTCAAAAACTACATAATCTTAAAAACATTTTCTGTAACATACAAGGAGTTCTTAAAAACACCATTTAATTCGTCACTTTCTCAACATCCAATAACCAGGTATTTTCTTCTTATTCGAGACGGTCCTCAAACCAAATAAAATTATACATTTTGAAACCCCTGAATATCGTCTATTCAGACAAGACCGTCCAACCATGCCCCTGGCAGCAGTATCGCTTTATTAATAAAAAAGGCATACATTTCAAACCCTTGCAACAAAACAACTAATCAATGGAGCGCAGGCCTGTATTATTTGATGATAATATAAAAATTGTCGGGGCATATAACTCATCTACCAACAAACTAAAAAAAAATGATTTCCATAACATAATGAGAACGAACAATAAAGGTGGATGACTCAAATTGTGAGCAGCCACAATGGGATAAATAAAAAAACTACCCCAACGTAAATGGAAATACTCTCCTGAAATTCTGTGATAACTTCGACGGTCACATATACAATATCGACGACCTAACACACTTCACTTTCTCAAATTACTTCCCCAGCACAATAGATATCGCCATAGGCAAAAACAACATCACAAAAATAAAAACCCTAACAGACCTAAACTACGATCACGATCCTCTCCTTATCCACCTAAAATTATCACACACCGTTCAATATCCCACAAAACACATATATCTTTATAGCACTACTAGCTGGATCAAATTCAGAAAATACCTAAATGAAAACACAAACATTGCAGATAAAATAGAAAACACACAACACCTCATTAAAACAATAGGAAGCTTACATGATACAATCATTGCTGCTAGAAACCATTCAGCTATCCTTAAACCTAAACTACCTCTACATAACACTCTTCCTGATTACATCACCAAACTGATACATGACAAAAACAAAATACGAATGAGATGGCAACAAACTTGACGACAACGATCGCTCACTGCTTGAATACTATCAAAACATGATAAACAGTCTTATTAAAGATTATATAAACTCTAACTGGACTAATTTCTTAAGCAAAGTAAAACCAAAAGATAATTCGCTCTGGAAAATTGCCGGATTTTTCAATAATCAGTATAAAGAAATATCGAAAATAGACAGTAACGGACACACAATCACCGACATGACTGAAATTGCAGAGAATTTTGGTGAGTAGGTCCAAAATTATTTTATAAACACATACACTCACTAAATACATTGAATACAGACAATCTAGCATCATACACAGAAATACGCAATATCATAGAGTAACTCAAAAACAAATCAACCTCAGGAAACGACGGTATACACAACATACTACTCAAAAATCTGATAACAAAGCGATAGTAAAATTGACTTATATTATCAATAACATAAACAAAACTACAACATATAAAAATTGGATATTGCCGCTAACATATTTTTGCAAAAATATAAATAATTCATTTAACCCGCTACTCACCAGCCAGGTCTGCAGCTCAGAGTTGAGGTATAATAGGAGAGGTATGGAACGAGTATCCAGCTTGCCTCAACTACCTACCCAAAAATTGGTGCCAGCTCTCGGACTAAACGTTGTGAAAAATTCAACTTTATGGAGCATTTATTCTATGCTTAAGACAATGCTCAACGTACGAGATTGAATTGGTGTAAGGAAGTTTTTAAAATTGGTACCATTCCTCAAGAAGAAGTCAGTTGGTTATCGAGAAAAGAACTCAAATGTTTTTACGTATGTGCAAATTAATTTATTCCTCAAAGAAGCTAGTGATGCAAATCATCTACTGTGGAAGGTATATGATTATGGAATAGTGAAATATGATGTTTTATTAATAATAATCATTGTAGGTAGTTTTGATAATGGAAATATCAGGAGCAGTTGGACGAAATGAATTAGTGAAAATGACCCTCGAAAATATTCAGGAAGAGAACAATGTATTGATAGTAACTGTTTCCGATACTAAGCCTAACCAAAATCCCATTTTTACCCTTACTAATCGAGTTTATATAGTTTATTTACGATAAAAGACGATGATGTTTTTTTCAGTTACTTTCCTGCTTATCAGAACAAATATTAATTTACCAACCGTGAATACCATTTATCCTCAACAGCCAGGGCAATTTACAGTTAACGGTTTGGCAAAACTTCAAGACGTTGTCAAATCAACTGGTAAAATTCCCCAGTTTGTTTTGACGTTTATTGGCATTCGATCGTCGTCTAATATTTACAAGTTTTTTTGGTGCTTTTAAATTCATTGCTTCTTTAAGATTAAAAAACAGTTATTTTCTTAACAAATTATTTAGGCAAATCTGCAGTGTGTGGTTAATAAAATGCCGAAGCAGCTGAACAGAAAATGTCAAGGGATGGTATCATCTTTGTTGAGCTATTTTGAACGAGAATGCCGAAATGGGGGCCCGCTTCTCCCGCTTACTGCTGTAAGATACGTAAGTAACAATATTCGCTATTTGTGTTCATCATTATTAATATTATTGTTACATATTTAAATGTAAATGATTGAATGTTTTTACTGTTAGGTTAGATTAATTAAACTTGATAATATATTATTCTTTCATAAATTGAAGTAATTATATCGTAGAGAGTTGCAGAAGCTTCACAACTTAGCGTTACCACTGTTAACCGTATTGCCGCCAAGCATAATAGAGGTGAACAGCTAAAAGCCCACCTAAAAAGAGACAACGCATAAAACCTACTGTTGAAATTGATAACTTTGATCAAAATGCTTTCCGAAATGTTATATACGAAATGTATGGAAACAGTGAGTATATTGAATTTACTATTTCATTTTATTCACAATTAACTAACACAATATTTTTTCAGAGGAATACATAACCTTGAAAACTTTAAGAGACAAACTACAGGAGCGTGAACTCTTTAATGGTTGTTTAACACCACTCTGGAAGATAGTGAAAAATATTGGATTCAAATACCAAAAAGATGATCCTCGTCGTGGTTTAATGGAGTTGCCACATATTGCATTAAAACGTGTACATTTTCTACATTAATATGTCAAGATAAAAATGGGAGGTTTATATCAATTTGTGTTTTTGGATGAGACCTGGATATTTAAAGACAGTACTGTTGGACGATCTTGGCAAGATTCTAATCATAGAAGCGTGAAAAAAACCAAAATTGGTGGTCCAAGGTAATTGAATAATAAAATTCAGCAATTTATCAATTTATGATATACTAACATTCCTGCCACTTTAAGACCTTTTCAAATATTTACTAGTCACACTATTTCATTCGAATCTATATGATTATTAATAGTTGTTTTGAGATATGCAGTCTATCTAGGAAACCTAGTAGTAATTTGTTATTTCCTTATTGAAGGTATATAGTATTGCATGCTGGTTCCTCTTCTGGATTTATACCTGGAGCAGGGTTGGTTTTTTCTTCCAAAAAACAAGATGGTGATTACCACGGTGAAATTAACCCAGGAATTTTTTGCATTGGTTTGAATACCAGCTTTTAGTGAACTGGAAGGAACCTGCCACAATTGTAATGGATAGTGCAAGTTATCACAGTACAAGGATCAATAAAGTACCAACAACAGATACCAAAAAGGCTGATATACAGAACTGGTTGTAACGAAATGTTATTCCTTTTGAAAATACTTTCCTCAAAAGCCAATGATTGAATTTAGTACAACGGTGAGTTGATATAAACATTTTTAAATATATTATGGTAATAGTACCATAACTTATTTTGTTTAAATATATGCATTTTGTAGGAATAAACCACCAACAGTGTATGAAGTTGACGTATTATCTGAAAAAAACGGTTACAAAGTGCTTCGACTTCCCCCTTACCACTGTATGTTCAACCCAATTGAACATATTTGGAGCATAGTTAAAAAATTTATTGAGATCATGTGAGAATTGATGGTTCTTCAACAGAGAAGCAATAGGTGTACGGAAAAGGTCTTTAGAAAAAGTGACTCCTGATATATGGTCAAAGACAGTAGAGCACACTGAAAAAATTATACAAGATGGGTGGGATAGAGAAGTAGTATATGATAGACAGGATGTGCCTCCACTTATTATTAATTTTGACAGTGACGATGAAGATAATCACTATCTTCATCGTCACAGTGAAAATTAATAATAAATCCACTACAAAATCATCACGATTTTGTAGTGGAGTAGTGGAAATCTTGTGTTTTTTTTTTGTATATTTTCATGCAATTTCCTTTATTTCCACCTTCTCAAAATCACTCATAACTATTACTCAATTAATTAGGTACAGTTATTTTATAATACACGAATTAAAACAACGACCACAGTATCTCTACATAAATAATACTGATAAAATGGGAGCTTTTTATTTTTATATCTTGTAACAGAATTTTATTTTGTGTGTCTATATTTTTCTTTTCCATTCTATTTTTATTATAATAAATATAATAGATATTGTATAAAGAATCAATATTTAAATTTGCATGAAGATGATGATAACAGCTTGTATTGATTCCTTTTAGCGTGAACCCTTGCAATGCTCTTGAAGATGGTTCTATAGAGCATATAATAAGGTATAAGGACCTACAGTTCGTCATTCAACCCTCTTCTATGTAAAATAATTAAATATTAATTCGAAGATAGAATGATTGGTTACTGTTTCTTGTTTCTTATCCATAGTTTTTCATTAATAAATATTCATATTAAATTAATCAAGCCTATCATATAAGCCTTTTATTTTTAAATAAAAATTTTTGACTTACGCCCTACGAGGTACGGAACAACGAAAAAGAAGAACTGTCAATCTAACATCAGATTGACTTTTCTAGTTTTCGTTAAGTAAAGGAAAAAACTACAGATTGGCAACATCACAATATTTTGTTTTGCAACGTCACTGTCTTTTTATCGTAAATAAACTATATGAGAGTTTACTATGGATATGTTACTCTTCGACCGAAACATACTGCTATTCGTCGCCTATTCCCGAGATATGAAAATTGAAAGTGCTCGGCACAGATGGTTGGAGTGAATACTATTGGAACAATGCCTAGTATGATTGCAAAGTATCTCGGCTTACCAGATAGTGAGACATACACAGGCCACAGTTTTAGAAGAAGTTCTGCTAGGGTGCTTGCTAATACAGGTGCAGATATATCAAGTCTTAAACGTCACGGTAGATGGAAGTCCACTACTGTAGCGAAAGGATATGTTGAGGATTCCATCCAAAATAAGAACAAAATTTCCGACGCAATTTCTGGCACTCTATAGCATCTAGTTCAAAATGTCGCAAAATATCAATGTCCAAAGAAAATAATTCGTTTTTGTCTGTAAGTAATGATTATTCAGGAACAACAGATTTAGTTTCTTCATCTTCAAAGATGAACATCAGTAATAATATAAACAGTACTATCAATGTTAATATATATCGTAAATAAAGTATAAAGGTGGATTTATAAACTCTGTTGTTCGTTATTCGTTGTTCGTGATTCTCGTTGCTCGAAAATAAAACATTGATATCACATACATGCGTTTTTAAACCGTTGTTGTTGTGTTGTTCGTCGTTTTCACGTCGTTCGTTGTTGCTCTCAAATAACCAAATTTTATATCTTGTTATTCGCGATTCGCAGTTCCACCAATGAAAACTGAAGTTAGTCCTACGGGACTTGATTTCTACCAATAATTTCAAAGTCAAAACTGGCACTACTGTTTTTACGGTCAGTAAAGAGAGGCGCTACATTCAAATAAGCTACTGTTTATTGATGCACTTCGGCAGCATGAAATGAAGTCACCGTTGTGATCAATCAAATGTCAGGAACGCCAACAACGAAAAACCGATATAAATTAGTCGACTCGGGAACAACTGTCAATACCGAATCGCCAGCAACTTGGAAAAGACGGCAAGCAACGAACAACGGGAACAACAGAGTTGTTAATCTGAAAATAATTGATGGTTCTAAATACATTTTTATTGTCATATTTCAGAAATGTCAAATGCTGTAGAGACGTTCAGTTTGCCAGTAGTTTCTCTGGGTAACGGCCGTAAAAAACTTTGCCGGCCGCAACCCTGGGTGACAGACGCAAGATATCATTTTGCGGCCTCTGTTGCGTCAGCAAAATGCTTGTTTTCAGTACGGTTGCCCGAAAATAACTACTGTTATTGCGCAGGATGAAAGTTTTGAACTTTTCAAACGATTAGTGAGTGGCAAATATGTTTAAACCAAAATCATTCACCTAAAGTTTAATGTTTTTGGATTAATCATATTTGGTGAGTGGTGTAATTGTGGTTTGGCCCAACATTTACCTAATTTGATAATTATCTTAGTTTTTCCACTTCCAAAACTCTCTATCAGTACATTATTAAAAAATGATGGATACGGATATTTCAAGAAAAACGGTGAGATCAAGCAATTTTCAGTCGACCGAAAAGGAAATACTGCAATATTGTTGAAAACAAAAAAACAGACGACGTATCTGTGGGCGAAAAAAATAAGTCCTGAAAGAACATCATGAACGAATTCAATATATTAACAACAAACATGTGGATAAGAAGTATGGAGTCTTTCAAAGAATTTTCAGAAGATGAAAAAAGAAAACATCTTCCTTATTTCGCCAAAATAAAATCGAAAAAATGACCGAACAAGGACGAAACTGACAAAAACTGTCAACGATGGATGACACATGCGCAATTCGTTACTTAAATTTAAGGGAAATTTAAGCACTGAACAATTACCGCTTATTTCAATGGCTCTTTTATCGATCATCTTGAAGCGGTGCAAACAAACACGAAACACGTAGTTCGGTCCTGGCAAATTGAGCACCGGTTGTGTTTAATATCAGCTCCGATAATTCATAAAATTAGTTAAACTCAGTGCGAAATAATTTAGTTACAGTGTTTAGTATCCAAGATCTAAGCATCTTCTGTATTACTACGGAATCTGTGAGTTTTTAATTAATTCTCTATATTGAAATTGTCATAGACATACTTTTTAACAACGAGTTATATCAACATTCACAATCCAGTATAATCAAAAACTCATTAGTAGTTTATATTTCTACACATTAGACAGAGCCGTAGTTAGAACACCAATGAAACACAGCTACCAAAATTAATGAATCGGTGAATGAAAGTGTCCCTGATAGAGGGGGCACTCAACCTCAAATTAAATCTTACGCAACAGTAACAAACTCACCAAAATTTCCAAGCAAAAAACAAGCAATAGTTTTTCCTTCACTTAATAACATAAAATTGGAGGAATACCGCATTTCTTTAGGGAATATCATGGAACCAAAAAATATAATGTTCTCTTCCAGAATCTCCAATAACCGTATTTGCATTAATTTGGCAAATGAAAATTTAGTTGATTCATTTATGAATGGCAATGATGGCTCAATAAATCTTGGACAAAGTACGATTAAGGCTCGGCGATTAATAACACCTGCGGAAAGATTACTACTGTCAAATGTATGTCAATCTATACCAAATATACTATTAGAAAATGAATTAACACGAATTGGCATTAAAATAATGTCGCAGATTACGTTTCTTCGCATCGGTACTTCACACACAGAATTCAAACACATTCTAAGTTTTCGTAAGCAAACTTATATTTCACCTGTAGACCAGAACCAGATTCAAATCCCAGATTTTATTACTGTGAATCACGAAGGCACCTCTTATCGAATATTTCTCTCCCTCGACGACTATACATGTTATAACTGTAAGCAGAAAGGACATGTTGCAACAGAATGTACGCTCCCTAATACACAGTCACAAGTACTACCAACAAACCTAACAGCAAACACATCAACAGATTTACCACCTGCTCATGTAACTGCACCAACACCACAACAATCAACGGTTTCAGAAACACATATACCGGCAGCAACTCCCTATCCCATTTCTTTTACACCAACATCGATACTGCAGTCTGAAAACCTGACATCTGATTCATCTCTAAAAGAAACCAATAAAAACTCAATTATTTCTTACACCACATCTAAAACTGAGCCACAAAGTTCACATGCTATTAAAATAAACACAGCTACTTCCTTATCCTATAACAAAACCAAACGATCCCTGTCTGAAACTCCTTCTTCTGTTGAACAAACCATCGACATGAATTTCACGGAGCCCAAAACAACAAAACTCCCAAAAAAAGCAAAAATTAACGTTCAAACACTATCTACAGTAAATATTGAAAAACAAATGGAATCAACAAAGACATTTTTTAAACGACAGACAAACATGTGCTTCCCTACCAACAATTGTGCGATTTTTTCGAAAATGTGCATGGTTCACCGGACCCACTAAGCGTAGCCAAGTTATATACAGAAGATATTAATGGCCTCATTGATCAATTACACATTATGTATCCCTACTTCACATATAAAAAAATGAAAAGTAAATGTACCAGGATTTATAAAAAAATGATATCTCAATTAAGTCAAGAATCTAGTAATCAAGGGGATAGCGATTCGTCTGTATCATCAATACCTCTGTGCTCGACCTCAAGAATTTCAAATACCTATTAAATTCACGACTATATCACAATGGAATCTAAACGGGTTATACGCCCATTTAGAAATGTTAAAAATTTTAATAGCCGATATTCCAGAATATGAGGCAACTCACGTCTATTATCCAACTTTATCCTCTAGTTAAAACAAAATTCAATTATACTACAAGATTATCTCGATCCCTTAACTCTTGTTAACTTTTTATGTAGCAAAATTGCTTATTACAAACTTGTACTGCTAATGAAAAGACTATGAGTTTGGAATTCTTCACTTTTCAATTTCCGAATAATTATTCTGAAATTATAAGAGAAAGTTAAAATTGAAAATTACAAAATTATTATTATATAAAACAAATGCTGCGGAGTCATCATGATTCGTGAACCCATCAAAAACCAATACAGGATGAATCATCGTGTTGAAATGTGAATTAAAATTTTCGAATTAGCTAATAAATGAGTTCGAAGAATCTCTCACGAAATTATCAGTTCGCATTTTTTCTAAACCAAACCATCCTAAAATCGATACGATTCATTTGAATACACAAGCATTTCCTTTTTGTAAATCAATAAAATACATGAGAATGATAGTTGATAGGAAACCCCATATCGGACATATATTGTATAGATGCAATAGAGGAATTAATTTTCAGAAATCGACTTCTGAAACTTGGGGAGGAGCTGATGAGTCACGCGTTTTTTCATAGATCTTATATTACGTACTTGTATGGGTGATCCATTTAACGTAGAAGTCTTAGAACCTCAGTTAAAATATAGAAGAAATTATATTAGCCATACATGCCTCATGAAAATTATGTCTTTTAACGAATTTTTGTACTAACAACTACAGGAACCGCAAAAATTCATCGTCTCTCTGTGATGCTTTCCGAAACAACAATAACATATGTTTAATTAGATCAGGAAAAATATGACTGTAGATGCTTTTGTCTACTCTCTTCATATGTTTCATGTGATTAAACTCAGATATCATCATAATTTTATTCTAAGTTTAACAATTTTAAACTCTATTTTACCAATTTTTCCTGAATACATACAGATATATACCGACGCGTTCAAAATTTTATATGGTCATGGATGACCATTCTACATTCCAAGTAATAATGTCGAAACATTGTTAGACCTTCTCTCAGACTTCTCAGGTTTCAGTGCTGAAGCTGTTGTCATTTATGAATCTTCACATTTCTTTGTTCGTCAGCTGTTATATTATCTGATTCACTGTCTGCTTTACAAGTCATACATTGTCGTTACTATACTTGATTTATAAGATAACCTCTATAATCCATTTTATGTAAAAAAATGTTATTTCGTTTCAAAAATTATAATAAACATGTACCTACTACAGTTAACATGGATCACAGCACATATAGCACTTTAACCTAATGAAGATGTAGATTATTTTGCTAAAAATGCAATGGAAAATGGCGCCTTATCTATCTATCCGCTTACTGTACTAGACGCATTTGCTAATTCCTTGCAAGAACAAACTTGCCTGAGGCAGAAATCTTAGAAGGATTATTTTAAAGTATTGTTACGAACTCGCAAACCGAAGCAGATTCTAAGTACGGTCCTGTAACGTTATGTTAACGGAGTTAAAAAAATGGCGAGCCCGCCGAATTCTGAGAAGGTCTATTGGGATTTATTGTAACCGTTTTTATAGACATGTTCTCGGAAGGTCTTTTGAGGATTAGGCCGGCCATCGAGAAATATCGTGGCGGTGGATCCAGAGAAAATTGCTTCCATTCAGCAATGGCCGCAACCAACCGACAAACATCAAATTAGGAGTTTCCTTGGACTTTGCACGTATTATAGAAAATGTATCAGGAAGTTTGGAGATATTGCCAAACCTCTAACGCGACATACAGAAGAAGCAAGAGCTTTCCAATGGGACGAAGACTGTCAAACGGCTTTTGAAACCTTGAAGAGGCACTTAACCTCGGCGCCAATATTAGGATATCCATAACCAGAGGGAGACTTCATTCTTGACACTGACGCAAGCAACGTAGGAATTGGTGGAGTGCTCTCACAGTTCCAAGGCGAGCAAGAAAGATTGCTGGGATATTTCAGTAAAGTCCTTTCCAAACCAGAACGAAACTACTACGTCACAAGAAGAGAACTTTTGGCGGTAGTGAAGTCCGTGGAACACTTTTACCAGTATCTCTATGGTAGGAAGTTTTTAATCCGGACTGATCATGCAGCACTCAAGTGGTTGATGCAGTTCAAGAATCCCGAGGGCCAGATCGCTAGATGGATTGAACGACATCAAGAGTACGTTTTCAACATCGAACATCGAGCTGGTGTGAGTCACCGAAATGCCGACTCCCTGTCCAGACGACCGTGCCCAACAGACTGATCCCACTGCAACAAGGCGGAATCTAGGGAAGCTGCAGTTTCAAGAACTACTGTAGTCAACGAGGAATGGTCACCCACCAGGATCAGAGAAGATCAGGAGAATGATACTTACCTGAAGATGATTCGGCAATGGAAGATAGAAAACCGGCGACCTACCTGGCAAGAATTGTCAAGATTTTCAACGAAGCTCAAGGCGTATTGGACTCAGTGGGACTCCCTTGCCCTGGAAGAAGGGCTGTTGAAAAGAGTCCATGAAAACTATGATGGTTCTGAGATGAGGAGATAGCTATTTATCCCGAGAACCAGAGTAGCTGAGGTACTGAAGAAGTTACACGACAGTCCATCGGGAGGTCATCTGGGAGTGAAGAAAACCCTTCAGCGAGTTCGTGAAAGGTTTTATTGGATGAAGAGCTCCGACGATGAGAAGGACTGGTGTAAGAAATGTAGGACTTGTGCTACGAGTAATGGACCACATCGCAAGAGAAAGACACCTATGAAACAGTACAATGTTACAAGCCCTTTCGAAAGGATTGCTTTAGATATCGCTGGACCATTTCTAACGACAGAACATGGTGGCAAATACATACTGGTTGTAATGGATTATTTCACAAAGTGGGTGGAAATTTACGCTATCCCAAACCAAGAGGCCACAACTGTTGCGGATGTATTGGTGAAAGAATTTATCAGCCGATATGGAGTGCCCATGGAAGTGTACAGCGACCAGGGAAGAAATTTCGAAAGTCATATATTCCAGGAGATTTGCGAGAAGCTGGGAATGAAGAAGACCAGAACAACAGCATTTCATCCACAGTCAGATGGAATGGTCGAGAGAATGAACAGGACTATTGGAAAATACCTGTCCAAAGTAGTATCCAGCCATCAGAGAGATTGGGACCAGTATCTTTCCCTATTCGCATTGGCTTATCGATCTGCCGTCAATGAGTCCACGGGTGAAACACCTGCGAAAATCCTGTTTGGACGTGGAATGGGGCTTCCTTGTGACCTGGAATTTGGCTGTCGGCCTGGAGAAGATCTAGCAGGCGAAGACTACGTGATCCAATTGAGAAGAAGGCTGGACGATATTCATGAATTAGTTCGAACAAATCTTCAAGTTGCCAGCGACAGAATGAAAAGTCAGTACGACACGCAGGCCACAGAAGGCGGTTTCAAAGAAGGGGACAAAGTATGGTTACACAACCCGACGAGGAGAAAAGGATTTTCTCCAAAATTACAAAAATCCTGGGAAGGTCCATACTTAATCAAGAAAAGGATCAATGATGTTATATATCGCATAAGCAAGATCCCCAACGGAAAACCAAAAGTAGTTCAACAAAACCGACTAGCGCCATTCGAAGGAGACCATGACCTAGAGGAAGGAGTAAACCTTATTCAAGATGTGTCTGACCCTACCTTCGATGAATTTATGGGCGCGTATGGAGGTACTGGGAAAGCTAGATATGGAGTCACTTCGGAACAACAACAAGATTTGTTCACTCTCCCGGAAGATTATTCACTGGCATACAACATCCCCGCCCGTATCAAGAACGCACAAGGGTTGGCAACCGTCTTTCGAAAGAAGTTCGGGCAATTAGAAAAACTTGAAGACCAGATTCCAGCCCCTGGCAAGACACTGAAACTGAAACATAATTCGCGGTACGTCTTCTATGTGGTAAGTAAAAATGACTTTAAAGATCGATCTACCTACCGCGATGTGTGGGAAGCACTTCTAAACGTACCAGACCTTGTGTTGGAATCCAGCGCAAAGAAACTGGCTATGCCTAAGATAGCGAGTATCCAGTTGGATTGGCGAATCATCAGGAACATGGTAGAGGTTATCTTTCGAGATACCGGTATCCAGATTTTAATTTGCAGCTACAACCCCCGTTATCGGTATCCGATGAAGACGGTGCCCTGCTATTTCCATAAGATCGGAAAGTGTAGGAATTGGGCCAGTTGCCGATTCAAACATCCAGTCTCGGCTACACAAAAGTTCCAGGAGGAACTTTCATTTAAGGAGGGGGTAATGTTACGAACTCGCAAACCGAAGCAGATACTAAGTACGGTCCTGTAACGTTATGTTGACGGAGTTAAAAAAATGGCCAGCGCGCCGAATTCTGAGAAGGTCTATTGGGATTTATTGTGACCGTTTTTATAAACATGTTCTCGGAAGGTCTTTTGAGGATTAAGCCGGCAATCGAGAAAGATCGCGAAAGGCATTTGGTTTAGTGTTAACCGTAATCCAGAATTCTTCTAGTAAACAGAGCTTTAATATAGATGAAGGACCGATCAGCGGAGGAGTTTAGTTTATAATTCGACATTGTGAGATAAACAGTAAATAAGTAAATACTAATTAAGTGATTATATGAATTAGTTCAAGTGAATACACTGAGTATATATAAATTAAGTGTTAGTGATTAGTTTAGTGTTTAAATAGAGTAAGTAAGTGAACCTACCGTGTGTTTGAAATTTATCCCACCCGTTTCCTGTTTAAATAAATAACAAAACCATCACAGTATCTAATAAATAAATTAATTCATTAAGAAATTCATGATAGATGTTGGTTCAATTTTCATTCCTGTCCATGTAAATACATTACAACTATTGTTAGGCTACGTTTGGGAGACGCATGTTATCCAGTACATTTATATAAAATAAAAATTATTGACAGAGACTTGTGTCAACACTGTCATATCAAAAGTGATCTGGACCATATTTTCTTCAAATGATCTATTAAAAAACGGTTTTTCCCACATTTCAATATCTACCATCTTTTAGCTTCAAACAAAATGGAAGTATATAACTGTCTGATGAAAGGTAATTCAACTTTTTTTGGTCGCCCTTGTCATTGGTGTTTTGAGGGCTCGTCGCAAGAATGACCTTTAAAACTTTGAAATTTCTCATATTAGATTTGTGTTCCATAATTCTAATTACAATTTCTCACCCAAAAATTATTAAGTCAAGAGAGTTCACAATAGCGGGAGATTTTTATAATAAGGCATTAATAAATAATTGCCTATCAGACAAAAAAATATTCATTCTAACATTTTTTAATTAATTCAAAAAAGAGTTGTACACGATTAGAAAACAAATCGATACTCGCATCGTTTTTTCATTCCTACCTTGTTACACAATATATTATTATCTGTTTCGTGGTGTGAGTATGCGAATATGAGCTATTCTACATATAATGAGGCTACAAAAAAATGAATATAGAGGTTAATGATTCTATAGTAATGAAATTGCTTCAGAACCCACAGGTTTCGATTAAATAACAGGTGGAATACTAGGAATGTTCTGTAGCTTGATAAACATTTTACAACAGGATCTGTAATTCAGTCATCAGAACTGGATATTTTCCTTCCCTACCGTAATTTGCACAGTTTATTCTTATATCGGTAGGTTGAGTTTATTCGAATAATCCTAGTGAAAACCATTGAGCACCAAAGCCTGAGAATTCACTAGGATTAGAATAGAATTAGTAGGCACATGGGAGGAGGAATATACACTGTGTCCGTAAAGTATGGAACAAATTAATTTTTAGCTGAACAGACCATTTTAAGAAATAATCCTGAAACACGTCGATTTTTGATTTTAATTTGCCGTATTTTAAAATGATAATCTATTATACAGGGTGAATTACTTTCGAGAAATGACGTCGTCGTCACCGTCATTTTTTTTAAATGGAACACCCCCATTTTGTCTCAATTTTCGGATTACTCTAGCTGATCTTATTCCAAAAATGTATCACATGTTGATTCCAATTGGTACAGGGTGGACAAAAGTACAATAGTTTTGTATGTGCTCATAAAGTAACGCATAACATTCTTTATTAGGTAAATTAACAATATTATCAAAAACACTTATTGTCTGAAGAACAACTACGGCATCTTCCCGAAAGTTAAGTTCACTGCTTTCTCCGTATTGGACCAATTATTCACTCTAGCGGCTGCTTCAAACTGTTTAACGTAATTGTTCCATAATGTTTTTCCGTGGAACGTTGGAGCCACTGAAATATAATCTAAACTGGAACAATCACGACACAGTGTACAAATGAAGCCACGTAGTAAGACAAGAACAACTGCTGAGGCAGGGACAGCTATCTTTCTCATACACGTGTAGTTAAATAGGAAAAATGTGATAATATATCTTTAAATTTAAAATAAAAATATTTAGGAATGCTAAATACATTGGAATATCTTTTTATTATATGTAAGACAAGGTAACTAGCAATTTAAAAGGAAGATTCAATATGATTTGATTTGAAAAAATAAATAAAAACGAGTAATGAGATGAGCGCACTTTGTTATATACCTTTTTTTATTGTTGCTTATTTGCTTTGATTCAGTGTTATTTCAATCAATTGCTTATTTGTTTTGATTCAGTGTTATTTTAATCAATTTAGAGCTGTAAAATCAAAACTTTGTACATTTAGAAATTTTCCTAAAGTGTGCAATGAATAAATTTAAAAAAAGTTATTCAAAATACCTAGTATGTTAAGAAAAAATTATTGTCGTCATGAATATTTGTTACAGTATATTTATTATAGTAAAATAAATATTATAGGGTCACTGTTAAAATAATACGACACAGTTAGTTCAATAATATATATTTAGTAACACAGAGTAAAATAATAAAATGACATGTTGGGCAAAAATATGAATGTCAAAAATGAATGACATTGTATAAAAGCTATTATCAAAAAAATAAATAAAAACATTATATATGGTAAAATGAAATAGTTTTATTTTATTTATGACGAAGAGTCCCTTTGTCTCCTAATAACTGTAATGATCTCTTTTTTGCATGTGTCTGTATCCTATGGTTTGCATACCTACTTGCTACATATTTAATCATTTGAATTTCATGTATTTCATTACTCATATCTACAACAGGATGTTTTATTGTAAAGAGTGTATTTACTTTTGAAAGAAAATGATGAACAACACATGAAATAATTGTTTTTTAAAATTATACTTTCCAGTTCCTGGTGTTCTTTCGTTGGTGCATCCATAAGCACAACAATACACAACCATTTTAAAAGTTTTTTATGGATTAAAATCCATAATAAACCAAATAAACAAAACTTAACAACGATAACTTCTCAAAATGCAATTAGCCAAAACAAGATAGAAAGAGAAAGTGTTCCCCTCCGCGGCATCTGTCCTTGTCTACATTCTGGCTTCAAATTTGAAAGACATTCGACTTTTACGTACGCGTTCCAGTTGTTTGTTCATTTCAGTGGTCGGAGCCTTGACTTGGGCAAAAATGTCAATGTCTTCTAACTTAGGGAGTGTTTCTGGCTTGCAAGGTTTTGTTTGCTCGGCCTTCTTTTCTTCTATTGGCGTGTCTTATGTTCTTGAATCTTTCATCTCTCTCTCTAACTCCTTGATTTTCTCGTCTATTATTGTGATCTTATTTTCAATGTCTGATTTTATTTTCTCGTACATCGTTGTCATCGTATCCTCAATATCCGATTTATGAGACGAAATTTTCAGCAACAATGTCATTTTTCAATAACAAGATATCGGCAGAAATATTGTTTTTGTTAGCAGAAATATCGTTCATCCTAGCAGAAATATCATTCTTCACTTTAGCAGAATTATCGTTTTCATAGTTGTAATCTTCTCGTCCATTTTAGCAGAAATTGACGAGATTGAGGTGAAAGCCTCGTCTTTGAATAGAAATGTATCTGGATCCAAGCCGTCACTTACCAGGGCCATTTTGAATCTTTCTACTCAATCACTTTTCTTCCCGGACGTTTCCATTTCGCGATTTTCCAATTCTGCTCTTAGGTCCGTCACTTAGTCTTTCGGCCATTTCTACGTAGGTACAAAATACCAAACAGTATTATCCACAATTAATTTAAAACGTGAACCTATAAAACCCACTGGGAGATGACTTCCCAGTCATTAATAAAATTAGGATTCTTTTCCGAAGCACTATCGAAGCATATAAACCAACTAACATGTGGTCGCAAGGAAAAATGACATTTATGTTTTCAACTCCATTATACATTCACACAGAGCAAGATATCCGAATTATACTGACACTACACCGAGCATGTTCCGCACCGATCAAGATATAAAGTGCACCGCTACCCTCTATGTAAGCCAATAAGCATTCGCAAGTACAACAGAATGAAGTTTCTGAGTAGCCTCATTCAAACGCTCTAACGATTCCAGACAACGGAACGACAACATTTGTCTATGGACTCGTAAAGTCACAGAGCAAACGCTCTAGCTAAACAGAAATCTCGACTACTCTATGCGTTCCCACTGCACGAAATGAGAAAGGAACGCATTTACCCAATACACATCTGACATCGAGCAATTTTGAAAATCATACAACCCAACTTCACCTAATAAAATGTGAAAAAAACAGAAATATTTACGTATTACCGATTATTTGAAATATTTTCAAATAATTGTAGTACCATAGTACCCCAAGCCAATGTTAACGAACAAAGGCAAATACTCGAAATTATCATACCGAACAGATGAAAATAAACAGTGATGTATCATTGAGTAGATGTTTAAAAATATATTCGAATGCAATCCTACATAGAAGATTTCTAACTAGTATAACATTACTGAAGCCAAAATATGGTAAATAAATGAAGAAAATATGTATTCCCAAATCAGTCAATTTTATCACACCTAATTACTACTTGAAATGTTTTAGACTTAAAGTCAAGGAGACAGTTATGTATAACTGGCCCCTAATAAGTTTTAGCACTTATTAAGCTAAACCGGACAAAGTATTTGGACTACTGTGGTTATATAATCAAAACCCAAAAAACCGTAGCCACACGGTAACCAAAAACTATAGTAAAATCCACAAGAGAGAAAACCCTTCACTACCCTTAATGATTAATTATAAGAAACTAACATGAACCTATCTATAGACATTCACTCTCATTTTGTATCATAGGATAACAAAACTTCATACTCTTCACACTTACCTAGCGACAAATATAAAAATGTTGTCATGATGTGAAGACAGGTTTGGTTACAGCCTGCACCAATTCACCGGAAGGATGATGGCAGAGTAATCCCTGGGTGGACACCAATGATTAAGTTATGGAAGCTCTATCATGGCGAACAAATGATAGAAATATAGACAAGATCCAACAGGTAAATACTATATACAAACACTTCATAGTCGTAGTGACAAATTCACCCGTTACAAATTTATTCATTCACTGAACTATTCACTAATTTATATTAAATTCACAGCATACTCACTTACACTAATTTATATAAACACTTCACTACTGTTTGTTCACTTATACTTAATTTATATAGATTCTTCACAATTTACTCGTTCACTGTCTTTCTCACGAGATCAAAATATAAAGTAAACTCTCCCGCTTGTAGGGAGTCTTTACATATTAGGTGCCTGCTATTCAGGAAACTTCTCGATTGCGGCTCCTAAAACAATCGGCCTTCCTAGAAGTCTAGATAAGACTAGTCACAAAAGTAATGGTAAACAGTTCCAAAACATCCCCGCGCCTTCGCCAAAATTTAAACTTTCATACATCGCTTTAGACAGAGTCAGATTCAGGGACTACATCAGTGTGCGATTTAGTAATACTATGAAGCGCGACCAACGTAAAACACTCTTTGTATATTTCAAACACTGCTCATGTAACCAACCCATATAAATGATCAAGATCTCATATACCAAACAGACATTTCTACTAATAATGCTACTTTTTACCTCATACTACATAGCGGCATCGTAAAATTTCGTTTCCTATAAACAAAAACCACAAAATGTTCCTTCCGTTCCCAATTATATGGAGATATGGAGATCTCAAAATTATTCCATAGTATGTGCTTAAAGACACAAATGCAAACAATCCCAATATCACTTTTTCATTCTTAAACGAATGCTGTTTGAAATGTATTGTTTTATTTTGGATAACTAAATAGTTCCGAGAATTAACTAATTTTGTTAAGGATTAAACAGCTTACGAGAGTTAGTTTCCGCTTTCTGTAATAATCCAAGATTAATTATTTGGACATAAGAAGTTTTAAATATACAGACTACACCTTTGAGTCACAAAACTCCTACTTTTGTTATAAACAGTAAAGTTTGAAGCACGAAATTTCATTTAATCAAAAAGTTTACAAGCGTTACGTGTTTAAGGTAGCCCTAAAGTATAATTAAATCTTGTTCTGACTAGAGGAGAAAGTTGGATAATAGACGTGACTTGCTTGATATACAATATGCTATTTTCGACAGTAATGTATTTATCTGTCACTTTTTAAATCAATACTTAGAAGTGGCAAATTAGTAGTAGTATACACTTATATGAAAAGGTCCTGTTAATCAAAAGATGAGATAGTAGTTTGAGGAGCAAAGGTGCACAGAAGACTGTGCAAAGAAAAAACAAAAAAAATTGGTAAACAAAACCTTGCTACGGAAATTAGATCGGGCTACATTCATGATTTGGGTCCACAAGAATCGTGGATACAATTAAAGCAAACATTCAATAATGCAAAAGAACACATGAAGGTAACAACATAAAAATGAACCTTTGATGACACATGAAATCCTGTACTTCATGGAGGAATGGAGGAACTTCAAGAATAATATAATATTGACACTATATTATCCAACAAAACATAGTAACATAGTAATGGAAATTTGAGAACTGGTGAGAAATCAATATATATATATTGAACTTATCATAATGAATATTCAAGAGAATGATACACAAATATGAGAAATTTGTAACTTTGTTGAATAACAAATAGAAATCACTTTCTTCAGACAGATAAAATTACTATTTATATTGACAATTATAACTAAACAATATGTATCATATCAAATCGAACATCTATGAGATTAATTATCCTTTATAATATAGAAATATATTAGCAAGATTAAAATTTGTTACCTTTATTTTCAGATTGTAAATAGTTATGAATCACAAAACCTTAACCCATTTTCTTAGTAAATTATAAATCCAAATTGTTATCAGCAACATAGACAATGAATTGTATATTCTATCTAGAATAACAAAAGAATCTGAAAAAGAACATAAAATTATTATTTAAACGATGATAAACAATATATATAACTGATACTAATATGAATACATGTTATATCATTTGTTGATTCTTATGTAGAAGTGTCAGTAAAAACTTCATGTCATGTAACACAGAATTAACAGAGCAGAAATATTTTCAACCATAGAGATATGTTATGTTCGAAGTATTGATTATTTTCAAAACAGCAGGAGTGTTTAAAGATTGATAACAATAGTAAAGGTTAAGCCAAAGTTTATATAAAATAATTGTTGAATTACATATAAAAGAGTAATTGAAAGACATTATAAAAGATTTTAAGAAGATTATGATTATAAATTCATAGATATTGTAATTTAAAGTGGGATAAAAATTATTATTGATATAAAAATAAGGCATATTTTGGAATGATATTGTATGTAAATAGATATAATGAATTATTTTAAAATTTTTCACAAATAATTAATAACAATAAAAATACGAGGAAAATAATTATAATTAATGTTAGACAGTAAATAAATTAAACCATGATATCTAGTTACTTGTTAGTTTTTTGTTGGAAATAACAAGGCTAGCAACGAGAGTTTTGTTGATTTGGGGAACAATGAATTAGGTGTGGTGGTTCAAAAGCAGATGGACATGTAAGAAAATTTTTCTAATAATTTGTTAAATTCTGCGGAAATCTTTAGAAATCAAAAGCAAAATTGAATTTAAATGATAAATAATAATAATAGAGACATTTCTAGAAGAAAATATTTGTAAACATTCATTATTTGTGGAAAATGCAACTAATCCATATTTTGAGAAGGGATGCTATGTCTGAATTTTATCAAAAGTCCACAATGGAATATTGATTATTAGTTTCAAAGACATTTAGTAAGATAATAAACATTATAAGTTGTATTTACTGAACAATTAAACCAAAATCTCGACTTACCTACAACAAACTATCAAGTTTGTTTTCCTACGATATTCAACAAGAATCCAGCTTCATTCCAGAGAGATGAATCCGAAGCAGAGTGCACAACAGAAACTTTAAAGTGATAGAAACAGGTCAGTGTATAAACAATTTATATGGTATACCATTAAAAATTTCACAAACATTATTAATTGGCCAAAAGTTCACTATTCGTTGTTTTATATGTATTAAAAATTCTAACCATTTCATGTATATTAGTTTATAGTAATAATTTGTTTTAACTGATTTTTCTTCATACCGATAGTGTTTTTCAATTCAATGATAGTTCGTATATATATAAACTAAATTTCATTTCATATGTTTGTTTTTATTTTAACAATTGACATAAATAGTTCCAGAAAATCATCATAGAGGTTCGAATAGGTATGTTCCGCATAGATATTCAAAGTGTTTTCAAAGGAGTTAAAATAATATAATATTTAGTAAATACAAATTTCGCATATTATAATATCTGCCAGAATCTAAAGGGAGTTAAGAGTTCTCATGTTTTCCAATAACACAATAAAGTAAAACAATATAATCAAAATATCCTGAGCTAGCCAATTTACTATATAAATCCATCGACAAAAATAAAAAAACATAAAGTAATTAAAAATAATGCAATAGACAAAATTCAAAAATAAATATTGTTTAAATATATTTATTTATAAACTGATAAATACATAAATTTCATATAATAAATGGCACCCAAGAACGTGGGGCGATTTTAAAATATTTGGTAGGTTGTTTTTTGTTAAGGGAATAATTAAAAGTATACAAATATTAGAAATTTTATTGACTATATTATAAATATAAGATGGAAAAGAAAATGATGTTAAGAGACGGAAAACAGGTAGGTACGGATAGTGGATCGGAAGAGGAACGAGAGGAAAGAAGACATGGTAGAGGGGATTTCCAAGTACATTACTTAGAACAGGGACAATCTGGAGAAAATGTACCAGAGGAAGACTCAACAGGAGATGAGGAAGCACAAGAACAAGAAGAGAGGATACAAGAGAGCAGGGAAAAACAAGGAAGAACAAGTACAAATAGAGATGATCAGATGATGGACAGGATGCAACAATTATTTATCAGAATGGAGGAGAGAATAAATGGAAACATAGATACAATGAGAGGAGATATCAACAGGATAGATGGAAAAATGGACCAGATGAGTGGGAACATAGACAAATTGGAAAAGAAAATTGATGATGTGAAATCTGAAAGTATTAAAGAAATCCAGAAAATCAGGGAAGAAAACGAAGTATTTCAAAGAAGAATGGATAAGGTGCAACAAAATATTGAGGAGCAAAATAAAAATTTAAGAACAGAGATTCAAGACAATGGAATCAAAATCCGGGAAGAGATAGAAAAACATGTTGATCAAGAAATTCAAGAATGGGGTAGATGTTTAGAAGAAAATCTAACAGGAACTATTGTAATGGAAATCAACAAACAAAATGAAAATATAATTAGAGAAGTGGAACATATAAAAGTACAAGGACAAACTAATGAAGAAGTAATACAGAAGGTGGATAAAAAATTTCAAGATTTAAATGTGAGACTGGAAGAACAAACAGGAACATATGAAAAAAGGTCGGAAGTCATGGGTAGATCATTTAATAGGGAATTAGAAGAGATGAATAGGAAACTACAAGAAACGGTAGAAGAAATGGAGGATACTGTGAGAAGAAATGGAGGAGGAATCATATACAATGGGAATATGGATGTAGGTGTGAATTTCGATGGGAACATTAATTTAATACACCCAAAAGTTTTTATTAAAATTATAAAAAGTAAATTGAGGGGAATAAAGGATTTGATGGAGAAGAAAATAGCGATAAGAGGTATGTTGTCAGGTCACGCATTACTCTGGTTCTGCAATAAAGAAGAGCAGATCAGAAATATGGAAGAATTTGAAAATCAGTTCTTAAACTATTTTTGGGGGGAATTACGGCAAGCAAATTTTAGGGAAAAATTATACTTTGGTAAATTCGACTATAATAAAGGTAAAAATTTGAATTCATATGCGATGCAGTTGTATAATATGGCACAGTATCTAGAACCGGTGATGAAAGAGGAGGAACTGGTATTATATGTAGGCAGACAATTTAATGCAGAAGTATCGGAGACTATTGCACTTCATAATATCAAGACGATGGATAGTTTGTCATGTTACCTACAGAGAGTGGAGAGGAGTATTGTGAACACAAATGGAATAAATCGATACCAGAATAGGAATGAGGAGATAAGAAATGATCGAACAAGAGAGAATGGAAATGGATTTATCAGAAGGGACAATAATAACAGAAATGAATATAGAAATTATGGAAACAGGAATTTTGAAAACAGAAGAAATACAGGAAATGGAGATAGATATTATGGAAATGGAGACAGAAACAATGGTAGGCAGTATGAAAATAGAGGAAATCAGGCAAATTTCGAAAGAAGAAATTATAATGGAAACAGGAATGGAAATTGGCAACAGAATAGAGGGGAAGGAATAAACAATTATAGTGAAAGAAGAAACTATAATCAAAGGAACCCAGAAAGGAATTATGAACAAGAAAATAATAGAGAGGAAGAGAGAAGACAGGTGAATCATATAACACAAGAACAGGAAAGATCAAGTAATGATCCAAACCAAGAGCAAAGCTTGGTAAGAAATTTTGCGTAAATCGTCCTTACATTCGTAATATTATCTATTCTTCTCATTATCAACATCCAAGAGAATTTATAGATGAAAGTTCACAATGTACTGAAAACATAAAATTAATTTTCATAGAAGGGTATTTATTTGATGTGAAATGTAAAATTTTATTAGATACAGGATCGGAAGTTTCTATAATAAATCAGAATGTAATAGAAAATGTGAAACAAGATGATATTACGGTGATTAATACTAACAAAATATCATTAGTAGGGGCGAATGATAGAAAACTTTATGAAACAAATCAAACTATTATAGTTAATTTAAAAATAAATTCAGAACATATTCCAGTACAATTATTGATAGTTAAAAATTTAAGATATGATATAATATTAGGAAATGATGAATTAAATAGACATAGGATAATTATAGATTATAATCAGGGATGTATTAGATATCAAAATTCAATTATACATTTTATAAAACAATTTTCTAATAATGATATACAAAATTCGAACATAAAGGAAATAAATCAAATTGGTGAAGAGATAAAAGTTTTAGAAGAGTTATGTAACAGAGAATATCAAGATAGGGTGTATGAGCTTTTACAACATCATAAACGATTATTTAACGAGGAAGTACGTGTAGCATCTAGATATGTACATAAATTAGAAGTCACAGAAGAGATAAAAAATTTCAAAATAAAAACATATCCAATACCATACAGGCTGAAGACAGAAGTATATGATGAGATTACAAAGATGCTGAATGATGGAATTATTGAAAGATCAAATTCGCAATACATCAGTGCCATCACATGTGTCAAGAAGAAAACAGGAGAAATTAGGTTATGTTTGGATGCTAAAAATATTAACAGCTATACAAAGAAACAATATGAAAGTCCATTAAATATAGAATGTATTTTTGGTAGAATTACAAAAGCTAATATTTTCTCAAAACTGGATCTCAAACACAGCTTCTGGTTAATTCCTTTAGATCCAAGAAGTAGACCGTACACTGCTTTTATGGTGGATGGAATTGTTTATCAATTTTGTGTAGTACCATTTGGGCTACAAAGTTCTTGTGCTGCGCTGGTACGAACTTTACATACTATCTTGAACCAGTATGAAGATTTCACGTTGCACTATATCGACGATATCCTCATATTTTCTGAAACAGAAGAAAAACATCAGGAACACTTAAAAATTATACTTAAAGAATTGGAAGAAGCAGGTTTGAAATTAAATTTAGATAAATGCCAATTTTATAAAAAGGAGGTAGAATATCTGGGATATATTTTAAGTGATACAGGAGTATCAATGAATCCAGAAAGAGTTAAAGCGATACTGGAATATCAAACACCTAAGAACCTAAAAAATTTGAGGGGGTTTCTGGGGATTTTAAATTATTTTAAGAGGCTAATTCCAGACTTAAGTAAAAGAGTGATTCCACTAATTGAGTTGTTAAAGAAGGATACAAAATGGAAATGGGATGAAAGACGAGACAAAGCTTTCCAGGAATTAAAAGAAATATTTCTGAAGAAACTCAAAGTTTATCACCCACAATATGATAAACCTTTCATCTTGAAAACAGATGCATCTATGGAAAGATTGGCAGGAGTTTTGGTACAAATTCAAGATGAAGAGGAAGTTCCCGTAAGTTTTATATCTAGGGTAACAAAAGCAGCGGAAAGAAAATATTCCATAACTGAGTTAGAAATGGCAAGTGTAGTATTTTGTGTAAGCAAACTAAGATTTTTCTTACTAGGAGCTAAATTTACATTAGAAACAGATCATCTAGCACTAACATCTATATTAAAGAACAGATATGCAAACAATCGAATACATAGATGGATTCTACTTCTACAAGAATATGAGTTTGACATAAAATATGTACCAGGAAAATTAAACATTGTAGCGGATGCCTTAAGTAGAGTTAACGATAATGGAAGCGAACCAAGAAGATTTCAAATAGGAGTAAATACATTACACCAAACTGAAGGAATATTTACTCTAGAAAGAGTAAAAGAAGATCAAAGACAAATAGATAAAATAAATACCAGAGGAGCAGTAAATATAGAAGATGTATGGTATAAACAAATTGAGGATAGAGAAGTATATATCATAACAAGAGATTATGCTAAAGAAATTATTAAACATTTACATATAGAAAATGGACATATAGGAATAAGAAAATTGTGGTTGTTATTTAGAGAAAATTATATAGCTAAGAAAGATTTAAGTATTGTAAAAGAAGTATGTAAATATTGTGAGTTTTGTCAAATAGGCAAAGAAAAGAATTATCATAATTATATGACAGCGAAATCTATTATAACGAGTAAACCATTGCAAATAGTGGCAGTAGATTTTATTGGTAATTTAATTAAAAGTACAATGGGGAATAAACATTTATTAGTAATGGTTGATGTATATAGTAAATATGTTAAAATATTTCCATGTAGAAAGACAAATGCGAAAGTAGTAATTGATTGTTTTAAAGAATATATAGAAGAGTTTGGAACACCAGAAACAGTGATACTTGATCATGCGACATATTTTGAGAGTAGGAAGTTAAAACAATATACTGACAGTAAACAAATAAAATTACAATTTATAAGTATCAGAAAACCAAGTTCTAATCCAGCAGAACGATATATTAAAGAAATCATTAAATATTTAAGAATGTTATGTCAAGAGAACCATAAAAGATGGGATGAATACTTGGATGGAGTAGAAAAATTCATAAATGAATTACCACATGGTGTAACAGAGGAGAATCCGATTTATATTATGAAAGGAATACAGCCAGAACGCCACTGGATTTTGAACAGAAATTCAACTATGACAAGTGTACTTGAAAAGGTTAATCGGAGAATAATACGAAATGCGGAGAAGTATATTAAAAAACAAGATAAAAAGAAACCTAGGACAACACAGTTTAATAAAGGAGATATGGTGATTGTCAAATCTTTAAGAATGCCAAAGAAAGATGAAGAACAATGTGCGAAATTATTATATCCATTCGAAGGTCCATATATCATAGATACAGAAAACGGTAAAAACAGTTATCGATTAATATATCCAGGTACTAAAATATTAAGGGGTATCTTTAACATAGAACACATTTACAAATATTATTCTTAAGGAATATGTATTGAAAAACGAGGAATAGATAATATTACAAGTAATTTAAAATCATAGGAAATAAGTTGTTTGTAAATAGTAGATTAAGATAGGATAAGGATACAACCAAGAATTAGTCTAAGAAGTTTCTAATATTTTTATAGTAAATAGTGAAGGAATGATAAGTTTGTTTGGGAAATTGAAATTTAAACAAAATTAACCATGTTAATATTTATTAAATTTAAATTTGAGGGGATTTGAACTTATCATAATGAATATTCAAGAGAATGATACACAAATATGAGAAATTTGTAACTTTGTTGAATAACAAATAGAAATCACTTTCTTCAGACAGATAAAATTACTATTTATATTGACAATTATAACTAAACAATATGTATCATATCAAATCGAACATCTATGAGATTAATTATCCTTTATAATATAGAAATATATTAGCAAGATTAAAATTTGTTACCTTTATTTTCAGATTGTAAATAGTTATGAATCACAAAACCTTAACCCATTTTCTTAGTAAATTATAAATCCAAATTGTTATCAGCAACATAGACAATGAATTGTATATTCTATCTAGAATAACAAAAGAATCTGAAAAAGAACATAAAATTATTATTTAAACGATGATAAACAATATATATAACTGATACTAATATGAATACATGTTATATCATTTGTTGATTCTTATGTAGAAGTGTCAGTAAAAACTTCATGTCATGTAACACAGAATTAACAGAGCAGAAATATTTTCAACCATAGAGATATGTTATGTTCGAAGTATTGATTATTTTCAAAACAGCAGGAGTGTTTAAAGATTGATAACAATAGTAAAGGTTAAGCCAAAGTTTATATAAAATAATTGTTGAATTACATATAAAAGAGTAATTGAAAGACATTATAAAAGATTTTAAGAAGATTATGATTATAAATTCATAGATATTGTAATTTAAAGTGGGATAAAAATTATTATTGATATAAAAATAAGGCATATTTTGGAATGATATTGTATGTAAATAGATATAATGAATTATTTTAAAATTTTTCACAAATAATTAATAATAATAAAAATACGAGGAAAATAATTATAATTAATGTTAGACAGTAAATAAATTAAACCATGATATCTAGTTACTTGTTAGTTTTTTGTTGGAAATAACAAGGCTAGCAACGAGAGTTTTGTTGATTTGGGGAACAATGAATTAGGTGTGGTGGTTCAAAAGCAGATGGACATGTAAGAAAATTTTTCTAATAATTTGTTAAATTCTGCGGAAATCTTTAGAAATCAAAAGCAAAATTGAATTTAAATGATAAATAATAATAATAGAGACATTTCTAGAAGAAAATATTTGTAAACATTCATTATTTGTGGAAAATGCAACTAATCCATATTTTGAGAAGGGATGCTATGTCTGAATTTTATCAAAAGTCCACAATGGAATATTGATTATTAGTTTCAAAGACATTTAGTAAGATAATAAACATTATAAGTTGTATTTACTGAACAATTAAACCAAAATCTCGACTTACCTACAACAAACTATCAAGTTTGTTTTCCTACGATATTCAACAAGAATCCAGCTTCATTCCAGAGAGATGAATCCGAAGCAGAGTGCACAACAGAAACTTTAAAGTGATAGAAACAGGTCAGTGTATAAACAATTTATATGGTATACCATTAAAAATTTCACAAACATTATTAATTGGCCAAAAGTTCACTATTCGTTGTTTTATATGTATTAAAAATTCTAACCATTTCATGTATATTAGTTTATAGTAATAATTTGTTTTAACTGATTTTTCTTCATACCGATAGTGTTTTTCAATTCAATGATAGTTCGTATATATATAAACTAAATTTCATTTCATATGTTTGTTTTTATTTTAACAATTGACATAAATAGTTCCAGAAAATCATCATAGAGGTTCGAATAGGTATGTTCCGCATAGATATTCAAAGTGTTTTCAAAGGAGTTAAAATAATATAATATTTAGTAAATACAAATTTCGCATATTATAATATCTGCCAGAATCTAAAGGGAGTTAAGAGTTCTCATGTTTTCCAATAACACAATAAAGTAAAACAATATAATCAAAATATCCTGAGCTAGCCAATTTACTATATAAATCCATCGACAAAAATAAAAAACATAAAGTAATTAAAAATAATGCAATAGACAAAATTCAAAAATAAATATTGTTTAAATATATTTATTTATAAACTGATAAATACATAAATTTCATATAATAATATATATATATATATATATATATATATATGTGTGTATACAGGGTGTCCCGGGACTAATGGGAAAAAGGTCAGGGGCGTATAATCTGAGCTAAAATAATGTTAGTACTTCATATAAACTTTTACTATGCAGGCCCTCGTTTTCGAGTTATAGGCCTCCAAAGTTTTAATTTTGAATTTGGTTTTTATTTGTATTTTTTGTACTAGTTATTTGATCTTTATAAAATTTACGGCAAAGCTATAATGTATGTGTATGTTTATTTTGGTAAGGTAAACAGATTTACAGTAGTGCATTGAAGCCAGGGACGGACTACTCGCTATGGTTAGTGATCCAAAAATTTTGCAGGTATGGCACACCCTGTATGAAATTATCGAAATTCACTTCCCACACATCAGGCTAACGAAAAGGTACTCTTGTTGGAATTCGATGAAATAAGCCGTTTGGCTAATATTTACAGTTTTATTAATGCACTACGTACCAGTTTACGCATTCACCATTTTTATAAGTACACAACGAGGTAAAACTAACTTTTAATAGATGTCCAAAATTTACCTAGAGTACTACAAAAAAATAATTTAACGATAGCAGAAGATGAAAAACATTAACGATTTATTAATTGGAAAGTTGGTAAAAACTTTTTATAAGTGTTTTTACCGTTAATCAAGTTACCATAGGATTAGTTGTCCAACGTTGTGTAGAATAGTTCGTAGTCAGTACTTGTCAATAATTCATAAATCCTTAATTTAACAGTTACAATAGCAGAATTCGCTTTTATTGAGTACGCAGATAAACATCTAATGTATGGACTGGCTTCTCGAAACTGTTTAGAGGCCAAAAGGCTTTATGAAGAACATTTTGCAAACAGAGCATTGCCAGACAGACGAATGTTTGGGCGTATTGATCTCATGTTACGAGAAACAGGTATGAATAAGTAAATGTAATTTTCCATGTATACAAAACAAAATTTCAAATTTTAGTAAGATTATCGCCAGAAAAAGCTGGAGAAGGTCCAGTACGAAGCATACGTACTGTGGCAGTTGAACAAGACTTCTTAAATGCAGTTGATAATGACCCATCGAGTTTTAGAAAATTATCAAGAGAACATAACGTCTCGAAATCAGTTGTTCATCGCGTCCTAAAAGAACAGCTGTTATATCCTTTTCACATGAAAAAAGTACACCGTATGACAGTGGCTGATTATCCTGCTCGACTTGAGTATAGCCAGTGGTTTCTGCGACAACAACAAGCAGACAACACATTTATTAGTAACGTTCTCATTACGAACGAACCGGGTTTCGCTAGAGATGGAATCATAAATTCTCATAATATGCATTTATGGGATGATGTGAATCCACATGGCATTATCCAAACTAGGATCCAGCATAGATTCATGGTTAATGTTTGGCAGGAATAGTTGGCAATAATTTGATACAGCCATACTTTATTGACGGTACTTTGACCGGTCAGAGATATTTAGAGTTTTTTGCAAAATGAGTTATGGAACCTGTTTGATGATGTGCTACTACAAACTTGTAGGGATTTATGGTTCATGCATGATGAGGCCCCTCCTCATTTCAGTTTAGATGTACGACAGCATTTACACAAAAGGCTTCCTAATAGATCGATTGGTCGTGGAGGCCCTTTTCAATGGCCACCGCGATCAGGAGACGTTAATCCTATGGATTTCTTTCTCTACGGTTATCTCAAAAGTAAGGTATACGCAACACCTGTGCAAACAAGGCAAGATTTAATAGACAGAATTGTGTTACACTGCAATGTTATTAGAAATAGTGTAAAATTGCTCGTTCCTGTGCAAAGAAACAACCTTCGTAGACTCAGAATGTGCGTGGAAGTGGGAGGAGCTCATATTGAACATTTATTAGAATAACGTTAGTTTTTGTTGTTGTTTAGGAATTAGTTTTAGTCTAATGTTTTATAACTTGTGTTTTTTGAGGTTTTCTTAATGGTTTAAGAATGTTATGATCGTAATTTTGATTAAAAGCAAGTAAATTCTGGACATCGTAATAATAAGTTAGTTAGGTAGATTTGTACATAGTGCATTAATAAAACTGTAAATATTAGCCAAACGGCTTATTTTATCGAATTCCAACAAGAGTACCTTTTCGTTAGCTTAATGTGTGGGGAAGTGAATTTCGATAATTTCATACAGGGTGTGCCATACCTGCAAAATTTTTGGATCACTAACCATTGCGAGTAGTCCGTTCCTGGCTTCAATGCACTACTGTAAATCTGTTTACCTTACCAAAATAAACATACACTTACATTATAGCTTTGCCGTAAATTTTATGAAGATCAAATAACTAGTACAGAAAATAAAAACCAAATTCAAAATTAAAACTTTGGAGGCCTATAACTCGAAAACGAGGGCCTGCATAGTAAAAGTTTATATGAAGTACTAACATTATTTTGGCTCATATTATACTCTCCTGACTATATATATATATATATATATATATATATATATATATATATATATATATATATATAAATCAGAAAATCAATACAGATGTTTCTGTGGTAATTATCGACCGTACTATTAATCTAAGCAAAAGGTGATGATAATAAGTTATGCGGTCAGTATAAGAATTAAAACTCTATATTCCCATTCTCAATATTTCGCCATTGTTTAATAGCTTCATCAGGAGACAAGTCTAGATGTGGCTTGACATGGTGTACATCGAATTTTATTGACTCTTAAAATCTTGTCTCCTGATGAAGCTATTAAACAATGGCGAAATATTGAGAATGGGAATATAGAGTTTTAATTCTTATACTGACCGCATACCGGATAATCATCACCTTCTGCTTATATATATATATATATATATATATATATATATATATATATATATATATATATAAAAATAGCGTAATCATAGGATTAGTAGATAGAGCAATCACACTTACATCACCTGAATATCGTCCAGAGATTTTATATCAAACCAAAACTATATTACAAAACAATCACTATCCATCCAAACATATTGACAGAATTATTAAACAACGTACACATAAATATTACAATAATCTATTCCAATCAACACAAACCAATACACTACCCCCTCATACATACATCGCAATGCCATACACAAATCAACTATCAGAAAGACTAAATTATATATTATCTAATCACAACATAAAAGTTTGTCATAGGGCACAAAACACTCTATCACCATTGTTTTCCAAATTAAAAAGTCAAATAAACGCGTCAAAAAAATCTAACGTCATATACTCAATACCATGTTTAGACTGCCCCAAAAAATATATAGGTATGACAACCCAACACCTTGAAAATAGACTCAATGGCCATAAATATACAAAAAACGCCTCCACTGCACTTCATAAACATGAGAAAAATGAAAAACATAAATTTGACTTTAATAATACTAAAATAATAAACCAAGACTCTAATTACAAAAAACTAACAATAAAAGAAATGATACATATAAAAAAGGAGAACAATGTAGTAAACGATAAACAAGATATCAAAAATCTAAGCCAGATATATTATAATTTATTATAATAATAACATCAACCATTTGACTGTCCCCTGTATACTGTAAATGAATTGTTTCTGAAGCATGTACTTTCGATTTTATTTGTTTTTGAAATTATTTTATTAACTACCAGTTTTTATCGCCTGTATGTCTACATTCAATTTTAATCGTTTAAACTTGTTCATTTTATTGTAAAACATCGATATGTGCAGTTTTTGAAAATGCTCCAAATTGAAGGAGCGAAACGTCAAATTAAAACATAAACTGATACTGTGTTTACTATTAACCTGATGCCCACGAAAAATGGAAAAAAAAATTTATATATATATATATATGTATATATATATATATATATATATATATATATACATATATTAACATGGAAAAAAGCTTGCAACACTCTGTATACGATAATATGGAATTAACATGCTACACACTATATGTGAATACAAAATTTAGAATTTGATTAACATTTAAAACGTCAGAAATATAGATAATCTATGGAACGAAAATCATTCAAGAGAGAAAATGAAAATAAATCAAACCGAAGAAACATAAAGTAAATTTTCAGTGTACCCTGTAAATGCACATATGTTAGAGATAACATGAATTCTAGGTATTGAGAGAGAACCTTTTGAAACGTCACCTTATATAAATTGTAACAATCTATTTACTGTGTTAGTGTAACGCGTCAACATGTTTAAATTGAACATTAGTTCAAATAAATGAAGATTTAAACAAACTATATCGTTTTATTTCATCGTTCGTTATCTATTTCTCACATAGTAAGAGTCAAAAGATTATGATTTGTTTTAAAATATACTAATTAGATCTTGAAAGAAACTCTTTGGCAACATTAGAAAATTATTTTAGAATATCTCAGGGAATAAAGTCAAAATAATAATAACATTAAGGTTATAAATGTATGACGTTTGTGAAATTAATTGTCATTCTGAATAGAGCAAATGAAAGAAAATATAGTTGTCAGTTTTAAATATTTTGAAAACTTTATAAAAGGAAGTAGTATATCAAATTTGATTATTTAAAAATATTAAACGGAATGTCCTAAAAGGATTAATAGACAATTTGAAACCTGGAAGGAGATTTACCAACGAAATTTTTTATAACCGATTTGATTGGTGAATTATAATTGAAATGTTTTGATCAGCGGCAAGCGGATTGAAAATTAGAAAAAAATGAATGGGGAAGTTTGTTGATAATGTACACTATTAACTAGGTAGAATTTCTGGTTTTATTGATGAATGGGGGTGAAAAGTAAAATCTTTGGAAGATAATTTAAACAACTAGAAAAGCAGCACCATTTGAATGGTAAATATAAAAGAAATACAATATTCTTTAATATAACTCGATAAAATTTATAAATCAAACTGATAAATACAAATATAGCAAGAATTTTGTAAGAATAGCAGTGTACTAACCTCAAATATTTATCCGTATAATCAAGTGAAGTATTGTATCGTGGAAATGATATCTCCACGATACATCTCAGAAAGAATTGGACTCTGGAGTCCCATCTAAAATGTATTGATGTAGATGAAATATAACATCAATTTAGATTCATACCCAAACACGATAAACTGTACAATATCCAAAGAAGAATCCTACAAGAAGTGAACAATGGTGACTTGGACATAAGTGAACAGGTATTTAAAACTTTTTCGATTTGAAAAAGTTAAATGAACTCACTTGTATTGTGTGTAAATAGTTGAACTTTGAAATTTCACAAACATTGCTCATTGCCATATCCGCCATTTAATATCCCAGAGTTTTTTTTAACATCATCTGATGTTTAATGTATATAATATGTTGCATAGTTATACTTATATATAATAATAATCCATTTGAGTGAATGTGTTATGAATGAACGATCATCATAGATAAGTTGTTCTTTTTGAAGGTTGTGTATGGAATAATGTATTTGTTTTCTTTGATTCCGTATTAAATAACGTTTTTCATTTGAAAGACTTAAATGTATTGTTGGAAAATTTCATTTCTAGACGATTGTTCCATTTATTATTTGACAGTTGGCATCATTGATCAGACGGATCACAACTAGAGAGGGGTCTTGAAACAGAATATACAGGACCGTTCTGTAGGATTTTATAGAGATAATAAAAGCAAGTATTTTTTTAATTGAATTTTTTTTATAAATACAAAAGATTTTGTTTTTTGACACTTATAATATAAATTAAAATAATTTTATCTTATTCCATGAACCCAAAATCCTGAGGTTATTGAGTTCTCATGTAAATTACAAAAACTAGGATTTCAAAGTATAAAGAAGGCTCAGCGTAATTATTTCATGACATATTTGAAAAAAAAATTTAATATACCGGGCAAATCAAAACATATAATCTATATAAACTAAACTATAATACAAATAATAACGGTACCACAGGAGTACTAAACCATAATAATTTGTCAGCCCAACGTGGGGCGAATAGAAAAAGTCTATTGAATAGAGGAAGTTTTAAATGATTGAAATTCCACACTAAAGATTCCACAATTATATATATATATATATATATATATATATATATATATATATATATATATATATGCTATAAGCGCCACAAATATGTGAATGATCTGATTTGTTCCGTTCCTGCTAATGAAACTCAGGAGACACTAAACATCTTTGATTCGTTCAATCCACACCTACAATTCACCCTTGAAGTGGAGAACGATCGCAGTATACCTTTTTTAGATACCAAGCTGATTAGAAATAGCGAAAACTGCATAATTTTTGATTGGTACTTCAAGCTAACATCGTCGGGCGGGTTTATAAATTACTTTTCAAACCACCCGAAATTTAACAGCGTAATAAATTAAAAAAAAGAATCTTACATATCAGCGATGACACCCTCTTAAATAGAACTCTTAAGAAATTGTACGATATTTTTCTCAACAACGGTTATCCAGGATATATTTTAAAGAAACAAATATACAATTCTGACTTTTTTTATAGTCCAAGAGAGAGCGGAAGTTCTCTGCAATATACATATAAACAGTTACCATATGTAGAAGAATTAACAAATGCAGTTGATTGTCTCGACCCTTACTTCGTGGAATATGCTCATATTCGTGTTTTTAAATGAAACTCAAGGTATCTAGTTAATTCCACAATATAATACATGTTACTGAAAATTTTCAATAACATGTATTATATTGTGGAATTAACTAGAGACCTTGAGTTTCATTTAAAAACATTAACAAATGCTTTTACAGCTATTTTTAAACCGTTTCCAAATATAAAAATCACCAAATACAATGTGAGATGTAGTCGATAGATATTTACAAAAACAAAAAATGTGACTCCACTTCAGTTTCATTCGCATGTGATTTACAGAATTCCTTGCTCGAATTGTCCCAAATGGTATATTGGTGAAACGTCTCGATGGCTCGGATAACGGTTGACACAACACAGAAGCGTCTGCCGATTGGGAAAAAATGTGTGTGCTACGGTAAATCACCACCAAACCACCGGACATTTGGTCAACTACAAAATAGATGTGAACCAATCAAGTACCATCTACTGGACCTCCTTAAAATTCAACATTCTGGCTGTTGTTCTTCTTCTATCGTTGACTTCCACTGGACTATTGTATAAATTACAAACAGGTTTTTATTATAAAAATGAAAAATTATAAAAAAGAACAAGAGGAATAATTATCGTTTCAATTTATTGTGATCAGGTATTTTCTTTTCATTAAGAATTTCAAGTTTTAATGTAGTACATGCCTCACTTGCTGGTGGAGTAAGTCATATAATATGCTGGTGATTGCCTTTAGTTCTAACTGTTTGCTGTAAACGTTTATACTCTGATATGTAAGCGTGTTTTATCATGACATTTCATTATAATTGTATGTGACCATATATTATTTTAGTTAACTCCTGATGAAGCAATAAAATAATTGCGAAATATTGTAACGAGGTTTTATTTACTAAAATGTTATTTTGTGTCACCGAGTGTATTTTCATTTTGTATTTTCTGTCGCTGAGTATATTTATTTTATATTATATTTCACCCGTTATGTATTCTGGCCCGTGTATAAAAATCATTTTATAGTTTATGTCGCAGAGTATATATATATATTGGTTTATATTATGTATCACCCGTTACATATTCGTTCCTTTGTATACAAACCATTTTATAGTTTATGTCGCCGAGTATATATATATATATATATATATATTCATTCGTTTATATTATGTATCACCCATTACATATTCGTTCCTTTGTATACAAACCATTTTATAGTTTATGCGCCGAGTATATTTAATTCTATAGTTTATGTCGCCGAGTATATATATTCATTTATATTACGTATCCCCATTATATATTCTTTCCTTTGTATAAAAATCATTTTATAATTTATGCCGCCGACTATATTTTCATTTAATAGTTTATGTCACCGAGTATATATTTAATTTATATTATGTATCACCCGTTACATATTCGTTCCTTTGTATACAAACCATTGTATAGTTAATACGCCGAGTATATTTTCATTCCATAGTTTATGTCGACGAGTATATATAATCATTTGTATATTGCATCTACCCTCTATATATTTCGACCACTGTATCGAAATTGTTCTAGGCATAAGACTTATAAGTATTGTAAAACTCCGTGAACATTTCATTTTATCCCCTGGTTTCGGAGTAGAACCAATTGTTGTAACAGCTTAATGGTTATTCAAAATTCCGATGATATTCTTATTTCATTCCTATCTAGTTGCGATGGAGAAATCATTTTTTCTGTGTAAAGTATTTATTTCGATTTTAAAACCCAACATTTCAATGTACTGGTCTGCCCACTGCAACGAGGTAGATATTGGTAGAAGCGCGCAGGTCGAACTAATCGAGAGAGTTGGGACAGTAAGGCTGGAAGGCAGGTAGATTTTAAAATTGAACAGAGAGTACCAAAGTGCTAGCCGACCGAAGCAGAAGCGAGAAATTGTGCATCGTCCGCCGAAAGTTGTTTGGCTTTGTTTTCCCGTTAACCGTCAATTTTTTGTCGAGTTTTTTTCCGCAATGTAAAAAATTTCTCGATAACTTCGTTGCTGTAAAGGTAAGAGCTTTTTAGTAATAAAAATCCGAAAACTAAATGGTCTTTTAAATTATAAATTTAGAGTATTCACGCAGTTGATTTCTATTTTAGAATTCTCGATAATTTCGTTGCTGTAAAGGTAAGAGCTTTTAGTAATAAAAATCCGAAAATATGCGGTCTTTTCAATTAATAATTTAAAGTATTTATGCAGTTGATTTTCATTTTCAAATAAGTTGGAATATCTTGTACATTGGAGTGTGGTAAACCATTTATATATCGCATCTGATTTAATACCTTTCCCGATTTTCCTTTTTCGTAGGTTTCATGATATTAGTTCCGGTCTTCATCACCTTTCTCGATTTGTAGGGAAAATTCTTGATTGAAATCTCTGGTTGCGCCAGGCATACATAAACGCTAGGGCTTCCTGATATTTTAAATCTACTATTCCCATTCTTTGATAACTTTTCCGATTTTAGGGAGAATCTTGATTGAAATCTCCAGTTGCGCCAGGCATACATAAACGCTAGGGCTTCCAGATATTTTAAATCTAGAATCCCCAGTTTCAATACTTTCCCGAATTTTCTTCAAGTGAGTTTTGTTGGTATTAGTCCCGGTCTTTAACACCTTTTTCCATTTGTAGGGAAAATTTTTGATTGAAATCATCGGTTGCGCCAGGCATATATAAACGCTAGGGCTTCCTGATATTTTAAATCTAGAATTCCCATTCTTTGATAACTTTTCCGATTATAGGAAGAATCTTGATCGAAATCTCCGGTTGCGCCAGGCATACACAAACGCTAGGGATTCCGGATATTTTAAATCTAGAATCCGCAGTTTCAATACCTTTCCCGAATTTTCTTTCAGTGGGTTTTGTTGGTATTAGTTCCGTGCTTCAACACCTTTTCCGATTTGTAGGGAAAATTATTGATTGAAATCTCCGGTTGCGCCAGGCATACATAAACGCTAGGGCTTCCTGATATTTTGAATCTAGAATTCCCATTCTTTGATAACTTTTCCGATTTTAGGGAGAATCTTGATTGAAATCTCCGGTTTCGCCAGGAATACATAAACGCTAGGGCTTCCGGATATTTTAAATCTAGAATACCCAGTTTCAATACTTTCCCGAATTTTCTTCTAGTCGGTTTTGTTGATGTTCGTCCCGTTTTCTTAACACCTTTTTCGATTTGTAGGGAAAATTCTTGATTGAAATCTCCGGTTGCGCCAGGCATACATAAACGCTAGGGCTTCCTGATATTTTAAATCTAGAATCCCCAGTTTCAATACTTTCCTGACTTTTTCTTTTAGTGGGTTTTGTTGATATTAGTTCCGTTCATTAATACCTTTTTCGATTTGTAGAGAAAACTCTTGATTGAAATCTCCGGTTGCGCCAGGCATACATAAACGCTAGGACTTCCTGATATTTATATCTAGAGTTCCCGTTCTTTGAGAATTTTTCCGATTTAAGGGAGAATCTTGATTGAATTCTCCGGTAGCGCCAGGCATACATAAACGCTAGGGCTTCCTGATATTTTGAATCTAGAATCCCCAGCTTTGGTACCTTTTCCGATTTTGTTTAAATTTTAGTGAGATTCCTGACAATTTGAGTCTAGAGCCCCGACCCTAGCATTGTGTTTACCGATTCGATAGGGAGAATCCTGATTGAAATCTCTGGTTGCGTCAGGCATACATAAACGCTAGGGCTTCCGGATATTTTAAATCTAGAGTCCCCGATCTTTAGTATTTTTTCCCGATCTGATAGTTTTTTTTGGAGTAACGTCTAGCCCGTCCGTTTCATGAGAGTTTATCAAACATTAGAATGTTAATACCACCAAACTTTCAATAGTTTTTTTTTGCTTTTATCGCTTCTTATCTAAGCATGTACGCTATTTTATGATCATAAACCAATCTCGCTTATGTCCTGCCTGCTTCGTCGCTAATTACTGCATATCAAATATACCTATAGCTAAGTAATACATATGTGCTTTTGGGATACACGGATATTGTCTCCCCTTATGAGTATTGTTTATTTTTATATATAACGGCTTGGTAGAGAGTATAATTGTAATAAAACTGAAATAAACCTGTGTTGTGTTTTATTGACCAATTAAAGATTAGTACTTCCTTATGGTAGAATAGTTGTTTGACTGCACGAATTTTAGCTTCTCCGTAGTGTGGATCAGAATAATAATATTTATTTCAGGACTAGCCTAAACGTTTTTTTTATATTTTGCAATAACCTCCCAAATTTTAACGACAATAGACCCCTGGAATTTACCGTACCTCCATCTGAGGCTACCTGGAACTCTCGCCGAGTGAAGTCGAGGGGCCGTGGAGACAACCACGTTAAAAATCTGGCGCCCGAGAAAGTGTAGGGTTTCAAAGGTGTCAGAAGTGACGTTCTAAGGCGTTAAGAGGCAGAGCAAGAGGCCGCTACCGATATATCACGCGCAACGCAGCGCACCGACGTCGCCTCCGAGGAAAACGCGTCACAATATAGAGATTCAAAAGGGAAAGAGTTGTATCTATTGTATGCACAGACCGGATCCCGATACTCCAAAAACTAATTAAATAACGATAGACGGTCGAGAAAAAAGTTACGTTGTTTTCGTGTATATATATATTATAATATTTTTAATTTTCTACTGTTTTTATAATTATGTATTTTATGATTTTATTTAAAATTTGATTATTAGATGCTGTTGTTACAATCGTGGTAGTAACTACACTAATGTGAAAACACCTTTATCACTGAATATAACCTATTTGAAATTTTGACAGGAATTGTCAAATTATTATGCCCGGCTCAGATGAATATGAAATTTTATATTCTGAAAGATAAATTACTACAAAATCGACTTACTCGCTCTTACCTCAGGGAGGGTTCAAAGATTAAAAAAAATTAATAATTTAAATTTTAAATTTATAAATTTCCAAAGAATAGTCCAAAATTGTCAATTATACTATTGCAAATCTATAGTGACTGCTTGTTCAATATATTCTAAGACCATTAAATTATCTAATGACATCTACAATTTTTCTGTCACTGAAAATTAACTAAATGTCACTGATTATATCAAAAGTTTTATAGGATCCAAAATTTTTCAAATTCAATGAAATAGGAGTTGAATTAATACCAAAGTGAGTTGGAATCAAAAATTATATATTATATACCATCAGATAACAAGTGAAAATGAATTATTATTCCCAAAATATAATAAAGAACAATAATCGTACTTTCTACGAACCTTAAAATTAAAAAAACAACCTATATACTAGAAGAACAACCTAATTAACTACTTATTCTAAACGTTCAAATCGTCGAAAATTACACTTGACGTGTATAAATGGCAAATAACTATATGCGATAAAATTGTCTATTCAAAAAAATTTTCTCTTCTCTTCAGGTGAAATTTTATATATCTTTAACGTTAATTTTGTCAGTATTCAAAAATGTGATATAGATGCATCTATCTTAATTTTATTTAAAGGCCTGTTAATTATTGAAAAATAATTTATAAAATCTGGACTGGACTCACCAACTAGGTATCAGGATCACTCGTTCTGATTCTAAGCACGTCTTTTAGAATCGCCGGAACCACTTTTCTAAATTTATAATTTAGAACCCGGAAAAATTACTAACACTATTTCAATATAATTATTTAAGGAATTATTCACGCACTGATCTTATCATGCTAATTATTATAATCTGATGCTATTTTAATATATCAATTACTATTATATTATTCAGCAAATTTGAGAGAACTCATATTAGATGTTCTCTCGAGAGGGGTTCAAAATCAACTAACTAAACTTTTTCCATAAAATAATTCTCTTCTCCTTTGGTTACCAAAGAATTCCTTTTTTTAAAAAAAAATACAAATTTATGTTTTCATATAACAAAGAGAGATTTTCATTCTTTAATTCTAATTGTAATTTTGCTACCAGCGACATCTGTATTCTTTTTTTAAAATCTTTATAAAATCTATGTATCATTAAGTATCTTCTGCATTATTGTCATTCGAAATTGTAATGTCAAATTTTATTTGCATATTGAATCTTTTAAATTATTTATAATACATTGTATATCACTAGTATTACATCCAAATATGTACATTTTTCTTTATATCAATGTTTTCTTTAGAATTTAGATAGAGTATATGTATTATATATATATATATATATATATATATATATATATATATATATATATATATATATATATATATATATATATATATATATATATATATATATATATATATATGTATATACAGGGTGATTCTTAATATATGCGACAAACTGTAGGAGCTAATTCCTGGGGTTATTTTGATCATAAAAGTTCATAAGAACATATGTCCAAAACCGCTTAGTTCAGAAGTTATAGAATGTTTAATAGAAAGTTAAAATAATAAATGGTTTTATTATAAATTAACAAAATAATTAGTAAAACAAAATTAAGTTGTAGTAACTGTTGATAATGACCGCCTCCAACTGTAATACAAGCTCGTAAACAAGTCTGTGCCTGTTTCTCTAATTTACCACAATTTTCTTGAAGAGGCGTTACCACTACTGCTGGAAGAAGTTCCGTTGCAGTTAAGATTACAAATGTATTTTATGCATGACGGTGCTCCAGCGCATTTTAGTTTACTTGCTCGAGTTTCTGGACAGTACGTATCCAAATCGGTGGATAGGACGGGGAGGTCCACAGCCGTGGCCTCCTCGGTCTCCAGACTTAAATTCATTGGACTTTTTTCTCTGGGGCCACCTTAAAACATTAGTGTACACGACTCCCATGGAAAATGTCGATGTTTTACTAATTATTTTGTTAATTTATAATAAAACCATTTATTATTTTAACTTTCTATTAAACATTCTATAACTTCTGAACTAAGCGGTTTTGGACATATGTTCTTATGAACTTTTATGATCAAAATAACCCCAGGAATCAGCTCCTACAGTTTGTCGCATATATTAAGAATATACATATATATATAATCAAAAGAGGAAGTCTTTCAATTAATAATGGCAGTGTTAAGCATTTCATGGTCTGTTTAAGGTGATTAATCATGTTCACTAATGGAACGAGTATCGTCATTTACCATATTTTGTTGGTAAATATTAAGTTCACTGATTATATATTTCTATTGAAAACACGCTTTAAAAATGTCACTGTATGATAATAGTCATTATACGGAGCTAAACTCATATCTTGAATAGAAAGAAGGTGACAATAACCACGTGGAATAAACCTTGTCCGTACTTTATTATTGCCTATTGATTTTTTCATTGTTACCCTGTATTATCATGTAAAATTGCTTTACCAATCAATATGCTTTATTGGACAATAATAATACAGATATACATCTATTACTAACTTCACTCTACTTTTGAAGCTATAGGTTAACAAAAAAATATGAGAATTACCTGCTCCAGAGGGTTTTCTCATTGTGCTGCATAAACTTACCTGAAACAAATAATAAAACTTCAAGTCTGTACAATAAATGAAAAAAAATAATTTCGATTAAAAATACAATAGTATATTGTGCAACAAAGAGGGGAAACTTATCTCACGAGTGTGGAAGTGGAACACAAGAGTGATAAAAGTATTTTTCCTACATGTAGCACACTATACTTTTTCTATAACGGCACACATTTAAAGAATACAAGTAAATAGTTGCGTAGAAAAAGTCTAGGCATCGAGAATCCCCCTACTGGATTCTCCATAAAAATGTATGTAGTGTGGTCAAAGTGCCGAGAGAAATAATATTCCTCACAGTGTGCGCAATATATGGTTTTGAAATTAAGTAAGCTATGAAAAATTCGCTACTTTTCATAACAGTCGTAGAAAATAGTATATTGTGCAACTAGTTCGGAAAATGAGATATTTCGTACGAGTTTAACAAGATGACGACCCACAGGCGAGTGATTCATCATCTTGTCACACGAGTGCGAAATATCCAGTTTCCGCACGAGTTGTACACTATACTTTTTCGGCGACCTACCTGAAAAACTAAATATATCGGATTTTAAAAATATGTTTGTACCACTAATAATACAATAATACAAGTTTTCGCTCATATTTGAACAGGGAAGAAGATCAAACTTTATTGAACATTCAACATACATATTTAGGTACATTTTGGTCTGTATGCAGGTACTATTAGAATAGTAATAATCAATTGTTATATTGGAACAATTGTTTAACACCAATGGAATATGACCATTTCCTTCAATTACTCTTTGAACTGTCTGAGCATTAATTCCTGTCACATTATTAGTTTCAAATACTGTACTCGAGGTTGATGGTCTCACAGTAACCGATTGTAATTCCGAACTAGATGTGAATGATCTTGATGGTAGTTCCTCTATGAAGGTTGTTGCACGTTCTAAAGGCTGGGTTATACGATTGGATATCTCCATTTTTTTTATCAATTGATACATTGATATAACCCTCTACTACTGTGCTGCTCCTCCAACCACCATGTCTTTTCAAAGTGAATAAGTCACTACCACTGTCCACCAATATTGTAGCAGAAGAACGCCTGAATAAATGACCAATGTAGGTTTCTGAGTTTGGTAATTTCAAGAATGTAGCGATTTCTTTGGCCATTGCATCAAATTTGTTTATTCCTACAAACTGAGGCACATTTTCCTTTTTGGTAATTGATGAAAAATTTCTTATTTTCATCCACCATATTTTTGGGTCGTAGATTAGCATACATTTTATACATTTCATAAAATGTTAATGTAAAAGTTCGTGTCACTTTATTTTTGGTGATAGGAATCTTTATAATCAATGCAGATGCTACATCAGTTAAATCGCATATTTTTACACTAGCTGAGTCAGCTCGTCTCAAAGCTCCGCTTATAACGTTCTTATTTTTCGAGTAGTGAGCACTGTATCTTAAGAAGAAAAAAATTAGAACTTAGTCTATATAAGTATACGTGAATTGAGTAATACGATCAATTTCTCTTCAAATGTGGGGAATTTTAAAAGAAAAATTTAACAAAAAAAATCGCTATTTAGAGGGATTTTAAACGACGAGCTTAATAATTCTACTACTTGAGCATACCTTTCGATGAATTAAGCCGCCGGCGAGTATTAACCACTTTTGGAAACATTAACTCACGAACACAAAATGAGTATTCATCGTTGTGTGTTAAAATATCTAATATATCTTCAATTAACTTATGAGTGGTAAATTAGTTAAAATTAAAAATCTCTTCATAAAATATCCTCATCCTAAATTAATCAACACAACATAGATAGATAGACAGATAGATATTCATTAACTACTTTACAATAAAATGTTTGTAGCACGTCAAAAAGAAAATACATACAAAAGAAATATACAAAATATATCTCAAGATGAAAACAGAGTAAAATGCCACAGCAGAGATACGGTGTTGAGATTGCCTCGACAATGCACAATGTAATCACCAACAGAATAGAAACAATATTTGAGGAAAAACTTTTTTAAATATTTTTTAAAAGCATTGGAGCTCAAGGTTTTTACAATTGATGGAAAAATATTAAACAGCCTATAGTTTGGTGAATTTGATTGCGTATTATTTAGCCGAAAGTAGCTGCATCTGATATGGTGAGCATTACGAGTGTTTTAGTCGTGAATATCTGAATTTCTAGACAACATTGACTGGTTCCCATGAATTTCAATCAAAATATGGAATAAAAACAAAGACGGTAATGGCATAACGAATATCTGATGGAGTAATATTTATTGGAATCACTCATTTTACTAAAATATTTTTCTTGAAAACTAAAGAAATATTTTGACAAGTTATCTTAACGTTACATTGAAATTGAAACAAAGAAGAGTTGACGGGTACTAAATGCAAATGCTGATGGGTGAATTTCATATACATTCTAGGATGTAAATGGAATCATATGCGTTCAGTTGACCGAAATGGCCTTCATTTCCATTTTGTAAACTGTGCAGAAAATGGATAATATACATGTGGGTGTAGAAAAACAGTCGCGTTGAATATTTATTTATTATTTGTAATTTAGTAAACATAACCCAAACTTCTCAATCATGCATTATAAAATGCAAAGCGCATGCGGGTCAGTTTCTACCGATGTGTTGACTGGGTTAAATGGTTGGACGATTGGTGAAATTCACCGTTAGCATCTGAATGACCTGACTATTTAACAGATTTAAGAATCTGATCTCATAAAACGCGCCCGACGTAGCATCTGAATGCACTCTTACATTTGACATAACCAAATGACATTTTTGTTGTAACGTCAACTGACGCTGTTGTGAGGACGATACAATTCGATGATTTTAGTAACGGTGCTAGAGAATATCATTTTAAGAACTATTCGCAAATGGAGCGTTTACAGGCTTGCGTATGCATGACGTTGGGAACGACGTCAAGAATAACGCACCGATTCAAGATTCGGGGTATCAGTACGGATGAAACTCAATTATCGACCACCACACCTGCAAGAAATGAATCACCGGTGGCAACATTGATTCTCTTTCCGAAATATCGAAACCACACATGACCAACGTTCATCTTTAGAAATATTTTTACAAAAGTTACAACTTTTATTTTTTAGAACTAAATATCTTTTTAATAAATACATGGAAAATTATCATTGATGCTGCAACTGGAAGATCATATATGAATTATATGGCAAATGTATGCATAATTTGCAAGTAGATAATATACTTTTCAATTAATTGAAAAATATAGAATTGCGGGGAGAGGAAACAGAAGAAATTTTCGGCATAAGAGTGTCTCTCGTATAGCGCAAAAATATATAAACGAGGGCGGAATAGAGACGTGACATGGCGCGAGTGACGAGCAGTCACTCTTGATTTATAGTTATTCTAAGTTCCGATTATATTTTTATTTCCTATTCGACTTCTGTGGATAAATCATTTCATGCTCTCAAAATGTTTCTTCCGGTTTTGAATTCAATGTTCAAAATTTTAGTTTCCCCACTGCCATGGATTAAGGAGAAAGTAGTGCGCAGGTTGAAATAATCGAGGGAAGTGGACATGTAAGGCTGAATACGAGAGGTTTTGAATCGAGCAGTTAGTGCTGGCTGGCCAGAAATTGAGACCGCTAGCAAGTGTGCACCGTACCGTTGAAGCGTATTTTGGTTTACTTTTTTCTGTAAATACCTGTTAATTTCTTTTTGAGTTTTTTCCTAGAATATAAATACCACGAAAAGTTCCGTTACTGTAAAGGTAAGAACTTTTTAGTAATAAACATTCGAAAATAAGTGGTCTTTTCAATCGCAAATTGGGGATATTTATTCAATGAGTTTTCCTGTGAGAGATTCGATTGAAATTTTAGAGAGCGCCAGGAATACATATACGCTAGGGCTTCCTGATACAATAAATCTAGGACCCCAGAACCGTAGTATTTTAAACCGTAGTATTTTTCCCTCTTTTCAGAGAGCGCCAGACATACATATACGCTAGGGCTTCTTGGTATTTCAAATCTAGGACCACAAACCTTTATACCTTTTTCGATTTCCCTGTGAGAGTTTTCGGTTGAAATCTTGGAGAGCGCCAGGCATATTCCTGATATTTTGAATCAATGACCCCAGAACCGTAGTATTTTCAACCGAAGTATTTTTTTCCCTCTTTACAGAGTGCGCCAGGCATTACATATTCGCTAGGGCTCTTGATATTTTAAATCGAGGACCCCAAACTTAATACCTTTTCCGATTTTCCCGTGAGAGTTTTCGATTGAAATCTCAGAAAGCGCCAGGCATATATAGACGCTAGGGCTTCCTGATATTTTAAATCAAGGACTACCACCGCCACCGGAAAACTCCCAGATTCCCAGTTCTCCCGTTCCGTACAACAATTTTGAAGAAGTCTCAAACATCCTAGTCAGGGTTTTGTTGCATTTTTATTCACGAACCAAAATCACTTCCGTATTCTTCCTTTTCCCGACCAATAAATACGTCGTGTTTCAATATCAAATGCTTATTATACATACCGGGTGTATCAAGAGTAACCAAGTGTTTTCTGGTTAGAAGTATCATTGCATCTGATTTATTTATTTAAGTTTTATTTCTAATGCCGATTACACCTACCAGGAGTATCAAGAGTAACTGAACATTTTCTGGTCAGAAATAACTTTGCATTCGATTTATTTATTTAACTGTTATCTCAAAACTGATTTCACATATCGGGTGTATTGGGTGACTGAAGATATTTTTGGTTAGAAGATTTCACCAGACGTGGAATGAACGAGGAAGTCTATTTCCGTGACCACCCTGATACACAGACCTTACCTGTTAGGACTTCTATCGATGGGGTCGGTTAAAAGATATTGTTTACTTAATTCCACCAACAACGAGAGACGACATAAAAGTTCGAATACAAGAAATCACTCGTAGCCTGTCAAGAGCAGAAAATGAAGCTGCTGTAATGTCCACGCATGAGCGGCTTAAACAATGCGTTGAGTGTGATGGAAGACACTTTCAGGATTTAAGGAAGAATTAGTTATATTTCACAATCGGTCCTTTTTTCTTCTTATGTCCTTACACGTTTTTTTTTAATATTTGAACTTAGAATACTTTTATTATGCAAAAACGATAAAATTATGAAATTATATCATTGAATCTTGAAAACAAATAAATAAGAATGATGACCGGTGTAATAACGTCTTTTTCAAATTTTGTTATAAAGCTTTCTTCGATATTTGAGGTTAAAAATAAAATATCGAGATACGGTTGTCACTAACCTGTGTAGGTGTCATTTCACTACATTTTCATGAAAAAAAGTCATATTATGGCATTAAATTTTGTAGAGAATTTTGCAATTTTCCGCCATTATATTAAAAAACGTGATCTAGCGAAATCACTAAGGATTGGACATACCACAGGTTTGATGGAATAATAAATGTTTTTTCCAACAAGACAAAGTTTGTTTGTTTATTTAAAAAACATTGACAAACCCCGCTCCACTTTATTTTGATAGATACGTCGAAAAATGTTGAACAAAAATTACTAGATTAAAGCTTAGCTTTTGAGAACATATATTTTTTTGGTACATGTACTACCTGAATTTCAGTGTAAAATTACTTTAAAAGTGTAATATGGCGGAAACGCCCCCTGGCGATCATCTTGGAAATCTGAAAATATATATAATATAATATAATGTCCGAGATACAGCACTTTACATTTACATCTGACCACCCGTATATAAACCATAAAAGTAATCTGTCACTTGTCACTGTTATTCTTGGAATTTTCAATTTATAATTGACCAACTCCTCTGTATTAGATATAGAAATATTGAGTATAATGAACACATAATTTAAGAGCTTCGAATGTTTAATTTTTCCATGCATTCTCCTATGTGTCTCATTCATATCCATTTTTTTTCGAAAATAGCGGAAGAACGTACTACTAGTCTATTCAGAGACCCATGGGTGGATGAAAAGAATAAATTGTACTTGTTTACTTGAAACTCTGTTTTTCATGTAAACGTTTGAATAATTCCTCATTTTTGTGAAAAGAAACTTAACCTCAAAACGATGCATTGAAATAACGATACCATTAGAGTGATCCCGCAAATACGGGATGTCCCATATTATGTAAATTACAGATTAGTATGAAAACAGATTATTTTTACTACATACTTTTGTTTCGTCATTAATTTTATCCTACTAAAATCCACATGCAATTAAATTTTTTATATCAAACATCATATATTCCTTTACAGGTGTAATTTATTAGAATTAAACCTATAATTAATGAAATATTCATGTTTTATCACTGCCATTTTTCCCGCAAACAGGAATGTTACATTGTATATAGAAAAAGCTTCGTGAATTATGAATGATTATAGAACTGATTTATATATACTATGAATTGTCTGACCCTACCATCGATGAATTTATGGGCGCGTAAGGTATCGGGAAAGCTAGATATGGAGTCACTTCAGAACAACGACAATATTTGTCCACTCTCCCGGAAGATTATTCACTGGCATACAACATCCCCGCCCGTATCACGAACGCATGAGGGTTGGCATCCGTCTTTCGAAAGGAGTGCGGGCAATTAGAAAAACTTGGAGACCATATTCCAGTCCCTGGCAAGACAATGAAACATAATTCACGGTACGTCTTCTACGTGGTAACTAAAAATGAATTTCAAGATCGATCTACCTACCGCGATGTGTGGTAAGCACTTCGAAACCTCCGAGACCATGTTTTAGAACCCAGCGTGAAGAAACTGGCTATGTCAAAGATAGCGAGTAACCAGTTGTATTGGCGAGTCATCAGGAACATGGCAGAGGTTATCTTCCAGGATACCGGTGTCCAGATATTAATTTGCAGCTACAACCCCTGTGATCAGTATCAGATGAAGACAGTGCCCTGCTATTTCTATAAGATCGGAAAGTCTAGAAATGGGGCCAGTTACCGATTCAAACATCCAGTCTCGGCTACACAAAAGTCCTAGGAGAAACTTCTATTTAAGGAGGGTTAATGCTACGAAATAGCATACTAGTGTAGACTCTGTCTAAGCCATGTATGAAAGTTAAAAATATGGCGTATGCGCAGGGATTTATTAGAACTGTTTACGATTCTGACTATCTTATCTAGACATTTTTTTTGTGACCAGTTTTATCTATAAAATGCTATAGAACCAATTGTTATTTTGTAAGTCGCAATCTAGAATTATTTAGTAAAAAAGGCACTAATATATGAAGGACCGACCAGGCTGAGTTAGTTTAGTTGATAAAGGGATCTCGACAAATAAACAAGAATATATCGAAATAGCGAACAGTAAAGTGTTGATATAAATTAATAATTAAGGTTCGGTGGATATAAATTAAGTTGAGGTGAATAGTTATGTGTATATAAATTATGTGTTAGTGAGTAGTTTAGTGTTTAAATAAATTCGTAAGTAGCCATACCGTGTGTTTAAAATTTATCCCAGCCGTTTACTGTTTAAACATATAAGGAAAAAATTACAATATGTAGTAAGTTTTGAATTTATCTTTATTGAATAGACTCAAGGAACATGAAGTAATCATAAATTATATAACTTAAACACAGCTATATAGAAAACAAAAACATATACAATTAGCTTTACATGAAAACGAAAGAGTGAAAAACCATTGATTCAAGTTCAAATGTCAATTCTTGAAACATGGTTCAATGCACAAACCAGGTGAATTGGGACATGATGTGCAGTGGTGACGAGTGTGTCATCTTACACTATTTTTGGAGCAAAACCGGCACCTCTTCTTATTATTATTTTTACTGGTATGGCTTCAGGATAATGATGATTTTGAAAATCGGAATCAGTTGAGATTGATACTGGATAAAACTTTATAAGATCTTTAATAATTTCTTCACTGAACTGCACGAGACTTTTTTTGAAGGGCTCCTTTTTTATAAATGTTATAGGCGTTCCATAAACATATGTCAATGATGTGAAAAAATATTTTCCGGTACTATCAAACAGTTTTTCGGGGACTCGAATAATAAGACATCATCTGATCGGCCCTATCGATTCCACTCATACGCTGATTATAGTTGACAACGCATTTAGGCTCAAGTTTAACTCCACCCCTTCTTGGATTTGTTTCCACCATCTCATGTCTATGGCGCGAGCTAATTATGCGGTCATCGCGTTTGTCTTGTCTTTCAATTTAGTTACCAGCACAGCACTCTTTCGTTACTAGATCGCCTCACCTTTCCCTAGTTTAGTTTTCAGCATAGTCTTAGGATTGCCTTTCCCATTCTCACGTAGAGTTCCAACCATTGTAGTTTTTTCACACTATAAATAATCTGCAAGTGCGACGCTTGTGTAAAAATTGTCTACATACAGGACGTGACCCTTGCCCAGATAGTCCCGTAGCAACTCCTTCACTACACAAAATTAATGTTAATCACTGTCTGTAGCCAACGGTCCCTGGCCAGTATATAAAACTATGTCAAAAACTAACCCATCATAAGGTATAGGCTCATAAAGCTTCATTGCATATTTGTCCCCACTTGTTGGGTATGTATTGTCGAAAAACTGATTTTCCGCGCCACAGTAGCGTTGCTTCATCAATTTCTAGATGCTGACAAGGATAATATACAGATTTAATATTTTTGTCCAATATAGGACGAATTTTGTTAAGCTGGTCAGTCAAGTGAATGTTATCATGGTTGACAAACCTTAGCATACGTGAAATGGTTGTAAAACGATTCAAAGATATCGTTTTACCAAAAACTGGATGGTAAATTGTCAGTAAATTTTTGGAAATTTGATGGTACCGCTAAAACAACATAGGTCTATACCTTCTTTTATTTTTTCTGTTGTGGTATTAACCCACCGAAACCCTGGTTTATGTCTTGTTGGTGCTGGCTAATTAGTCAAAAATGGAGTCGCTCTTCTATTAGTCTCTCCTACTATGTCATAGATACTCTCATCAAAAAATAATTCGAAGTATTGTAGAACACTGGTAATTTCTGTTATTCTGACGATGATATTTAGTATCGAAACAATTTTCATCATTTTATCAATATACTGTGGAATTATCTAGAAACATTCAGTTTCATTTAAAACAGTAGGGGAAAGTGACCTGTGACGGCCCTGTGCCAGTGTTGACCCTGTTACTTTATTTCCTGTTATGTATCTTTGGTTGCCTATTTTATTTACTAGAGACCTTCAATATTGGCCGGTTAGTGTACCATCGAGTTTGCTAGTTATAACTGCGTTTAGTGTGGTAAATAATAAACGGTTTTAAAGATTAAAACTTGTATATAGTCCGGAGGCTTTATCGTGCTAACAAACTGAAACTTCTCCAAAAATAACAAAAATATCATACTTAAAGTACTGTAGCACCTGTTGTATTGGCTCTGGTGAGCTGATATTCAATAGGATTCATCAGTGACAAGTTCTGAATAATATTCAATCATAAAATTGGTGACTTGTTGCACTCCGGAGGCTGTATCGTGCTAACAAACTGAAATTTCTCACCAAATGGCAAAATATCGTACTTCAAATACCATAGCACCCGTTGTACTGGCTCTGGTGAGCTCAAAATCAAAAGGGTTCATCTGTGACATGCCCTTAACAACATTTAATCATAAAATTGGTGACTTATTGCACTCGGGAGGCTGGTATCGTGCTAACAAGACATGTAAGGAAAAGTGGTCGACGACGACGACATACACGCAGGATTTTTTTTCTAACAACTGTTTTTTCGAGTCGTCGTTGATGGAAAACGTGAAAATAACTCAAAAAATTTTTTCGAAATTCCAACTTTTTTTGGATATATATATATATATATATATATATATAGGTTGGGCGGAAAAGTAAAGTGCATCCGGTATGTAACTGATGTAAAAAATTACTATTCCTTAATGCATTTTGCGTTCGTATCTGTAGTGATTATTGAATACAACTTGGTTAGAGAGATTTTAGTAGGATCTTCGTTATATATTCTATATTAGATTAAAGGTTATGTTTTCATATGAAAAGTTTTTTGTGTTTTTGTATCACATGCCATTTTGCCTATGATGGCTCCAGGCGAGTATTTCTATGATGGCCCCGGGGCCATCATAGGAATATGCATCATACGGCCATTTTAGGAATAAACGTAATAAAAATATTTTGTGAAATAGTTTTTTGACCAAGTCAATGTGTGTAAGTACAGGTTATAGGATTATGGTCAATAAAACAACGGAAATCTATTATTTTCTCAGCCAACGTTTCGACCTTTATTGGGTCATCTTCAGGGCGTCTACAAGAAACAAACAAAGAATGTATTTTTTTTGTGTGATACACTAAACACAAAAGTTATGAAATTTGTTAAAATCAAATAAAATTTGTACAATAGTATATGTAAGAAACGACAAAAATTATAGTTAAAATATATTAAAAGTTAATTTTTTGAAATAACAGTTATGAAAACCACAGAAAAACAGGTGAGATCCTTTTATATCATTAATTGCGACATTCAGGTAGAGTTTACTTATGAATTATATGATGTTCATTATCTTTCAACGCCCAATATCCGCTAGTTTAAGGTTGTAAATTGTTGCAATTATTTGTGTAGGTGCAATCCCCAGTATAGTTCTACATTAATTGAGAGAACCAAAAAACTTACAGGAAAATTTATATTACGGTATAATTTATGATCATGAAGATGTAAAAAAAATATTCTTTGATTAAATGTGAATCTATTGTTACTAATATTAACAAACAATTTTTTGTGATACTTAAATAAAAAAAACCTAACTAATACTATAATAAACAAACAAAGACTCACCAAAATTGATTTTCTTCTTGAAAAAATTCCCTATCATATCAGGCCTTCCAAAACAATTTCCATCAAAAAAGGAAATAACGTTTCAATTTATTGTTCGTGTTCATGTTCGGGTACGGTGGGAACTGAATATAAAATGAATTTTATAGATATCAGGTGAGAAACGAGTTCAAAAACCAGTTTTAGTTGTTTTGCAATGATAACTCTTTGGTTCTATCTATTAATGAAATATAGGATGTGTTTAAATTTTCGACGTCTTTTTTGAAGTTTACTGAAGGGTTATTGACAATGGTAATCATTTCAGAAAACCTTCTTTTATAAAAGTTGGTTTGTTGGTCTATAATTTTGACATCATCAAAATTAAAAGTGTGGTTTTCTGAGAAAGAATGTTGGGCCAAAGATGAAACTAATGATTTCTACCTTTCATCCCTTCGGTGTTCATTTATACGTACAGGTACATATCTTTTGGTTTCCCCTACGTAGCATTGGTCGCAGTTACTGCATGGTATCTTTTAAACAACGTTTGATTGTGATTCAATTGGTGTTTTAGTTTTTACTTTAGAAAAAAACATTTTTTTAACAGTATTTTCGCTTTTTAAAGCTTTTGCTGTTCCTCGTTGTTTACAATTTGACACAATTTCTCTGAGAGGCCTTTTACGTATGTCATTTTATGGTAAATTACAGGGTGGTCTTTATTAGTACTAGAGGTATGATGTGAATGAAATATTATTTTATTTAATAATTTGTTGGGAAAGTTATTTTTCATGAGATACGTCTTGCGTTTTTTCAAATTTTGGTTGATGCATTCATTACTACAAATATTTTCTATTCTAAATTCAAGATTTTTGAAAATGTTTATTTTTTGACTTTGAGAGTAAAAATTTAGGAATCTCTTTGAAAAACTGGGTTTATGGTGCCAGTCAATGATAAGTTTGTTTTCAATGTTTCTTGTCAGTAAAGTATCTAAAAATGCTAATCTACTGGCGACTTCTTTTTCTAATGTAAACTGAAGTTTGGGGTGGTAAGAGTTAAAATTTGAAAGTATCTCCTCTTCTGTACCCTCAGGAGCAATTAAGAAAATGTCATCAAGATAACGTTTGTATCTAAAAATTTCAAAAGATAGTTTCCCAAGACATAAATAAATAAATAATAAAAATAATTCCTGTGAATTTCAGAATAAGTCGAAAATAAGGCAGCAGTGGGATGAAAACAACATGGCTGAAGCCTTACAAGCATTACGAAATAAAACAATGGGCTATACAACTGCCGTAAAAATGTTCAAAGTATCACGAACGACACTACGTAAGAGGTTCAAGAATGAACAGGGTAGTAGCAAAGGATATTTAGGTGGACATAAGCCTACTTTTAATATTGATACTGAATCTGAAATTGCAAAGTGCGTTATAAATTTAGAAACCAGGCTTTTTGGACTAACCAGTACTGAGTTAAGAAAGCTTGTTTTTCAAAAAGCCGAGAAGTATAAAATGAATCACCGATTTAATAGAGAAAAGAGTATGGCTAGTAGGAAGTGGTTGAAAGGATTTCTCGCAAGGAACTGTGAGAACTCCAGAGCACACATCTATCGCAAGGGCACAGACATTCAATAAATAAAACATTAAGTTGTTTTTCCGTTCCATTGGAGAAGTTATGGGTAAATATAAGTTCTCTCCTGAAAATGTTTTCAATGTTGACGAGACAGGGATAAGCACAGTTCCTACGAAATCTACCAAAATTCTTGCGACCGAAGGACGGAAACAAATTGGAATTACAAGCAGTGCTGAGCGTGGGCAAAATTATTCCGCGGTGTGTGGTATGAACGCCATAGAAACCTTTGTTCCACGCGCTTTTATTTTTCCGCGGAAGTGATTTAAAGCAGACTTAATGAATGGAGCCACAGTACGCAGTGTGGCATTCTGACAAGACAATGGTTGGATGAACACCGAAACATTTGTCAAGTAGCAAAAGCACTTTTTCTTGCACGTTGAAGCATCAAATGAAAATAAAGTGCTTTTAATCATTGATGGGCAAGGGGTTGGAAGTGCTGGAATATAGTAAGGAAAATAGAATAATACTATTTTGTCTTACAGCCCATTGTTCCCATCCCATCCAACCCCTTGATGTTGACTTTTTTGCACCGCTGCAAACTTTTTATAATATAGAAATTCAGAAATGGATGGGAGATAACTCAGGATGGACTGTGAATCACTTCCAAGTAACAAAACTTTCCAATAATGCATACCTCAAGGCTGCGCTTTTTGAAAAAACAAATATACATCCATTTAATACAGATGTTTTTGAGGACTGGGAATTTGCAGCTGCTTCAACAATACATAGGGAGTTGGAAACCACGCAAGACGAATCACAAACTATAAATACAAATACCGAAGAACAATCGCAAAGTGAAATTGACACCTTAGACGAAACTGGCCATGTTAACGATACTCCAGTTGAAAAGATCTTACAGATTTCTCAGAGAAATACGAGTGACAAAGTTGCAAGCACGTCAAAATATTGTATAAGCGGAGAACAAACTGAATAATCATCTCCTCTCCCAAAGACAACAATGAAATTAACCACAAGGAAAAGGGAACATTGAAAGACTGGTGTCCTTAGCAGCACTCCAGATATCGAAGAAATTGAGGAGTCCAGAAAGGAAACATTAGATAAAGAGAGAAGGAAAACAGCAAACATTGCCAGAAGAAAAATTGGAAAACAAATAAAAGAAAATAGTGATGAGGAAGTCGTGCCTGAACAGAGCGATACTGATCAATCAGATGCAGCGTGTCTGTATTGCAACGAACTCTTTTCTCGTTCTCGTCCTAAAGAATTCTGGCTAAAGTGCCACAGTTGCAACGGCTGGTGTCACTACGAATGTGCTGATGTTCCTAGGTCAACAAAGACTTTTATTTGTGATGTTTGTCAACCAGCAAAGCATTTTTAATTTCGGGATTACAAAAAAATTCATTTCCCCTTTTCTTTTAAAAAGTTTGGGTATAATTTTTTTTGTGAAATGTATTCTTATATTTTTTATTCCATCTAAGAAATGTAGTTCTACTCCTTTTTAAGTATAGTTGAAATACATAAATCATTTTAATAAAACTTTTTCAGCTTTAACTGCCTTTTAGTTGGAAAATACTAAGAATTTTTTTATAAAAATCGACTTTTTACAATTTTTATAAGGAGGGCCATCATAAGATAACATATGCCTATGATGGCCCCTTGATTTCTTTTAAACTTTATGTTTTACTCCAAATGGGAAGTGAATACAGCAGTTTATTCCGTACAAATGAATATAACATATGATCAAAAGATATCTGGCTAAATCTTGTAATTATATTACAATTAGTTCTAGGGTTATAACAAAAAAGAATGAGGAGGGCCATCACAGGTTACTTTCCCCTAATAATGAACATTATTTACTCATTTTCTATTAAATTGGTTATGTCTATTTTCAAAGCAAACTATTGGGGAGTGAGAACATCAAAATATGGATTGGAAGGTTCCTAATGAAAGGAGTCATATTATTAGAAGAACATATTTTTAATTCGTTGAGAAAGTCAACAAAGAAAATTATTGGAGATATAAATAGAGGTAGATATGTTATATTTTAGATAACCTTCACCTCTTTTCACACTTATTATATTCATTCAGATGATTTTGCTACACGTTTTTCAATTCGAATATATATTATAGAAAATAAGTAGTTATGAACTTTAAGTAGAAGTAGTAGCAGCATTTTCCTCTAATGAACGTTTGAAGAAAGACCCGTATGTCGTTTGACAGAAATATCAACATCTAGGATTCGTTCGTAGATACGTGAAGCCTACTTCAACGACTACATGATTTGTTATGAATCACAAACTGACGAGGATGAAGGAGGCCAGGACCTGTGTAGGTATAATATGCAAGATTTTCAAATACGTGCCGATGGGGATACTACGGATTTTTGAATCTACCACTTTTTGAATCTACCACTTTTACGATTTTCCAGAGGAATGTAATTCAATATATCATATGTCCTTAGAAGTGGTGTTCTCTCCTATCGGAAATAGTGTATATTCTGTTTGAATAATATTTATTTCCAAACATGTTGAGGTGTGAGTAGAATTTACCTGAATACATTATGTACCTTGTATCCTAATTGTATTTTTTTGTGCCCTCATTCATCGTTGTTGTTTGTGCTAATATTCCTTGAAAACTGTGACCTATAAAATTAATGATAATAATAAGTGTTTTGCCCTAATGTTACTATTATTGAATTGAAAAATAGATGCAAATTAGTAATTAATATAAGCCCAATTTTGTCCGTTTATCCAATAATGTTTTTTATTTATAAAAAGAGCGAACGTCAATTTTTATTGATTAACGACTGAACATTTTCTCCATAATTCTGTTGCTGACTAGTCCCGTATATTTCCTGCATATTGACAGACCTTATTAATGCAGGTTGTGCCGTCTGTGTTGAAAACTCCAATTCTCTAGCGTTTAATAAATATTTCAAAATGATTAGGTAATTCATGGGCAGAGTAATTCTCATGTGACCAAGCTTCACTGCTTACAAATGGAATTAAAAATGTTTTACTCTCACACAAATACACAAACCAGAACGTTTATAATTAGATAGTGGATGTGTTCTCCGTTGAAGTTTGTTCGTATTACGAATGTGATCGTGGAAACTGAGGAATGTTACAATTATTGCTTCCACTTTGAAGTTGTACAATCTTCCGGCAATGAACTCAATACATATTCAGGGTATATCAAAAACTATTTATCGATGGATATGGAACTGACTGCCTATGGTAATAATGGTAAAAGTCAATTATAACGCCTCTTGTATAAATGTTTCCCTATGATCAAACGATGTACTACGTATTTGAAATTGATCTGAAAACGGGAAATTGTGTCGACAACTGTAATGTAAATTCAAAAATGTAACACCGCAAGTTTCCCCGCCAATGCAGAAATTTGCCCTGAATTCATCAAAAGACGCATATGGTTGGAAGAGATAGGATGTTGAAACCGTAATCCCAAACCAACCCCTTCAAAATTTATCCTAGCTCCCATACCAATCGAAAATCATTTCACTCGAAACGCCAGCAAAAAACGGATATATCTACTCTCCTTCCCAAAAACAACTCCTCAAAATTCACATTACTCATCCCAATCAAGCAAAACAATGAGCCATCCAACAAGTTGGAAGTGAAATAAACATATTTACAGAGCTAAATAACATGTTGAAGGAGCTTCATTCACTAGTAAATATTGATGAACTTACAAGGAAAATCCTCGACTAACTGCAAGCGATGAAAACACCCACTATTAAAATTGAAAAATTCAGGAATTACAATAACTTTGTACCTCGTATTGACCGATATGACATCTAGGCAAGTAGATATTCTTTTCCGTGTGCCGCTACATTTGATCATGATTGTCTTGCTGACTCTCATTGGCTTTGATCTTATTTTGGTATTGTTTGTTCTATGACGCCAAATTCTTCTTCAATGTCAGCTAGCTCTGGAATCCTTTCCTTAAACTGTTTTTAAATTCCCTTGTTCATGTCCGGGTCACTGAGCTCTTCCCATGGGGCTCTTACTTCAGCATCATCCATTACAGCGTTTCCTAGGGCGACATCTGTGTTATTATATGTTGATTGCTCCCAGTGTTTACAATAACCTAAGAATTCTAACAAATGTGTATGCCGAAGGTCTGACTATCCCTAGAAGTATTGAGGATGTCTTGAATGACGTCATGGTTCCGTGCTGTTTCAGCTTTATCCATACGTTTTATCTCTTCACATAACTCTGTCCTTGGTATATAGTTGTGGTTCCTAGAATCTTTCGGCTGGGATATCCCTAAAAAGTAGCTGAATAACAGGGTTTCCAAATTTCATGAGTGTAGTAGCTTTCGAGAAGGTAACATGGCTAACGTTAGTTTTGTTGTTATTTAATTGATTGTATATATGGAGTATATTAGTGTAGTCTGTAACACTGGAGGGATGAGGTTGAGAGGTCCTGGATGACCACAGTAGCAAGGGTGATAATACAGAACCTTGCGGTATAGGAATGTGATATTTTGATAAGATAATTGGGGATTTGTGGATTAATTAGTTTTGTAGCAAGATCCCCTTCTCATTAAATCATCGTGGAAATGGCGCCTTTTTAAACGATCCAGTCTTATAATTGTCCGTTAGGTGTATGCTAATTAGTTCAATCACCTTCACTTTATATCTTCAGAATGATTATAGTATTGCTAAGTTTTTGTAAATAAGGCGTTGTTACATAGTAACACGGAATAATTTCCTAAAACCCATCACATCGACCATATTTATATTATTGTTTGACAACGTTGCAAAGAAACATGTGATTTCTCTGGTGTTGTTATATACTCATGTTTTATAAATAAAACTGACTTTAAATTAGTGCAAGTACCACAATCAATTCATTTTATACCCAAGCATAATACTTGTAAGTACATTCTACTTTTTTAAAGTGTCCCAAGGCTGCCATCAAGTATTTCACAAAACTGAAACTGCCCGATACTGAACTTTGTACCCTAGAATCTCCCAGTATTCAGGTTGTTCCGACTAGCGGTGTTGCCAGATCCCAAAGTTATTCTGGGGATCAGCATAAAAGAGATCTTACACTTTATGATAAAATTAAGATGACAGAACTGGAAAAGGCGATCAAAATCATTCGTGACGAGATCTTGATAAACCGTAGTGAATTGAAAAACTGTATCGAAGCTAGTGAAACCCGGCTTTTACTAAACATAAAAGACTTGAAAAGCACTGTATCAAAACTGGAGAAAGAAAATAGTTACCTCAAAGAAGAAGTGGAATACTTAAAGAGGGCACAAAATAAAAAAAATATTGTGATTTTTGGTCTCAATAAAAAGCGAGAAGAGGTTGTTGCAGGGAATTTGTGTCGGGACCTCAGAGACTTGATTGGGATAGAATTGAAGAAAAGTGATTTTGGCGACGTTTACCCACTCGGTAAATCGGATAACTGCCCAATAAAGATCGAGTTTGTTTCAACCCTCAAAAAGAAAAAGAAATAAATAAATTCGGATAAATTGAAAGGAAGAAACATATCTATAACCCACGACCAAACACCGGCATAAGGAACCGAGAATAAAATATTGTGAAAACATATTTTTCTCGCCAAGCAAGAGGGAAAATATACGGAGCACTACATAAAAGGAAACAAACTTATCGTTGACGGAATATCGTATGGAGCAGATGACCTAGAAAAAGTAGATGGTCTGGAAAACAAATCAAATAGCGCACCTTCCACACCTACAATTCTGGAACAAAACACGAAAATTCTACCGGAACTACAAACTGGACCCAGCACCCCGAAGATTCCTGCCACGAAAAAACCAACACACTTAACTCAACAGCACAAAACTACACATGAAAAGCCAAGAACACGTTCGGTTAATAAAAATAGTGAGTAACATTAGAAAATCATAAACCGGTTGATACTGCGGGGTTAAATAATGTGTGTCACTGTTTTGTTTTTGTTTTTATTACTTTTACTTGATAATATTAGTTTTAATCCACACCAAATATAGACACATTTATAAGAGAATATCAAAATGATCCTGTCAAAGCACAAAATATCAAAGAAGTCACAGACTTTAATACATATTTGAAGAAAGGACTCAGTGACTTTAAAATTTTTCATACCAATATAAGAAGTATTTCCAAAAACATAGATGAATTGTTCATTTACCTAAACCAACTAGAAAGCAACTTCGATGTAATCATATTGAGAGAAACTTTTAAAGTCGCTGATGCCAGTATATATGGATTAAAAGGTTTTAACACAGTGTACAATGAATCATCATTCAACAAAAATGATGGAGTCATAATATTCATTAAAAATGAACTCAATTATGATCAGACAAATATTAGTATAGGAAACATTAAACTTCTCGAACTCAATATAAAATTAAATGAAAAAAAAATTAAAATAACTTCGATATACCGATCTCCTAGTTCATGTCCATATGATTTCATTGAACACTTTTTTAACTATTTACAAAACAATAAATCAAGTGATATTCACGTAATAACTGGCGATATGAACATAGATTTACTATCAGAAAATGAATACATTGATGAATATAAAAATAATTTGGAATACTTCGAATTCATCTCTTATATAAACGATATCACTCGACCAGATAGCTCCACGTGCCTCGACCATTTCTTTGTAAAAGCAAATATAGAAATGCATGATCGTATAAAGTCATTCATATTTCAGGATAAAATTAGTGACCACCGACCTATTGCTCTAACAATAGATGTGGGTGAGAGAACTGTTAATAAAGAATTCAAAAATACAAAAGTATATATAAATTACAACAGGCTACGGGTGGCACTACAAAGTGAAACATGGGCAAACATTTATGAACAAAACGACGTCAACTCCAAATGTGAAATATTCATAAACAGACTGAAATACCATGTAAAAAAACACACATCTGAAATCAAAATAAAAAATAAAGATGCAACTAGAAAAAAATGGATCACATCAGGGCTATCTACATCAATAAATGAAAAGAACAATCTCTATAAACTACTAATTGAAAATCTCAATAACCTACAAGTAAAACAAATATACAATAATTACAAACGAAACTTAAATAAACTTACGAAAGAAGCAAAAAAACAATATTTTCAAAACGAAATTAAGAAGAATAAAAGTAGAACAAAAGGGCTCTGGGAAAGTGTCAATGAGATTTGCAACAAAACTCGCCCAAAAACAAAAATAACCAAAATAGAAATAAAAGAAAATTGTACCACTGAAAACAAACAGGTTATTAGTGATGAATTCAATAAACACTATAGTGGAATAGGGCAAAAACTAGCTAATAAAATCGAAAAACCAAATTCCTTCCAAGACATTACAACTGAAATAAACAAAAATATGTTCTTATACCCCTCAAACACTGGAGAAGTATCACAAATAATCGAACAACTTAAACTCAAAAAAAGTCCTGGGCATGACGGTTTTACTGCAGAAACTCTGATTCAAATAGCCGACTTCATAACAGTCCCTCTCACTCACATTATAAATAGCTGTATTGAAAATGGAATATTCCCGAACATTTTAAAAACTGGTGTTATCAAACCACTTTTTAAGAGCACTCCGAGGACAATCACTTACGGGGTTCCTCAAGGCACGGTCTTAGGTCCCCTACTATTCACTATCTACATAAACAGCCTGTTGAAAATGACAACGGTAGGTAATATTATAAGTTATGCTGATGACATGGCAGTAATTTACAGTGACAACACATGGCAACAACTGAAAGCAAAGACGGAAAAAGACTTCAACAACATCTTTAAATGGTTCCAATACAATAAATTAACTGTGAACGCGGAAAAGACCAAATACTTACCTTTCACCTCCTATAGCAATAACTTGCCGAATATGGGTCCATTAAATATAAATCAAAATATATCCATTCCAGAAGCCAGCTCAATAGAATACCTTGGTATACAAATTGACAGACATATGAAATGGAGCTTACATATATCGTACCTAACAAGAAAACTACGTGGATTCATATCAAGATTCAAACTGTTGAAAGAATTCCTTGAACATTCTCAGTTGAAAACTATATATTATAGCCTAATCCAATCTCAACTTATATACGGTATTATAGGATGGGGAGGCGTAAATGATACGCATTTAAATAGTCTGAATATTGTGCAGAAGACGATTCTCAAAATAATCCTTGGCAAAGGAAAGACGTACTCTACCGATAATTTGTATAACGAATGCGGCATTTTTGATATTAGACAACTCTATTGCCAAAATATGTTACAAGGAATTTACAATAATAAAATTGAAATAACGCACCCAGATCATCTATATAATACAAGAAGGCGAAACTACAGCGTCGTGGTACCGAAATGTATTAAAACAGTGGGTCAGAGGCACTGCAGCTTTCTAGGTCCAAAAATTTGGGAATTGTTACCTGAAACAATAAAAACCAGCCGAAGCAACGAAATTTTTAAAATAAAAATTAAGAATTGGCTTCAATGCTATGATAGACAGATATTCCAAAAAATAATTTAAACCCTCAACAAATTATTCATCAAACTTATAATACTGTAATGCATGTGTATGTGACCTCAACTCCGATTATGACACTCACATTATGTGAAACCTACCTGGATGTTACCCTTTTACCAATTGTGATAATGAATCTTATGTGATACTCACATGGGATCAAAATCGTATGACTGTAATATATGTGTATGAGACACTGAACCCGATTATGATAAACACTTTATGTGTAACTTACCTGAAAGTGATCATTTTAACAATTCTGATATTTTATTTTATGTGATGCAATTTCTACCCATATGTTTTATACTTATACTTCATCTAATTTTAAATTTATATTTTATTCTTAAGTATTTTCATTATATTTAGAGGCTATATCACGCACAAGGAGTAATTTTCTACGATTGCTCCTTCAGTGATGCCATTGTTTATTTCACTTGACATTGTTTTATCAAAATTATACTTGATTGTACATTTATGATGAATAAACATTATTATTATTATTATTATCAACCTTTTTATACTGGCTATACAACTCGTGGCTAGGAAAATTCTATAGAACGTTTTTGACAACTCTAAAACTTTGGTTCTAATGATATACGGTTATAAGGTTTCGGACAATAGCTCGAGAATTCGGTATAGAACTTTTCCGCAAATCGCTAGGAAATTTTACTTTCCAGACAAAATTTCTTAATAAAAAAGTCTAGATTTCCTATTCAGGTCCTTAGTTTACGAAAATGATATTTCCTTACAGTTGTTAATGTTCTACATACATGATTAAAAACACATTGTTTATAAGGAATGAATTTATGTTTTCGAAAACATCAATTATTGAACATTGGAGGAACATTATTAGAGCTATGAGAAATATTTTCAACAACATGCGGGGTGGTAGGGTTATTTTGTTGAATATTTTGTACTGAGAAAATTTTATTTGCCACCTCAACCTTATTTTCAAGAGATTCTTCGATATATCCTTCAGCAACGTTTGATGACTTCCATCCGCCATGCCTCTTTAAACTAGTTATGTCGGCACCAGAGTCAACAAATATTGTTGCGAAAAGCCGACAAAAGCAGTCACCAGTATATGCTGTCGGATTTACCAATGTGAAATAAGTTGCAACTATTTTAGGCATTTTTCTACCACTTTCCGCTATGTTATTTAAAGAAAAATCGGTCATTGATCATATTTTCTGGTATTAACGAAATATGCTTTCGATAAACAATCATGTACATCTGATTAATTATAAATGATCTGGAGCTTCCTGGATAAGATTATAAATTTCTTCCTTCATTAAATTCTTGGATTTCTTAGCCGTATAACCTTGACATACCCGTTTCAATGAAGAACGAAGTTTTGAATATTTAGATGTATCTACATTGTGTTTAATTGCAAGGGTTGACTCTAACATTGAATAATTGGCCCATAATGTTTAAAATTCCATCTTCAAATAAAGGTCTAGGAACTATGCCATTACAACATTTTCTGAGAGAGAACTCAGAGTTTTTACATTTGCGAGAGTCCATAAAAAGATTATATGCATATTCGTACTTTTCTCTTGATTTATTTGGCAATAATTCTAATGAAGCAGTATCCACTGACTCAACCAGCTCTGGAGGAGTCCCAGAAATGGAAAATGTTATGTATGTTTCGCTCTAGGTATTGTTTCTATGTCATATTGATAGGTATTTTGTCATTCAATTATCAAATTAACTTCAATTCCAATAACAGTTATTTCACACATAATCTAACTATATAAACCATAGGAACACAACAAATTGGAGACGCGAATCACGAACCCATGATGGACGTTCCTTTCTCTCTTAAAGAAAAAATCGATAGTTTGGAAAATGCTGGAAAGATCAAAAAGGTAACATATTCTGAATGGGGAATTCCTGTAGTACCAATCGTAAAGAAAAATGGGAATGTTCGCTTATGTGCGAACTACAAAGTTACATTAAATGAATATTTACAAAACTACAATTAACCAATCCCACAAATTGAGCTTACTTCTGCACTTTAGACATCAATCAAGCCTACTTAGATATGCCGATTGATGGAGAAAGCAGTATGATACAGGCTATCAGCACGTATAAATGAACATATATTGTTAAACGCTTGATGATTGGAGTGAAAGCTGCACCAAACGCATGGCAGCGTTTTATGGATCAAACCCTACAAGATTTACAAAGGAGTTGATTGTTTTTCTGATGATGTCCTGATTCAGGTGAGTACACCTTCTAGATTACTTTAGAGGTTACGTAAAATTTTAAGCCGTTGACGTAACAGTGGCGTTAATGGTGTAGCATGATAAAAATACAATGCTCTGTATTATCTTATAACTTACTGGGATGTAGTATGAATCGATTAATTCACCCACCGAGTATGCAACTTTATACACACTTCGGTATGATTGGTTGCATACGTGAATTAACTCGGGTTTTAAAATTATTCAAGCATATCCTTGAATAATGGGATTTGAATAACGAAATGAGTGTCAAGAGTAACATTGTTATTAATCTTATTCATGTAATTCAACTATTCTACTAGTATTTTATCGTTTTATGTTGGGATTCAATTTGATTGTCAGTGGTAACACTGATCTGAGGTGTCAAAAGGAACGTGAAGGTCAAACTGTCATTCGAATTTCCAATCACTTGTCTGATACTTTTTGAGCTGTTAAGCCGAGTATCAATAGTAACTAGTCGTGAGTATAGAAAATGGCCGATGGCACGTGGTTCATACCATTTATTTTTGGAACTGTCATGGTGGAAAACCCTTGGTAACAATGGTTTTTTCTTATAAACAATGTTTTTTCAATCATTTATGTAGAACACTTACAACTGTAAGGAAATATCAGTTCCGTAAGCTAAGGAACTGAATAGGAAATCTAGACCTTTTCCTTAAGAAATTTTGTCTGGACAGTAAAATGTTCTAGCGATTTGCGGAAAAGTTCTATTCCGAATTCTCGAGCTATTGTGCGAAACCTTATAACCGTATATCATTAAAACTAAAGTTTTTGCAGTTCTCAAAAACGTTCTATAGAATTTTCCAAGCCACGAGTTGTATAGCCAGTATAAAAAGGTTGATAATAATATAAATATGGTCGATGTGACGGGTTTTAGGGAATTATTCCGTGTTACTACACCTTATTCACTTACAAAACTTAGCAATACAAATCATTCTGAAAATATAAAGTAAAGGCGATGGAACTAATTATCATACTCCTAACGGACAGTTATATGACTGGATCGTCCAAAAAGGCGCAATTGCCACGATGATTCAATGAGAAGGGGATCTTGCTACAAGACTAATTAACTCACAAATCCACAATTATCTTATCAAAATATTACATCTCTATCTAACCAACAGAAAATTTTACACACAAATAAACAATCATATTGTAGGTCTATTTTCAATCTAAGCTGTAGAACCTCCTCCCTCCAGTGTTACAGACTACACTAAAATACTCCATATATACAGTTAATTAAATAACAACAAAACTAACATCAGCCATGTTACCTTCTCGAAAGCTACTATACTGTTTTTGAGCTGCTTTTAAGGGATATCCCAGCCGAAAGATTCTCGGAACCACAACTATATACCAAGGACAAAGTTATGTGAAGAAAAAAAAACGTATGGATAAAGCTGGAACACCAAGGAGCCATGATGTCATTCAAGACATCCGCAATACTTCTAGGGATGTTCAGACCATCGGCATACACATTTGTTTCAATTTTTAGGTTATTGTAAACACTGGGAGCAATCAACATATAATAACAAACAGGTCGCCCTTGGAAACGCTGTAATGGATGATGCTGAAGTAAGAGCCCCATGGGAAGAGCTCAGTGACCCGGACATGAACAAGGGAATTTAAAAACAGTTTAAGGAAAGGATTCCAGAGCTAGCTGACATTGAAGAAGAATTTGGCATAATAGAACAAACAATACCAAAATAAGATCAAAGCCAATGAGAGTCAGCAAGACAATCAGAATCAAATATAGCGGCATACGGAAAAGGATATCTGGGAGAAACTAACACAGCTTAGGGAGGAAACCAAAGGAGATGGCAGAGTGAATATTTGCCAATAGCCTATTTTCGTAAGATGATAGAAACCATCTTCCAGGCTAGCACAACTCGTATAACTATACACCCTACAGGCCAAGAGGGGGGAAACATACGACCCGCTTGTAGTGATCCCTAAAAAACATTGAAGACAAAAGGACAATACCTTAGAAATAATAATATTTAATCTTATATTAATTATAGTATTTAAGGAGCATCGGCCGACCATATTCAATGTCATTCACCAAAGAAAGATTGTTTTTGTAATTTTATAAACAGACATGTATAGTTTACATATTGAGGTCGGCTGTGCAGAAAAACACAACTATGTTTCCTATATAATGGGTGTGAATGAACCAGGATGATATTATTGTTATTAATACTTCGAATAAGTCGTTTGATATAGTAGTGTATTTTTAATGTATTAAACTTGAACCCAGTGATTTTATAAATGTGTCGTTGTTTATTCTGTTCCCGAACACAGGTTGCAAGGTAAGGGGTCTCTTCCATAATAATATGCCCTTATGGTAAACATCGAGTATACGAGGGACCCTTACTAAGTAACCACCACATGGAGATACTACAAACTAATGGGACATGGTAATTATAAAATGGTTATGGTAGAATTAATGGTAAAATAGATATCGCCACTACATGGTTATGGTAAAATTAAAAGTAAAATAATTATCCTGTGAAGTAAATGATAAGTTATGGTACAATTGATGTTATAAAGATAGAACTATATGGTTTTCTACTTAAATTTGGGACCTTGGAGAAAAGAAACAATGGGAGGTTCATCAACCAAACAGGAAGCAAAAGAAACAGGAATTGTCAATAACACTTTCATGGTACAGCAAGATAATGTTGCGATGCACATCATGGTATTACTATACATTATAACAATAGCTTTTATCTGCAAGTTCATTTGGTCAGTATGGGAAACGCACCGAAGAGCGTTGAAAAGAGATATCAACAGAAGCAATGCAATAAAGCAGGCAACAGGAACTCTCACCGTATAAATAATTTGTAAGTACACATGCATTCTATTCTTATGAACAAAGTTTTTTTTCTTAAATGTCAATAACGTGGGAAGATTTTGAGAATAAATTACGATTGATTGTAGAAGAAGTTAATAAACAGGGGAAAAGGTTTTTGAAGAAAGAAACTCCTAAAAATCCTGATATACATATAGAAGTAATCAGTAGCATAATAGGTCTTTACAATAATTTTACTAGATTAATAGCCAAAAATTGGAAAAATTTAAATTCAATACAACAAGAGACTTGTAAAAGTTATTCAAGTAGGATTAGGGATAAAGCTGAGAGGGCATTTCAAGCGTTAAATTGTATTATAGACATACCTACCTCTATATTTGAGGAAATTAATACGGTTGTATTACAAACAATAAGCAAACAGTTGAAAATGGCGACAAGTATGAACGATTTTTTTAATTCTGCGAGTAAAGTTTTACCGAATGAGTTTAACGGCGAAGCAAGTAAATTACAGTCATTCTTAGACTCATTGGATTTACTACAGACAAACACGAATGGTAATGAGGAAAATGCTATCCTATTGATAAAAACGAGATTAACAGGAAAAGCTAGAAGTTCAATCACAACGGAAAACTCCATTGCAGACATCAAAGATAAACTAAAAGCAGGGATAAGAGGAGACAATCCAAGCCTTATCCTAGCGAAACTGGGCAAAATAAGACAGAACGGAAAGGATGTAACACAGTATGCAACAGAAATAGAGAAACTGGCGGAAAGATTACAGGCAGCATACATATCAGAAGGGATGCCTGAAAGACTAGCTGAGAAATATACGAAAGAAGCAACGATTAAGGCAGTAACTATGAATGCCGCAACGGATGCAAGCAAAACGATAATTGCAGCGGGAAGTTTTGAAACAACACAAGAAGTATTATCAAAATTGGTTTCAGTAGAAGGTATAGTAGGACAACAACACGTCTCACATATGAAAGATAACAGGAATTTCTTCAGGAAATCAAACTTTTACTTTAGGAATAACCACCGGAGAGAAAACAACAGAGGATTTTACAATGGTAATCAGTCAAGAGGAACATTTAGACAGTATAATCAAGGAAACAACTACGGCAGATACGAAAATTTTAATAAATATAAGAAATACAACAATAATGGAAATTACAATAGTCAAACGAAAAGTAACGTAAGAATATGTGAAATAGAAAATGAAGAAGCAAGAGAGAATCAGAAACGATTGGGGTTTTGAATAAAAAACCAAGTAACGAAAGTAAAATTACAGAAACATATTCAGCATATTATTTAGATTTATCACTTTCTAACTTTATAGAAATTCAGACAAGTCTATCTGATAATATCTACACTTTTATATTAGATACAGGAGCAGACATTTCTCTAATAAAAATTTCTAAAAATTTTCCACATCATTTGATGGAAACAAGGAATAAAATAAATATTAAGGGGATAACTGAAGGATCAGCTAAAACTTTAGGTCAAATATACATAAACCTCTATATCAATAACATAATATTAAGACACTGTTTTCACGTAGTGGAAAAAAAATTTCCAATACCAACAAATGGACTGATAGGAAGCGACTTCATGACATAAAATAATTGTGTATTAGATTATTCACAATCAGAATTACATATAAATTGCAAGTCTAACAATCCAGAAACCATACAAATTTTTGGTAATCCAGAATATGATACTTTAGCAATACCACCTAGATGCGAAGTATACAGGCTAATAGAGAATTTCATGAATTTGAGAAAGGATGCAATAGTAGAGCAACAAGAAATAGCACCAGGAGTATTTGTAGCCAGATCCATAATATCAGGGAAAAACCCGTACTTTAGAATTTTAAATACAAATTATGAAAGTATTTCAGTGAAAACTAAGAATATTGAAACTTTAGATTTAGATTTATTCGAAATATACACAATTAAGACTGAGAGTAGTAATAGAATGAAAGAATTAAGGAAAGCATTAAATTTAGAAGTACCGGAATATGTACGAAACGATTTAACGAAACTGTGTGAAAATTACCAGGATATATTCGCTTTGAAGAACGATATACTAACACACAACAACTTCTATGAACAAAAGATATCAGTAAAGGATGATACACCAATATACATAAAAAATTATCGAACACCACATTCACAATCAACAGAATTAAATAGCCAAATAGAAAAACTTATAACACAGGGAATAATAGAACCCTCAGTATCAGAATATAATAGTCCAGTATTATTAGTACCAAAAAAAAGTCGAATCAAGATAAGGCGTGGAGACTTTGTATAGATTTTAGACAGCTAAATAAGAAAATAGTCACAGATGAATTTCCTTTACCGCGGATAGATGCAATTTTAGATCAATTAGGGAGAGCAAAATGGTTTTCAGTTTTAGATCTTATGTCAGGTTTTCATCAAATACCTTTACAACAATCTTCTAGAAAATACACTTTGTTCAGCACCGAAAAAGTCTCATTTCAATTCACAAGACTACCTTTTGGGTTGAATATAAGTCCTAATAGTTTCTCACGAATGATGTCAATAGCATTTTCAGGCCTAACGCTTTATATGGACGATATAGTCGTAATAGGAATTTCAGAGAAGCATCACTCAGCCAATCTAACAAAAGTATTTGACGCATGTCGTAAATTCAATTTAAAATTAAATCCACAAAAATGTCAATTCTTTAGGCGAGAAGTCACATATTTAGGTCACAATTTATCAAAGGACGGTGTTTCACCAAATAAAGCAAAATACTCAGTCATTCAGAATTACCCAGTGCCAAAAAATGCCAACGAAGTCAAAAGATTTGTTGCATTTTGCAATTACTATCGAAGGTTCATTCAAAATTTTGCAGAAATATGTATTCCTTTAAATAAGTTAGCGAGGAAAAATGTAAAATTCGAGTGGTCACAAGAGTGCGAAGACGCATTTCAGGTCTTAAAAAGTGCATTAATCAACCCACCAATTTTAAAATATCCAGATTTTAATAGACAATTCATATTAACTACAGACGCTTCGAATAGCGCATGTTCGGCAATTTTAAGTCAAAATTACGAAGGGATTGACTTACCCATCGCATTCGCATCACGCAGCTTCAAGAAAAGCGAGCTTAACAAACCTACCATCATAAAAGAATTATTAGCAATTCATTGGGGAATCAATCATTTTAAATGTTATTTATATGGTTCACCACATTTCATAGTAAAAACAGATCATAAGCCACTAACGCATTTATTTGCAATGAAAGACCCGACGTCGAAACTAACGAGAATAAGAATCGATTTGGAAGAATACGATTTTGAAATACAGTATGTAAAATGTATAGAAAATTACGCGGACAGTATATCGAGAATATCCATTGAAGAGCTTAAGGATTTATACATAAATAATTCACATGTCTTGGCATTCACAAGAGCACAAACGCAAAAAAAAACGTACAAACAGCAAAGGATCAAAGGAATAAAGTGGAAACAAAAGAAGTAAGAATACAAAAACCAGCAGTAGTAAAAGTTCTAAATAACCTTGAGGCACATAAATTACCGATTTTACACTTTGAAAATAATCGTATCTCGCTTAGGATGAGCATTCGGATCAAAAACAAATTGAAATTTAGTGAAGCCTTAAATACCGGTTTACACAACTTCGACCTAAGACGAACGTTGGAAAAGCTTGAAGAGCTATCGGTAAGAAATGAAGTAAAAAGAATGAAAATATATACAAATTATGATATATTTAAAAAGTGCACAGTAGAAGAGTTTATAGAAATAGGAAATCAAAGGTTAAAAAGTATTCAAGTATGTATATGCGACGTACCAAAAACGGTACAGAAGAAAGAAGAGATCCAAAAAATATTAGGAAGATACCACAATGATCCAATGTTTAGGGGACATGTAGGAAATAATAGGTTATTAAAGAAACTAAGAGCAAATTTCAAGTGGAAAAACATGGAGAAAGACGTAAGGAAATACGTGAAAAATTGTCATAAATGTCAAGTGAATAAGGCAAAGCCCAGTCACAAAGAAAAATTTGTTATAACAGATACATCTATAAAACCGTTTGATATTATTTACATAGACACAATAGGCCCGTTTGTAGAGAGTAACAACGGAAATCGTTATTGCATTACGATATTATGCGAATTAACTAAGTACGCAGTTATGATACCAGTTCAGAATAAGGAAGCACACACAATAGCAAAAGCAATTTTCGACAACTTTATACCAAATTACGGATTGATGAAAGAAATAAGAACAGATCAAGGGACGGAATATAAGAACGAAATAATGAAGAATTTGGCAGAACTATTGAATATAAAACATAATTTTTCCACAGCATACCACCACGAAACAATAGGCAGTTGCGAAAGATTACATCGGACATTTAACGAATATATAAGAAATTTTATCAAAGATTCTAGTGATAATTGGTGTGAGTTTGTAAGAATGTTCGCATATTGTTATAATACAACACCAAATACGTATCACGGATACACTCCTTTTGAGTTATTATATGGGAGAAAACCCAATTTGCCAGAATTTTTAAACGCAAAAATTTGACCGTGCTACAATTTTGAAAAATATGATAATGAATTGAGATATAAATTACAATACGCTAATGAAAGGGCCAGACAGTTTTTAATAAATAATAAATTAAGTAGAGCTAATAATAGCAAAAACGTTTCTTCACCTGTAAATTTTAAAATAGTGGAATTAGTTATTCTAAAAAATGAAGCAAGAAACAAATTTGATTCACATTATCTAGGTCCGTTTAAAATAACGGGAGTCAAGGGGGTAAATTGTGAGATTACATCTCCAGAGAAAAAACAAAAGACCGTTCATAAGAATCGATTGTTTGTATACAATGAGCGAAAACAATTGTAAATAAGTGAAGTGTGTTGATAAACGAACAAATAGTGTTTACTAAACAAAGACAAAACAACAAACATTCATTAAAACAGTTTTAGATATAAGTGTTATCGAAAAATTAAAATGATAATTTTTCTCTTCCAAGAGGGGATGATGTAGTGATCCCTAAAAAACATTAAAGACAAAAGGACACTACCTTAGAAATAATAATATTTAATCTAATATTAATTATAGTATTTAAGGAGCATCGGCCGACCATATTCAATGTCATTCACCAAAGAAAGATTGTTTTTGTTATTTTATAAACAGACATGTATAGTTTACATATCGAGGTCGGCTGTTCAGAAAAACACAACTATGTTTCCTATATAATGGATGTGAACGAACCAGGATGAGATTAATATTATTGTTATTAATACTTCGAATAAGTCGTTTGATATAGTAGTGTATTTTTAATGTATTAAACTTGAACCCAGTGATTTTATAAATGTGTCGTTGTTTATTCTGTTCCCGAACACAGGTTGCAAGGTAAGGAGTCTCTTCCATAATAATATGCCCTTATGGTAAACATCGAGTATACGAGGGACCCTCACTAAGTAACCACCACACGCTTATGGGGTAATCGTGGCCGGCAAAGGTAAAACATATAGTGCAATTCTGGGCCAAGTTAAGACCGTAATAAACCAAACGGATGATAAAGAAAGATTAAGAACAATTTGATGTACTAGAGATGGCAAACTACTTATAACAATGGACAAGGATGAAGAAGCATTCACGAATCTAAAATAAATGCTTGAAAATAACGATACGGGATTAAAAATATCAGGTGTAGGTAATGAAGGTAAGAGGGAGGTTGAACATAAGGCAAATGGAAGGTGGAGTGTCGGCACAGAAGATTAAGGATGCAGTCGGAAGTATTATAGGTAAATGGGAGAACGAGAAAGATAAGCTTGGAGAAATCAGGCGCCAGAGCGACCAAACAAGCACATTCACATATATTACCACGATTCGAATGCCAAGAAATTATTGGCAAACAAGGTCCTAAGAATAGGGCTGGTACGCTACCAGGTGAAAAAGAGGATAAGACTGAGAACATGTTTACGCTGTTGGTGGTATGCTCATGGAACAAGGTTATGCCAAGCACCAGAGAGACCCGACAGATGTTTTAAATTGCGGCGAGGAAGAGCTTGTTGACACATTCTGCACATACAAGGAAGCATGTCCAGTATGTAAAATAAAAAGACATAAGGCACAATCTAATGTCCAGACATTAAAAAAGTACAAAATAAGGCGAAACGTCAGGACAGAATAAATAATAAAGTACCCCCAGCATATATAGACAAATACTCGAGTGAACTGAAGGACACCAAGGAAACTGAAACGTCGGCAGACCAGCAACATGTACCATACACAGCATCAGACAAAAACATAAATCATCAAGAGATAAAGATTCAGTGAGGTGCTAGATGAGGCTAGGAGTCTAATTTCGGACTAGTTCCAAACAGCAACTCACATAACCATTGTAACACATGATGGTGCTCCAGTTAAATTTAGGAAGGGCCAAACCGGCACACGATATCGCGAGCAAGATTGCGATGGATATGAGTGTAGTCTTGGTAATCGTATCTGAGCCAAATAAAAAAATAGCCTTGGGAAGTAGCTGGGTCCATGACAGCAATATCGATGTCGCTGTTTGGATCAGGAATAAAACATGTGGCATTACAAGCACAAATAAACGGTTTTGAAGATTAAAACAAACTTTTCTGCATCTGTGGCCCTGAACAATATTTTATCATAAAATTGTTACTTGTATTCACTTCGGGGGATGTATCGTGCTAACAAACCGAAATTTCTCCAAAAATAACCAAAAATTTAGTATATCTAGTTTTATAGGACCCGCTGTACTCGCCCTAGTCAACTGAAAATCAATATGGTACATCTGTGAGACACCTTAAACAATACTCATTCATAAAGTTGATCAATCGTATACTCTCTGGAGGCTGTATCGTGCTAACAAACTGAAAATTCTCCAAAAATGACAAAAATTTGGTACTTCAAGTACCACAGCACCCGTTGTACTGGCTTTAGTGAGCTCAATATCAATAGAGTTCATCTATAAGACGCTCTGAATAACATCCAATCATAAAACTCATCACTTGTATATACTCCGGAGGCTGTATCGTGCTAACAAACTGAAACTTCTCCAAAAATGACAAAAATATCGTACTTAAAGTACTGTAGCACCGGTTGTATTGGCTCTAGTGAGCTGAAAATCAATAGGGTTCATCTGTGAAATGTCCTTAACAATATTCCATCATAAAATTGGTGACTTATTGCACTCCGGAGGCTGTATCGTGCTAACAACACTTGCAAGGAAAAGTGGCGGACGACAACGACGACGACGACGACGACGACGACGACATACACACAGGATTTTTTCTCTAAAAACCGTTTTTTCGTGTTGTTGTTGATGGATAACGTAAAAATAACTCAAAAAAAAATTTCAAATTTCCAACTTTTTTATGGGTAAACCAATACTTTTCTCGCATATTAGATAGGTTGGTGGAAAAGTAAAATTGGCAAAGGATTCCTGGTATTACGTTTCAAGGATACGTCACTGATATGCTCCTATATCTCACCAAACATCCAGCTGCAAGTATTTAAGCAGACAGTGGACAACATCATGGATACCTGCAAGGCAGAGGGAAACAAGATCCTAGTGATGGGAAACATCAACTCTAAAGCACCTTAGTGGGTTGCACCTATGTTCGACCACAGAGGAGAGTATTGGATGGAATGGGTCGAGTCACTCGCCTATACCATAATCAATAACGGAGAGCCAACATTCATAAGAAATGAGAGCGTCTCACACATTGACTTCACGCCGCCAGCAAAAACAAAGGAGGATGTATGAGCGGAAAGCACTATGCAAACTAATTAAAAGTATAAATCAACTGGATAAGGATATATGGGGTGATGGATATAAGATTGCAGTCAAAAACCTAAGAATCCAAAACCCTATGAGGTACCGCCAGAAACGGGAATGAAAGCAGCGGAAATTATTGTCCGAGAGAAACCTCTATTCATAATTCCGCAAAAAAGCACGCCAGACGTACCCCAAGTAACAATAAACGAACTACTACAATCTATAGCTAATATTAAACCTAACAGAGCTCCTGGAACTGACGGGATAACTCCCGAAATCATGAAATCTTTGCTACAGACAAAACCGCATATAGTACTAAGTATAATTAACGACACAATGCAAAAACAGGAATTTCCCATAGAGCAAAAAATAGCGAAACTAGTCCTCATCTTGAAGCTGGGTAAGCCGATAGGCGAAACAACGTTCTCTAGATCTATTTGCCTTTTAAACTGTACGAGCAAACTCTTCGAAAGGATTATCAAGGTACGATTAGAAAGAGAATTGATAGATAAGGAGGCTATTCCAGATCACCAGTATGGGTTCCGAAAGAGACGCTCATCTATCCATGCAGCAAACAGGATAAGAGAGAAGGTACTAAACTCTACAGCAGCCTATGTTCCTATGATAGCCATTGACGTTAAAATGCGTTTAACACAACCACCTGGCCACTTATAATCAAAGCACCACAAGAACTTCATACCAGTGAATACCTGAAAAATTATAGCGGACTAGCTCAAGAATAGATCCCTCACAGTGCATAACAATTATACTATGCCCGTTAGCATATTTCAAAACTGCACATTGATACGAAACCAGTAGCCAAATGCGGCGCTGCTATTTGCTGGATTTCCACCGTCATTCCCTATGCGACTGCGACCGTTTTATTCGAATACGATACATAAATTGGTTCTATGCTGTCGCTGCCATTATGGAATTACAATAAATTACTAAATTATGTAATAATTTAGATTTAAGTAAAATTTCTATGAATATTTTTATGCAGGGTGATCCCATGGTATTAGTACCTAATTGAAGAAAATTGACATCCCTAAGTTGTAAACAACAGCAAGGAACATTTTAAGTTCGAGTTTAAGAGACGGCAACTACACAATCCAGCGAATGGCAGCGCAGCATTTAACTACTGGTTTCGTATCAATGTGCAGTTTTGAAATATGCTGCCCGTTACCGCAGGTGTCCCGCAGGGATCGGTCCTAGGGCCGACCTTGAGGAACATATTGTACAATGGAGTATTAAACATTGACCTTAACTGCAAGGCAAGAACTCTAGCCTAAGCGACGACTTAATAGTGCTGGTAGAAGCAGGGAACATACGGGAAATGGAAATAGCAGGAAACAAGGCACTAAAGAGGAAAGCTATGTAGATGAAAGAGCTCAAGCTAGAAATCGCCGCCTCCAAAACAGAAGCGATAATACTTAAGGGCCCAGGGAACAAAAAACATTTCAAATTCTATCTAGAAGGACAGGAAACTATGCCAAACAAAACGATCAAATACCTGGGAATGCAATTCTATGGTAAGCTCAGCTTCGGTAAACACATTGAATAACTCAAGGATAAGGTGCAGAGTAGAATCACAGCAATTAATTAGCTGATGTCAAACCTAAAGGGTCTTGGATTTCAGAAGAGGAGACTATTGCTTAGTGTTGCCCAATCTACGATACTTCACGGAGCACCAACATGGTATAAAGTACTGGATAAGAAGAAATAAAAAAAAATATTGGAGACATTGCAAAGACACACACTGCTCCTAGTAATAAGTGCCTATCGAACCGTATCCACAACGGCGGCACAGGTAATAGGAAAAGTGATTCCCATCCATTTATAAGCTCTGGAAAGGGCCATGTTGTATAATGGTCGACACGAAGCAAGCGTGCGAGAGGTCAAAGCAGACATCTTAGATAAGTGGCAGAACGAATCGATTGATGCACTCACTGGACAATGGACGAGAAGGCTCATACCCGATGTGAGAGTGTGGTATAAATGCCAACATATAAAAACAAATTATTATATGACTCAGTTCCTGTCCGGGCATGGCTCCTTAAAAACATTTACTCAAGGTATAAATAAAACAGATGACAGCATTTGTGTTTATTGCGGGGAAATAGATGATGCGCCACACGAGAAGAAATGAATATGTTCGTAGAAAAACATCTGAGTCCCGAAAACTTCCTAGAGATTGCAACAGAGAGTAGCAGAGACTAAAACTTCATAGTGGAAGTTATCAGTAAAATAATGAAAATCAAAGAGACGGAAGAAAGATTAGACCAAGGTATAACATAGTGTGAAACTAAGAAAAGATATAGACTGCACTACCGAAATGTTGTAACGTCCCTAAGACAGAGCCAGTTGCGGTAGGTGGAAGAGGTGGTTACAGGGTTTAAGCTGGTAGGCGGTCGAATAGTGGCAGCGGAAGCTGTGGAGAGACCTGTCTGGTTACCAGAGAGAGGACGCGACACCTCGGCTGAATCCGCAACTTGGAACACTTTCCCAAGGTCTTTAGAAGATTTCCTCCCACCGGAAAAAAGGTTGTTGTGAACGGGACATTCATAGTTATTTAACGAACAAGTCTATGAATAAGGGCGATTAACGATCAAGATAATTTAGCGCGCGAGCGGAGCGAGGCCGTTATTGTTCGAGATTGTTATTCGCCATTTTAATTCACGAGTACGTTACAAAACTTTTCCGTTGAATGTACTGTTCAAAAATGAGGATATTTTACTTTTAGTTTTATTTATTTCACAATTTCCTATTTATATTAACTCTATTCAAAATTTGTTCAATTTTCCTTAGTGGTAGTTTTATAATTGTAAACATTAATACTCAAAATTACACAATTAGTGAAATTAAAGGAAGGAATTGATAAATGATTATCTACTGTATAGAATTTCAACAAATTTATTTTCAAGTCTTCTGAGTTGTTGACTTGTATAATTTGTCATAATTTGTTGTCATTATTTATGTCAATTTAATTGAAATAAAAAGTTACGTTACAATTTAGATCGTTTTATCAAATGAGAAGTAAATAATCCACTCAATCGAACATTCTAAATTTATTAAGGAAACAGTTGCCTACATTTTTTGTTGTTTCTGGGTTGCATATAATAAAATCGTTGAATAATAGAAAATAATTCACTAATATGGGTCATTAATGAACAATATTGAGTACGTTAAAGTACACCATTAATTGACGGTCGACGGAAAAAACAGTTAATAAAAATATTTTAATCTAACCGCAAGTTTAGCGCTAACACTTCTCTTTAGTTCATTACAACCTAAAAAATCATCTTGAGCTAGACTTCTGCACGCCATCAAAGATTATATTTCAACATATTTATTCCACAGAAGCTTATTGTATAGGGTTATCCCTAGATATTTAACTTCAGATTTTCATAGCTAGAAGCTTAGGTTAAGACAAGTCTTCTCAAATGAGAGCTGCCATATGGACACAACATCTACGAAAATGTGTTAGGAGGAGCGATTCGATGAAGTATGTTCGATCTAATCCATATTTGTTCATTTTGCACACAATATAGACAAAAAAATTACTTCGGAAAGAGAAATAAAGAATAAACAAGATTTATTTCCAACACCGTAAAATGGTTCAAGAATAAGTATACGATTAATTTCAGATGGAATCACTCTTTATAACATATATTCAGATTTCTCTCATCGAGTAACCTGGAAAACATTCTTCGTGTACAACTGAAAAATAAAATATATTTCATCATTCTCATTTTTCACCCTAGCATAACATGTGTCTGTATTCGTGTGACGTTTATCCGCGTATGATTCAAATTTTCTGCTTTGCTCAGAAACGTTATCTCTGGTTGTTTTTGTAACAATTTCCATGAGATCCGAAAAAATTGATGTAAAGAAACCCACATGGCAGAATGCATCAATTATCCTAAAACTTTCGCTGTTTTGAGATCTCGTTTTCATACGAATCTATTATGGCGCGTTGAAAATATGGTTCTGGAGAATAAAGAGGAATTGCGGAACGGCGATTACCGGGCCATTTGGGATTTGTTCTGAACTCTAGCAAATACTTCGGATTAGTATTTGATTTACATGTTTGTAATGGTTCAATCCCTTTCCTATTATAATATTTTATGGACTAATAATCTTCACTAACTTTCAAAATTGCTTTTAAGATTTGCCTCATTGGGAAAAGTTATTATTAACATTGGTACTTCGAAATTGATTGCATTTAGCATACAAGTTATATTATCTTCAATTTAATCCAATTGAAATAATGAAATAAATTTCAGTTGGAAAATTAAAACTCCATATTTTAAACCTCGTCATAGCTGTTTAAAAAATATATAATAATTGTTGTGTTCTATATACGGGATTTGCTCGAGCAGATCAGTTGCTCTGTTCACTTAAATGCTTTTGCCCATTCTTTTTAAGCGCTCGCTTTGAACAGAGCTGAACTATTGCTTCCCCCTTGCCCCTAACTACACTACCTCTAGAGGGGGCTCGGTTATGATTACTTCCTCTGTTTAGTTAATCATAACCTCAAACCATAACGAAAATAATCAAAATTTGCCTTCAAAATTTGTGAGGACTTATATATCAATTACTAATAATTTGAATACAATTACCATGACGGATAATGAAACAAACTTATCCTATGATATTGGACTTAGTTCAGAAGACAAAAAAAGAGCAGAAACAGGTAAAGTGCACATAACTTTTAATTTTATTTACCTAATACATATTATAATCATTTTAGACATTGCTTTTTTGAAAAAACTCTTACAACATTGTAAAGAGCATTATCGACCGAACCAAAATGACGAGATTTTAGATAACCCTACCCAGGACAATGCTGAAGGGTCTTCATTAAATAATAGTAATAATAAGACCTACTGGAACTTTTAAAGCACAACTGCGTTAATAAACACAGTTGATTCACTGAGGGATGAATTAAATGATCCTCGTGAGAGAAAACATGTTTGGCAAAATGTGGCCAATATACTTAGTAGTCAAAACTTTGATGTAAATTATTAATACAATTTTATTACCAAAAGAAATATTTTTTAATTTAATTTAATTCTAGTTTAACTCTGATGTTTGCTCTCGAAAATGGAGGAACTTGTTGAGAACGTACAAAATTGGTATGGATAATATTTCGAAAACTGGAAGAGGTCCAATGCGATTTGAGTATTTTAAAATGATGGACGAAATATTAGGCAATTAGCCTAATATCACCTCTCCTCATTCTATTAATATTTCAAGTTTAACAGCAGAAGCACTTAAAAATCAGGAGGAAAATGCTATTCCAACAAATATTGTAAATGACAATCTTCTACTAGAAATTAGTAACTCATCTACCACCTCAACTCCGAGAAATGAAAATCTGGAAATACTTAGTACACCTTTGAATGAAAATAAAAACAAACCAAAAAATGCCAATATTGAATATTTCAAAGTTGAAAGACAATATTTTGAAAGCAAAAAGGTGAGATGGGAAAAAAAGGGAGTACAAAAAAGCAAAGATAATAAAATACTAGAATTAATGAAAATAAAGTTACTATTGGAAGAGAGGAATTTTACTTTCCTTTAGAGGACAATCATCTACTAGAAATTACTAAATCACCTACAACCTCAACTCCGAGAAATGAAAATCTGGAAATACTTAGTACACCTTTGAATGAAAATAAAAACAAACGAAAAAATGCTAATATTGAATATTTCAAAGTTAAAAGACAATATTTTGAATGCAAAAAGGAGGAATGGGAAGAAAGAAGGGAGTACAAAAAAAGCAGAGATAATAAAATACTAGAATTAATGAACATAAAATTACCTACTATTGGAAGAGAGGAAAGTAAAAGCTTTAGAGGACTTGGTGTTAATAAAAAAATTAGAAATGAAAAATCGAATCAACTTGTAAAATATTTGTATTATGTACCTATAATCTTATATTGACAATTTTTTTTCAGTATTATCAGTACTATCTAGGATACACATTCAAGTTACCATTATATGTATTATGTTTATATCAGAATATTATTCATTTTTAAACAGGTAATACATTTTTTTTAATTATATTAGAATATTATTTTAATTTTTTATAATTATTATTTAGTTTTTAATTTCAGAGTGATATTTCATTTTGTGTTTAAAATTAGTATTCATATGTAGGTAATTTTAAATAAAATGATGTTTTTCTATTATGCTCTTCATTTAAAACTTACAGCAAATATTTGTTTACAATGTATTAAATTATTATATATATATATATATATATATATATATATATGTAGGATTGACTCAATCCTACAGTCCCCATTGGAACAGCTCACAATGCCAATACTTATTTCCACCGCCTGGCCTTAGTTTTACCGCGTGTTCGAGACACGGAAAGGCACGACACCGTCCCCGAGTTGCACATCGAAAATATCGATGGGCAAGAGCGCATTCAGTATTCGAGGTCGACGACTAGACGTAAGACGACGAATAGCACAGTGACAGACGGTCCACGTGTTTAATACGCTTATTGATATTTTTCCTACCAAACTCATACAAACTCATATTTTCTACTGTTATATTGTACATTGTGAGACTGTTTATCAAAAGACCAATAATAAAGTGTTTCTTTTATGTACTCGGCGTTTGAAGACGATAAGATAACCCCTAGACAACGATAAAAAACCTACATTCTTGGAGGCTCGACCGAGATAAACAAGTAAAAAGAAACACTTAAACGACGCCGACAACAATTGTACAAAATAAAACGATAAAGAAGTATCAAAAATACAAGCTTAAGTGAAATAGATTTTTCATCAATGGAATTGCCGAATTTTAATAAAACACTGAAATTGACGTAGAAAAAGTGTTTACATGTTGTAAAATAATATATGGTGCAATTAGACTATTGATTACACAATCTTTAATCAGCGAAGTGAAGATTGGACGAAGTAACGTTATCTTGTTAGATTCAGAAGATTTGTGTTGATGTTCCACATTCCAATTTGATCTACATGAGTTCGAGTTCGATGAAACAGAATAAATAAATATATGGTTGCCAGCTGTTAAGACGGTGATGGGATTCTGAGGTGAGACGTACTTTTTCCTTTTCATTGCATGAAGTCCACAAACTTGTGACCTCGTCAGTCACCAGTGACGTTCGTTTTGAATAGACATTTATTTTTGAGATAGACATTTGCAAAATAAAAATATATATTATATATAAGTATATTTGTAGAAACCGGAATAATTAAAATTGGTTTAATTGGGAATTGAAAATTAAAAAAGAAATATTTTCTGTAATCAAAAATAGGCTAGGATTGGGATTGAGATTTATGAGGAAAACATCGTTTTTTATATAAATTAAAGTTATTTTTAACAATAAATTTTTTCTACAAATTAGTGTGTAGTCAGATGTATGTAAGAAAAAACTATATATTGTGTACATGGGTTTGATAGTACAAATATTATTTTGCGCATTTTAATTATGCACTTGACTAGGTATATGATACCTTTGTTTTCCAAACGCCCAGATTGTTTAATGGCGGTTATATCATAAGTTCTAACTGTGTTACAAATAGTTGATTTGTTTTCGTTTTATATTTGTATGGCTCTTTAGACTTAAAATTTATGCCGGTATAGTGGTATATATTGCTATTTTATTTTATTTTTCTATATATTTTGCATAGAATAAATCGAAATATTTTTAAAGAAAAAATGACAACGCTAGGTTCTGTAGGTACAATTGGTTACAATATTACACATGGAAAACTTAAAGTTATCAAAGTTTTACATTACATTTGTTTTTCTAATGACGGTGAACCGAGAAAAACTCGAAAGGCGTTGCGTGCTTTTCCGGGGTTTGATTTTAGTCACGAATCTGATGAATACCTGGCCAGAGTGGAAGATGTTCTAGGTAATTTTGAGCTTCCTGATTTAATTGCTGTTTGCCAAATACTTGGTTTAAATTATACAAATAACAAAAATGACGTAGCTGATTCAATTTGTTCCTTCTTAATAAACTTTTCTTATCCAACCGACGAAGAAGACGAAGAGGACGATCTAGATAGCGAGGAGGACGATATAGATAGCGAAGAAAGACGAATGGATGACGAAAGACGAAAACTCGAAGATAACGAAGAAGGACGAATGGATGACGAAAGACGAAAACTCGAAGAAAGACGAATGGATGACGAAAGACGAAAACTCGAAGAGAGACGAATGGATGACGAAAGACGAAAACTCGAAGAAAGACGAAAACTCGAAGAAAGACGATTGGTTGACGAAAGACGAAAATTCGAAGAAAGACGAATGGATGACGAAAACCGAAAAGTGGAAGAAAGACGAAAACTGGACGAAAGACGTGATCAAGAGAGAATACGTGAATATGAAGAGAGACGGCGATATGAAGAATGGCAAAGAAACGAAGACGACAGATGGCGACAAAATGAAGCAAGGAGACGAAGTAATGAGAATTCAGATGTTGACAGCAGACAACGAGATTGCTTTGCATTAAGTTTTAGAGACGTAGAAGACAGTATTAGACCTTTCGATGGGAAAGATGAATACCCAATCCAGACGTGGATCTTTGAATTTGAAGAAGTTGCAGAAATTACAGGATGGAACGACTTACAAAAACTCATCTACGCAAAGAAATGTCTAAAAGGCTTGGCTAAATTGTTTATACAATCCGAAAAGGGTATAAGAAGTTGGGGTGAGCTTAAAAAGCGATTAGTTGAAGAATTTGGAGTACACGTAAATAGTGCACAAATACATAGAATGTTATCATCAAGGCGGAAGAGATATGATGAAACGGTACAAGAGTACATGATTAGGATGAGAGAAATTGCTAGCCGAGCGTATATAGAACAAGAAGTCGTGATTCAGTACATTATTGATGGGATACAAGACGATTCTTCCAGTAAAGTAGTGCTTTACGGAGCAAAAGATTTCACCGAATTCAAAGAAAAACTGAAACTATATGAACGTATAAAGAAGAATACTGTACATGGACAAACGTTCAGAACAAAGAAAGAGTCATTTAAGAAAATTGAAGATACCAACGAAAAGAGAAATCAAGAGAGAAATGACCATGAAAAAGTTGAAGACTGTAAAAAAGAAAGTAGTTTGACCTGCTTTAACTGTGGAGCTCGAGGCCACAAATCTAAGAATTGCCCGGATAAGTCAAAGGGTACAAAGTGTTTTAGCTGTAACAAATATGGTCACGTGTCGAGTAAATGCCCGAATAAGAATGTTGCAAAATCTACTGCTGAAGATTCAAACGTGAATATAATAGAAACTCAGCCAAGAAACATTGTTAAACTAAAAATTGGAGAAGTGACGATGTCAGCTTTATTCGATACAGGGAGCGATGTTTGTACAATCAGAGAAGATTTTTATAATGCTCATTTCCAGAACATCGGTTTGACTCCTGACAGTATAGTATTAAAAGGCCTTGGCGAAAACACCAAAGTAAAAACATTGGGATTGTTTTATACCCAAGCTGAGATTAATGGTGAAAATTTTGACCTCAAATTTCATGTAATTCCACAAGCGGTTACATCGCATCGGGCAATAGTTGGAAACAATATTTTGGAGCAAGCTAGTATTAATATCAGAGACGATGGTATAGTAATATACAAAAGAACCGAAGAAAATTCTATAATGCACATTATGGTAGAGGAGGAAGGCGAAGAATGTGAAGTAGACGTAACACACATAAAAAACTCGGAATATAGAAAAGAAGTGAAAAAACTGATAGAAGACTATCAACCTCACAAAATTAAGACGACGAACATCGAAATGAAGATCGTACTAAAAAGCGAAGAACCAATTTATCAACGACCTAGAAGATTGTCAGCACCGGAGAAGGAAGAAGTAGATAGACAGATAGAGGAATGGTTGAAAGACGGAATAATAAAACCAAGTTGTTCGGATTTTGCCAGCCCTATAGTCCTGGTTGAAAAGAAGGATGGCCGAACCAGAATTTGTTGCGATTATCGCAAACTAAACAAAAATATAATACGCGATAGATTCCCACTTCCCCTTGTCGAAGATGTCCTAGATAGCTTACAAGGTGCAAGGATATTTAGCACTATTGATCTAAAGAATGGATTCTTTCATGTGCCCTTAGAAGACAGCAGTACAAAATACACGTCTTTCGTAACGCCGAACGGACAGTACGAGTTCATGAAATGCCCATTTGGTTTGTGCAATAGTCCAGCTGTTTTCCAGCGATTTATTGCTCATATCTTCAGAGAATTGACTGCTAAAAAGTATGTTATATACTATATGGACGATGTTATCATCTTGAGCGCAAACGAAGAAGACGGGATAGAAAGACTAAAACTTGTGTTAAAGGTAGCAGAAGAATATGGATTAGACATAAAAAAGAAAAAGTGCCAACTGTTGAAAAACAAAGTAGAATTTTTAGGGTTCGTCGTGAGCAACGGAAAAGTCCAACCAGGCGAAGCTAAAATTCTGGCGATCAAGAAATTCCCAGAGCCGACTAACCAGAAACAAATTCAATCCTACTTGGGTCTAACTGGATATTTCAGAAAATTTATTGCTGGATATGCCCATATCGCGAAGCCCTTGAGTGACTTACTCCGAAAAGATGAAGAGTTTAAGTTCGGATCATCACAAAGAGAAGCGTTCGAAACTCTAAAGGCAAAACTCATTTGTGAACCAGTGTTACATATTTATGAACAAGGAGCCTATACCGAACTACATACCGACGCAAGCATACATGGTTATGGAGCATGCCTGTTGCAGAGATCTAGTGACGATTCGAAGCTGCACCCAATATACTACATGAGTAGAAAGACGACCCCTGCAGAGATGAAGTATTCGAGCTATGAGCTTGAAGTACTTGCCATCATTAGAAGCATAAAGAAATTCCGAATCTACTTGCTTGGAACAAAATTTAAAATAGTTACAGATTGTGACGCATTCACAAAAACCATGGAGAAGAAGGATCTTACAACGCGAGTTGCAAGATGGGCCCTGATGCTAGAAGAATTCCAATATGAAATTGAGCACAGAAGAGGTACTCAGATGGCCCACGTGGATGCTCTTAGTAGAAATCCTGTAGTCTTGACAATCGCTACGGAATGTGGTGTTATTCAGAGAATCAGGCAGGCACAAGATAAAGACGAGCATATCAAGACGATAAAAAGAATTTTGTCTATAGAAGAATATGAAGATTTTTATTTGGAGCATGATATATTGTACAAATATGAAAATGGACTGAAATTACTGGTTGTTCCAAAAAACATGCAGACTGAAATAATAAGAAAAGCTCACGAGATGGGGCATTTTTCAACAAAGAAGACAGAAGAAGTAATAAATAAAGAATTTTACATACCAAGACTGAAAGAAAAAATAGAAGCAATCAACAATAACTGTATACCTTGTATATTAGGAAACAAGAAGGAGGGAAAGAAAGAAGGAATGCTACATCCCATACCAAAGTTAGAAGGTCCGCTAGAAACCTACCACATAGATCATCTGGGTCCAATGAAAACAACAAACAAAAATTATCAACACATCCTTGTAATAATAGACGACTTTTCGAAATTTGTCTGGCTTTATCCGACGAAATCAACTACTACAAATGAAGTTATATGTTGCCTTGAAAGGCAACGTAAAATATTTGGAAACCCTTCCAGAATAATATCTGACAGAGGAGCAGCATTTCGTTCTGAAGCATTTGAATCATACTGCCGGGAAGAAAATATTAAGCACGTGTTAACGACTTGTGGAGTCCCACGAGGTAATGGGCAAGTGGAAAGAGTGAATAGGACCCTTATTCCTATTTTGACAAAGCTCAGTCTGGAAGATCCCGGAAAATGGTACAAATATGTCGACAAAGTACAGACCGCTATAAACTCCACTTATCAGCGAAGCATAGGTACGACCCCTTTTGAAGTATTAGTTGGTGTTAAAATGAAGAGTAAAGGAGACATTAAAGTTAAGGAAATTATAGAAGAAGAGATAATAAAAATTTTTGATGAAGAAAGAAACGAAATACGCAGAAAATGTAAAGAACAAATATCGAAAGTGCAGAATGAAAACAAAAAGGGTTATAATTTGAGGAGAAAAAAGGCAAAAACATATAAGATAAACGATTTGATTGCCATAAAAAGAACCCAATTCACACCAGATCCTAAACTAAAGAGAAAATTTTTAGGCCCCTATGAAGTTGTTAAAGTAAAAAGAAATGATAGATATGAAGTTGCAAAAATTGGAGACCATGAAGGGCCTATCCGAACTACAACGTGTGCCGAATATATGAAGCCCTGGATCGACCACGAAAGCGACGAATCCGAGTCGGATTCTGAGCAGGATGGCCGAGTGTAGGATTGACTCAATCCTACAGTCCCCATTGGAACAGCTCACAATGCCAATACTTATTTCCACCGCCTGGCCTTAGTTTTACCGCGTGTTCGAGACACGGAAAGGCACGACACCGTCCCCGAGTTGCACATCGAAAATATCGATGGGCAAGAGCGCATTCAGTATTCGAGGTCGACGACTAGACGTAAGACGACGAATAGCACAGTGACAGACGGTCCACGTGTTTAATACGCTTATTGATATTTTTCCTACCAAACTCATACAAACTCATATTTTCTACTGTTATATTGTACATTGTGAGACTGTTTATCAAAAGACCAATAATAAAGTGTTTCTTTTATGTACTCGGCGTTTGAAGACGATAAGATAACCCCTAGACAACGATAAAAAACCTACATATATATATATATATATATATATATGTGTATACATATATGTTAATTTAAATTATACATCTCATTAAATATCTCTAATCTTCTGTCTCTGCCAACTTCAAATTCTAAATTTTCGTCTTCAATAAGTTCATCATTTTCATCTTCCGCTTCATAATCAATATCTAGATCATCCAAACTGATACGTATGTTATGTTTAATACAAGCAGCAATTACGCTTTCAACTGTAAAGGGTATTTCTATGTTTTCGAAATATTCCAATCTTCCAAATCTTCCCTTTAATAAACCAAGTGAGTTTTCAATAATTGCTCTGGTTGCTGAATATCTATAATTAAAATTTTTTTGTAAATCACTTAAGTTGCCATTATTTTTAGATGGGGGTACCAACCATTCAAAGTTTGGATAAGCAGAGTCTCCAAGAATAACCAAATTATTCAATTGTTTTACACTACACACTTTAAATATGCTAGATTTTTTCAACACTCTAGCATCGTGCACTGAACCAGGTTCTCCACAAAAAATGTCAATAAACCGCTTATTGTGGTCACAAACTGCTTGAAGAACTATACTATGATTACCTTTCCTATTGCAATACGCCAGTTGAACTTCCCGTTTTGGTTTTTTAATATTAATATGGCATCCATCGATAGCTCCAATAACATGGTTTACATTTTGTTTAGTTTCAAAGTTTTCCACTATATTTGTAGATTCTTCTCTTGAGGCCATTTAATATAATTTCCACTTACTTCAACTAAAGCTGAAACCACCCTATTTATGCATGTATGAGCAGCACTTCTGGTAACATTAAACCGATCTGAAATCTGTCTAAATATTTCCATGTTTGCAAGATACCAAATTGTTATAAGTAATGCATGTTTCGTTGTTATTTTTTCCCTTCCATATAGATGTGTTGGTAGTTTGTCCTGCGAATTTAATGATTCCAACAAATATTCAAAAGTGGTTCTAGAGATCCTAAAATTTTCTCTTTACTGTTGATAATCAAATTTATCCACGCAATCTTCAACATATCTTTTCATTCGAATCACGGTCCTGTGGATAGGTGGCCCAAATTCATCTGAAAAATCACTATCATCTTCATTACTTTCATCGAAGGAACTACTGGAGTCACTTAGCATTTCTACCATTTCTTTAAAGTCTTCTTCAAAAGAATCATCATTATGGAGCAAGTCCTACAAACAAAATTCTACTATTGACATTATGTTAATTCCAAATTATATAATTACCATAACAATATCCTCCAAATCATCCTCTACTTGCATTCATTTAAAATTTTTACTATAAACTAAATAACAAACAAGACGCTAACCTAAAATGTTATAATGCAGTTTCATCCAATTACTATTTAGGCCAATCTTTTTAGGATTTCCTGCTCACTTCAGTCTCCCTCTCAGGTTGAAAATTATCTCAACATAGCTGAACAGAATGATGTAAAAAGAACACACCTAATGTCAAGCAATATTAGCTGTCATGAAAAAAATATAAACGTCAAAATAACTTCTCTCTCGATCATTGTAAATTGTGCAAGCAATAAACCTTTCTTAATTGAAATTAATATTTTTTTCATGTTCTTTGCAACATAAAAATTAGTGCCGTGACAAAGTCAACATACAGTGTACCTGTAAAAATAATAGTTTTTGTTGGTTCCGTCAGATTTTATACCATTTTGGAAGTGTGCCTAATGTGTCGCTCGGGAAGTGCGCGAGACAACATATGAAAGGCAAGAGGTAAGTTGGAATTAGCAATATTTCAACGGAAGACGCCCTCAATAGTATGTAAATGGAAAATATTGATCAAGCGTAAAATTTTCCGAACGAGTCATTCCATTCAATCACGTCATCTCTTTCATCCTTGCCCATTCCTAGCGAATTTGAAGCCAGTTCTGATAAAGAAGAAAAAAGAACTGATTGTATTGTTTTGTTGCGTATATTTCAGCGAAGTTCAAATGGTTTCCATCGAGATTTTCGATGAAATTTACGATGCCGCCAAAGGAAGACGAGTTAAAGCGAATTAGAAAGGCAATATGGTTGTTTAAATCGTTGTTAACACGTACGGAAACCTTCATAAACGAGCAAAAGGCTCAAGTGCTAATAGATACTGGAGGCATAGAGGTCCGTAAGGAGTTACAAAAGAGCTTGGCAAATTACAAACAGTCGTATCTTGACTCATTAGTCATAAACGAAGAAGAACCTGGCTCAGAGGATGAAACCGAAGAAAGGTTTTTTAGAATTATGACGGACATTGATCGAATTTGTCAAAAAACGAAGCCCAATAATGGAACTCCAGACAAGACTCATCCTAGCAGGCTTCCACAACTAGATATTACACCATTCAATGGCAACGTTACTAACTACAAACCTTTCCGGGACATACTTAAAGCTGTTGTTGATCAAGATTCTTCATTACCATCAGTGCAAAAATTGTTCTATCTTAAAAGGTATCTTTCATTAATAGATGGTTTATCATTAACGAACGAATCCAATAAACAAGATTCAGATCTTTTAGATAAAAGTAATTACTCATAGATTAAATAAAAGTAGTTACTCATCATGTTAATTCGTTATTGGATTACCAGCCAATCTCAAAAGGGACATCATCCGAACTTAGACACTTTGTAACTATAGTGAGGCAACCTTTGGGGGCTCTACATAACTTGGGGCAGCAAATTCAACATTGGGATATGCTAATTATACCTATTCTTCTGCGAAATCTTGACCCTTTGACTTCCAGAGCTTATCACTCTGAACTCGAAGCTACCAAATTACCTACAACAGAAGATTTGTTAAATTTTTTAGAGAGAAGGGCAACTAGTGTTGAAGAGACACAATTATCAGCTGGTAAGTCATCCAAATCTAATGCAAAAGCTGTGAACTTGGCCAATGTTAGTGATAGCACAAAAACCTGCAAATTTTGTAACAAACCAGATCACAAATTGTTGAATTGTGATGAGTATAAAGCACTCAGTGCATAAGAGCATATTGACTTTGCTCATTAAAAAAATTGTGTAACATCTGATTAGATTATCATGTTAATAAATGTAAATACCGCTTGAAGTGCTCAGTATGCAAAAGTAAAAAGCATAACTCTTTATTGCACTTTGAGTACTTTTCCCACATGTTGCACACTATACTTTTTCTAAAACTGCACAAATTTAAAGAATACAAATAAATAGTTTTGTAGAAAAAGTCTAAGCATCGAGGACCACCCACCGAAAACGGTTGGGGTTTCTGAAATTGGCTGGTCATTGAGGATCCCTTACTGGATTTTCCAAATAAATGTATGTAGTGTGGGCAAAATGCCGTGAGAAATAATATTTCTCACAGTGTGAGCAATAAATGGTTTTGATATTATGTGAGCTATGAGAAATATGCTACTTTTCATAGCAGTTGTAGAAAAAAATGTTTGCAATTTTTCCACTTCTGGTAGTAGTGAACAGAGCTATTCCATGTTTTTGTTACCAACAAAGGTTCACTTCAATGCTCAAGACGGGTCCAATGTCATAGCTAGAGGTTTGGTTGATAGTGGCAGCCAAATTTTTTTCATAACGACAAATCTATTAAATAAATTGAATATTCCTTCATTTAGTTATGATGTGAATGTCACAGCGATTGGTTCAGCTCAAAAGCCAATCAATAAAGCTGGCAATTTATCATTACACTCGAGACACTTCATTTCTTTCTCAGACAAAATGTGATCTTCGAGGTATCAATATTCCTTCCTCAGTTAAATTAGCCGATGACGAATTTAATGTTCCTGGCGAAATACAGTTTATGGTTCCAGCCAACATATTTTGCTGCCAAACAAAATAACTATATCCAGGGACTGATTTTTATTGGCCACAAGGTATGGATACATAGTATCTGGGGACATACAAAAGGACAATGTTTATCTTACATCACAAGGCCCTACAAATAAGGTAGTCATGCATGCCCTCTTACAACAATTTTGGGACGACCAACACATTCCTGAAATCAAAACAAAAGGTAAAGAAACGGATGTATGCTAAATAGATTTCAAAAAGTCTGTCTCAATTAATGAGAATAGATTTCAAGTAGCATTCCTGTAAAAATACCTATAGAAGAGTTTAGGTTAGGAAATTCATTCAACATAGCGCTGCAAATACTTAACGTTTTGTGAAAAAAACGTTCTAGTATCGAAGATTTGAAAAATAAATACATTAAACTTATTAATGAATACTTGACCTCAGGTCATGAGAAAAAAATTTAACTATTTAAGCTAAGAAAGCCCTTAGACTCTTGCTATTCTTTGCCTCATCATGCCGTTATAAAAGAGGACAGTGTGACAACAAAACTTCGCGTTATCTTCGACGGCAGTGCAAAAACGGATTCAAATTTGAGTCTCAATGACATATTATATGCGGGTCCTGTTGTACAGAAAGAACTTTTTGACATCCTCCTACTACTTCGTACCTACAAGTATGTAGCTATGGCGGACATTGAACAAATTTATAGACAAGTATTGATAGACCCTGCCTTCACACACTTACAACTAATTTTGTGGAAAGAAAATCTCAACGATCCTCTTTCATGTTTACTGCTCAATACAGTGACTTATGGCGTTACCAGCTCCAGCTTCTTGGTAGAATTGGCTCTACGACATGGCAGTAAGTACCTTCTAGCTTCATCTGTTATTTTAAACAATAGCTAGGTTGATGCCTTTCGTTATGGGTCCTTTACCTTAGGCAATCTCAAAGAGACTTGTCTTGAACTACTAAGCTGATGTCTCTAGGTAGCTTTGAGCTTCATAAATGGTCGGCTAGTCACTTAAGTATTCTGGATGACATTGGTGAATGTGAAAAACTATTTGACAGTTCTAATATCCACAATGTTAAATTAAATATGAAGGCCCTCGGCCTTCAATTGAATTTAAAGTCAAATCAATTTATAATTACTATGTCTAGTAGTAAGATATTTGATAATTGGACAAAGCATACTGTTCTCAGTTACATAGGTTCATTTTTTGATCCGATGGGATTGGCTGGCCCAATAGTTACACGAGCTAAGGAATTCCTGCAAAAAGTTTGGTAATTAAAGCTTGACTGGGACACACCCTTGCTAGATGAGGTTTTGTTCCCTTGGAATTCATTTTTTTGTTACTTAATGAATATGAAACCTTTACATGTATACCGTGATTTGTTCATGAGTGAAGCTAATTGACTCAATCGGTTATTTTGATGCTTCTAGTATTGCATATGGAACTTGTGTTTATGTAAGATCAGTATGTAATGACAATGTTTATGTCACATTATTGTGCAGCAAATCTAGAATAGCACCAATAAAATGTAAACAAACTATACCGCGATTAGAGCTAAACGCACGTTTCCTTCTAGCTACATTGTTTGATACAGTTTTCGGTATACTAAATAATTGGAACATTGAACATAAGATTTCATACAGAGACTCACACATAGCCCTCTGCTGGATTCAAAACCCACCTGCAAAAGGCGATTATATAGAACGAAGAATAGTATCAATTCAACAAAAAAACTAGGATATATAAGTGTTCTCATGTAAGCGGGTCTTCTAATCCAGCCGAATATGGTGGCGAGGTGCAACAGAATTACAAAACTTAGATTTTTAGCCAACTAAATTCAATTTTAAAAATGGAAATGTAGTTATGGACACACATTGGGATAATGATTTTGACAATTCAAAAACTGTCAATTGTAGTTTGGTTGAGAAGGTACTTCCTATATCGAAATCTTCTTCAATTTTCAAACTACAGCGTGTTGTTGCTCACATGTTGCGATTTTTGAAAAATTGTAGATCAAATAAGGAAGACCGTATCTTCTCAACACAACTACTTTTTGCAGACTACATACTTGCTATGCAAGTTATAATAAGGCATGTTCAGTCTTTATATTTCAATGAAGAAATTGATTGCATTCAAAACAATAAGTGTATTAAATCTAATTCAAACAAATTGTGTCCATTTGTAGATAATGATAGATTGTTGCAAATCGGGGGAAGATTGGAAAATGCTAACATACCATTTTCGCAAAAACAACCCATAAATTTCCCCAAAAAATCTTATTTCACAGTTTTAGTTGTTCGGCACGAGCATTGTAACCTATTACATGTTGGTTTAAAGTTGACATTATCCAGTCTTTCCTCAAAGTGTTACCCAATAAGTGCTACTATTATTGTTAAAAACACCATAAACAAATGTGTAAATTGTTTCAAGTTTCGTGCACAGAGACCACAGCAATCAATGGCTTCTTTACCTCAAGATAGGGTTGTACAAGATAGAGTTTTTATCAAAGTAGGTATAGACTACTGTGGACCGTTCAATGTGAAGCAATCAAGTATGAGACATTCTGTAATCTCAAAAGGATATGTCGGCCTTTTTGTGTGCTTTATCACAAATTTTATTCATTTGGAGCTGGTGTCGGATATGACAACCGAATGTTTCCTTGCAGCCTTTGAAAGGTTTTGTTCGCGAAGAGGCCTTCCTCATACTGTACACTGCGATAATGCTGCTACCTTCAAGAGAGCCAAAACCAATTAAAACAACTGTATGATTTATGTGAATCTCAGGTTCTCCAGATGGCTGTTACAGATTATTGTAATGCACAATCTGTAGAGTTCAAATTTATTCCTAGCGTTAGCCCAACCTGAAGAGGGCTCTGGTAGGCCGGTGTGAAATTAGGAAAATTTCATTTTAAAAGAATAATTGGAAATTTAAATTTAACATATGAACAATTCAATACAGTTATTATTCAGATAGAACGGATTTTTAAGACCATCACACCCTTTACTAGTGATGTACAAGAATTGGGCAAGATTTTTGGAGAGCTTGGCATAAGGCTTATTTGTCACAATTACTTAGCCGCCCTAAATGGCATATTATTAGGAGCAATATCCAAAATGGGTGTTTAGTATTATTAATAGGAGATAATGTATCTCCTTTGCAATGGCCTGTTGGTAGAGTTGTTAATATATTTAAAGAAAGTGATGGTCTTGTTAGGTCAAAACAGATAAAAACAAAAACAGGATATTTGCAAACTAGAGCCATTAATAAACTTGCTGTGATACCTATATACGATAATTAATATACAGGTTTAATTAATCAATTCAAGGTTTCTTTCTGTTTTCCCGGGGACAATTTTATGTTTAAAAAAATATAATAATGTCAAGCAATATCAGCTGTCAAGAATAAAATTGTAAACGTCAAAATAACTTCTCTTTCAATCATTGTAAACTGAGCAACCAACAAACCTTTCTTAATTGAAATTAATAGTTTGTTTATGTTCTTTGCATTAGGAGGGTACTATAATAAATGGTAAAATCCCTTGAGGTACTTGGTTCTCGCAATCCAAATGTAGAATACTGAGTTATGCTTAAAAATTCCAAGATATCCAATCAAATTCTTATTGAGGAGCGAGAGACAGGTTTTAACTTCCAAAAGCGGGAATAATTATGTCAAGAAAATATTACCTTAACAGAAAAATATCTGATCATGTTACATATGAGGTGTAGCACATGTCCAGTATTCTGCTTGCGAAAAACTTTGGATACATGTAGTGGAGTGGTCTTGTAATTAGTTAAAATGTGACAATAACGACAGAAAGAACAGGATAGGAAGAGCAGTGACAAATCAAATTAGTAACCTCGAATGTGAGGGGAATCACACAGAAAGAAGAGGAAACTAATATTCTGAAGGATATGGAAATTCGTTTTACAGCAATGCCAGATATTTAAATGGAAACAGAGAACAACAATTGTAGAAGAGCGAGTTCAGAGAAACCGCTATCTATTGAGGAAAAAATTAAAAGACAGAATCAGAGAGTGATGAAGAAATATATGAAGCTCGACTCAGACAAGACACAAGATCGGGAACAATTTTAGCAAAATAATTACCGAGGGAGGTGAACAGTGAAGGAACAAAGAACTTACATGAAACATTACTATATTACCAGCAGACTCAAAAGGACAAAGTGAAAAGATTATTGTTTTTAACACCGGATTTGACAGGAACAGCGTTTCAAACCATATGTGAGAAAAAATTAACAATCGGTTTGGTCAGATTTAAAAATAAATCTTTCCTGAGAATCAATATATCCATCAATACGTACTAATATACAACATTCTATACGACTATCTACTAATCATACAACCTTCCATACGAACATATAACTTTGAATTTACACATGTGAATTTTCACGTAGCCATATCGAGATGATACAACCTTATTCACATACACATTAAAACGGCACATGTGAGAAGTCACGTAGACCCATCTAGTCATACCAGCCTCTTCCTTCATCATGCTTCACACCTAAATAGAAGAATGACCAACAACTAGCCCCATTCATCCTTCTTTCACAGCACAAGGATGTAACTCTCTCTTATTAATTACCGGTTAAGTTCCGGCTCTTTTAAAAGCAATACAAATGCTAAATATATCTTAAAATCACTTGAATTGAAAAAACATTAACTCAAAAGTAAAGCTCTTAGTTGCAATGCCGTAATAATAACTTCTCTAACGTGAATAAAATGAGTAAAAGTGCAAGCACGTTTAATTTCAATCACACCCAATCATCAAGTTATTTAAAACTCAAGTAAACTACAATATATTCTCTCTTCACATCAACGAATTTGAATAGTGCTTCGAAAATATAATATAATTATTTCTTCACTGTGAATACGGTTTCTTATATTGAATTTTTTCCAACAAATATGTTGTTCTTTATTTCTTCAACTTCGTAAACCAATTGTTTGATCAAAATACCGGTGAAATTTACACTTTTTCTTTGAATCCAAAGGGGATTTCATATCAAACGGAAAACATGTTTATATAATCGAAATAATCTTAAGCAAAGATTGAGAATATCTGACAAGAAAAATGTTTTTGTCCAAATAATAGAATAATTGGTATTGTGCTGAACCCGCACGTCAAGTTTGAATCGTCAATACCACAACAAAAGAAAGAAAAAGTAGTCGCAAGCTAGATCAAAGTCTTTCAGTAACATTCACTCCAACTATGTGAGTAATATTTTTCGAGTTTCACTGAAGCTGACTGTGTAATTTACTGCTTGATAGTAAAATAGTAGTAAAGTGTAGCATGTGAAATGCCCATTTGTACATGTTTGCAATTATTTGATGGAGTCTAGCTTTAACAATACTTTCCAGCAGTTCTGTTTTTAGGTTGATTATAACCACTTATGTTCTACTAACAATGGTTGTAATTCGTATTTAGTTTTACAGAACAGAACATTGATAATAAAGAACGTTTAAAAATATATGAACCACTACCTTTGCTGACTGTCCAGCGATTTAAAATTTCATAAAACACATAGGAACTTCTAATAGTAGATAAAAATTTTAATTCGAAATATTGGTATTTATCATTTGTGAGCAACTACAAACTATTATCATCTGGGAGTGAATAAAACCCTTAAGCGAATCCGTGAGAGGTTTTATTGGATGAACAATGAACAGCTCCGACGATGTGAAGGACTGGTTTAAGAAGTGTACGACTTGTGCTGCGAGTAATGGACCACATCGCAGGAGAAAGGCACCCATGAAGCAATATAATGATAGAAGCCCTTTCGAAAGGATTGCTTTAGACATCGCTGGACCATTTCCGCACACTGGAGTAGTACCTGAATCCCACTATGCCTAAGCCATGTATGAAAGTTAAAATTTTGGCTATTCCGCTGGGATTTCTCCGAACTGTTTACCATTATTTTTGTGACTATTCTGATCAAGACATTTCCATTGAGGTCCATTGTTTTTGTGACCAGTCTTATCTAGACAAATCCAGTGAGGCGATTTGTGAGCCGCAAATCTGTAAGGCTCCGGAAAAAAGCGCACTTATTGAAACACAATAAATCTGCGTTTCTTTTGAAATAACTTAGCGATGGTAACGTAGACACATCCTATATTCACCTAGTATAACTGAGTTGATTTTGATTTCTGAAGTGAGAGTTCACGGTCAGTTGTGTGTATAACTTCTCTCGCCAGAGAGGATGTTAGTTCCGAATATTGAGAAAACGTATTTCGAATTTTAATACATTTGTTTTTGATTTTAAAAGTATTCATTTCCGCATCAAATCAAGGAATGCCTCTCTCATTATTTGACCATTACGGTGAACAGATATAGTTCGACGACTGTTCAATAGATCTAAAGAGTCAGGCAACTGGGAACTATATAGAACTGCTCTAACAACTTATAACAAAGAAATTAGAAAGGCGAAATGGGAGTCTTGGAAGAAGTTCTGTGAGAGTATATCTGACATACCTCGCAGTACTAGAATACACAAGATTATTTCTAAAGAGCCGATTGCCGAGATAGGGTTGATGAAACGACCAGATGACACTTTTACGACCTCTAGAACAGAAACGTTAGAGCTTTTGATTAAAAACCACTTTCCCGGAGGTTTAACTCTGGATAACAACCGACCTCTCCACTTTGAGGGGGCAAGGCGGCCCAAAAAGAATGATTAGGAGGTCGCCAAGAACGTTATCACAGCACCGGCGATTGAATGGGCAATAAAATCATTTCAGCCCTTCAAATCTCCCGGTGAGGATGGCATCTCTCCAGCTCTGCTACAAAACGGACTGGAATTACTTATACCCATCCTCATTAAATTGTATAGAGCTAGTCTGGCGTGGAATTATATATCACCCAGTTGCTTGGCGGCTAGGGTAGTATATATACCGAAAGTGGGCCGCACAGACCCACACCCTAAATCGGTTAGACCAATTAGCCTAACATCTTTCCTGCTTAAAGGACTTGAAAGAGTACTGGACTGCCATATCAGGCAGATAGCTTTATACAGCTCCCCCCTGAGCATCCACCAGTACGCTTATCAAACAGGCAAATCAACAGATTTAGCATTACATAACCTGGTTGAGAAAATCACACAATCCCTTAACAATAAGGAGATTGCGGTGGCCATTTTTCTCGACATCGAAGGAGCATTCGACAATGCACTACATGCCTCCATTGGTTCAGCTTTGACTGAAAAGGGCATTACACCAACGATTACCGGTTGGATATATGCCATGCGCACTAAGATGACAGCCACTACATCTATTCAAGACGAGGCCATTAGCTTTAAGGTTTCCAGGGGCTGCCCGCAGGGTGAAGGACGATCTGCTTGGTACTCTCGTGGGAAGAGGGGTAGAACTGCAAGCGTATGCAGACGACCTTGTCATTCTGGCAAGAACCAAGTCAGGACGGGTTGCACATAATACCCTCCAGAGGACTTTGGACGATGTCTACAGTTGGTGCCAGAGGGAACAGACGTCTGTTAACCCTGGTAAAACTGTAATAGTTCCCTTCACTAGGAGAAGGAATTTGGCGGACCTTCCGCCACTTTCCTATAATCGTGAGGTTATTCCATTTGCAACGGAAGTAAAATATTTGAGGATCATCCTAGATAAAAAAACTTACTTGGAACGCTCACTTGGAAAAAATAATCCATAAGGCCAGACTTTCCTTGTGGACATGTCGCAGGATCTGCGGAAAAACTTGGGGCTTGGGTCCCAAACAAATCCATTGGATATATGTGATGATTGTTAGACCAATGATCACATATGGAGCCATTGCTTGGTGGTCATAAGCTTTACAGAAAACCCCCAAGCCCAAGCAAAGCTCTCTGGCATACAGAGACAGGCTAGTTTGGCTATAACTGGTGCTGCACCACACCGTCAGCAGCCATGGAAATCCTTCTGGACCTTCCTCTCCATATACTTCTGAAAAATGAGGCCAGATGGACAGCATATAGAATTCTGCATATTTCTAAATGCACAAAACAGCCTTATACAGGGCAAAGTAGAATGCTAGCGGCCACCGAAAGTCGTAGTGTTCTGGGAATGACCTCTGATATAATGTTCCCAACAGTAAACTATAGTCTGCCTTTAACCGTCCTATTTCCAAATAGAAATGAATGGGTCCTTCGCAAAGATGAACTCTCAAGAGCAGAGATCTGTTGGTACACTGATGGATCAAAGACACCCTCAAGCTCTGGTGCGGCTGTAAACGGGCGAAGACCTAGGACAGAAATCTCAACCTCTCTGGGATCCTATGCAACCGTATTTCAGGCGGAAATGTATGCCATTGCTTCATGTGTAGAGAGTTTGGGACAGTCCAACCACACACATAGATCAATAAAAAAATTTACGGACAGCCAAGCTTCCTTAAAAGGACTTAGCTCGTACTGTGTAACGTCGAAATTGGTTCTAGACTGCCAAAAAAGACTCGCCTCGATAGGAGAACGCAACAGGGTATCGCTGGTTTGGATCCCTGGCCACTCTGGTATGGATGATAATGAGAAGGCTGACTCTCTTGCAAGAGAGGGTGTCGCCCATAACTTTATCGGACCAGAACCTACAATTGGAATCGTTACAAGTGTTGCCAAACAAACACTAAATACCTGGACTGCAAGAAGAGTTTTAGACTTCTGGCATAGTATACCAGGATTGGTTCATTCAAAGGCCTTCATACATTCTTCGAATAACGTATCCAAACAAATGTTAGGCTATAATAGACACGATCTACGGTGCCTAACAGGCTTTCTAACAGGCCACTGTCATTTGAATCATCATATGCTGAAACTTGGACGAACCACAATAGACTCTCACGAGTCGCAGTGGAGAGCCTCATTGGCCCACTCATTATAAACCTAACCTAACCTAACCTAACCCATATAAAAAATAGATAACCATAGCAAAAAAAGTTATTCACCATAAAAATTTAAGTTTGATGACACACAAGTGAAGGCTGAGAGAAAACACATGTTTTCTCAGTTTCATGTTTTTGTGACATTCCGCGTTCATCTTTATGAGGGCAGTGCTATAGTACCTGAAATACAACATTTTTGGTCATTTTTGGAGAAACTTTGATTTGTTAATACGATACAGCTTCCGGAGTGCATACAGTCACCCATTGTATTGTTACGAAACAGCACACTAGCATTGTCAATACATCCGACTCTGTCTAAGTCAGGTATGAAAGTTAAAATTATGGCGGATACGCAGGTTTTTTTTATAACTGTTTACGATTGTGACTATCTTATCTAGACATTGTTTTTGTGACCAGTCTTATCTAGAAAATACGAGTGCCAATAGTTTTTGTCTAGAATTATCTAGTGAAAAAGGCACTAATATATAAGGGACCGACCAGGAAGAGTTAGTTTAGTTGTTTAGTTGATAATTTGACATCGTGAGATAAACAAATAAATAAGTGAATATAAATTAGTGAACTGTTTATATAAATTAGTTTAAGTGAATATACTGTGAATATAATTAGTGAGTAGTGTAGTGTTTAAATAAATTAAGTAAGTGAACCCACCCGTGATAAAACGCTTTAATACCGGGTGTCCATCTATTTTTTCCTCCTTTTAACTGGCCATAACTTCTAAACGGTTTGAGATAAAAACATGCGGTTTTCACTAAGATGTTTCATTTAAGCACAATTTTAAAATGTTTAAAATAGTTAAGTTTTTTTATTCGTTTTGCCTACGTCACATCAAAAATGGCGGATTTTTGACAATTTTTTGTTGACTCTTGTTAATGGAACACCCAGTATATTTTTCGGCAGTTTGAAAGAACCGTTCTCTACCTATTCTTTAGTGCCAAATTTTTTAAAGTCGGTTAACGCGTGACTGAAAAATTAACTTTTAAAATGAGAGATGCAAAGTAGTACTTAATCACAAAACAACAATTTTATTCAAAACAAGACACAAACAAAAAAAACAGTCGAAATAGCTAGTGGAGTCATACCTATCAATACGGGACAAAGTAATTTTCTAAACAAAAACTAATGGATTATGCTATGCAAGGAGCCATAAACCCATCGAGACATGATCGATACAGTTCAGGACGGCCAAAACACCGGCAGTATATATATGTATGTTGTAATCGTATTTATATATAGTTTTGTAATTGTATTGTAAATTTTGATCCAGAAATTATTGTAAATAAAGACTTTTTAAAACAAACAAACAAACAAACAAAAAAGTGATATTTTTAATTAAGTAAATGTTCAATGTGCCGTCCTTCTTGATCAATACAATTGCTTAACCTTACATATAAATTTGTAAAGGACTTGCTCAACATATCTTGGGTAATGCTGTTAAATGCAAGACGAATATTAATCTTTAATTCGTCCAAATTTTGAGGTGCAGGATTATATGTTAAAGATTTTACATATCCCATACAAAAAAATCAGGAACTGTTAGGTCACATGAATTAGGAGCCCATTCTACTGGACCACTTCTGCCAATCCAGTTGTGACCAAATTTATTTGAAACAGAGTTTCTAGCTATTAAAGAAGAATGGGGGGTGCCCCATCCTGCTGGAAATAAGATTAATCACAATTACCATTTAATTGTACATCTTGATCCAACTGTGGATAAAAAAAAATTCCAACATGTCTGTATAAGTATTTCCATTGATTGATTTTTCAGCGAAAATCAAAATGATCCATAGATTTTATTGTTGTTGACAGCACACCACACATTTACCTTAGGTGAATCTCTTCCATATTGTTCAAACTCGTGCGGATTTACTTCAGACCAAATTCTGCAATTAGGTTTATTAACTGCTCCAGTCAAATGAAATGTGACTTCATCAGACATTATTAGATTGACGTTTGTTTCATTCCTCCTGAGATCCATTAACGTTTCACAGATAAAAACACGCTTTTCGAAGTCCCTCTCATTTGATTTCTGATGAATTTTTAATTTTATAAGGTATTGGTTTTATAGTTTTCAAAATGTTATGAACTTTAGACTTACTAACTTAACAAAGTCAAATACCGCTATGGTGTCATCTAAATAATTATTAACTGGTAATCTTTTCTTTCGAGATAATTATCCAGTTTCTTTATAATTGTTTTTGAACTGGGTGGTTGTTTATTAAAATCTCTGTAAAAACGTCTTTCAGTTAAAATCATCGATTTTGTTTTAGCAAAGGTAAGTACAACATTTGCTTTTTCTACGTCTGAAAACGCCATTTTCACATAAAAACAGACAATGACAATGACTGACAATTGGCAAAGTTGATAAATTTGACATTTACATAAAACGTCCAAAGCTCACTATGATTAAAAGTAGTAAGCAAGCATCTATCATTTTAAAAGTTGATTGCTCAGTCACAAGTTAACCGATTTAAAAAAAAAATTGCAGTGAAGCATAGGTGAAGGATGGTTTTTTCAAACTGCCAAAAAATACACTGGGTGTTACATTAACAAAAGTCAACAAAAAAATTGTCATACATCCGTAATTTTTGTTGTGACGTAGGCAAAACGAATAAAAAAACTTAACTTTTGTGAACAAAACTTGTGCTAAAATAAAACATGTTAGTGGAAGCCGCATGTTTCTATCTCAAACCGTTTAGAAGTTATGGGCAGTTAAAATGAGGGAAAATAAAGATGGACACCCGGTAAATAAGAAAAACATCACATTGGTGCCAGAAGTGGGATAATATAAACAAATTGCTACGTAAAAAGGGCCAAGGGACTATGTGATCTGAAAGTGGCGGAATTAAGAGCAGAATTGGAAGATCGTGAGTTGGATATGTCCGGTAACAAAAGTTAATTAGTAGAAAGACTGAAAGTGGCACTGGAAAATGACGGCTTTGATCCAGAAACAGTTTTATTTAATGACGAGGCTTCCACCTCAATCTCGTCAATTTCTGCTAACATGGACGAGAAAATTTCTGCTATGGAAGAGACTTGGACGAGAAGATTTCTACTATGCAGAATGACATTTCGGCTAACATGGACGAGAAGATTTCTACCATGGAAGAGAAGATTTCAACGAATGTGAAAAACGATATTTCTGCTATAAGAACGACATTTCTGCTAGTATTGACGGCAAGATTTTTGCTTTGATGAACGATATATCGGCCGATATCTGAATATTGATAAATGATATTGCCGCTGACGTTGAAAATGAAATTTCGTCTATAATATTTGAAATCGAGGAACAAAATGTCAACGATGGACGAGAAGATTGAGAATAAGATTACAACGATGGACGAGAAAATCGAGAATAAGATGACAACGATGGACGAGAAAATCAAGGAGTTAAAAAGAAAGATGGGAGATATAAGAACTCAAGACACGCCAGCGGAAGAAATGAAGATCGAGCAAGCAAAACCTTTCAAGCCAGAAACACACTCTAAACTTGAAGACATTGGTAGTTTTACCCGAGACAAGGTCCCATTGTTCGATGGAAATACGTCGTGGACCAATTATGTGAAACAGTTTGAAGCAGCCGCTAGAGTGAATAATTGGTCCGATAAGGAGAAAATAGTGAACTTAACTATCGCGCTTCGGGGAGATACCTTTGGAAGAAACGGATGACTTCGAGCAGCTGCATATCGTGACCCCGATATGCAGAGGATGCTTCGTTTAGCCCATCCAAAGACATTAGTCGACGCATTGACAGCTGCTCTTGAATATGAAACAGCAACAAAGTCTTCGGGGTATAACAGAATTAGGACCATTCGAGAAGAAGGTGCTTCGTCACCTTTTTCAGATTTTACCAGTTCGTCAGTTTAATGAAAAGTATGATGGACAAGAAGCCGAGAAATATCATATCCTGGAATTGTGGCGAGCTAGGGCATGTACGTAGTCCGTCTAAGAGCCCCAAGGCTCCTGTAACCCAAGAACTTCAGTCACAGGGGAAATTAGACAGGGCTGAACATCCAGCTGATGTGAATCACCGAAAAGCCAACTCTTTGCCTAGACGGTCATGCCCTGTAGACTATTCACAATGCAACAAGTCGAAATCTAAGGAAGTTGCAGTTTCAAGAGTTACAGTAGTCAATGAAGAATGGTCACTCACCAGGATTAGAGAAGATCAGGAGAAATATGCTTGCCTAAAGAAGATTCGGCAGTGGAGGGAAGAAAATCGGCGACCTACCTGGCAAGAAGTGTCAAGATTTTCACCGAAACTCAAGGCGTATTGGGCTCAGTGGGACTCCCTTGTCCTGGAAGAAGGGCTGTTGATGAGAGTCCTTGAAAACGATGATGGTTCCGAGATGAGGAGACAGCTAGTTATCCCGAGAACAAGAGTGGCTGAACTACTAAAGAAGTTACACGACAGTCTATCGGGAGGTCATCTGAGAGTGAAGAAAACCTTCCAGCGAATCCGTGAGAGGCTTTATTGGTTGAACAGCTTCGATAATATGGGAGACTGGTGTAAGAAATGCACGACTTGTGCTGCGAGTAATGGAGCACATCGCAAGAGAAAGGCACCCATGAAACAGTACAATGTTGGAAGCCCTTTCTAAAGGATTGCTTTAGATATCGCTGGGCCATTTCCGACGACCGAAAATGGTTGTAATGGATTATTCCACGAACTGGGTGGAAATCTACGCTATCCTGAACTAAGAGGCCACATCTGTTGCGACTGTATTGGTGGAAGAATTTATCAGCTGATATGGAGTGCCCTTGGAACTCCACAGCGACCAGAGAAGAAATTCGAAAGTCATCTATTCTAGGTGATTTGCGAGAAGCTGGGAATGAATAAGAACAGGACAACAGCTTTACATCCACAGTCAAATGGAATGGTCGAGAGAATGAATAGCACTATTGGAAAATACCTGTCCAAAGTAGTTTCAAGCCATCAGAAAGATTGGGACCAGTATCTTTCCCTATTCGTATTGGCTTATCGATCTACTGTCAATGATTCCACGGGTTAAACACCGGCGAAAATCATGTTTGGACGTGAAACGAGGCTTCCTTGTGACCTGGTATTTGGCTGTCGGCCTGGAGTAGATCTAGCAGGCGAAGATTACGTGATCCACTTGAGAAGAAGGCTGGACGATATAAATTAGTTCGAACAAATTTTCAAGTTGCCAGCGACAGAATGAAAAGTCGTTACGACACGCGGGCCACAGAAGGCGGTTTTAAAGAAGGGGACAGAGTATGGTTACACAACCCGACGAGGAGAAAAGGATTTTCTCCAAAATTACAAAAATCCTGGGAAGGTCCATACTTAATCAAGAAAAGGATCCATGATGTTATATATCGCATAAGCAAGATCCCCAACGGAGAACCAAAAGTAGTTCACCAAAACCGACTAGCGCCATTCGAAGGAGACCATGACCTAGAGAAAGGAGTAAACCATATTCAAGATGTCTTTGACCCTACCTTCGACGAATTTATGGGCGCGAATGGAGGTAACGGGAAGGCTTGTTATGGAGTCACTTCAGAAAAACGACAATATATATTTACTGTCCCGGAAGATTATTTACTGGCATACAACATCCCCGCCCGTATCAAGAACGCACGAGGGTTGGCAACCGTCTTTCGAAAGAAGTTCTGGCAATTAGAAAAACTTGAAGACCAGATTCCAGCCCCTGGCAAGACACTGAAACTGAAACATAATTCGCAGTACGTCTTCTACGTGGTAACTAAAAATAAATTTCAAGATCGATCTACCTATCGCGATGTGTGGGAAGCACTTCGAATCCTACGAGACCATGTGTTGGAATCCAGCGTGATGAAACTGAAAATGCCTAAAATAGCGAGTAACTAGTTTCATAATTTTTGGAGAAATTTTGGTTGGTTGGCACGATACAGCCTCCGAAGTGTGAACCAGAGACCAGATTTATGATTAGATATTATTCAGGGCGTCTCACAGATGAACTATATAGATTTTTAGCTCACTAGAGCCAGTACACCTGGTCTTATAAATCCAGCTACATCACATTTTCGGTTTGTTAGCACGATACACAGCCCAGTGTTTGAGTGCGGAAATGTGAGTTTTAATCCTTAAAACCCTTTATTTGTATATTCTACCTGACATCTCATATTTTTCTTCATTAGTATCGGTCTTTGATAAGCCCAAGTAGTTAAACTTATTCATTTGATCATATCTTTTCGAAGTAAAGATAATAAAGTCTGCTAATTTTTCGATAATAATACAACAAGTGTGTTAATGATTATCGAAATACAAATTTCTTCGATTTTGAGAAAGAAATTGTTGCTTGGAAACCGCACGAGCGCGTAAGCGCGAGTGTGGTTTCCTAAAACAACAATTTGTTTCGAAAAAAAGAAGAAATTTTCGATAATAATTAATTACACGAGTTGTATTTGTCAAGATTATTTCACGAAAACAATTGAAATTGTGTTCAAACTATTAGGATAATTATTTATTGGAAATATTAATATTAAATGTACAGTTTGTACAATTATTTATTTTTACATTTTCTGAGTCTAATTGATTTCTCGTAATCTCATTGGATGTTGACGTCAAGGATATATTTACATCTTCGTTTCTCATGTTTGATATTATTTCAGCATGACGCTTTTTGTTTAGTTGAAGATAAGGTTTTATAGAAGTTGAACTACTATGACCAGTTACTTTACTAATTTGTTGTTCACCAATTCCAGATTTTGCCAACCGGCTTACTGCTGTAGATTTGTTGGAATGGTTTGAAATTTGAACGTTTTTTGTATCCAAACCACTAATCTTTGCAGCGGAATTAGTCCATTTGTTAAGTTCATTTATGCCAACTGGCATATTTTTAAACCAAGGACTGTTCAAAGTTTTATCCCAATTATTGTTAAATGTTAAAAATAATCCGTTGCTTTTAATGTCCTCTCCTCTTTTTGATAAGAGTTTTTTAAACACCGAACTGGACAATTTTCCTGATTTTCTTTATTTGGTGTAAGCCAATTACTTTCTGAAATTTTCTTGGAGCCTCCCTGTGCGGTCTTGGTAAAAATAGGATTATATTCAAGTCTTCCAGATGGTGTTCCGTCATTATTAACTTCTTCCTTGAAATATTCAGTTAAACATCGGCAAGCTTCACCACCACTCCAAGCTTATTCCACAGCGATAATATGATACAATTTTCTTTGTAGTGCATTGGGTGTATTTTCATTTCAAGACTGAATAATTTCCGTTAATTCTTCACAATTCAAAGTTGCACTAGATATTTTTCTCTTCTCCGGGATACCTTGTAGTTGACATCTCTTCGCGTTCTTCGCATTTCTAGCAGCTTGAAAAATGATCTCTTTGAACGGATCAAAACGTCGATTATAATCGTTATAATATTTTTCTTGGAGTAATTTGGCTGCATTGTTCCAAATAGTCTTTATTACCATTTCCTTATACTGGTTTCCATCAGCTTCTCGGATATTAAACGCCCATTCTGTAAAGATATCTGCAAGTTTATCATCGGATGTGTGTTCTTCCAGGCTATGATGACGTTCGTTGCAAAATTCCATGAATTGTTTCCACACGTACATTTTAGATCGCACGGTATTTTGCGGCATTTGTTGTTTCACTTTCTTTTGAATCTCTTTTAGATCAAACTGACCCAAACGGTTTTTAGAATTCATTCTTAATACAATAATTCTGACGTTTCTTTATTAATTTGACATTTTCTGTCAGTCACTAGATTTTTAATATCGGATAAAACAACTATTGACAACGCGAAACACATAGATAGGGAAATTGCATGTATCCAATCAGGTGCCGAAATACAAAATCGAAAACATGGTGTTTTCAGATATCAATCCTCATATTTAAACCAATCGAAGGCGCGTATTTTGTATTGAGTGAAATAATCAATAGTAATACAACAAGTGTAATGATGATCATCGAAATACAAATTTCTTCGATTTTGAGAAACAAATTGTTGTTTGGAAACCGCACAAGCGCGTAAGCGCGAGTGTGGTTTCCTAAAGCAACAATTTGTTTCTAAAAGAAAGAGAAGAAATTTTCGATAAATATTAATTACAGGAGTTGTATTTGTCAAGATTATTTCACGAAAACAATTAAATTTGGGCTATGATGACGTTCGTTGCAAAATTCCATGAATTGTTTCCACACGTACTTTTTAGATCGCACGGTATTTTGCGGCATTTCTGGTTTTACTTTTTTTTGAATCTCTTTTAGATCAAAGAAACCGAAACGGTTTTTAGAATTCATTCTTGATACAATAATTCTGACGTTTCTTCATTAATTTGACATTTTCTGTCAGTCACTAGATTTTTAATATCGAATAAAACAACTAATTACAACGCGAAACACAAAATTACATGTATCCAATCAGGTGGCGAAATACAAAATCGAAAACATGGTGTTTTCAGATATCAATTCTCATATTTAAACCAATCTAAGGCGCCTATTTTGTATTGAGTGAAATAATCGCAAAAATCACAATATGGTTAGCGCGAGTCGTTAGTCGTATTTTATTGATATGAATTGATTCATTCAGGTGTACTTCACTTCCTACCAACTCAATGTTTAACAATATATTGAATGAAAGTGTCTCGAAATTTGGGTTTTCCTGGTTAAACAAGCATGAATATTCTAAATTCAGAAATTTCTATTTCCATGTTACAATAATATTATACACTGTATTAAAAACTTTTTTTGAACAATTGTTAAATAATAAGTGAAAAAATTGTTTAAACATGTCAAAATAAGGGAAACATGCGAGAAGAAATGAAATTTGTTCGTATCAATTAAAACAATAAACAATTTTAACCACCAGTAGGAAAGCTCGTTGTTCAGGTTCAGTAGACTTTCATTCCATGTGATTAGCTCATCGATTCATGGAAAAATAAAGCTAGGAAATAAATACAGTTTGCACTTTGTTGGTCGATTAAAAAAGTTTATTTTTAAATGCAAACTCACAAAGGGATTGCTGTTTCAACTGAGCTCATTTCCCATTTGGGAAGAGGTAACTGGAAATTGTATGAATTGATTGATAGCTGTGTTTTACAAAACAGCCAATTAAGCATAATATAGTTCATCAGTTGATATGAAGTTATTTTTTTGTTGTAGCGCTGTCTGTGTGATATGTATTTGTGAATACGAAAAAGGCCGATATTGATCCGAAACATCAAAATATATTTTATGATTGGTCGTCACCTGCTGTGTTTATGAAGCCGTATGTCCTATAACTTTGGGAAGAAAATTTTTATAACAAACTCGGCCCAAAAATTGTGATTTACATTTTTTTCAAATCCTTAGTATTTCGCATTATGGCGCAATATATCACTCACAAAATAAAATTCACAGAAAATTATTGGCTAAAATAGAAAACAATGTACTTAAAAGAAATTTTTTATAAAAATGGTTGACATAAAAAATGAGCTAAATGGATTGAACAAAAAAAGTGATTTTCAAAATGTAAACATTATTTACTCTAATATTCTGGACAAGGAAACAAAATTAAATAAAAAGAATTACATATTCAATAATAATTTTCCATCAATATCTTGATTCAACCTTTTACAAACATTTTTACGAACATTTCTTTTATATCATTCATTTGTCAACTTAATATTGACAATAATTTCGGAAAGTCTCAAGCATTTATCAATATTTTTTCATTGTTTTTTCTAGATTTATATTTTTTACTCGTTTAATGTAACTACCCATTTTTTTGATATTTCATATTTAGTTAAACATAGTATTTCAGAGTGACTGGAAAAGTAATAAAACTATTACGAAAGCTCTCGATAAATTAAAATAAAAGTTTAAACTCCTAGCCAATTGCTGCATCCTCACAAATAATTCTAAATTGTGAGATAAACATCGAATTGTTATAAATATATATATATATATATATATATATATATATATATATATATATATATATTGTAATTAATTTAAATTTTTTATTATTATTAATTTTTAATGATTTTGGTTTTCAATTTTTATCAGTTATGATTTTAAGAAACCCCTCGTATGATTCTCAGTTTGTTCAATATCCGGCTAGCAAAGAGGTTCTTGACTCTTACCTCTCATGGGTGCGGTTACGTCTATATAAAAATCTATGGTATTTAAAGAAAACATTTTCTTTTACTTTAGTGAATTATTATTATAGTGAATAAACGAGTTGAAATTTTCATTATTAATTTCCAGACGGTATTTAATAACGCATCCAACACCAACATATAACATTTACTACCCAATATTAATCATAATTAATTGAAAACTAATCGAACTACCCAGATATGGTTAATTGAAAATCATTATACGCACCAATACATAAAATACCATGTCGTTTATTAAAGTTATCCAACTTTTTCTATTTCCAATTGATACTTACAAAGAAACATGCTTCCAATGAATTCTCAGTTTATTGACTGCAAGTTATTCAGATAAAATTTTTATATATAATATGTTTATATCCCAACTAATTTTAAGCTAACCTAAAAATCATTTGGCAAGAAAAAAATTTATAAGACTTTGCCCAATTTTTGTTGTAAAGGTGTAAAGCGTAGATTGCAGTTTTGGTAGTAGGAATATCCTATACAGAAATCTCAGCACGTATTATATCCACACCGGATGAGGCAACGTCATATATTGAGTATCTTATAGAAACGAATGTATCAGGTGTTGTAGTAAATAAAAAAAAACAAGTATTCTATCAATCATCAATACATTTATAAATGGATTTAATACCATAATTAGTATGAAAATCATTTTCTTATAATAAATATGTCTTCTTGAACATCACTTTCAAACTGGCATATTCAGATTTCATCTCCATCTGTGCAAAACATGACATAATTTTCTAAAATAAACGTGAAATACTGAACTCTTTAGAAACATTATTTCCGAACATGGGTCACGTTGATTAAACGGTTATACCAATCGATATACTTCCTTTGATGTTATTTGTGGAATATTCATCAGACCTTCTGTCGATTGTCATTATGCGCACCATATTTTTTGTCGTATTTTACGAAGCAAGCTGTACAGAGGAAATATAATTTAATCTACTTTTGTGAGTGATATGATTGGTTATAAATGGTATATGCAGTTATAAATTCAAGACGGTGAATGGAAAAGCTTTATGTTTTTGATTTTAATTTAATTAGAATTCGTCGACTGTCCTAGACATTCAACTATTATTATTAATCTTAATCTGGCAACGGTAATGTCGGAATTAATAGTTTATTGTATCCATATTTACAATGAATTGTACAAATGGATGAATGTTTGAACTTGGATGGTTTTCCGATCGGAAGGTAAACAAGAACTTAATGATTCGGAAAAACGTTATATTTCAACTTGATGAGGCGCCCAACAGTAACGACTGTATACCTCTACTTTACTGTTAACTGAATACTGACTAAAAACGATTTGTTCGGCTTTGAGTACACACCCCACTAAACAAGAAACATAACAAGTCTTTTTTGTGATGTTCTTTTCAGAGACTTTTCGTGATGTTCACTTAAAACGTTGATAAGATATCTCCTAGATGTCTTAATTTTATTACCAACTCTATTAACATCCATGCCATGTAAATAAAACATATTTTTGATGTACACAATAATAATTGAATTTGCAGTAACATACACATCCTATGAACCTCTTTAAGTAACTTCCCATAGGAAACATTCATACGATGTTAATTTGTATATTTCTAACTAATGTCACATACAAAACATTTATGTAATATTACAAATTAACATGTTTCTAAGTTGATCACAGGCTGCAGTTACTTTTACATCTTTCGAAATAATTTTTAGTACCTTCCTGCGATTACGTCTGTACGATGTTAGTTCATCACACTCTCAGTAATATCTCATATTAAACATCAGAGTAACGTAATTGGGAGTGCTGCTGTTTGATTGATGTATTCATGAAATTACGAAAACAGAGGAGAAAACAGAAGAGGAACTGACGAACGAAAGAAACAGTAGTTATCTGTGGAAACAAATGACAAGCATGACAAGGCGAATCGTGGCGTGGTTTCCAGTTTTGTGTTATATTTTATTTGAAGGAAGCACCTTGTTCTTCAATAAGTACTTGAATGAAGTGATCTTCGTTTTCGTTAGTTCCTGCTTAGCTACAGCTCATGATTATTACAACTTAATACTCATTCAATAATTTAATCGGCTATTGTACCTTGAAATTCCAGGTGACGGAATTATATAATAGAGTTCACAAGATAATGGTAATTTCGATTTTTGAAATATTTTAGTTAGTAAGTATATTTTAAAAACGATTCACCTTATTTCAAATCCTAGATATCCATTATACCCTATAAAAAACTAAATATTGCAATAGGGTAGATATTATTATTAATAATAAAACATGCTCTTATGTTGGCAGATATTTTAATCTAGAGGAAAATATTTTCAATGTTCAAGATGGTTCAGAAGCTACTTACACAAATAAAATAAAAAACAAATAGTTGGTAATAATGTAGTGGAAGGGAAGTAACTATTTCAGATAGTCAGATACAAACATTGTATTAAACATTACAAAAAATATTGAATCAAATATCTCTAGTTCTAGTTTTTTTAGTAGTAGTCTTAGAAATCCATATAGTTTTGCAGGTTTAGAAAATTTTAACATTATTACTAACAATCCTTGTGGACAATTAGAGACTGTTTAAGACTTTAAAAACAGAAATTTCTGTTAAAAAGCTCATTTCCATTTGAAAATTCACTGAAATCAATAAATGAGCTGTAGCAATGTCCCTTACAATGGTACCTAAATTAATCTAGTTGAATAATATGTAACTTATGATACTGAATGATCCAGTGAACAAACATCATTCAATTATTTATTATTGTAGAAACACAGCTATTGGATACTCAATTGGATACAATTAATTATAAACTCATTTAACTTGATAATGTGTTCATATTCCTTCTTCATAAGTAGTTTTTTTCGTATACAGTGTATCAATAATGCCTAGTTTCCATTAAGTCACAATTCCACCATGTTATGAATTTTCATAGCACACCTGAATTTATCTGCCAAATGGAGTGAGGCATGTAATAGAAGGTAATACATGAAAAGTAACTTCTCGAAATGAAATATGTTATTATTCCTTTGAAGAACCCCGCATGTATCTTATGGAAAATGGGTCCCAGTCAATTGGCTGAAAATCAAGTGTGATGTAGTTTATGATGATCGATCAAAGGCCTCTATGGGCACAATTTGATCTGAAGTAATTGTTTTATTAGCTGCTGTTCAGAACACCTTTAAATGTTTCACAGATAAGGATTTTGAAGTGTACGTTATGGAATGGTTGAAGCACTAAAAACAGCCACTCTTGCGTGAGTAAAAGTAACTGTAAGTAATCGATAGAATTTTCTTTAATCAGATTGGATTTCTGTTGATGCAACGTAATGTTTCATTAAATCTTCATGGTGTAAAATTTTTATTAGTTTTAATATAACTAAAAAACTATTGTAATACATTTTCTGTAAACTAGCTGTAATGTATGTGTATCCGTTAAACTTTATTAATTCAGTTTCAAAGTATGTTACTTTATGGTAACTACAGATTAATATACCCTTTTTTATTTCTTGCTTTTACTGAATGCGTTCAATTGTTTCCACTTCTCAGACTTGTTATGTAATATGCTTACACAATTTTATTTTTTTTAGATTGGATTCCTGGATAAGATATTTTTTTTTCTAATTTTGTACCTGTTTTTTTCAAATTTACTGTACTGTTCATTAATAGTGAATAAACGTTTTAAATCCTTTATTGCTTTTTTTGCTATTTCATTTTAAATGTACAGGATGAACAACTAAGAACGACTGTAGGCCACATCTCAGAAAAGAATCATGGTACAATTTTCAAAAAAATTACCTTTAGGTAAGTGATCCTGAAAAATTACTGGAAAATATTTTGCAGTCTCTTAAATATCCGCTAGGGGTGGAATGAACACTCGAAAACATAATACTCCAAAAAAACATACTAAAGGTGTCCTAAAAATACAATTTTTGAAATATTGATGAGATTATGCATACATTTAACTAGAGTCTTTTTGCCATTATTCTTTAAATAATGGTTGGGGAAGGTTCAAACTTATGAACAAATGTATAACTTTTTCCGATATCAATGACTTCAGCTGCATTTAAATGAAGTTTTCTGTTTAATAATATTGATAGCATTTTTTTAATTTTTATATCTGATATTGTGAATCTTATATCTTGGAATAGATTCCTATTTTTTAACTCCTTTTCATCAGAATTTAGATAATGCTTCATTACGTTCGAAATTTCCGAGAAAAATGGGAAAATTGTCGACTTCTTCACATAGCGTTGACAAAATTGCTCAATTTTGTTATTTTTGTTAAGCATATGCAACGGTTTATTTTTAATTGAGACCTTTCTTTGGTAACAAATATTAAATTATCATCAGTTGTTATAAGTATTGTAATTAAATTATTATCATTTATTTATTTTTCCTATACTTACTACGTAAGAACTGATATTTCCGTAAAATAATTCTCTTGGGACATTCTGTATGACCTATCTGACCTTTATTCGTATATGCAAATATTAAATTTGGCACATCCAATGCCACCTTGGGCCAAGGTACCTAATTAGTAGAATCGATCTACTAAAACTCGAAGCTCGCTTGTAGCTACCTTGAAGCATAATATTAGGCAGTACCTACCAAATCTTTCGCGTGAGGGCAGAAGACACCCATCCGTGACGCATTCTCAATTGTAGTCTGGGAGTAGATGGTGTGTAACACCAGTTGTGGTTTTTAAACTTTTGATTTTGAAGAATCAACCATTCGTGGGAATTATTTTGAAACCACTTGATAAGTCTGACCATCGTAGTTTTCGATAGATTGTATATTTTTGGTGTGTCAGACTTATAAACCTGTTTTAAGGGATTTTGGATATCTACTTTTTCAACTACCATTTTGGATCAGAACCGTTCATAATAGGTATGTACTCGTTGTCTTATTCTTTTTTTATGCTACCAAAACTATCTTTCTTTGGCTATAAAGTTTATTACTAACTCTAGAAAAATTGTTCGGCTCATTTTTCTATTCTTTTTATCACAAATAGATTCTCTAAAGGAGCGAACGGTCTTTGAAGTAAAGTAGTCTCTGTCATTTACATCAGACCTGGTAATTGGAGTCACTTTAGATTGTCTTACATAAGTAACCCCGTGCATAAGGGTAAGTGATTGTTTATTATTCATATCTTTCGTTTCAACAGCAAATACATGTTTTGTTGTTATCCGTTTTTTTTCCTATCCTTTTTATACATTTTTATTGAGTTAAAAATAGGAAAAAAAGGGTCAATCCATTCGTTCAATTAGAGTTTAACTCGATTTTAAGTGATATTTATTTTCATTTGTATGTAGATTTAAACACTGGGAGAAATTGGCAAAGTTTCACATTAATTTTGATATAATTTTAACATTTTAGTTATTGATAAGTAATTAGTAGATAATTATTCTAGATTTAGGTTTTAATGGCGTAGCATAAAGTGCTAGCTAATTGTCAAACTCGGAATTATAATTTTTGTTGTTGTCTTTTGAATACCTGAAAAAAATAAAACATTTTCTGTAGGGTTCACGTAAGGGGCTGTTCCTGTTGGCATACCTAGTTCTTACTACTTGGAGTGGTGTTCCAAAGATTGGAAGTTGAACACGAGGAATCAGTAGTGTACTTCGTAGGGATCATCATTACGCAAGTTTTCATTATTTCCTTTTATTACCAAGTATAGTACGGTCAATTCTTATTTGATTAAAATAAACTATCGAAACAAACTCTTAATTATAAGAAATAAACATATAGGTGTTTAATTATTTCTGCGTTTTATGGTGTATACTTTATTTAATTGTTAAGCGTTAATTAATGCTACGGATTTCTTTTCTAATCAATTAAAATATTACTCCACATACCGGTTATTACAAGATTTTGCGCATGCGCCTGAGCTCAAGCGACATTGTTTATTTTATATTTTTTAAAGCATGCATTAATATCGCCTGTAGTAAATTGGTTAGTAGTTTCGTAAATGTAGAGTTACTTGATCTTTGTTTAACTATAATTTATAATTATAACCAATAATGTATAACTTATAATTAGTCTGTGAAGTCAAGTACATGCTTGTAGATGCTTTATCGAATTTTTATAGACTGAACTGGTATTGTTTGACTTACGATAGATATTGTGCTTTCTATTTGGGAACAGCTACCATTTTTTTCCTTGTGTAACATTATCTGGGTTCCATAATTGCTTAATAGTAAGTGTTATTGCTAATTTTTTTTGGTAATTTCTTACTATCGCTGATGACTTTTAGTTATTTCACATGCATTATTGACTACTGCTGCTGTCGAATAAACGTAGTTAAGAGATTCACGACTTTTAATCTTTTTGTATTGGCACCTATTTGGTAAGTTTAGAGGTGTTGGATGAAAATCAGGTAGTTGCGCGGGGCAAACTTACCTGGCGCCCTTATTAAGATCATTATTTTTATTTGAACACAATTTTGAACCCCTCCCATCTCCGCGAGAGCTGGCGGCAACTCCTACGGTCGTAGGTGGCGACTTAGGTTTTAACGAAGTTCAGCTGGTATTGTTGAAGGATTACTTTTTATAGGTATTATCTTTAGCAGCTGTCGGTCGCACATATCTTATCAAAGAGGAAAAATTCTTTGAAATTACGCCAAAAACATGGATATTGATTAAAAAAAAGTGTTACGACATTTGTTTTTTGGGGTGAACCTTCCCCCACCCCTTACTTGAAGAATAAGGACAAAAACTCCCTAACTACATTTTTTCTGGATCTCAACAGTATATCAAAAATTGTATTTCTAGGATACCTTTAGTATGTCTTTTTTGGAGATAATCACAGTATTATGTTTTTAAGTATTTATTCCACCCCATAGCAGATATTTTAAGAACTCAAAAATATTTTCCTGAAGGTATTTTTTTAAAGTTGCACCATGACTATTTTTTGAAATATGGCCGACAGCCGGCTTTCTTAGTTGTTCACTCTATATTTGCTGATTAGGCACAGAAACATCTATTGGATATCAACTAGGATGTTTAATGTATATTATTTAGAGGTTTATGTAATGTCCATACAAGATCTAAGAGAATACAATGAATTGTTTTTGAAATGTTGCATTTAGATCATTGATAAGACGTTATTTTTTAGACATTGCATTAACATCGACAGGATGTTGAAAGGCATTTCAGAATGTAACAGAAATGTTGATTTTTGTTCGTTATAAAAACTTCCTTTTGAGGAAGTTCTAGTAATATCACAGTAATGTAAAGAGGCAGCGCTTTAACATCGCTGAGAAGTTAAGTTGAAACATCACAAAAGTTAACAGCCACAAGCTGGGCATAAGCGATTGTATAGATGTGCATGTGATGAAAACAATAGGAAAAAAAGGAAAAACATTATCACAATGTGATGTTGAATTAACATAACTGTAATATTTATTTGCATAGTGGGTACCTTCTATGTGACTCTGCTTTAATCAGATTACAGTGAAAAATATTGAGAGGTGATCACTGTTTTCGCATGGCCACTGTCGCCGGTACTCCCCTATATTTATATTATCTCAATTTTATTTTATCAATTTCATAATTGGGCGAACCTGTGAATCCAGCCCTGCATTTAATTCAATCAACGAACTCACTATAATTAGATATGTTCATTGCTCAACGGAAGTTTCTGTTCTTCATCAAAAAGTTTATATGCAGGTTCTGTCAGTTATGAACGAATATTACGATTAAATACTCATTTTAATAACGATTCTACCGCACTCAGCCAGGAATTATAGTTTCTCTGATTCAAACAAAGCAAGGTAATGTATTTAATTATTATGACATGCATGCTGTTTCGTGGATATAGCGAACGATCTTCATTGAACTATATACATCCTTCAACATGTTATAATCTGGGAAATTTTGTAATTGAATGTTGCACATGGAAATATGAACTGTCTGTTACAAATATAACTGATATTACAGGCATGTTAATTGAAAATGTGGCTCCATTTTAGACAGCGAATAATTCACAGATATAAAGAGGTTAAGTATGTTGGTATTTTTCATATTTCCGTTCCAGTGCACTTCGCGACCCTCGGAATTTTATGTTATTCTTAATTTTGTTTGATAGCTAACTTATATGAAGCAGATTAGAACAAAAACTTCGCTGGATCATTCAGTAATTACTTTGATTATTTCACTCAATACAAAATACGCGCCTTCGATTGGTTTAAATATGAGGATTGATATCTGAAAACACCATGTTTTCGATTTTGTATTTCGGCACCTGATTGGATACATGCAATTCCCCTATCTGTGTGTTTCGCGTTGTCAATAGTTGCTTTATTCGATATTAAAAATCTAGTGACTGACAGAAAATGTCAAATTAATAGAGAAACGTCAGAATTATTGTATCAAGAATGAATTCTAAAAACCGTTTTGGTCTGTTTGATCTAAAAGAGATTCAAAACAAAGTAAAAGAACAAATGCCGCAAAATACCGTGCGATCTAAAAAGTACGTGTGGAAACAATTCATCGAATTTTGCAACAAACGTTATCATAGCCTAGAAGAACACACATCGGATGAAATACTTGCAGATATCCTTACAGAATGGGCGTTTAATATGCGAAAAGCTGATGGAACGAGTATAAGGAAATGGTAATAAAGACTATTTGGAACAATACAGCCAAGTTACTCCAAGAAAAATATAATAACGATTATAATCGACGTTTTAATCCGTTCAAAGGTATCATTTTTCAAGCTGCTAGAAATGCGAAGAACGCGAAGAGAAGGCAACTACAAGGTATCCCGGAGAAGAGAAAAATATCTAGGCATCTTTGAATTGTGAAGAATCAACGAAAATTATTCAGTCTTGGAATGAAAATACACCCAATGGACTACAAAGAAAATTGTATCATATTATCGCAGTGGAATCAGCTGGGCGTGGTGGTGAAGCTTGCCGATGTTTAACTGAATATTTCAAGGAAGAAATTAATAATGACGGACCGCACAGGGAGGCTCCAAGAATATTTTAGAAAGTAAGTGGCTTACACCAAATAAAGATAATCCGGAAAATTGTCCCGTTCGGTTGTTTAAAAAACTCTTATCAAAAAGAGGAGAGAACATTGAAAGCAACCGATTATTTTTAACAGTTAACAATAATTGGGATAAAACTTTGAACAGTCCTTTATTTAAAAATATGCCAGTTGGCATAAATGACCTTAACAAATGGACTAAATCTGCTGCAAAGATAATTGGTTTGTATACAAAAAACGTTAGAATATCAAACCATTCCAACAGATCTACAGCAGTAAGCCGGTTGGCAAATTCTGGAATTGGTAAATTATTGAAGTAACCGGTCATAGTATCTATAAAACCTTATCTTCAAATAAACAAAAAGCGTCATGCTGAAATAATATCAAACATAAGTAACGAAGATGTAAATATATCCATGACGTCAACATCCAATGAGATTAAAAAAAATCAATTAGAGAAAATGTAAAAATAAATAATTATCCTAATAGTTCGAACACAATTTTAAACAACAATTTATTTCTCAGACTTGAAGAAATTTGTATTTGGATAATCATTTACACACTTGTTGTATTATCATCGAAAATCACGAATTTAATTAGAGAAATGGTACTTTTTCAACACTAGTTAATGCTATTTTACGATAAATATTCTCACATTAAATTGTAAAGGTTATTATCTTGAACTGAATATAAGTCTGTTTCACAAAAAAAACGGAAGAAAATACTTAAATTTTGCCAATTTTTGAAAATATTCTTAGGCATAATTATTTTCACTTAACACTTATAGGTTATAAATTAGACACTGACATCTTATGCCTAGGCAGCCAGGGACACAAAAATAGGATGCTTCTCTGTCATCATGTGAGTTTTAGAGGCGTTGTCAAATGATGTTTATTTTCTTCCAGTTGTGTTGTAATAGATATATGAATATATTATAAAAATATAAAAGTATTTGCATCTATACTTAATAATGAAAATTGAAATAATAAATATCCTTAATGTAATGTTTATCTTAAATTTGATTTATACGTCACATTAAATGAATAATATCAAAACAAACTCTTCTGCTGGACGACAGAATCAACAATAAACAACAGATTATAAATCTCTTATGACGATTTTCATACATTATCGATATGTATTGCAAGGTATATAGGCAAACTCATCAATAATCTATTCTTGTGCACGATTGCAGCCACGATCGTTATAGGTTACGTTAGTAGTTAATCAAACTTCGACGCGTTACGCTCTCTAGTTTAGTACATTGTTAAGTTTTATTTGATCTAAATTCTTAAGTTAGGTGAGTAATTTTTTCTTTCTATTTCTTGTTTCATATTTAATGTTATTCTAGTTACATTTTGATCTGTCAGTTGGTCAGGAAGCGATATTGAATTAAATTATTGAAAGTACTGTAAACTATGCTAATTCGGCACTAAAAAATTCCATTAAAATTTTACTACAAATATTTGTGACTTTTAGGATTATAATTGGTTCGAGGAGTGGAAGGAAATATAATCTCGGTATATTCCCTACCCCTTCTTGAGAAAATATCTCATTCCACATGAAGTTTTCTACAACCAATATTGGATCTAATTTAAATGATAATGTACGTCTTAAAGAAAGTTAAAATGAACATTTGTATGTACTTAAGATGATCTTTAACGCTTCTGATGGTCCAAAAAGTGTAAACATATTTTATATGTCCATTCTATTCTCTATAGATCATACTAGCACATTAACAACCATCTTTAAACTCGTATTTGGTATGTCATCATGAGCCATACAAGTTTGCTAGGGACGACAAATGTTCCAGAATAGAATATAGGTAATCTCAGATATAATAGTATACCAGAACTCAGCCGAAAAATTGCACAAAGCTAGCGCGAATAAGGCACAAAACTTGCGGAAATTCATCAGATTCACATTTGCACTCACTATTAACGAGGAGAAAACAAAAAGGACATGAAATTGAATCACTGATCATATTACTTCATTGTTTTTAAAAATATGAAATATTAGGTTATGTGTTATTTTGAATCGCATCTTCTTTTCTCGCCTTGTCTATCGCCAAAGTTAGCTAGGTTTTGCGATTGTTTGATGGAAACTATATTTTTCCATTTGTTCAAGTGAACATTGATCAAATGTGAAATAATAGCAATATAAATATAAAATATGTCTAAAATTGAATAAAATGATCCACTAGAACTGTGTTCTCGCGATTATTTTAAAAATACTTTTCTTTTAATTATCAACTATTCGTTCGTTATTAGAAGAATATTTATACGTATCATTACCTAAAGAAGATTCAGCAGTGGAAGGAAGAAAATGGGCGACCTACCTGGCAAGAAGTGTCTAGATTTTCATCGAAATTAAAGGCGTATTGGGCTCAAAGGGACTCCCTTATCCTGGAAGAAGGGCTGTTGGAAAGATTCATTGGTGACGATGATGGTTCCGAGATGAGGAGACAGCTAGTTATCCCTAGAACGAGAGTAGCTGAGATACTGAAGGAGTTACACGACAGTTCATCGGGCGGTCATCTGGGAGTGAAGAAAACCCTTCAGAGAGTCCGTGAAAGGTTTCATTTGATGAACAGCCCCGACGATGTGAAGGGCTGGTGTAAGAAATGTACGACTTGTGCTATAAGTAATGCACCACATCGCACGAGGAAGGCACCTATCAAACAGTATAATATTGGAAGCCCTTTCGAAAGGATTGCTTTAGATATCGCTGGACCAACTCCGACGACAGAAAATGGAAGCAAATGCATACTGGTTGTAATGGATTATTTCACAAAGTGGGTGGAAATTTACACTATCCCGAACCAAGAGGCCACAACTGTCGCGGATGTATTGGTGGAAGAATTTGTCAGCCGATATGGAGTGCCATTGGAAGTCCACAGTGACCAGGGAAGAAATTTCGATAGCCATCTATTACAGGAGATTTGTGAGAAGCTGGGAATGAAGGAGACCAGGACAACAGCATCCCATCCACAGTCAGATGGAATGGTCAAGAGAATGAACAGGACTATTGGGAAGTACCTGTCCAAAGTAGTTTCCAGGAATCAGAGAGATTGGGACCAGTATATTTCCCTATTCGCATTGACTTATCAATCTGCCATGAATGAGTCCACGGGTGAAACACCTGCGAAAATCCTGTTTGGACGTGAAATGAGGCTTCGTTGTGACCTGGAATTTGGCTGTCGGCCTGGAGAAGATCTAACAGGAGAAGACTACGTGATCCAATTGAGAAGAAGAATGGACTTCATGAATTAGCCCGAAGAAATATTCAAGTTGCCAGTGACAGAATGAAAAGTCGGTACGACACGCAGGCCACAGAAGGCGGTTTTAAAGAAGGGTACAAAGTATGGTTACACAACCCGACGAAAAGAAAACGATTTTCTCCAAAATTTCAAATATCCTGGAAGGGTCCATACTTAATCAAAAAAAGGATCATTGATGTTATATATCGCATAAGCAAGATCCCCAACGGAAAACCAAAAGTAGTTCACCAAAACCGACTAGCGCCATTCGAAGGAGGCCATGATCTAGAAAAAGGAGTAAACCATATCCGAGATGTGTCTGACCCTACCTTCGATGAATTGATGGGCGCGCATGGAGGTACCGGAAAAGCTAGATATGGAATCACTCCAGAACAACGACAAGCTGTGTTCATTCTCCCGGAAAATTATTCACTGGCATATAACATCCCCGCCCGTCTCAAGAACGCACGAGGGTTGGCATCCGTCTTTCAAAAGAAGTTCGGATAATTAAAAAAACTTGAAGAACAGATTTAAGCCCCTGGCAAGACACAGAAACTGGAACATAATTCGCGGTACGTCTTCTTCGTGGTAACTAAAAATGAATTTCAAGATCGATCTACCTACCGCGATGTGTGGGAAGCACTTCTAAGCCTCCGAGGCCATGTGTTAGAATCCAGCGTGGAGAAACTGGCTATGCCTAGGATAGCGAGTAACCAGTTGGATTGGCGAGTTATCAGGAATATGGTAGAGACAATCTTTCGAGATACAGGTGTCGAGATATTAATTTGCAGCTACAACCCCCGTTATCAGTATCCGATGAAGACGATGTCCTGCTATTTCCATAAGATCGGAAAGTGTAGAAATGGGGCCAGTTGCCGATTCAATCCTCCAGTCTCGGCTACACAAAAGTTCCAGGAGGAACTGCCATTTAAGGAGAGGGTAATGTTACGAAACAGCACACTGGTATAGTCCCTGAACCCGACTCCGTCTAAGCCATGTATGAAAGTTAAAATTATGGCGGATGCGCAGGGATTTCTTAGAATTGTTTACGATTGTGTCTATCATATCTAGAGATTGTTTTTGTGACCAGTCTTATCTAGAAAATGCGAGAGCCAATTGTTTTTGTGTAATCCGCAATCTAGAATTATCTAGTAAAAAAGGCAATAATATATATAGGACCGATAAGGACCGACCAGCGAAGAGTCAGTTAGTTGATAAAGTGATCTCGACAAATAAACAAGAATACACCGAAATAGCGAACATTAAAGTGTTGAAATAAATCAATAATTAAGGTTGTGTGTATATAAATTAGATTAAAATGAATAGTCAAGTCTTAGTAATTACACTCTTGTGTTTAAATATATAAGTAACTGAACCTACCGTGTGTATGAATTTATCCCATCCGTTATAAAAACGTTACTGTTTAAATAAATTGAAAAAACATTACATTACTTTCTTATAATAAAGTTACTAATTTGAAGTAGTCTTGGCTCCTAACCTTGAATTCCGACAATTTGGAGGTGACGTAAAAAGTTGGCTCACTCTTTGAAATCAGTTTAGTAGAATTGATGAAGATTCAGATATTGAAGAAAAATATAAACTACAGTATCTTATCCAAGACACAGCTCCGGGTTCTAGAGCATGATAAATAGTTAAAAGTTACCCTGCAACTATAGGTAACTACGTTAAAGCAGTTGATAGCTTAAAAGAAATATTTGGAAGGCAAGTTTTGTTAATAGACGTTTATGTAATAGAGCTTCTTGAGTTGGCTTTAACACATCTCAATGCCAAAAATAAACTGTCAAAATTTTTTGACAAAATCCAATCACAATTAAGAGCCCTTGGAAGTTTGGGTGTGAAATCCGTTACCTCTGCTGCAATGTTGTATAGTAGAGTCTTGTATAGGGGAGAAATTGATACGAGCTTGGCATCGTAGTCAATTATACTAATCGGATTCCAGTTTGAGAAAACGTTTTGATGATCTCATGAATTTTCTTAGACAAGAAGTAATGAATGAAGACAGAAGAAGAAGAATCTTGCTATGTCCAGTTTTACAGACAGACGAAAGCCTGAAGATGAAAGTGTAGCTAACAGATCATCTGTTCCTACCGCATCTGAACTGTTCAGCAAAGGAGTCCCACGAAGCGTATTTTGTAATAATTCACATTCTTCTGACCAGTGTAAGCAAGCACTGAAACTGAGTTTCACAGAGAGAAGACAAAAGTTGTCAGATTCGGCTTGTCGTCATTAGTGCACAAAATTTGGTCATATTGCTCGAAGATGTCGTTTTAGAGGAAAATGTTCTACTTGTCGAAAAAAAACCTTGTTCTATTATGTTCCTAAAAACGATATCCACACATCGAAGTCCCATGATTCGGATTCGAAAGATGAAAACTCAAGAACCGATGAACAAAATCTGACTATTAACCATACCCATCCATAGGTTCATCTACTAACAATAGTTGTATAATTGGGAGAGAACGAATCACGACGAGAAAGACTTCTAGTTGACACTGGTTCTCATAAGCAGTATATCACAAAAAAACTGGTTGAAGTAGTAGGCTGCACACCAATTCGCGAAGAGCAACTAGTTCACTCGCTCTTTGGAGGGACCCAAACCGAAACAGTCATTCATATCTGCTACAAAATTCGCCTTTATAGTATAACTGAAAATTTCTGTTGCAATTTTTAAGTATTGGACCAACCATTGATTTGTAGCTACGTCAGTTCTGTGAAAACAGGACTCTGGTTGGACGAGTTGAAGCAAATGAGTATAGAAATGAGAGACACGACAAATGGGCCTATTGATGTTGTTTTGCGTTTTCCTCTTTAATGTTGGAAAAGCAAAATGCGGAACTTCGTATTCACTTTAAAGTTAATGAGCTCTGAAGGGCCAATCGTAACATTACGATAATGACTGCTTCTACATGTATGAATTGGTTGTTATGTTAAATGTAGATGTATTGGTGGGAGGCGACGTAGCTGCAAAACTGTTTTCTGGACGAAAACTAGATTTGAATTGTGTATTACTAGCAGTTTATACATCACTAGGATGGACACTTATGTGTAAATTGGAACCGGACTACTCGATCAAAACATCTTTGTTAGTTAATTCATTAATTACAAAAGATGCTGCCTTATCTGACTTATAGAGTTTGGATGTTCTCGGTACTTAAGATCCTTGTAGAGCGAAATCATAACAAGAACAAGAAAAGTCAATTATGAAACATTTTTCGAGAACTGTTAAACAAAGGAACGACAAGCGTTATAAAGTAAGCATGCCGTGGATTGAAGGCCATCTAGTTTTGATTTATCTCATAAAAGTCTACTGAATATCACAAGAAAGTTAAAAACGATCATTTTTATGATAACTATGATACTGTAATTGATAAATGGTAGTCCGAAAGAATCATAAAACCCCCACCAGAAGATGAGACATTCAAAACATCATGTCAGTCCCGTCATTTTCTACCACATCACCCAGTGTATAAACCCAATAGTTCCACAACACCCCTACGTCCAGTTTTCGATGCTTCATCCAGACAAAAGAATCATCCATTCTTGAACCAATGTTTCGAAAAAGATATTAATTTTATTGAATTGATTCCATCTATTTTTTTACGGTTACGCGCGGAAAATATTTGAATCACCGCTTATATAAAAAAGGCATTTCTTCACATCAGATCTGGAAGATTTTTAGACATACTTGTCTAGTATTTGGAGTAACGTGCAGTCCATTTTTATTATGAGCAGTCTTAGAATTGCATCTGAATCAAACTGTGAGAAGCTCAATTTGCGAAGAAAATTATTATAATCTCGAAATGATTTCAAGGGTAATGAAATCTTTTTACGTCGACAATTTCCTAACAAGTGTACCAAATGAGGAATTTCTCAACGGATTCATTGAACAGTCAACTGAAATGGTAGCTATTAGAAGGTGTGAGTTGAGACGATGGGAGCATTATTTACCAGAAAATTTTGAAGTCGAGGCAAAAAGCCATATCCTTGGTCTTATCTGGAATCACAAATTGGATACTATTCTATACTATACTATTCGTTAGAATGGTTTGAAAAAATGGATCCCATTGATTTTTGATGTCCAATAGTACTGATCGCAAAAATATCACTGCAGAAAACTTGGTTTTTGAATTTGAGTTGGGATGATGAAATCGATGGTGAAATTCGTTAAACATTTCTAAAATGGTTACAAGATCTATCTCATTTGGCTTCTGTTAAGATTCCTCGAAGGATAGCAACAGATTTGACTATTTCGACAACTCAATCTGTACATGTTTTTTGTGATGCCAGTGCAAACGCTTATGCAGCTTGTATATTCCTCAGAACAGAATTGGCTGATGGCGAAGTTCATGGCGATCAGGGAAAAAAATTCGGGAGCCACGTATTCCAGGAAATTTGTGACCAACTGGGAATTAAGAAGACCAGGAGAACAGCGTTGCATCCACAGTCAGATGGAACGGTCGAAAGAAAGAACAGGACCATTGAGAAATACCTGTCCAAAGTAGTTTCCAGTCACCAGAGAGATTGGAACCAGTATCTTTCCCTATTTACGTTCGATCATCGACCTGCCATAAATGAGTCCACGGGTGAAACACTTACGAAAATCTTGTTTGGACGTGAAATGAGGCTTCCTTGTAATCTGGAGTCTGGCCGTCGGCCTTGCAAATATATATCACGGGAAAGTCCGTACTTAATCAAGAAGAGGATCAACGATGTCATCTATCCTATGAACAAGATCCCCAATAGAAAACCGAAAGTAGTCCACTAAAACCGACTAGCACTATTCGAGGGAGACCGTGATAAACAGGAAGGAGTGAACCATATACAACCAAGAGTCCGACCGGGCATTCGAAGAATTTATGGGCACATACGGAGGTACCGGGAAAGTTGGATACGGAGTCACTACAGAACATTTGTTCACGCTCCTGGAAGAGTATTAACTGACACATAACTTCTCCGCCAGTAAGAAACACGAGGTTGGCAACCGTCTTTCTAAAGAATGTCAGATTCCAACCCCTGGAAAGACACTGAGACTCAAACACAATTCGCGGCACGTCTTTTACATGGTATCTAGAAACGAATTTCCAGATCGATCCACCTACCGGAATGTGTAGGAAGCGCTACGAAGTCTTCTAGATCATGTGCTGAAATCTCACGTGGAGAAACTAACAATGCGCAGGATAGAGAGCAACCGGTTGGATTGGTGAGTTATTGGGTACATAATTGAGGTGCTTTTCCAAGATACCGGTGTCAACATATTAATTTGCAGCTATACCCCTCGTTATCGGTACCCGATGAAGACGGTGCCCTCTTATTTCTATACGACCGGAAAGTGTAGAGTTGAGGTAAACGGATGAATGATTATTGATCAAAACAAATGGTAACAGAGATTCATGAAAAATAGCATGTAGAATAAAACTAATTCAATTGCATGGTATATGATAAATAAACTGTACAAGTGAGTTTGGTTAGGTATAATGTTATAATTCAACTTAGATATTTCGACTGAAGGTTTTTGAATCTAACGAGATCAAATTCTAGATTAAAATGAATTTTCCTGAATAAATTTCTGCATTCTTTCAAAAACTTATTTGAACCAAATTGGATATAGAAAATATGGAATGGTAGAGAAAAATTAAAAATGTATCATAGGTAAATATAAAAGAGATAATTCGGTAAACAGGTATTCTTCGAAAACGTTTGGAATAATAAATCGATTCTGCAGTTCCTTAGAAAAGTTATATTTAATGTAAAATTTTTGTATATCTATGCCTATCAGCATCACTTTTCAAATGAGTTTTATCTGCTGAATCCTTTTTCACAAGAAACCTCATTAATTTCTCACCACTTAATGCCTAGAAGGGCCAACATCAATTATTCATTGTAAGATGTTTTTCGTTTCTTATAATTGAGGTAAACTTTGCGATTAAAATTGTAGTAGAATAAAGATTGATTTCCTTGATTTACCAGGAAGAATTGGGAAGTAATTATTGACTTGCGTTTGAAAAAGTTTCACATGTTCTACAATCGAATAAATTCCTAATGCTATATCAACAATAATATGATCAGTTATATTATTACGTCGGTCCTGTACTGAGAATATGTTAGCGTCCATAAAAGAAAAGAAGTTGCTCAAAGCATCAGGAATCATCGGGGAACTGTCATTAAGGAAGTGACGGAAAATGTAAATACTGGAAAGAAGGGTAGAACTGTAGAATAGTAAAAGTTACAGGATTAAATAAGAGTTAGAAAGTAGAGTGGTAACAATATTATCATATAATAGTTATTTAATATATGTCCCGACGTCCCACGTTAGCTTGTCAAATGTCACTGCCGGCCCCAAGTCCGGATAAAGGAGAAGGGTTGAGCAGAGGACTAACTACCCACTCTCGTAAAAAGGAGTTTAGTTATGAAAACAGCAATTTTGCCTCGAACCCTAACAGGAACAACACAAAGATGTCAAACGCAACGAAAAAGGAATATGAGTATTGGAACCTGGAACGTCCAGAGCTGGTATAGAGCCGGAGCCGCTACAAATGCCATTCAACAACTCGAAAATATAGGAATGGATATAACAGCAGTCCAAGAAATAAGATGGACTGGGGACGGAAATGTAAAGATGAGTGAATCTGTTATATTTTTTAGCGGCAGTGAACAGGGAAAACATGAATTTGGAACAGGGTTTGTCATTAGAGAAGATATGGTCCAAATGCAACGGCCTCCTCGTCGAAGAGCTACTCAGGCGTGGGTTATATACTAGTAGAGACCCAAGGAGTAGGTCTTACCGGTTCTCGGGTAATCCTACTTATTTTTACGTAACGAGACGGAAAGATAAGTGGGCGCCACCCTGAGTCCTACTAGTCTATAAGTTACCTAACATAGACTAATCTCAGTCAACAAAGCAAGAAGTTGGAAGGTTATATAAATAAATATGAACAACGTTATTTAAAATTTACAAGTAGTTTTATTGAATAACAGATATTGTATGAAAATTGAAAATTTATTTACAAGTGGTTTTATTGATTAAAAATTATATGTTGAATGAAAAATTCAAGATAAAAATGTTATTGAATTTTACAACTTTATTTATGAATTTAGAAAAACAAACTAGAACTGAAAGTAATTTGAAATACAAATAAAAAATTAGATTCTGAAGGAACCTAAAGTTTAACCAAGAATTAAATATTTTACAAAGATATAATTTACATTGGTACAAACTATCAAGTTGATATTATAAAACATTCGTTGGAAATAATCTATAGTTTTCAAAGATTATGGACGTTAGTACTTTCCTTGGTTTTTCTTTCCAATGATGATTTGGATGATGTAAAAACGAATCTGGAACCAATCATATGGCTATGTCACATTCAGTCCAGTCGGTTCTGAATAGAGCCGTGGTCCCAGCAGTTGGAATTCATCAACGTGAAAAGGCTTCGGTCGATACGAAGGCTTAGGCCAGTGAGATGACTTTAGGCCGGTACGGAAAAGTTTCAGGCCGGTAAGGAAAAGTGCTAGAAAATACACTTGAATCAGATATAGTTCTTGAATTCAGTAAAATGCAGGATATCTGGAGATTGAAATTATAGTAGGTACAAGTAACATATGTACAAAATTATGAAATAATATCAAACAACGTGGTTCATATATCCTGTATTTCACAATATTTTTAGAAAATTCATTCATTTCATAAATAAAAAGCACAATAAAAAACATAAGAAAAGTGACTAATTTATTTAACTTTATTTTAATGGCTTTTCAACGTAGAATTCCATTGGTATAAAAAAATATAAAAAGCAGAACACGTGGTTCATTTTTCCTTTATCAATATTTCAATAGAGATTTTAGAAATAAAAACATAATAAAAATCATAAGAAAAGTTACGAATTCACCTAATTTTATTTCAATGGTTTTTAACGTAGAATTCCATTGGTACAAAAAATGTATGAAGAACCAGAACAAAATATATATAACAAAAACGGAATCGACATAATATATCTCTGGTACTGAATGTTTTAATGAAAAATAAATTTTAAACTATTAAGTATCATGTGATAAAGGATTAGTGGAGAAATATTATACATTTTAAGCAAAAACTTACCATTTCTATGAAATGCACTTCGATATGATAAGATGTCGAACTTGACAATAAGTAGATGAGTAAGGGCCGAATGTCAACGCGCATTGGTTTAAATATCCAAATGGAAACGAACTCTTCCGAAAACTTAAAACTAGGCAAGCATCGACCAGAAGTATTATTCGATGTTACGAGAGGTAAACGAAATTTACGTTACTCTTTCATCGACGAGAAATATTATGAGTGGAGAACGAAATTCACATTACACACACTTACAACCAGAGAAAAAAAAATTTGAAAACAAAATTTTTTTAAAAGAAGATCCAAAAAAAAATCCTTCTTGAAACAGTTACTACGATAATGAAGAGGAGAAGGAAAAAAATGTGACTGTATGCTCTATAAAGGAAGGAACCCGGAGCAGGTATGCATATGCAAATCAATAAGAGTATCATTTGTTACATCAGAAATCTGAAATATTGATGATCCTTGAATCAGTAAATTACCAACATGGTAAAATAACTAAAAAAAATAATTTGGCTAGGTTACACAAAACGTTCTAAATTTCAAACCAATAAATGATAGAATGTGCTACATTAGACTAAAAAGCAAATGGTCATCTCAGTACATGCTCCAACTGAAGAGAAGGTGGAAGCCACCAAAGATGCCTTCTACGACATCTTAGAGAAAACCTTTGACACAATGCCCAAACAAGACATGAGACTACTCTGTGGAGATTTCGATGCCAAAATATGCAAAGAACCCTGCTTTAACCCAACGATAGGCATATACAGCCTCCATAATATATCCAATGATAATGGGCAAAGACATATAGAAGCGGCCACTTCCAACAATATGCTGATGAAATCGACATTGTTCCCACATAAGGACATCCATAATCAGACCTGCAATTCAAATGACCACACCACCCGAAACCAAATAGACCATATCATCGTGGATACGGGTCACGGAAGCAACGTCCTAGACGTAAGAAGCATCCGAGGAATAGATGGGGATATAGACCATTACCTATTCCGAGCGAAAGTTGAAATGAGAATATCGACCCATGAATACACCAGAACTAAGACAACCTCTCAATGAAACAGGGAGGAACTGCAAAATGAAACAAAACAACGATAGTACAGAGAACAATTTGAACAAACTCTAGACTCTGAGACAGAATGTAATGAACCTCAAAAGTTGTGGGAGAGAACTTTAAAAGTAATAACAGAAACCGTTTAAAATTTATTCGGAAAAAATAAAGTAAAAAGGGCACAAAAATGGTTTAACGACGAGTGTCCGATTCTCCTAGAAGCCAGAGAAAAGGCAAGGAAGATAATGCTACAACTCCAATCAGAGGAAAGTATAGAAGAACACGCAAGGTGCCGAAAAGAGACAAGAAAACCAATAAGAACAAAGAAAAAAGAATATGAACGAAGGAAATATGAAGAAATAGAAAGAGACCGCCAAAACTAGGCTCCAGAGAATTCTACAGGGCAATAACTTTTGAGCAGAAAGGCTTCAAGGCCAAATCCATTCCGACATATGGAACGACCAAGGCCACTTAATACTCAAAGTAGAGGAGCTGACCGAAGAATGGAGAAGATACTTCAAGGACGTCCTAAGCATAAAACCAGAAAAAGTGCACAAAGAAGAGACCTACATAACAGCAGACCTACCAGTGGAAGAACCCTCCCTTCAAAAAACAAAAAGAGCATTGAATAAGCTATAGAACTACAAGGCGCCTGGCTCGGATGAGCTACCGGCAGAACTACTAAAATATGGTGGAAATGCACTTCATTTGCAAATTCACAAATTAATAGCTCTCGTATGGCGAGAAGAAAAAATACCTACAAAATGGAAAGAATATATTATCGTACCCATTCACAAAAAGAGAGATGAATCAAAATGTGACAACTACAAGGAAATCTCACTAATAACCACCGCAAACAAAATACTCTCAAACATCCTGCTCTATAGATTAACCCCATATACAGAAAACATCCTAGGTGAATATCAAGCCGGCTTCAGAAAATACAGGTCAACTATAGATAAACTTTTCACAGACAAATTCTAGAAAAGGCTTGTGAATATAATAGAACAGCACATAATCTCTTCATAGATTTCCGACATGCTTATGATGGCATAGAGAGAAGCTAAGTATGGAACGCAATGGCGGAGTTTTCAATTCCAAAAAAGCTGTTCCAGATGACCAAAATTTGCATAAAGGGAGGAGCATCAAAAGTACGGGTAAGCAATAACCTATCCAGCAGCTTTGGAGTAGATAACGGACTAAAACAAGGCGATGCCCTCTCGCCACTACTGTTCAACCTCGTCCTAGAGAAAGCTGTAAGAACAGCTGAGATAAAAACTGAACTGCTAACAATGAAAGGTTCCAAATTGCTGTTAGCATACGCAGATGACATCGACATCATCGGATTTTGTCGTAACAATAAAGGACATTTTCAACAAGATCGAGAAAACAACAAGCGAAGTAGGACTAAGAAATAACGAGGAAAATACTAAATACATTTGCGTAAATAGAACGACACGAAGAGATAGATTAAGACAAAACGTCACACTAAACAATTTCAACTTCGAAAGAGTAGAATACTTCAAATACCTTGATGCCACAATTACAACAGACAACGACGTCACTGAAGAAATCAAAGGCAGAATCCAGTCGGCAACCCGCTGTCTTTTTGCACTCAATAGCCTTATGAAATTAAAGAGTCTAACAAGGTCATCAAAAATCAAGATATATAAAACAATCAGCAGACCCATAATAACATATGGTAGCGAAACGCGGACAATGACCAAAGTAAACGAAGATAAACTCAGATCCTTCGAACGAAAGATTCTCAGGAAGGTATTCTGACCCTACCACGATTGGACGACCAACCGATATCGCCTTAGAACTAATGCAGAGGTCCAAGAACTATACAAAGATAGCGATATTATCCAGGAGATCAAATCCCAGCCTTTAAGATGGACAGGACACGTACAGAGGCTACACGACTAAAGACTTATGAAACTGCTATGGGAAGAGACTCCAACAGGCAAAAGACCACTCGGACGCCCCAGAATGCGTTGGAGAGACAACATAAGATCAGACCTCCAAACAATGAACTTCCCGCTAGATTACAGGTTGATGGAAGACAGGGCCTCCTGGAATAAATTTGTGCAGTCAGCCAAGACCAACCCAGGGTTGTAGCGCTAAGTGATGATTATGATGATGACGTGCCACGTGTGCAACTGTTCTGTTACTGCCAAGTCTACAACGATAACAGGCAGAGAAATAACATGAAGCCTATACTAAAAGAAATGCTAAATTGCTCCATTGAACTTACTAAAGCTACACAATTTCTTGAAGACATAAACATATTTTCTAAAGTATGATAATAAGTAATGTATCGTGACAATGGTCATCAGTTGTCGAGGCACTTAAACTTGAATTAGAAAAATATATTGTTCAAGATTGGGAATTCTTGATTTGTATATATTACTGTATTTTAACAAATGTGTGAATTATTGCTAGTCTCTCGGCGATCTATTTGCAGATATAAATTTCTTTTTGTATCCGTTCGCTATTGTTGTATATCTAAAAGCGTAGTTTATTTTATGTATGTAACATTGTTTAATGTTTAGAAACATATCAAGTTTTATAATATCATTTATATTTATTATTGTTATAACTGTAACACAATAAAATAGGATTGCTTAGACTAAACGGAATATATCATTGTAAAGTTTGTACGACCTATTGTCATATTATATTTTGAACTTCTACGGTTAACAGAGACGTGATCTTTGACTAATAGATCGGTATCGGAATGTCTGTAATGAAACCTCTTGTACCTTTGAATACAATTTTAGCGGTTATATGTTTTCAATGGGACGGTCTCACCTTTGAAATATTTTTCAATAGTAATTGAAAAATCTAATTGATGTGTCCATTGTGGATTCTTGTCAAGGGTTCCGGCCGAGATAACAATAAGCACCAATCGGTGAGGTGTATTTCATATAGTCCCATCAACGTTCGTGTAAACACACCCCCTTGAAGCATTCCTATTTAACACGCCTTTGCCGATTTTTTGTCATTTTCTTTTTCGGTTCGAGCTGATTCTTTCTTTCTAGTATGCTGCTGAAATGCTTCTTCGTCGGAGTTACCGTGTTTATATGATGTACATTTATCGCATTTATCTTTTTTTGGTGTGTATATATCTAAATTCATTTTTCCTAAGGTTTTCGAAAATATGGTCCACGATGGTGATAATTTTTCGTTCTTGTCCTTACACGTTTATACATAATATCGATGCATTTCCCTTAAGCTGGACCATGTGGGTTCTAAATAAAATTTGCCAGTGGATGCTCGGCAATAATGAGACTCGACATTCGGTAAACTATTTATAAAATTTTCCAAACTTTCTGTGATCGAGGATCGAGCGTTCGCATGTTTTTCTTTACGTTTATACGTATTATCTTCAGAGACTTTAGTTTCCAAAACCCAAGTACGTAGCGATTTCTCACATAAACATAAGGTGTTTAGAAACATAGTTTTACAAACCTGTTTCTTTACTTTCTGATTCTCTCCCACCTTAACTGTTAAAGAAAAACGCAATGAAGTCTGCTTTCTCGAGCGTTCATCGTTTGTTTTTTTGCGATGTATGGGATACGATGGAATCACATTTTCATTGACAAACACATGTTTAGCATCCCATGATGGGAGTGACCAAAAATTGGAGAATATTAACTGACGTTCTTCATCAGTAATTGTAGAACATAGAAATTTTTGCCGGGGCCCACCTTTTTTCAATAATTTTCTTGGGTGGCCATTACAACGTCCTTTGAGAACTCTATTTTCTCTTGTAGAAGTCTGCTTGTATTTGCCAGTTGCATATTTTGTAAAACCAATGTAGTTTTCACCTTTTAAACGTAGTATCGAATTTTTCTGCCGCTTCCATTCCTTTCTATGGACCTGTCCTTTGCGTTTTCTTTTACGTGCTAAAGGTACACCCTCATTTTCAGTTTCAATACAATGTCCCGAGTTCACTCTGTTATCCTCAGAATTGGAATCAGGTTCATGATCTGATGGCTCGTACAGCTCACCAGATCCCGAACTGAAGTCAGATACATCATCAGGTAAATTTGAGACTTCAGCTTTTCTACCATTGATTTGTGGATCCGTATCCTCTGGAAACAAAAATATAGACATTGATACAATTTTTGGTGGAACTCAAAACATTAGGCAGTGTGTGCGATTCCCCAACCAAAATAGGTTTGCCATGCATACCTTGCTATCTGTACGATTTGTGTTTATCCTGTTTTACCGACTCATTTGTAACTTTGAACAATTTATCAAAAATATTTAAACATTTCGAAATATTGAACAACAATTATGAAGAGATCACAAAAAAATTATTTAACCAAAATTAGGAATGTTAAATGCTTTTTGAAACATTTTAAAATTGAAATTAATTTAGAAAGGTACCCACCAACATCATCCTCTACTTGGGCTTCTGTTTCACGGGTCGCCAGTTCTAAAATATAAACACTCCTTCCCTTTCCAAACATTTTGATATCAGTTTCCTAGATTATATTGTAACCTGTAACAATGATTTAATATGCCGAATGTCATAGAAAATAAAAAGCAAATGGTAGTATGTCAAAACTTGATATGACAAGGAATGTGATATTGTTAGTTACAATGAATATCTACGTACTAGCAACTAATATACGTTTATTGTACATAAACCTCAAACGTTTTCAAAAAATATCCCAGTAAACGATTCATATTTCCAAATAATGTTAGGTTATGATCATATTTACAAATAAAATGTTTCTGTATTACCTCAAACTAACATGAACTAACAATTTTACTTACAATACAATATTGATATGAATACTTACTTTAGTCCTTCTTGCTTTAAAAATATGAAAAACACCAATAAAACAGGAGAAAACTACTCATAGCGCGCAAACATCAACACAGTAGGTAATACACGTATGTTCTGTGACACTTTATCGGATGAACAGGCGGATGGCCTATGGGTGGTTACCGATAGGAAGAAGTTTCCAGAGGGTTTACAAGAAGTAAAAGAAGTCTCTAGATGGTTAGCAAGTAATGACGGTAGCGTCTACGGGGGTTATGCAAAAAGTGTGTATGTTGTTACGTGTATAAGGTAGAGGGTGGTTTAGAAGAAGCGAAGGGGTTTTTAAGGGTAGCGTCTACGGGGATTACGCAAGTAAGGGTGTACGGGGGTTATGCAAAAAGTAAATAAGTGTGTATGTTGTTACGTGTATAAGGTAGAGGGTGGTTTAGAAGAAGCGAAGGGGTTTTTAAGGGTAGCGTCTACGGGGGTTATGCAAAAAGTTTTTTGGGGGTTTGGCCTGGGCCAATTGCCAAAATTTTTGGGATAATGACGGTAGCGGCTACGGGGGTCATGCAGAAAGTAAATAAGTGTGTATGTTGTTACGCGTATAAGGTAGAGGGTGGTTTAGAAGAAGCGAAGGGGTTTTTAAGGGTAGCGTCTACGGGGATTACGCAAGGGTGTACGGGGGTTATGCAAAAAGTGTGTTTGTTTTTACGTGTATAAGGTAGAGGGTGATTTAGAAGAAGCGAAGAGGGTTTTAAGGGTAGCGTCTACGGGGGAGGGGAGCGTCTACGGGGATTACGTAAATAAGGGTGTATACAAGAACGGGGGTTATGCAAAAAGTAAATAAGTGTGTATGTTTTTACGTGTATAAGGTAGTGGGTGATTTAGAAGAAGCGAAGAGGCTTTTAAGGGTAGCGTCTACGGGGGGGTTGCGTAAAAAGTAAATAAGGATGTATACAAGAAGTAATTAGAAGAAAGAAAATATATGGAGGATTGTGTGTGTGTGTAAGAGATGAGGGGTAGTGCTTACGAGGGGGAGGGGCTATGCAGTTAAGGGTTCTATATTTTGAAATTCTCAAAGGAATGTTATTAGATTGATAACCAACATTTTTTTTTAAAACGGATATGTGTGTGAATTCATATCATTTTATAGAAGGTTTTTTATATTGTAATAAATGAAATCTCGCATTATTATGAATACATCTAAGACAAACAAACAGATTACAGCAACCACATTAGACGTTGCAACTTAGCAATAAGTGATGGGGATCTAACCATTGGTACAATATTTTGAAATTCTCAAAGGAATGTTATTAGATCGATAACCAACTTTTTTTAAAACGGATATGTGTGTGAATTCATATCATTTTATAGAAGGTTTTTTATATTGTAATAAATGAAATCTCGCATTATATTAAATTCGCTTAGTGGGTAATATTTTGCAATAGCTAGCAAACACGTGCAAACCAAATCATTTATTCAGACAATAGCGAACTTGTTTCAAAATATGATAAGATTGGAATGTCATGATTTCTAGTTTATAATTGTTAGTAACAGATTAGATTGTACGAAATCGTAGAAAAATATAGTTTTCTGGAAATAGGATGATGATATCAAAAATAACTCATTGGACTTGTGCATCCCCTCTATAATAAAATATTCTTTTAAATAGTGCTCACAGTAAATACTAGACAATAGACTGTACTTAGGGTTCCAGTGAAAAGTTGTCGTTTAAGGTTCCACAATTCATAGTAAGTTTACTATTTTTTTTTCATTCATCTTTAACTATTTCAAAAAACTTAATTGTTAAATTATTATTAATATTATTCTGTTATCTTTTCAAATAATTCTTTCTTCATTACAGATGAATTTTTTAAATGAGATTAATACAATAAGCACTGCTTTTGCAGAAATAAAACCCGTTATAAAACTGAAAGATTTACCAAGGGATACACCACATAGAATAAACAGCGCAAAGGTGCACCAGGGGCAATTTGGAGTCCAAATACTTCTGGAGCTGGACGAGAATATAGTATTTCTCCCCAAAAGAGTGACGGATGCATTTGCGTCGCATGTAAATCAATTTACGCCGGGGAAGTTCAGCATTACATTCCTAGGACTTCAAACTTTCCAAAGGGTTTCTTCTAGGACCCTCTTCAAAATAGAGGAGAATGTATAAAAAACATAACAAAACAGTACATAGTGAATTTCAACACCTTGAAAAATAATCTTTACACAGGTGAACAGCTTCAGTTTTCAAAATCGTAAGTTTTTATAATTTTTTGAAAATGAATTCTGAGGAAATAGCTCTCCTGACTGATAATATTGTTAAAAAGTTTCAAGCAATTGAAAATATTTTATTTCAAAAAAAAAATTGTACTATTTATGATATAGAAAAATGGTCAAAACAAGCTAAATGCCACATTAGACTTTGTTACTTAGCAATACGTGATGGGGATCTAACCATTGGTACATTACGTAAACTACAAACCAACTTGGGTCACTTAAAGCGGTTTAGAACAATAATTCAGAATCTAAGTAAATCTGGAAAGGGGCTTACTATTAATAATAAAAAAAGAAGTAATAGAGTAAAATGGGAAGATATTAATTCAATTTTTGAAAGTAGAGTTCGAACCGGGATTATTATAAATAAATCTCATAAAGATATCTTACAGTTTTTTGATGATTCGTTGTTTCTTTTGAGCACTATAATGAAAAACGCATTAAAAAAATGCAATATGTTGAAAGTAAATACTTGTTTTTGTGCAGAATTTATTAGAAAATCAGGTGATACTGAAATTACAGAAAATAAATATTTTTCTACAAAAAATGAAATAATTGATAAGACAACTGACTTTAAAAAATGGTTTGCAGTTAATGTAAGAGATGTCATTTTAAGAAAACTTTCAGAATATTCTGAGGAAGGATCGGGGTGGGCCTTAAGTAAAATTATATCTCTGGAAATCAATATAAATAAATACGAGGTGGCTAGTGGAATATCATCATATATTAAATTACCAGACATAATAGCTAAAAGAAAGGCGTGTATCAACGTTCAGAATGACGATAATGCATGCTTTGCTTGGGCAATTGTTTCAGCTTTGTTCCCTTGCGTTATTAATAAAAATCCTACACGTACTTGTTCATATCCTCATTATAGCAAAGTTTTGAACATAAACGGTCTTACATTTCCTGTACACCCAAATCAGATTAAAACTTTCGAAAGAAATAATGTTAATATTTCGGTTAATGTTTTTGAATTGGAAATTTTCAGACCATCAAATTTTAGTGTTGTGCCAGTACGTTTAACAAAACAAAAAAGAGAAAAGCATGTCAATTTACTGATTATTCAAAATAAATATTTTCCTAAAAAGAATGATTGCGAACCAGAGTCAGATAATGATGATTATGATTTTAATGATGATATACAGTATCACTATATTTGGATAAAAGATTTGTCAAGACTTTTATCCAAGCAACTCTCTAAAAATACTAGGAAAAAATATATATGTGATAGATGTTTGAATTATTTTGTTTCTCAAGAAAAATTAGATGACCATTTCAAATATTGTGAAAAAATTGATAATAATTGTAAAATTGAGTTTTCTAAAGATCCATATGTCAAGTTTAAAAATTTTGTATACAAAGAAAAAGTACCTTTTATTATTTATGCAGATTTTGAATCACTACTTATTCCTTATATTGATGTAGATGCTAGAATAAAACCTCAAAAGGGATATGGTTCGCAGTCGGTAACCAGAAGTGCTAGGTATCAAAAACATAAAGCTTATAGTGCTGGAATATATTTTAAATGTAATTTTAACGATAACTGGTCATTTTATGATAGTAATCGAAGTTCTGATTGTATGTTATGGTTTGTAGATAAAATTGAAAATATTGCAAAATTTGTAATGTCAAAATTAAAAAATGTTAAACCAATGAATGTTGAAGTGAATTTAAAAGATGCTTCAGATGAATGTCATATTTGTGAGGAGATATTTAAGGAAGGTGATAAGATTGTTAGGGAACATTGTCACCTAACAGGTAATTTTAGAGGTTTTGCTCACAACCACTGTAATCTTAATTATAAAAAATCATTTGTCATTCCAGTAGTTTTTCACAACCTAAGTGGTTATGATTCACATTTCATAATTAGAGATTTAGCTAACCGAAATTATGTTCAACTTTTACCTGTTAATAAAGAAAAATACATAAGTTTTACAATCTGGGATAATAATACAAATATTAGGTTTAGATTTATAGACTCTTTTAGATTTATGGGATGTTCATTAGATTCATTGGTATCAACATTAGAACCAGAAAATTTCATTCCACTTAGAAAAGAATTTTCTAATCTAAATACTGAACAATTTAGTTTATTAACTAGAAAAGGTGTTTTCTTTTATGATTATTTAGATGATATAAAGCGATTAGATGAAACTGCATTACCTAGTAAAGAATATTTTTACAACAAACTTAACGATGAACATATAAAAGATATTGACTATAGGCATGCAAAATTAGTTTGGTCAGCATTTAATATGAAAACCCTTGCTGATTACAGTGACTTGTATATGAAAACAGATATTTTACTTCTAGCGTCTGTTTTTGAAACATTTCGTGATACTTGCTGGAAAACATATGGTTTGGATCCTGGTCATTATTATACAGTTCCTGGTTACACTTGGGATTGTATGCTCAAGTATACTCATTGTAAATTAGAGACAGTGCAAGATATTGATATGCTGCTATTTTTTGAAAGAGGTATAAGGGGTGGAATATCTCAGTGTTGTAATCGATACGGCGAAGCCAACAACAAGTATATGCCTACGTATAATGAAAACAAACCTGTGAAGTATCTTTTATATACAGATATTAATAATCTTTATGGTTGGGCTATGAGTCAGGAGCTTCCCTACGGAGGATTTAAATGGGTAGATCATAATATTGATATAACTCAAATTCCAGATGATTCCCCTGAAGGGTATCTGCTCGAGGTTGATTTAGAGTATCCAAAAAATAAACACGATCTACACAAAGATCCGCCATTCTGTGCAGAACATATTTCACCACCAAATTCTAAACAAAAGAAATTAATGACTACTCTGTATAATAAAAAAAATTATATTATACATTACAAAAATTTAAAGCAAGCTATAGCTCATGGATTATTGCTTAAGAAAGTTCATAGGGTATTAAAATTTCAGCAAAGTTGTTGGTTGAAGCCTTATATAGAATTGAATACTTTGATGAGATCCCACGCAAAAAATAATTTTGAAAAAAATTTGTATAAACTTATGAATAATGCAGTATTCGGGAAAACGATGCAAAATTTGCGTAAACATCGGTTAGTGAAATTAGTTCGAACGTGGTATGGCAAACGAGGAGCTAGAAATTTAATTGCAAGTCCCACATTTCATAGTCGTGTTATATTTAACGATGATGTTGAGAATCCTTTATTAGCTATAGAGCTTAAGAAAACTAAAATTGTATTTTACAAACCTCTTTATATAGGATTAGCAATTTTAGATATTTCAAAAATATGTGTTTATGAATTTCATTATGATTATATGCTGACCAAATTTTCACCTGAACAATGTAAATTACTTTATACCGATACTGATAGTTTAGTATACGAAATTCAATGTAATAACATATATGAAGAAGTAATAAAGGCGGATATTCACCGTTTTGATACTAGTGATTATCCTGTAAATAATGTGTGGGATATTCCTCTAGCTAATAAGAAAGTACCCGGAATTATGAAGGATGAAAATAACTCAAAAATTATGACACATTTTGTAGGTTTACGTTCTAAACAGTATGCCTTCAGAGTGTTAGGTGAGGAAAACGATGTAAAAAAAGCTAAAGGTATTAAGTCTAATGTGGTGAAGAAAAAAATAACTTTTGATGATTATATTCTCTGTTTGCAGAAATTTATAGAAAATCCTCAAGAAGAGTGTTTCATGCATGCAACTCAACGTTGTATACTATCAAAGTTACATGATGTATACACCATTGAACAGACAAAAATTGCTTTAAACCCATCAGATGATAAAAGATATTTGATACCTGGTTCACATGACACTCTTCCGTGGGGACATTATAGTATTATGGAGTTATAATAAATTGATTGGAATTTATTTTCAGATGAAGAGTTTGGTAGATCTATGTACTAAGATAATTTGTAATCGTATTACTAGAATTTCAAGTTTTCTTGTACAAGCTCAAATTCCTCAGTTTTTGCTTTTATCTGTATAACTATATTTAATATGTACTGTCAAATGTATAATTTTCATTTTGCCTTTAATGTAATATGTACTGTTTTTTTATTTGATGTAATATGTATATAAATACAATTAATAAAACAATATTCATATAACCTTGAAACTTGATTTTTTATCCTAGCTCCTTCCCACAGGTTTTCAAGAATTTTTCACGTTATTACGTCGATTTGAAGTTTCATAAGTAGTACATGAGTAAGAAGTGCTGTTCCTTTAGACTGGTGTTTAAATTGTAAATTTGGAATTTTGTTGCCAAATATGCCTTTTCAGCAACATATGACGGTGATGCTTGAGGAAAATACCGATTTAGGTTAGTCTTTTTCCCATTTTGTTCTAACGCGATACGAATGTTTACCATCATGATCGTTTTCATTTACACTACATCGAGGTCGCTCTAATAGTTGAATAGTTGCAGGATTTAGAGTGCCATCTACAGGAAAATTTAATTTCTCTTGGAAAGCTTTTAAAATCGATGACATATTTGTGATATCATGTTCCGACTTGTTAACATATCCAAATCTTTCGATAATTTACATCAATTTTCTCAGATGCCACTAAAGGTAGAATTATTATTAATAGTAAAAGAAACATCCTTCACTTCCGATGTTCAATACTGATTCCAAATCAACATAAAAGTTTTCATCATCAGCATTACTTGTGTTAGAGGTGAAATGAAACAAAGAATATTTTCATAATTTTATAATGTTAAATCATTGATTACATGGACTTTGTAATAGTACAGATATTCTCTAAGTGCTCTTCCTATTAAACTGCTGTTGTCATAAGAATAAATATCACAAACAGCATACATTAAATCTAAACAATTGGAAAAGCCACATATTGAATTCGATATAAATGTTTTTAATAAATTAATGATATTATAATTAAAATCGCAAAAGTTCACTTTATTTAAAATTGAAATGTGATGTTGAAGCAAATTCTCATGAACACGTTGAATTTCTACAACTTCTTCTTCATCGAGGAAAACTGTTACATCATCTTTCTGAATTTTCAAAAAATTTTGATTATCATAAATAACTTTAGTTATTTGACAAAAATCTTGGTACAACATGATGGGATTAGAATCTACAACATCATCATCTGGAGAATTGAAGAATAACTCGTTACTTTTATGCAGCACTTCTATGATCTCATCCCATTCTAAAGTATTGAATGACATTTTTGAAGGTTCCACGATAAACGATGATAAAATGATGGCAGGTGCAAAAGTTCTGACAGGACTCAGGCAACATCCAACTTCAAATCGACGACCAACATTGAAAACTGTATGCAATAAATAATGTCTTTCTTTTCTTATTGCAATTTCATAATTAAGTACAATTTGATCTAAATCACGATCATAATTTGGTTCTTCATCATAACTACTATTATCACTACATGACATTGTAACACTATAATACCCAGAATCGTGACTACTCATTATGATGACTTCTAAACTAATGTCGATCAATTTATATGTTTATCTCTGTCCTCCACGCAATTAAAGTTGATTGGTTGCTGGTGATCTATACTACTACGTCATCAGTGTTAATCCAACTGTTATGTTTTTCATCTAATCCTAACCATTTAACGTACATTTTGTTACGTTTCCTCTTCAACACCTTTTCAACGAGATAAATGTGGGGATTTTTGGTTTTTTGTAATTCTTCTTCATAGAAACAACCTCTAATAGGCGATCCAGTCATATCTTCTATCAAATACGTTACAGGATTCGTTATTTTGACTTTCGTAATTTTGAATAGTTCAGTTGTAAAATTGGGAGTGTAACCTTTTTCAAAAGCATGTTTCGCTTTACTTATTCGCACAATATCTCCCACATTTAATTTTCTGGGTCCGGCGATTTTCAAATAACTGAATTTCTTATTTAAAATCAATTTTTCGTTACTTCGATTCACCTCTGATGGTTTGTATCCAGTTTTACTATGTTTTGTGTCGTTGTATTCCTTTGTGATTTGAGGTAAAATATCGATCCATTGGTATTTCCCAATTAAGCTGAAATGTTTATAGAGTTTCGTTTTGAGCGTTCTAATAACCCTTTCTGCAATTGCAGCTTTCTTCGTACTAAATGTACTATAATGATTGATATTATGTTTTTTCATTAGCGATTTGAATTTACTATTGTAAAATTCCGTTCCCTGATCTGATTGTAGATTTTTTGGTGTTCGACTCCTGATAATACTCGAAAATGCTCGTGTTATTTCTTCGGCTGTTTTCGTCTTGAGTGGACGAGTCCACATGAATTTCGAGAAACAATCGATAACCACCAAAATCATTTCAAATCCTTTATTATGCTTTGCATAAGGTCTCATTTCGGCTAAATCCATTTGCCATAAGTCATCAAGACCTTTGATTATTGTTCGTCGACGTGGATAATTTCGTCGAATCGGTTTATGCAATTCTTCAACAAGTTGAATCCTGTCTGCAGACATGATGTATAGTGAACAAAGAAGGTTATTTTGTTATATATATATATATATATATATATATATATATATATATATTAAAGTGAAATATATCTACTAGGTTATGTTGAATCATTAACATCACTCAGAAATGTGAATCTAAGTAATCGCAGTAGTGAATATTCGATAAAAGGAAATAATTCATAAAAAAACATAGCTTAAATATGACAAGAAATATTTACAAATAGAATACAATTGATAAAATTATATAGAAGATTGCTATTTAATTTTGTAACTATTTTTCTTTAAAAGTATAATTCAAGATATTGAAAATACAATAGTAACAAGTAAATTACGTCAAACATAAATTTTATACATAACTATGATCATCACTGTATATGGTATCACATGAATTTTGAAATAAAATTCAATTATTATAATTTAATATTTTGTAGACACTTTCAGAAACCCTGTATATTGCATAAACTATTCAATTATTTGTATAAAACTTCAAGGTCAAATATCAACGCGAAATAACGTTCTGTTATTAGTTCGAATAGAGTATTTCGGAGTGACAGTGGAAGTGCATAAAAACAAAGTGAATTTGTCTACTATAACGCAGAAACAGATATTTTGATTCAATAACAATGATGTTTATTTATCAACAAATGAACGATGAAAAACAAAAGTAAAAAACATTGGAAGGTTGTTGATTTTGAGCTTGAGAGACGCGGTGTAAATTTGATAAATGGAGGACGTGTTGAATTTATTTCCTCCAAAATTTTTATAAAAAACTGTAATAATTTAAGATATATTAAGTAAAAAGTTAACCAAAGTGTTTAGTGAAGTTTTGAACAATAAACTAACAAAAATTTATCACTCGTGTATAAATAAATAAGTGTAAAAATGGTGATAGCGTCTAGATATGGTAAGATGAACAATTACCTTTATTAATATAATCTTCGATAACTATTCACATATCTTGTTATGGATAAGATATTTCTACTGATGAAATAATTCACATCACATCATTTTCCACATCTGAATTTCGCTTATTCGATCATAGGCGATCGTTTTTCTCCGATGCACCACATTCAGGGTCAAGAAGAATCAACCATAAACTCTATTACTCATGTATATAGTGTATTTCTCCTATAAAACATTTTGATATATTTATATGCTAGGTTATATTGTTTGGTATCTATTAATTAGTAAAAATATTAGTATTAGATATTCAATCTCTACTAAATATCGGACACAGAACACTAAACACATATTAAAAAAAATTAATACTCACCAAATTCTTACAATAAACTATCATGATACATCCCAAACACTTTGCTTTTTCTTTCATTTTGTAAACTAAATAATAGTCATCACAGAGTACCACAACACACAACGCCAAGGTTAACAATAGCGAGAGTAGAGGTTGAGTCGTTGTGAATGCATTCAGAACTTTTAGTAAAATAAGTAATCAAGCGAAACTTACTTGATACGTTGGAATTCAATAATATTAATAATTTATTAAAAGCGGTGTTGTGCGATGATTTTGTCAATAATTTTCTATTGAGTTTGATATGAATTATAAACTTTTAACTCATAATAATTTCGTTATTTACATAAATATGTTCAATTAAAATCATTTGTCTATGTTCGTCTTGCGTTTCTTTGATATCTTACCTACAGTTTCCTGTTGCTGACAATCGCCAAGTGCCGAATCTCATCCCTGAGATACAGTGTTAAAAGTTAAACAAATTTATAATATTTTCTAATTTGTGTAGTATCTTTGAATTGGGAATTCGCAGAAAGCGAACCAATTCTGGCGCCCATACAATCATTATTAATAAATATATAATAAAATTAATTAAAAATATACAATAAAATGGCTCCAAACGTAGAGGCATTATTTATAATAATACACAATAATATATATATATATATATATTTTCTAAAGGTCAATTATTGTTCTTCTTCTAAATTACACTGTACGAGAAGATCCATACAAAAATAATCTCTACTACCCAATTTGAATTCTATTTTATCGTTCTTCTTTATGCTAAGGCCGTTTAACTGTTGATACTGATATTCCATATTATTCTTTAATAAAACGCTGCCATCAGAAGCATAATGTTTACAATTTTCAATTTTACAATCAAAAGGGAATACAAAAGCCGTACCTTCCGTATCCAAAACGTAAAAGTTCTTGTTGAATTTCTTCGTGCCCCTAAAGCTGATTAGACACTTTGTGTGTTACTTTTCTGCGAATTGGTGTATCTGTCTGCTGATATTTGTCGATGAAACGAGATTATCGACATATTTTTTTATCGGAATGTTTGTATTGAGAGTAGCAATCCTTGAATCATAGTTTCTATGTATTTCATCCAATGTATCTTTCATTTTTTTGTCAAGTATGTTTACTATAAATTTTCTATTTGATTCTATTGCATTATCCACATACTTTTGAGTTGATCCATTATTTATCAAGGATTTTATTTTATCATTTATTTGCTGAATACTTGTGTTCAACGACAATTGAGCTATTTCGATTTTTTTAAATCGTGCTTCGAGATTTGTATCATACTTCTTTTTATATGCGTCAGAATGTCGACCAAACTTGTCGAGACTCATTTTGAAAATGAACATAAATCAATCGATGGTTAATGTATATAATCGGCTTCACGAAGTTCATGTATAATGGCAACAATCTCATTATCATTGGAAGTGTTACCTGCATCCTTGGAAGCTATTAACTCTCTAAGTCTTTCAACAATCTCGTTTACATCGTCCCAGTAAACGTACTCTATATCTTTATCATTATAGGTCATGATGTGATCAGGTAATCCTTTACCTACGATGTTAGTGGTAGTGTTTCGTCTTATAATAAATTGCTTTTTAATAATATTAATATATTTCCACCGCTGAGAACCTTTTAGTGTTCTATCTTTTTTCAAATGAACCCCCGTTCGTTCCAATAATATTTTGTATGTAGGTAAATCATCTTCGATATATTTGGGATGTTGGTAGAAAAGTAATTGGTAAAGACCTGGAGTAGCAGGTATTCTATCCCATCCTTTATCTCCTTCTACGAATATATCTCCGTTTTTTGCGTCAAAGTTTATGCGTTTATTCCCCAGAGTCCACTGATCGTTTTCAGCATTATACTTTGGACCGTACAAATCATCGATTTGTGAGTCTTCGTTAAAGAAATCGATGACACATTGTCGACCCATTGTAGGATATTGTTCGATGTACTCGTTGACTGTTCGTGGTGAGAAATGTTCACTAGTATTCACTTGAGGTTCACCATCATCATCATCATCCGTAAATACTGATTCATTTTTCGGATCATAACTGTATAATTCTTCATCACTGATAAAATTGGGGACATGTTCTTTTTTCTCTTTAGATGATGTGAGCTGTGGTGGTGGTGGAGGTAGGGTTGCTGTAATCTGCTTGTTTGTCTTAGATGTATTCATAATATTTACGATATCTTTGAGTGGATTAGATATAGGTTTGAAAATTCTATTTAGTGTCTCATCATGCTCAGTTTTGTTCAGTTTAAAAGATAAATACTTTTTTCTAATCATTCGTTTCAGATCTGCAATTTTTCGTTTTCGCACAGCGTCTGCATCAGATGACATCATAATGAAAAATGAATTGTTAAATAATTATTATATTTTTATATACATATCGAATCCTTTACGATATCTACCATCTTGTAAATCAAAGTCTTTAACAATAACCAAAGCGCCATATTTATCATTCCAGCATTCAGAGCACATTTTCTTGAATTGTTCAAATGACATGTCGGGGGAAACGTGTTCGTTGAAGGCATGTTTAAGGTTAATTTCATCCTGTTTAAACATTACAATCATATTGCAGTTATCACGTATTAGCTGCTTTGGTATTTTCGAATAAGTCTGACATAGGTAGAAGACATCAATACTTCTGTGCCAACACATGGAAAAATATTGTTGAATTGTTTGTTGTTTGTCGCATGACACATCGTCAAAAATGAAAATCGAATTCGGTTTGGATTGTGTAGGACTTACAATTTCATCGTTTTCTTTAAACGGATAATATCCCACACCTTTTACACCAGTCAATACTTCTTCGAGCAGTTGGTATTTTGGTTGATATAGAGATTTAGAATAAACGTAGACATTTTTAAATTTTACACCATTTGGATTGAACAGCAATGATAGCACAATATTTGTTTTCCCACATCCGCTGGGGCCACAAATAATAGCACGAACCGAATCAGGTAATAAAAGTCCATGTTTTCGGCTACGTCTATCTTCCAAAACGCTATCGAAATTTTCAATCGGTAATGACTGCTCTTGTTTAACAATCTCCATCTTATGATACTTTTCAAACAGTGCAGCTATAATTATAGGTTCCATCGTGAACAAATAGTCAGTCTTCATGTTGATTCACGAAGGTGAAGGTGTGCTAAATTCACTCATAAACAATTTGCCTTTTGAGCTTCATTTTCCTGGCTACCAATACTGTGGACGTAAGTTTTACTATTTTTATTTTTTCACAATATTAAATCCTCTATTTATATAGCTGGAACGCGTCTGAAAAAATGGCTACTACGAGGAGATACAGGTGTCAACGCTCTCGACGCAGCTTGCAAAAATCACGATATCGCATACGCATCTAACAAGTCACTCACAGATCGTCATAAAGCTGATTTGGTACTAGAAAACGCCGCTTGGGAGCGAGTAAAGTCAAAAGACGCTAAATTAGGTGAAAAGGCAGCCGCCTGGCTCGTTACCACTGGAATGAAGGTCAAACGCAAGTTGGGAATGGGTATGAAGCCGAAGCGTCGTAGATCTTTTCATCGTGATGTTGTTATGAAGGTGAAGAAATCCATGAAAAAGGGATCTTCGCTGTCAGATACAGCGATGTTTGCATTGCGAGCAGCAAAATCTCTTATTCAAAAATTCGGAGGCCGAAAACATGTTCCAATACCTAGAATAATACCTGTAGCTAAATCTGGAGGATTTTTACCTCTAATACCTCTTTTCGCTGGACTTTCAGCTTTGGGAGCATTATCAGGCGGTGCTGCGGGAATTGCGAAAACTGTGATCGATGCAAAAAATGCTCAAAAGAAATTGGAAGAAGATCATCGTTATAATAAAGCTATGGAGCCTATAGGTAAAGGATTGTATTTGCGAAAGAACGCTAAAGGTGGATATGGATTATTCTTGAAAAAAAACTACCATTGAAGCTACCCAATAGAGCATTATTCGACTATGAATTAATCAAGTTTGCCAAATTATTGAAAATAAAATATTTTCGAGATGTGTACATGCGCGATTCTCTACCGAAAAACGGACCTCGACGATGTGAATCAGCAATACTAAATTTGGATGTGTCTAAAAACTCAGGCACGCATTGGGTAGCATATAGGAAGATGAATGACTGCGTCGAATATTTCGATTCATTTGGTAATCTGAAGCCTCCGAGAGAACTTGTCACTTATCTTGCTGGCAGTAAAATATTTTACAATTACGAGCAATACCAAAATTACAATCAGATCAACTGTGGACATTTGTGTTTGCAATTCCTCTATAATGTTTGAAGCATGGTTGGTTGGCGAAACACAATTGTTGTCGTCTTTTACAAGTGCCGAATTGAGAACTATTCCTCTAAAGTATTTGGTAGAGCGAGTTAAACCTTGGGATTTATTAGACAATTGGCATAAATTACCAAAAGAATATCAATCGAATTTCAACTTGCAAATTTGCTTGCCTTGTTTTGTGCATTACAATCGACCGGATCAACGTACTCATGTCGATGGTCCGGTTAGCTAACAACGCAACTGTCATGCATGTAATTATTATTTGAAAAAATAAAATTGTTTTTTCTAATCTAGTAATATTATTTGAATACACCACTCCCATAAACATCACAGTCATGTCTCAACTGTTGAACTTAACGTCCACATCGAATGAATTCTCCTTCACTCCTCCCACACCGATAATATTGAAACCTGAAAAAGAATACTTTATTGGTGTGTTGGGGTTTCATTCGTATCATTCTATACCGAATATCGATGGTGAGAAATTTTATTTCTACAATAAAAATGATCGTAAGAAAGGACTCATCACCATTAACTTCCCGTCAGGATGTTACGAAATCACAGATATTGAAGCTTATCTCATCGATCAATTCAAATTGAAGACGGATACAACTGTGGCCGATATATCTTTGAAGCCCAACAACAACACTCTTCAGTGTGAAATTTACAGTCGACAGCACGCCATCGATTTTCAATACTCTGATAGTTTGAGTAAAATACTAGGATTTTCTCCAAAGATACTAGATCCTGGTAAAGTCCACCGATCCGATCTACCTGTTAACATTTGTAAAATATCAACTTTACTATTCGATTGCAATATTGCTGAAGGATCGTTTGACGGAGATAAGCCTGCTCATACAATATTCAGCTTCCCAATTACAGTGGACCCTGGATATGCAATCAACGAACGACCAAACAATCCGATTTACTTAGCTGTGAGCAGCACAAACGAAATCACCAACATTACCGTAAGAGTGTTGAATCAAGATCTCGAACCAGTAAATTTTCGAGGAGAAAAAAGCACGTTACTTTTACATCTATTGGAACGTTAATGGGTCTACTTATCAACAACGACTATTATAAAAGTCCCTCATCATCTACAACAAAATTAGTCTCTTGCAGATCGTTCAAAAGAACGAAGCTTCATCTAACTCCTGCAAATCGGGCGTTTCTCAAAGCAATCGGATTAAAGTTGAAGAATAATGACACTAAAAAGAAAGTACGTGCGTTCTGATAGGACACCACCATCAACGAAAATATCTTCGATATTTGACCTTTACCGAGATCCACAATATGAAGAGTCGATAAGAAAAGAAGATTTTCACACCTATGTTCCTTATGTGAAATCATTCAATAACAGCGATTCTGTGGAATTTGACATACAACAAACTGACGCATTTTTTCTCATGTACGAAACTCAACTTGAAATTAAGGGAAAATTAGAAGTTAGTGGCGGAGGAGGACATGTTAATCTAACGCCAAATTGCGGTGCATTCCTCTTCGATTCTTGTTCCTACATTCAAAGTGGAAAGGAAATAGAAATAGTACGAGATCCCGGTATAGTAACTACCGCAAGAAGTTTGTTGTGTTATAATCCACAATCGAAAGAAATGGCTTTAGCTGGCTGGAATTATCCCAATAAACCGCTATTGAATGATGTTGATAAATCGTTTAGTTTGTTGATTCCTCTAAAACACATTTTCAATGTATTCAATGACTATAATAAAATCACATATGGAAAACAAACTTTTCGATTCATACGTGCTCGTCATGATAACGATGCTGTAATAGTAAATGAAGTAACAACAGGTACTACGACATCTAACACTACAATAAAGTTTGTTATAGATAGCATGGCATTGAAAGTTAAACACGTCTATCCTAACGATGAAATAAAATTACGTATGATGGAGCAAATAAAAAGTGATCGACCAATATTCATTCCGTTCAGGAAATGGGAACTTTGTGTATTGCCTACGTTAACGAAAGACGCTAAAAATGAGATTTGGTCAGTTAAAACGAGCTCGTCTGTCGAGAGACCTCGATATGTTATCGTATGCTTTCAAATAGATAGACGCAACAAGAAGACAAACGATCCTTCGCAATTCGATCACTTGAACACCAACAATGTAAGATTGGCTTTGAACGGAGATTTTTGGCCCACCGAACGATTAAAGATGGATTTCGGAAAAAACGACTATACTCTTGCCTATCATAATTACGCTTCATTCTATAGAAGCTATACCAATTCCAGCATAGTACATCCAACATTGGACTATGAAGCATTCAAAGATCGTGCTCTCTTTGTCATAGACTGTTCCAAACAGGAGGAGGGTATGAGGGCATCGACAGTTGATATAAAAGTGGAAATTGAAGTAGGTGTAGGATTTCCTGCAAATACTAGAGCATATTGTATAATTATACATGACTGTTTATTAGAGTATTACCCCCTAACGGAAATTATCAAAACGATCATATAACACCAGTGTTGAAATACACAGCGAGACAGTTACAAATAAACCACGATGAGAATAGCATTCATTGACATTCAAGGCTTCATTATCGAGGGTACATTCCATCCTAAGGAATTGTCCATCGAAATCGGATATAAACATAGACACTACATATTTAAGCCGCCACAACCCTTTCATTTGCTAAGCAATCAAGATAAAATAACAAACAACTTTTTGGAACACCATATCCATGGAATCAAGTATTCTTCTGGCGATGTTGATTATTCAAAATTGGACGAGATTTTGAAAAGTACAATGTCTAATGTCGATTGTATTTACGTTCGCGGTAATCAGAAATATGAATTTTTACAAAAGAAATGTGAAGAATATGGAATTTCTACGACAACTGTTGTTGATGTCTGCAAGTTTGATGGAACGTCCTCAGCCATGGAAAGTTTGAAAAAACATTCGAATGCTTGTCATGCCGATGGGGCTTTCAATTGTACACAAATTAATGTAGAACGATTACGATGTTGGTTTTTAAATGTAATACCATTGTAATTTTACTCAAATAAATAGAAAAAATTGATGAGTTGTTTTATTGAAACACATTGTATACTCATTTATGTCTATACTACATGAAGACTTAAACTTTCGTTTTACAATATTCAATATAATTTTCAATATTAAAATAAATACTGATGTTAAAATTATACATGTCATTGCAAAAACATTATTAATTTCATCCTTGATGGCATCCTGTTGTTCCCGAACCTTCTGTATCCAAAACGTAAAAGTTCTTGTTGAATTTCTCAAGAAAAAATTGATGAGTTGTTTTATTGAAACACATTGTATACTCATTTATGTCTATATTACATGAAGACTTAAACTTTCGTTTTACAATATTCAATATAATTTTCAATATTAAAATAAATACTGATGTTAAAATTATACATGTCATTGCATTATTAATTTCATCCTTGATGGCATCTTGTTGTTCCCGAATTGTATTATTCATCATATTGTAGCCGGTTCAATTCTGTGGATATTTTTTTGTAGGCGCTGATTTTTGAAGACGTTATCCTCCAAGCACATTCGCTCCAATTGCTTTATCAGTTTAATCTTATTTTCATAAATTGAAATATCTTTACTCAATTCTCGAACGCTTTTAGAAAATTCCTCCAATTTGCGTCTATACTCTTCCGATGACATTGTGATACAAACACTCAATTCTCTCATTCATTTATTATAAAAGAAATCATGCACATGCTTTCAAGACTTTCAAAATACCCCGTATAAAAAAAAGACATCAGTTAAATATGATTTTAAAAAAACTGCAACATAAAATCTATTTTTATTAATTCGATAGAAAACTAGATTCTGCTGTTTCATGAATAAACTCAGTTTAGATTTTATCGTAAATGACTAATACAATATCAAGTTGATATCATATATTTTTTAACAGATACTAAAGTAATATTCCGTAATATGAAGTAATATTCCCTTATCATGACATTCCAATCTTATCATATTTTGAAACAAGTTCGCTATTGTCTGAATAAATGATTTGGTTTGCACGTGTTTGCTAGCTATTGCAAAATATTACTCACTAAGCGAATTTAATATAATGCGAGATTTCATTTATTACAATATAAAAAACCTTCTATAAAATGATATGAATTCACACACATATCCGTTTTAAAAAAAGTTGGTTATCGATCTAATAACATTCCTTTGAGAATTTCAAAATATTGTACCAATGGTTAGATCCCCATCACTTATTGCTAAGTTGCAACGTCTAATGTGGTTGCTGTAATCTGTTTGTTTGTCTTAGATGTATTCATAATAATGCGAGATTTCATTTATTACAATATAAAAAACCTTCTATAAAATGATATGAATTCACACACATATCCGTTTTAAAAAAAAATGTTGGTTATCAATCTAATAACATTCCTTTGAGAATTTCAAAATATAGAACCCTTAACTGCATAGCCCCTCCCCCTCGTAAGCACTACCCCTCATCTCTTACACACACACAATCCTCCATATATTTTCTTTCTTCTAATTACTTCTTGTATACATCCTTATTTACTTTTTACGCAACCCCCCCGTAGACGCTACCCTTAAAAGCCTCTTCGCTTCTTCTAAATCACCCTCTACCTTATACACGTAAAAACATACACACTTATTTACTTTTTGCATAACCCCCGTTCTTACACCCTTATTTACGTAATCCCCGTAGACGCTCCCCTCCCCCGTAGACGCTACCCTTAAAACCCTCTTCGCTTCTTCTAAATCACCCTCTACCTTATACACGTAAAAACAAACACACTTTTTGCATAACCCCCGTACACCCTTGCGTAATCCCCGTAGACGCTACCCTTAAAAACCCCTTCGCTTCTTCTAAACCACCCTCTACCTTATACACGTAACAACATACACACTTATTTACTTTCTGCATAACCCCCGTAGCCGCTACCGTCATTATCCCAAAAATTTTGGCAATTGGCCCAGGCCAAACCCCCAAAAAACTTTTTGCATAACCCCCGTAGACGCTACCCTTAAAAACCCCTTCGCTTCTTCTAAGCCACCCTCTACCTTATACACGTAACAACATACACACTAATTTACTTTTTGCATAACCCCCGTACACCCTTACTTGCGTAATCCCCGTAGACGCTACCCTTAAAAACCCCTTCGCTCCTTCTAAACCACCCTCTACCTTATACACGTAACAACATACACACTTATTTACTTTTTGCATAACCCCCGTACACCCTTACTTGCGTAATCCCCGTAGACGCTACCCTTAAAAACCCCTTCGCTTCTTCTAAACCACCCTCTACCTTATACACGTAACAACATACACACTTTTTGCATAACCCCCGTAGACGCTACCGTCATTACTTGCTAACCATCTAGAGACTTCTTTTACTTCTTGTAAACCCTCTGGAAACTTCTTCCTATCGGTAACCACCCATAGGCCATCCGCCTGTTCATCCGATAAAGTGTCACAGAACATACGTGTATTACCTACTACATATTATATTCATGATATACGGCTTACTGTTGTAACCAGTGTGGCAAACTATGTATACCTCATGCCACAACAAGTCTGATATTGCGTTAGTTCGAATTTCGTCACATTGCAACAAGATGCGTTGTCGGTACCTGGTTGGTTGATTGACATACAACTTATTGCGATGCATGACGTTAGAGAGATTTCGGTTACACAGATTCAAAAAGCCAGAAATCGATTTTTTTTTGACATACGACCTCTTGCGGTTACCACGACGATTATTTTTTAGAGCTGGCTTCTTTTTAGAAAATTTTAATGCAGTTGCAGCATTTTGTTGGCTTCTAACTTCTTCAGCACTGACACTGCTTGAATTTCTATTTTTTTCCTTCTTTCACTAACTCCACCATCCGCGGACTGTACTCCCCTCTTTTCTGCGAGGTAGTTTAAAACAGCTTCACTTACCCTCGAGGATACTTGTGCAGCATCAATTTCGTAATTGGGAATTCTGGTTAATACTTCCTCTGCACTCAGTGGAAAGATGCCACATTTTCTGAAGGCACTTTCCAAATTTTTACTGCCCTTCACATCAACTATTTCAACCAGTCTTCTTAATGGGATGGGAAAGGCGCTTTTTGTGATTGAATTGGTGTTAACATTCTGTGTTTTGTATTCTACCAAAATATTTCGCCAAGCGATTTTCATCGGTCTGAAATAGGCGACATCCAACGGCTGCGTTAGGTGTGTAGAGTTGGGAGGAAGACAGACGAATTTAATATTTTCGCCTTCACGTAACTGCAAAACCTTTAACGATGTATGGGATGACAAATTGTCCGCAATCAATACTTTAGTTATAGGAGTACGTTTAAGTGTTGGCAATAGCAGTGAAGTTAACCAGTCTTCGAAACAAGCTAGCTGTGTCGAACCATCCGCTTTTCGATCTATTGTAGCGTGAGCCAATTGGACCATTTTCTACCCAAGTCGACCACAATTTATCGGACTTATAATCAACTTATGGAGGTTACCACGACGAAGTAGTTCTCTGGAGGAACAGGATGCTTTTCCAAAAAGACGTCTGTATTTTCTTAGTTTGATATAAATAACGCAGACCCCATATATTACTGGTATATGTGAAAGTGGGTATGACAATATTGTTACAGAGTCTTGATAGAATGCAGAGAAGGTAATTTTTGCGAGTATATAGTTGAAAGTACAGTACATTGAGTAATTCTTTATTTTCGTTCTTGTGATTTAAAATTATTTAGAAACAGTCCAAAGGTATGAAAACGTGGGTTGTTTTCCAATATTGGGGCTCCTTCGGAATATAACTAGTTTTGTTTTTTCTGTGTTTACCTGAAGCTTGAATGTGTTGCAATATGATTCTAAAATCCTCAGGTTCTTTTCCATTTGTATTTGTGACTCTGCAAACAGTTCAAGATCGTCAGCGTATAACAACATCCGTATGTTATCCCCTTCATCCAGAGTAACTCCCTTACTGCCTTGGTACTGAAAATAACTATCAATATCGGAAATAAATATCGCGATTAGTAGTGGGTTAAGCGGGTCGTGGGCTGAACGGGACCCCTTGTAAAACACCTTGGGTTATTTGTACTCTCTCTGAACTGCTACCTTCTTGTTCTATAAATAGTGCTGCTTGGTTGTATATTACTTTCAGCATTCTAGTAATGTTTGCACTTATTCTGTTTGAATATAACTTTTGCCAGAGTATATGATGGTCTAACGAATCAAAAGCTTTTTTAAAATGTACAAATAGAGTATATAATTTTTTTGAGAGGAGACGAAGGTAATTGTTAATTATTGCGTAGAGCACAAATATGTTATCTTCACAGTTGCGTGTTCTGCGCAAGCCGCTTTGGCACTATGGTAATATTTCATTTATCTCAACAAGTAAGTTAGTCTTGTATTAATTAATTGGGTAAAGGGCTTAGTTTTGTAATTAAAAAGTGCTATGCTACGGTAATTGTTAGGGTTTTTAATATCGCCGCTTTTGTGGAAGTGGATCATTTTAACATCTGACCACATGGGTTGTATTTGTTAATCGTTTAAAATTTTGTTGAAGAAATGTTTTCAGGTGTATTCTTATCCAATCCAAAGGAAGGTTTTTGAAGAGTTCGTTGATAATGTTGTCTATACCGGGTGATTTATTATTTTTAGATGAGTTTAAGACTCTAAAAATTTCATTAGTGGAAAAGTTTATATCTAAATAAGGGTGGATAACGCCAAAATATTGTGAATCTATATGTAAGTGCGTCCCATAAACCTTTCTATGACATTCAATCATTGTGACGGTATCAATTGTGGGACCTCTATTTCTAATTTTTCTAGTTTTTGGAAGTTCCCAAAATTCGGAGGGGTTGCTGACATTATTAAATTTATTCATTGTAACGTTTTCGTAGGCTAGTTTTTTTAATAAGTTGTTAATACTCTTTTTCAATTTTACTGTATAATATTAGTACATTCTGTTCAAAGTTAGAGTTTTTTAATAGTTTTTTTGACATATTCAACTTTTTCTTTGCGTCCTTGCAAAAGTTATCAAACCATGGTTTTGAATTTGAGAACATATTAGTATTGTTACGGTTTTTTTCCATACCTTAAAATTTTCCTGTTAACTTGATTGCCTCATTTATTTGATTGTCCATTATATTATTAGAACTGGAATCTGAATGTATTTCAAAGATAGATACTATATTTTTATATGGTTGTGTTTTGGCGGGATACAACATTATTATTGTTCCTTTATAACTGTGATATTCTGATTGTTTATTAGACCCCATAAAATGTCCGTTTTCTATCTATACAGTGCAACTCAAATGATCCGAAAACAGGTTTTTAATAATACAGAAACTGGAAATTAGGCCTACACTACTAACTCATACCCAGACCAGATCTATTCTACTTCGTCCTAACCGCCCAATATATGTATAAGCACCTTCATAATCCTCAAACCTATCGTTTAACAGATCTTCCGAAGCTTCTATAAGTAATGTTCATCTAATACTAACTAGGGAATCTTTTGACTTACGTGGTTTTAACGGGGGATTGATATGTATTACTTTTTACGAATCAAAATCATTCAGACCACCTACTCTCGCAGAATCATCTCGTAATTTGGGAGCTTTATTGATATTTCTTTTAGGGTATCCTCAAGCATCTCTACACATATATGATCATCTAAATCAGGTTCTATGTAGACTACACCTAAAATAATAAAGTTATTATTTATATTTATTCTGATAAAATTCCACATACTACATCTATAGATTACATCTAACGACTTCACACCACCAAGGTTTTTTGATAAAAGTATTAATGTACCCCACTACCTCTACCCTTTTGCTCATCCTTTGAAGCTTGGCATTAGTAAGTATGATATTTTTTTAAAATATTTAGTAAGCTATTTTGGGAAGAGATAATCCAGGTCTCTACTAAGCCTATTATATCAGAGCTGCACAAATCATTAATTTCCTGTATTTCTAAATGATCTAAAGTGTTAATAACTTGGCAGTTCCAAAATGTTATCTTAAAAGGGACACTTCCGTCCACAAACATTGATTTTTTCAGCTCTATATTAATTAGTTTTTTGATGATGTTTCAACTTCTCTGTTCACTTTTGTTATTTTATTTGTCGTTTTTTCAGCGCCTTCGGGAGATATCTCACTGTATTTTTTTCCTTCCGCTGGAAATTGTTCTGGTAGTCCTGCCTCCTTTTCAATCTCAATTTCAGTTTCATTTTGTCCTAATTCTGATAAGGTGTATAGCTTATCGTTAATATACAATTTATTGTAGATGATCTTAGTTCTACATACCTTGTCTCTTGCACCTTTTGAGTATGTTAAGAGCTGTTTCCTTTGCTCGATAACTTCTTTGGGAAAGTCTTCGTTAATATAGATATTTGTTCCCTTCAATCTATTTCTTCCTTTCAATATGTCCAGCTTTTATCCCATGTCTTCATTTTTAGTAATTTTGGTCTATTTCTAAGTTTGTCCCGGTCTCATATTCTTCTCGACTCTATTACATCTGACTCTACATTTATTTTGGTGTTTACTCTTTTCAGTACTTCTCTAACCTTATCATTCAGTTGTTACGCATTTTCTCGTATTTCCTATTCGATGTCATTTATTATCAGGTTTTCCCTTCCTAAATCCTTTCCTATTTGAATTACTCTTGTTTTCAAATTTTTCGTAGCTTCTCTTGATAAATAATTTTCGTTTTTCACATCTTTGTTCTCTTTTTTCAATATTTGTAATTGACTGTGGATATTGTCCAGTTTTTGCTCGATTCTAGCATCTTCTTGGTCCAACTTCTGATGTACCTCTTCCATTAAAAATTATTTTTATATTCGGAGTTTAAGATTTAATTCGATTTTAAATTGTAGAAGCGTTTATATCTTAACTAGTTTATGGGAAAGTTTTTATTCCTTGTACTTTATTAATTTCTGGCGTATTATAACCTAGATTTTTTCAAATTAGTTCTTCTTACCATCTTTTTGGTGTTTTATTACATGTATATATACACTGTCTTCTTCTATAACAGAGTTGTCAAAGTTGTACGATTTTAATTTTTAAATTTCTCACTCAATTCACTGATTTTACTGGAACGATTTAAAAGTACACTTTCTGTAAGCAACTTCAGAACCGGCCTCGTCTTAGTTAGTATTTGACTCCAGTGTATACTCAAAGTAAAACATATCATTTCTTAGTCAGTATTCAGGTAACACCAAAGTAGTGATATTCAATCGCTACTATTGGTCATCTCATCGAGTCGAAACATAACGTTTTACCGAATCAATATGTTCTTATTTACCTTCCGATTTTAATATCATCGAAGTTCAAAAATTAATCCATTAGTTCAATTCATTTGTGAATTTGTATATAATTAACTATTAATTTCGATAATAACGTCTACTACATTCGACAAAGTTCAATTATTCAATAATCATAAACATATATAATATGTGATAATCGACTTCAACGGTTGATAGGAATTTTCGAATATTGAACTTGTTCTGAATCCATAGCAATCAGCCTAATGTTCTTTTTATTTGTTATTACTCAAAGAATTTTCATTGATAATATCAAGCGAGTAGCAGTTCTGGAAACTTCATAGTAATAATGTGTATGCATCAGGGAAATTGCTTACCAACCATTTGATAAGAGGTAACAGGTAGAGAATGAGAGAGAGAGAGAAAGCGAGCGATATGTATACTTAGATGAAATACGGTATGCATAGCCTTCTTTGTAAGTAAATAAATATGCAGCAATCATTTTTATTTCATTCCTACTGTTGTTAGTTCAAAGTATAACAGTTGAATTGGAAAAAAAATATACAATGTTATTCCAAACAATGCATAGAGCAGATAAAAATAATATCTGTTACAGTTTACGAACATATAATATTTTAGAAAAGCGACTGGAAAACGTAAATTGAAACAATTCCAGATTTACAATTTTCACCAGAATACTTATCCATTTATTCAAGTCCTAACAGGTCTTACACCCTAATTATGAGGACAGCAGCTTCTTAAACAATTTAATAACTATAATGATATTTTTAATTTAAGATAAATGAACAAATACAAAATGTTATATACAAAACTAAGAATCAAAATAAGTGTTTCAAACTCGGACACTTTTCAAATATTTATACATTTCTCTCCTGAATTGTGCCAACGGGATTATGAAATTTATTTCCGTTACATGATCTACAGGTTGGCAAATTAATTTTGGCAGTTGAAGATGCGCGAGAAAGACATACAACTTGACAACGTTGTAAAGGCAGTTACTGGGAAGATCAGGCGACGTACATTCCGCATGCAAAGTTTTAGATGTTGTGATGTTGCTAATACGTACGAGGGTAACACAATATTTTGAATTTGGATTTAAAAATAATAAATTGTGGCACATGTATAATGCTATATAAAATCGAGTTTACGAAACAAAATAACATTAATGTATTCTTTACTATTAATTAAATGAATAAGAAAATAAAAACCATTATATTTTTCTGGGAAAATTGTTTTTTTTTGTGTACAGGCATAATTACTTATTGCTTCAAAAACCATACAGGGATTTATATAATTACCCTTTATTATTTTATTTGATGTGAATAATAAATAATAAATAGATTCCAAGAGACATAGTCTTTCACCTTTACTTCAAATTAATGTCTTTTAAGTGGTCCCCTCATGATATTCGCCATTGAGGTTTATTTGTATATAAATTGTAAGTCAGGTAGATTTTGTAGATGGAGCGTACAATATGATAAGGATTGTTAAACGATTTTCTAAATTTAACAATGGCCAACAACTTTTCCTATCTGTTCGTAGTATGGCATACCTACCTGTTAAGCTTTCTAAAATTGTTATTCTTAATAATATGTAGTACATAATAATGTGAAAATTCGGGTTTATACATAAAATTTGAAAAACAAATTGGGGAAATCGCCTTTAGAGATGGTCTAATAAGTAAACTGATAATATTAATAATATATTAAGGCTTTTTCGTGGTAGATATTTCTACTTCCATATGTAATTTTTTGGGTTTTTTGTAAATATTTACTATGAAATTAGAACATCCCTTCACACTTTTTACAGAGTTAGGACTAGCAAAACCAAAAAATCTTGGTTCAGGGTGCCGTCAATTATTGTTTATTTATAACTATGTACAGATGTGATACAAATATTTTATTACTGTAGTGGAATTCGTCTCTAATATTTACAATTTTATAACACCTATTCACATTTTTACATTTATTACATTTAATGTATTCAGTCATACCACCTACAAACAAACTATAATTAAAAATATGTTTTAGATGTACATGGATCATCAACTGTGAAATAATGATGTGCATCTACAAATGATTCTTCAAAATCACATCGTCCTCGCTATCTCCGTCTTTGGCCAAATTAACAATAATATTATCTACAACAGTATCTAAAAGTGGTTCATTGTTCATAAATTCATGTTCAATCTTTTTAACATGGTCACTTCTAACTTTCCAATCATTTGCAGACAACGTGTCAAAAAAATCATTACAGAATTCTTTAACCTTTGTAAAATTGACGGTGACATTTCGTTTGATCACATATTCTTTAAGTTCCGCCCAAACACTTTCGATCGGATTTATGTCCAGGTGAACAGGGGTAGCCTTAAAACTTGTAATCTATGTCGAATAAACAATTCATCAATTTTATTATAAATTTGATATTGCGGTTTGTAAATTTTTGCAACGTTATAAATATCCGATTTTAACATTTGTTCACTGTAATATATGTTTCATTCAGAAAGCCAGTTTTTTAATTATTGTTTAGTCCAAGCACTCGTAGGTAATTTTTCAATTAGAACCTTGTGATATCGGGCGTTATAAATTACCACAATAGCGTTTTTGGTATGTTTGGAATAAGTTTTTCTTGTACCCATTTCTCATAATTTTCGTACGACATTTCATTATGATAATCTCCTGTTTTTGACTTGGAGTTCCACATAATACCAGCATAAGATACAAAACTCCTTTCAGTTCCTGCATGCACTATGATGAGCCTATTACCTTTTGATACGGATTTTTTTAATCCTTTGTCACTCTTATCACTCCATCCTTTAAGGTGCGTGTGACATGAATGAATGTATGTTACATCCATAAAAATGATAGGTTTGTTCTGTTCTCTGCACTTTTTTATGTTTCTTAAATATAGTAGGCGTAAATATCTGATTTGGTGACGTTCCATTAACAAACTTCAGTTATTTTTCATGTTGGTTGGTTGTTCATGAAAACCCAAAGAATGTATTTGTTTCCGCAGAGATTCGCGACTTCCTGCGTAGCCATAGCTATAAGCAATGATTTGGTGTACATTTCTTAACGTGGGTACTTTTCTCTCGGATATGTGATGATTCATTATGCACCTTCTAACCACAGTTTTGTCGAATTGATCCATACGGATAATGGACGTTCTTTGTTTTTTAGTAGGTACATCAGTGTCAGCATTACTCCCTGCCAGAGCTTCTTTTTTAATACGGGAAAGCGTTCCTTGGCTAACTTTCGTAGCAGCAGAAACTCGTTCAATGTCCTCACAATGAAATAAGTCGATATAAATGTTGTATTAAAAGTTTCACTCATGTGTATTTTCATACAACTAAAATGAGGAAGTAGTTAAATTAGTTTTCAGTGACAGTTCTTTGAAATAAAAGTTGTTGTCGTGGTTTTCGGCCTTTTAAAAGAAGTATTGAATTAAAAAAAACCATATTACGTTTCGGTTCATTAGTTGTTTTAAACGATGTTTAGATTTTAGTTTAAACATGACCAAACCGCAATTGTAAATGAAATCGGAAGATGGTTCAAAACAAATGGTGGAAACGAAACGTGATAGAGATAGGTATGAAATGAGTATAATAATTATAATTATCAGATGAAAGGCCTATTACATTTAAATAGGCGTCTCACACATAATAAACATGTGCCCTTTCATATACTCCTGTAGACAAAAACAGAATAGTTATTTATGCACAAGTGCATAGAGTGATGCTTTTTTTCACGAATGGAAACATTTTTGTACGTGTATGGTAGTTTATAACCGAATGGCTAAACTTTACTGGATTTGGTAATATTGTTTGTTCTTAATTGAAAGTAATTTAAAACTTGATTTTACTTACAGTGCCCCTCATTATTTATTGATAATTTTGACTTGCAACTGAGCTATTAGTAAAAGTTTCAAGAGCGCACACCCATACGTCTACCTTCGACGATCGATCATCACATACTTTAACCCCAAGTTGGATTCAGATGTATTGTATCTTTCCTGTAATAGCTAGTGGTAATAGAAAGAAGACGTTTGGTTTGTAATAAAGCAGAAGGTTATTTTTCGGTTAAATTATTACTAAGTATTTTGATTGAGTTAATATTTCCTGAGTATGCCAAGGAGGAGTATTAGTACTTACCACATTATAGTAAAAATGGATCTCTTGATCGAGAGGTGATCGAAAGAATTAAGTCTATACCTTGTGCTAAGAACAAACTTAACATTACTAAATAGCAAATTTGATCTTATCACCATCCGATAGGACCGATCAACGTTCAGTTCTTGCTTCATCCAAAAGAGAAAAAACTGTTAATATTGTAACTCGATAGTGGATATCTTGAATTGATTTACTGACAAACAAGGAATACAATTTAAAATTCATTTACATCTTGCTAAAACGTTGAACTTCATTCCCGTCAGAGTTATCAACTCTCCTCGCAACTGTCACACCTCCTTAAATAGAAATTTTATATCTTCCAGAATGTTCCAGAATGACGTTTCGAACTCACCATAATCATCTATCGATCAATCCAGAACATTCAATTGCTGTTCAACGTAACTGATATAGGACAACTCAAAAGAGAGAAAAGAATACCTAGCCTTAAACTACTTAACAGGGAAAGAAGAATACCTCAACTAAAACTAATTAACAGGTGAAAGAAGAATATCTAACTAACTTAACACTGTCACTGTCCTTACAATGTTACTGTCATTAACAGGTTTGTTACAACATGATCAAAAAGAAAATATTGTTTTATTCCATTTATTCACTTATTGATATCTGCTTGGTTGCTCCTGGATAATATAATACACTTTTCAAATCCTTGAGGCATTCCGAGTACGAGCTCCTTTAGCGATAAGGTCTCCATGCTTACAATAGTAATAAGACCTTGTGCCTTCATCGGTCTGTTTATTAATGGTAACTGTGTTATCTTGATGATAAAGTCATGGATTGTGTTATAATAAATCTGGATATTGACTCAATAGTGCTTTTTGCAAATGGAGTATATCGTCAAAGTAATAGTTTTCATTCACTGTATGACATTTTCGAAAGAGCACGCGATGCACCAACTCATTATATACGATCTAGAAAAGAATGGGCCAGAATTCTATATTTGAAAAAATTTGCCTGCTTTTATGCCTTAAATTCTCAGGCCTCTTTTATTGGGTTGATTGAGCTTAAGTATTTTTCGTCAAAACTTTCCTTCTATATTTTGTCCTAAATCATGAGGCATTTGAGTGAATCTAAATCGTCGTTTCCATCATTTAACAGCGTCTGAGTGATTATTTTTTGGTCAAACCTATGCAATTTTAAAGCAAGCTTGGCTACCGGAATTTTTGAAACAAAATGAATGGTACAAGCCAATGAATATGTCAACATCGGCAATTTGAAATGGTGATTTAAGTTTTATGAATTCAATAGTTTCGAAATTCTCATTTTTCTGATAGAAGAAATGGGGGTTACTGTCAAACATAAGCTTTTATTTTGTACGTTCAGAGACCTAAAACACAGAAACGAAGATTTGTATAAAGAAAATGTAGAGGACCCTTAAACTTATTCTGTGCTTCTAGCTGCTAAACTTCTTGGATAACCTATATACGGTAATACGCATGAAATCGTTTGAATTATTTATGTGAACGGATTTTTGGAATCAAATTAAATCAAGATAAGCGAATGTCTAGTCAGCTGCATGACATATTAATGATATCTATCATTATAATGTCGATACCAAAAAGATAATGAAGTATTGTGATATTAAGTAGAGTTTTTTCAACTCAATCAATTATTTAAAACCTAAACCAGCATATAATCAATAACTTCAGGGTGACTATCAGTGTGTTGTTATGCTTGGAGAATTAGTTCTGAATAGTATTCCTTTATTAATGATCAATTAAATCTATAACCTTTTCACATTCTGATTGATATTTTACTAGATTGGTGATTGATAAATGTGGCACTCTATAGCATGAGAAGCTTTTTTGGCAATGTTAATGGAATATAATTATTTCAAATTAAATCACTTCCCTAAATGAAACTAACTGTTTCTAAACAATTCCATAATATATTGAAAAAATGGTAAAAATTCTAAAAAATTGACAATTTTTTCGATATTACTATTGTATTGCATTTTGGGAATTCTCTCCTGAGGGCCATTGAATATATTCCTGGTAAGGCTGGTTGTATTTGTTTTATATTTGTCTTTTATACATTTTGTTAAGCTTTGAGTGCATGTCGATTTGTTATCGGAAATTCTTTCAATATATTTGTTAATTTTTTTATAGACTGTCCTCTTAAGCAAATACAAGGATGTATTCTCAAAATCGGCTAGGCGCTTGGGACGCACAACTCTGATAGCACACGAAATCGACGTCGGTGGAGCGGATTCAATCAAAAGCCGTCCCAGAAAGAAAATGATAGAATAGACTAACAAATTCACGAGATATTAGAACATGAGGTGATTCGGCCTTGTCACTCGCCCTGGTCGAGCCCCGTAGTCCTCTGCAAGAAACGGAACCAGACTTACCGTTTCTGCGTCGACTATAGGAATATAAATGCAGTAACGAGGAAATCATCCTACCCCCTCCCCAATATTGACGATATTTTGACTTATATGGGAGGATCAAAATACGTTTCTATCCTGGATATGTTCAGCGGATACTGGCAGGTACCGATAGAGAAGAGGTCCAAACAATATACGGCGTTTATAGAACATACTAATTCAATGTTCTTAGTTTTGGATTATGCAAAGCACCAACAATCTTCCAGCACTTAGTGGATGAAGTTTTTAACGGGATGAAATGGAAGGATATCTTGATATACCTAGACGATATAGTAGTCTTCTCAGAAACGCAAGAAGAACATTTGACAAAACTATGAAGGGTATTCCAAATGCTTAGAGAAGCAAGACTAACACTCAAACCCAGCAAACGCAAGTACATGGAACCCAAGGTGAGAATTTTAGGGCACCAAGTGAGCGAGCGGGGGATAGCCACAGATGGAGAGTTGGTAAAAGCCATACAGGGTTTCCCAACCCCAAAGATGACAAAGCACCTTCAGAGTTTTTTGGGATCAAAAAGTTCTTAAAAATAGCACACCCTCTACACTAACCGACAAGGAAGGATTGCTTTACGTCGGACAAGCAGCAGGAAGACGCGTACAGAATTCTGAAAGAGAGGAGCTCCAGCGCCCCTGTTCCCCAATATTTCAACCCAAATAAGGGATGCGAACTAAGGGTAGACGCCTGCAAATACGGCATTGAAGGAATTTTACTACACTACGGGGAGAATGGAGAGCCACATCGCCTTTATCAGCCGTAGTCTATCAAAATGTGAACAAAATTAAATTATTACGGAACTAGAGGGGTTAGCGGTAATTTAGTCACTAACATACCTAAGACATATGGTGCACGAAAAAGTCGTGAAAATTGAACCGGATCATCACGCCCTTTGCTGGATGAAAACAATTAAGGACCCCATTGGTAGATTAGCTAGATAGGCAATAAAATTAACAGAGTTCGATTATGAAATTGTTCATAAAAGCGGTAAAGCACACAGCGACACCGCTGATTGCCTTTCCAGAAATCCCATAGAAGGGCCAGTAGGTCTCGATGACAACGACCTAAACGAAGTACCTACCTTTCTGGTGCTACCGGAGGATCTTACCAGTGAACAGAAGAAGAACCTCGACTTACGGGCAACCTTTGATGCCATATCGGACCCACAGAATGCCCCTTTAGGCATAGTTAAGAGGGCAAAGAATTTCAGAATAGGAAATGGCGTGTTGTATATAGTAAACATGAGTCCAACAGGAATCGACGACCTCCTAGCCATCTCAAGACATCTCATAGCTGAGGTACTATTCTCCCATCATAGTGAATCCATGTTGGGACATCTGGGAATAACAAAGACGTTGCACAAGATATCACACAGTTTCTACAGTAGGAACTTACAAAAGGACTCAGAACGTTATGTTGAAGGATGCCGTGATTGTCAAGCTAAAAAGTTTCAGGAAAACAGAAAGCCTGTGAGACTGTTACAACCGCTGGAAGTGGGCCAACCCATCAACAGGGTAGGGATTAATCTATTTGGCCCGATCAGAAGAAATAGGAATCTGTCTGTATCTGTAAAGGTTGGAAGGGTGGGTAGACCCCACAGCACTTAGGCCACAATTGGCCCATTGTGCATCCTTCTGAGGTTCAAGACTTCATTCTAGCTCGTCATCCAGCCTACTTCTCTGAAGTAGGCGATAACGTCGCCTGAATTGAGTTCCCTCATATTGGCGTGTGTTAGCCTGTGCTCGCCGAATACATGAAACCTAAGATGAGAGAGTGGCTGACATTAACAAAGAATGTGCTCGACAGTCTCATCTTCTTGCTCACATCCTCTACAAAGTGGGGTGTCAGAGAGACCCAGTCTGTGGAGGTGTTTTCGTAGGTGGCAGTGACCAGTCAGAATACCCGTGGCTGTTCGTAGGTTCCGCCTGTTCATAGTCACGTATTTTTTGGCTACTTTGCTGTCCGGATATCGTAGCAGTTGCTTGGCAAGCCTGCAGCCTTCTGCGTCGTCCCATCTACCCTTAAACTTATTATGGGAGTGTTCCTTCAATAGGTCGACCATCGATGACACCGATAGACCAATGAAAGTTCCAGGTCCCAGAAGTTTTTGGGAGGCTGCCTTCCTGGCTAGCGAGTCTGCAATACGGTTTCCTTTCGATTTCTCATGGTCCTTATTCCAGCCTAAAGTGACCGTGTTGTTGTTACAGGCTTCGATTAAGGCCATGTGACATTCTAGTACTAGGCCTGATATAATACGTGGTCTGTTCAGGGCTAGTAGTGTTTGTCTACTGTCCGTAAGGATGTATATGTTATTACCTGTGGCTTTCCTTTTGGTAATCTCTTTTGCAGCGATGCAGATAGCAGTGAGCTCTGTTTGAGCAACACTTGCATTGCAGCCCATTGCCCATTTTATGTTTAGATTCAGGGGTCTGGAGAAAATTCCACATCCTGAACCCACCTTAGATTTAGACCCATCTGTGAAGATGCGGATTGCGTCTGCTTCCGTTGGGTCTTGTTCGTTGTTTTTAAAGATTACCTTGTAGAGCCTGTGGAAGGCATATCGCGGTGGAATCGAGTCCATATTGGCCTACAGCAGTGAAACTTCCCTGAGGGCCTCATGCCACAAGTTATGTCTCAGTTTACCGGATCCTACATCAGGTTGTATACCGGTGGAGCGTAGACGTGTCATGGTCATCAAAACAACCTCCTTGATGTATATGTCAAGGAGAGTGAGACCGGGGATTAACTCCATAGCTCTTGTTGGTGTGGTTCTCATGCTTCCTGTAGTGTTGAGGCAATCGCGCCGTACGTTAGCATAGGTCTGAAGATGGCAGTGTAGATCCAGGCAGCAACTCTAGGTGACATTCCCCAGGTGCGGCCGATGGTTCTACGACACAGCTCATAACAAATATATGGTTTTTTAACTCTGTTTTCTAAGTGAGAGTTCCACGTTAACTTACTGTCAAAGGTGACCCCTAAATATTTCACCTCTGAAGAGAAATTAAGTTTGGTATCTAGGAGCTTTGGGGCTTGATGTTTTGCTAGCTTCCTTTTTTTCGTGAAAATAACCATCTCCGTCTTTTTTGAATTTATTGACAGCGAATGGTCCCTGCACCAATGTTTTATAATACTGAGGGCCTCTTGCATTAAAGAGCAAAGTGTCTCCTCGAATCTTCCTGTTAGCAGTATCGCTAGGTCATCTGCGTATGCTATTGTGTAGAAGTTGCTTTCGTTGAGGTGGCTAACCAAGGAGTCTAAGACCATCTTCCACAGTAGTGGCGAGAGCACCCCTCCCTGTGGACAACCTTTTATAACCAAGCCTCTGATGGTTACATCATTCACACTGATTTTCATCGCTCTTTTTGAGAGCATGTTATATATCCAGCCATTTATGGTTTGGGGGATATTTTAGTTGGAAAGTGCATTTGTTATTTTAGGAGAAATGGTACTATCAAATGCTCCTTCTATATCTATGAATATACCCAGGGTGGACTCCTTATTTTCCAACGATCTCTCAATGCGGCCCGCTACGAGATGAAGAGCCGAATCGGTGGATTTCCCTGGAGTGTATGCATGTTTATTTGGATGCAGTGGATTTCGTGTTATCACCACATCTCTTATGTATCGTTCGCACAGCCTCTCCAAAGTCTTCAATGAAAACGATGTCAGGCTAATGGGTCGATATGCTTTTGGGGTGGAATGGTCCATTCTTCCTGGTTTTGGTATGAACACGACTTTGACTTCTCTCCAACCTTTTGGAATATACCTCAGTACCAGTGAGGATCTGAGGATTCCTACCAGGTGCGGCATTAGGTCATCCAGGCCCCACTGAAGTAGGGCTGGATAAATGCCGTCTGTTCCCGGGGATTTAAAGGCGGAGAAGCCTGAGACGGCCCACCTCAGTTTGTCCGAGTCGACGATCTGACGTGATATACGCCAGTCATCGTCCGTCGGGTGATGATTCTCCTCATCCTCCCAGGCTACCGAATTTGTGATTTTGGAGTCCGGGAAGTGAGTTGACATCAATAATTGAAGGCTTTCCTTTAGGTTGGCAGTTTTTGTGCCATCCTCTCTGGTTAGTATACCGATATGACGGTGGGGATCTTCTGAGAGAGCTTTTTGGAGGCTAGCTGCTTGGGGGAAATCCTCGATTTCCTCGCAATAGATTTTCCATGCTTCTCTTTGTTTTTGTCTAATGACTTTTCCTTGAGGTGAGACTTGTATAAGTTCCAATCCTCATTGAGTCTGTTTCTTTTAGCCTCATTAAAGGATTTCCTCCCCGTCCCCCTGAGTTGGTAAATCTCATGGCACCACCACGGAGTGGGGGATCCATCAAGATCGTCCCGCCTGAGTGGGCAAGACATCTTATAGGCATTAATTATGGAGTTTCGGATAGTTCTAGAATAACTTTCCAAATCTCCTTTATTGTTGGGCAGCTCTTCCTCGACTCCTCGCAGATCCCCTTTCAAACAGTGGACATATTTTATCCTATCCGTTTTCCTGGGGTCACGAGTCATTGTAGAGGTTGTGAGCGCTAGTTTTATTTCGAATTTTATCCAGCGGTGGTCCGACATTGAAATATCGTCGGATACATGCCAGCCGGAAATTATATTCGAAGTGTTTATAGTAGATAGGGTAATATCTATTCGCGTTTGACTACGAGAGTTAATAAAAGTTGGTTCAGTACCTCTATTTAGAATACAGAGATTCTTGTTGGTCATATAATCATATAAAGACTTACCTCTAGTGTTAATATCTTTGCTGCCCCAGCTTACATGGTGAATCGCAGCCTATTACCAATTCAAGCTTTTGGGTGAGACAGTGTTCCACAAGGTCCTCCAGCTCCTTAGTTGGTGGTGGTTCAGCTGCGTCTGAGGGGAGGTATACGGATGCCAGTATTAACACTTTCTTTTGACCTTTCTGTGCATATTCAACCTTCACTACCGGTAGGTCGGAGGACGAAAAATGCGTCAGTGGGTAGGTCTTAAAATACCTAGGGACATATATAGCCGTCCTAGGTTGCTGATTGCTTGGGAAGCTGGAAATTAAACCTTTTGGATTATTTAGACACATTATTTTAGTTTGCCTTATCCAGTGTTCTTGGATAAGTGCTATTGTATCCTGCATCACATCCAAGTGGCGGCATAAAGTTGCCGAAGCCACTTTTTTGTGTTGAAGGTTACACTGAATAAATCTTACCTTTTCATTGTCCATCTCTGCTTGATGGTGGTGAGATGGTTTATGGTTACTTTTTAGGCCATATCCGCTTCCTCACTTGGAGGTGGGTTGACGTCGCCTGTGTCTTGGCTTAGAGCTGTTAGTTCCTCCAGGAGACTGTCGGTCGCCATCTTGGAGGATGGCTCGACAGTATCCGCAGTAGCAACAGCTCTTTGGGGTTCCTCGGATGGGAGAGGGGGATCCGTACTCGATCTCCTCCGTTCCGGGTCAAATTTCTTGGTTTTTGCAAACAATGAGGTGAACGCGTAGCTCATTCTCATTGATCGTTTTTTTAGGACTTCCATTTCCTCGTCTCTTATACCAAAGACGAAAAGGTGTCCTTTGGGATTGACCTTCGCTTCGTGGTGGAAGGAAAACCATGCATCCACCCGAAGGTCTGGGTTTTGCTTGTCCAGCCCGCGCAGCACATCCTCTTTGTCACCCAGGTCAGCGTGAGCTTCACTAGGGACCCAGAGGGTGGCTTTCGTCAGCTGGGGGAGGTTGTCGACGTGCCCACGTCGAGCTTAGCCTCCTTCCATGGTTGCAGTTGTGAAACCGTGTATTTTAGCCACTCTAGCGTTTCGTCATTATCGCAGGTGACTCTGATTATTTCTCCAGAGAAATAGGAATGGTAAGACATTTATTGTAGTGGCAACGGACTATGCAACACGGTGGGCCGAAACTGCAGCCCTTAGTAGTGGGAAAACCGAACCGGTGGCACAGTCCATCTTAAGGAATATTAAGACCAGACACGGGTCCCCTGATTTTTGTTAAGTGACAGAGGTAAAACCCTTATGTCAGAGACGGTGACAGAACTAGCAAAAAGTCATGAGCACAGTGAACCAATTCACAACAGCGTATCACTCGGCAACAAACGGTCTGGCCGAAAGACTGAATAAAACATTGACCTACTTTTGGAAAGCCAACCATATACTGGGTGTTATCTCTAAACGTGACACTATCCTCATCATATTGACAAAAGTTCTTCATACTGTTTTAAATGAAACTAACTGTTTCTAGATAATTCCATAATATATTGATAAAATGAAAGGATTTTGGCAATTGTTTCGATACTAAATATCATAGTCAGAATGGCAGAAATTACATTTCATGTGATACCTACCTGCTTTTACAAATATTGAAGATTAGATATTATTAGCCCTATGGGGAGATCCTGGATATATTTTTCCTATTTAAGATCAGAATAATTATGCAATAATACATAAAACCAGTGAAACTATATCTGCTGATCTTTACAATCATTGCATTTCAAAAGTGGAGAACTCCCTAGTTTTATCTATTCATTGAAAACTTCATATTGTGGGTTTCGTAAGTCAAGGAAGTCTATTTCTTGTTTCCTATCACTAATATGTAGTACTTCCAGTTTTGTGTTAGGTGTCAATGAATGTTCAAAGTCAAGTGGATGTTTTGCGTAGTGGGATTTCTCGGGTTGTCTTAATCTGTCTGCTCGTAAGTGTTCACTATATCTCATTCAAAAATTTCTTAGGGTTTCACCTAAATATACATCATTACATTCTGAACAATCAACTTTATATTCTTTAATGGGGATATTTTTGTTTTTACATTCAATAATTTTGTACTGACATTACTTTCTGTTTTAAAAGAAAGAAATGTGATGCTAAATATATTATTTTTGAAATATTATCAGGAATATTGACCCAGAAGGACTCGCACTGTTAGATGAAATCTAACATTTTCAGTTGCACTACACACTTTTTTTAACTCTTGTCAAATTGATTTCATATTTTAGGAATGTCTTCTGTAGAATTCCTTAACCAGTTCATGCTTGTTGGGGCATGAGCGGGGGGTTGTGATGGCTCTTAATAAACTAGAGTTAGTAATAATCTAGCCCGCGAGCGATCGAGTCGGTGGAGTGTTAGGAAAAATCTATCGGCGCGAGTAAGAACATATGTGCTTTTCTTCATATTGTTGATAATTTTTTAATTAATTAGCTGGTAAGTTTTTATTGTTTTTTGATTTTTCCTTTATTTATTTGAGCTTTTCTACAGGAAAAAATGGATTCTAAAACTGAGCAACAGCTGTTGCAATGGTTTGAAGAGATTTCAGATCATGAATGTGACGGAGCCATTGAGTCAGATTCTGACATTGAAGATGCCCCTTCTGAGCATAGTGTTCATGCAACTGACACTGAACAATCTGACGATAATGAAGGAACGGCGTTATCCCCCAGAGATAAGCAAGTGCTTATGTCACCTCAGTGGATAGGGAAAGATGGCACTACATGGCTGAAACATAAACCAGACATTCCTCCCACAAAAATACGTTCACAAAACATCATATCTAAACTTCCTGGTGTGAAGGCTGCAGGAAAAAACGCTGAAGAAGTTGCGGATTGTTGGAAACTATTTTTCCCCGATGGCCTTATTGCAGAAATTGTAGTCCATACTAACCAAAAATTAGATAAATATAAACGGCCAAGGGATTGTTATATTAATAAACCAGAAGTTATTACGTTTTACAACCTCACGAAAGGGGGAGTTGATGTCGTTGACAGAATGAAAGCCGAATATTCTGTAGCCTGAGTGTCCAATCATTGGCCATTCACTATATTCTGCAGCTTGTTGAATATTGCCACTGTCAATTCACAAATTATTTACAAAAGTAACAGTCGTATCATATCAACAAGAAGAAAATTCATTACCTTATTATCAAAGCAACTTACACGACCTCTTCTTGTACGGCGAGCTTCAATTACAACTTTACTATTCAATATTCGACAGAGAATTAAATCTATTGGAAATATAGAACCACATAATAACCCGAAACCTACAATATCTCAAAATTCTGAAGGAAAACCAAGATGTGGTTTTTGTGTGGTTAGAAAGAATAGATATGCCCAACATAAATGCCACAGCTGCCAAACTCCAGACTGTAAAGAACACACAACTAGAGCAAGTTTCATTTGTTATAAATGTGTAGATAACAACGAAAGTGACGAGTAAATTTAAATAATTATGTATTTTTCTGTGTTTAGTTTTTAGAGTTTAGAATAAATCAACTACAATCAATATTAAATAGTTTTTATCATGAAATATAAGTGTTAGAATATACCTATACGCGCGAGCTCACGTTAGAAAAAATCTATACGCGCGAGCTGGCGTAAAAAAAATCTATAGGCGCGAGTTCTCACGTCGTTGAATAGTACTCGAGTTCTCCCGGGTTAACAGCATATGAAACGGTTTTGTAATTTAAATTATGCCACTTTTTCCACATTTTTGTTGAGTAATTTATTTATAAAATATGATGGATAATCGTGGGAGGTTGCTATTTGTTTGATTGTATAAATTTCTCTATCAAAATTATAGTTGTTCATAAGAACTGAAAATGCTTTATGTATCATTTAATTAGATGCTGCTAATTTATGTGACATGGGATAATTGGAATTATACGGAATAGTCACATCAGTGTGTGTTGGTTTTCTGTAAATTGAATAATCAATAAAATTATTAACACTTCGAATTATCAAATGAAGACAATTTATTCAGTTATTTCCTTCAACTACTAATGTAAATTTTATTTTTGGATCTGAATAATTATTATGGTTCAAAAATACATCTAATTGTTGTTCCATACCAATAAAACAAGCTTGTATGTCATCTACATATCTATACCAAAATAAGATATATTTTAAGTGTTACATTCAAAGATTTTTTTTCTAAACTGCCCATAAAAGTATTTACCAAAATTTGTGATATAAGTCTTCGCATTGACAAGCCTTAATTTTGAATATACACCATATTGTCAAAAGTGGAATAATTCTGATTAATACGTACATCAAATAAATTAAGTATATCTGATGGATTAATATTTGTATCTTCTAGTTATTTTCTAACAAGTGTTAGACGATCTTTAGGAGGAATTTTAGTGAACATTTGGTAACATCAAATGAAATGAGTTTAGAGTTATCTTGTAAGTTGAATGTTTTAAATTTTTTCATTAGCTCTATAGAATTTTTAGATGGTGGTATTTAGATATATTTGCGTAATCCTCAAGTATATTGTTAAGTTTTATAGCTAATTTCTCATTACGAGTTGTACGAATTTGAGAATTAATCTTGAATTCTTCGTGTGAATTATAAATTAATCACGTTCATCTTCATCCCTATACAGTGTCGGGAACATTACGAGGGAGCATACGTTTTACCGTCAATGTGTTAGAAAGAGACAAATTACATATAAATTCAGTTTATTAATTGAGAAATAATAAGATTGTACTATACTGATAGCTTAATGCAATGAACAATAAAAAAATCCACATTACTTTCGTTTATCCCTTCATAATTAATTTACAAAGAAATAATTCAGTAGTGATAAACTAATTCACTATATCAGTTGCGGTAGTACACGCTAATATGATTTGAACAATAAATTAAAACCTACCTAGTCACTGGAAGATAGCTAAAAAATTATATTCGTCGATATTGAGGGTACAATTAATGAATATAAGCATAATAATTTTCATTAACATCATAAGGAATAATCTACGGCAACAATACAGAGTCCAAAAGCGACAATATGTTGTAATAAAACAAGTGTATTCAGTGTATCACCATTCTATTTAACAGGACATGATAAAATGAGAAATAAGTCGTATGCTAATATTTGTTCAACTGTATTCTGGTTTTAAAAATATCTCAATGTAAAACGCCTGTTTCCTACGCTCCTGATAAAACTATTTCGTTTGCATCTCTCCATTTTCTATCCACGCGTTAGATTTAATTCCAACGTAAAACGATAACCTCTCACGGCAAAAGGGAAATTATAATGGTCACATGGCGTTACCAGTGTGTTAGAGAAGGACAATCATGAGACAGAGAATTAAAAGCCAGCGTAGATTATTATACCAGACAAATACGAATCGCGCGTGCGCCTCTTGAAGATGTTTAACTTTACAATCTGGGTACTCCACTAAACGTTTGTTTGCGATTGAGTAACGATCTTTTGCAAATCTTATTAAAATGAGTATGCAAGTACACCATTAAGTGCAAATTGTAAAATGGTACTACCAGGGTCATTCATATCGAGAAATAGTAGAAAATTTGTTTATTGTGGCATTCGAAAATGCCCAACCAATTAGCGAAAAACAAGGGAGAACGGTTATAAACATTTTTTAATAGCATGGATGTGTCAATCCTACTAAATATGGACGGCGTACACAAAATCGTCAAACCCAACCCGAAAAAGAAGAAAGAGATATTTTAATTTGTGCCAGTGTGGAAAATGATCCCCTACAATCGTCCACTCATTTAGCAAAGGATTTTGATGTTGATTCGAAACCGATTCGGACTGTATTAAAAAAATGGTTATCGAAGTTCCAAACTAAAAAAGAGCCATTATATTTTTCCAGACGATCAATTTAGTAGAATGGAATTTTGTGAAATAGTTATGGAAAGAATATAATTGGACGCAAACTTTTTAAAAAATATTTTGTTCACAGATGAATCGACAAATTTACACAAATATTACAATAATAGAACTCAATATCCCCAAAAGTTAAATGTTTGGGCTGGAATATTAGGTGAACATTTAATTGGACCATTTTTTATTGACGGCAATTTAACCGGACAAAAATATTTGGATATGCTGGAAAATCAAATTACTCCTGCCCTTATACAATTAGGTGTCAACTTCAATGACATCTGGTACCAACATGACGGTTGTGGATCACATAATTATCGACTAGCAATAAATTTTCTAAATACACAATTTCCCAATCGGATAATCTCCACAAATGGTAACATAAGATGGCCCGCGAGATCTCCAGATCTGGCTCCCTACGATTTCTTTTTCTGGAGTTATATAGAATCGAGAATTTATGGGTTCCAAGAAAACAGAGCCACTTCTCTAAATGAACTAAGGGAACAAATTTTACAAATTTGTATGCAAATAACACCTGAAATGCTCATACGTGTTCTTCAAGAATTTTATAACCGTTTCGGTTACTGCTCAGCTCAAAACGGGGGTTTATTCGAACATTTGATTTAAGCTTAATTTATTACATATTATAATATTACTTTTATTTAAAAATTCTAGGCATTTTCATTAGAATACGATTTTATTTTCATTTTCGTTTTTTTCAATTGTGTGTGTTTACACAGAGAATTCGTTCTCATTTGCATTCAAACGATAAAGATACCAAAAAATTTTTTACTAACACATTCGAAACACAGCAGATGTTTCGAGAACAATTTCACGTTGCCAAATCTGAAAAAAAGTAAAGGTTTTAACCGCTTTCAAACTGAAAACTAGAACAATTTCCAGCATTACAATATAATATTCAACTAATAGATGAAATTAATTATATTTTGATCTGTTACAACCTCTTGAATTATCATAATTAAAATGTTCTTATAAACTTGTTCTCGTGTTAGACCAATGCATTTTACAATTAATATGAATATACAATGAAAATTGGCAATACTGTTGGTAGCTACAAAGATTTGTAAGAGGCCGGCGTTGTGGGATTTCCACTTATGAGATTGGGAAACACATATTATTATAAATACAAATTTTATTTCGCATGTTATGTTATTTATTCCAATACTAACCCAACTAATATAGTGAATTAGATTATTACTGCTGAATTATTTCTTTGTAAATTAATCATGAAGGGATAAACGAAAGTAATGTTGATTTTTTTTTATTGTTCAATGCATTAAGCTATCAGTTTAGTACAATCTTATTATTTCTCAATTAATAAACTAAACTGTCCACATTACAAGTCTGTATTTGCACGTCTCTCGAAAGCGGTGCTTACCAGACATACCTTTACACGTGGTGGGAGTATACTTCCACCACGCCTTTACACATATGCAGTGATTGCACGTTTTCCACTTTATGATATCCTGTTAGCAAAAAAGAATGATACACTGAATTTATATCTATTTTGTCTCTTTCTAACACATTGATGATAAAACATACGTGCCCTCATAATCTCCCTAACACTGTATAATAATTATTCCGCATTTCATATACATATTACAAATAAATCCTGAATCTGAATCGGTCAACACATCTATTTCATATTTCAGAATCTACAAAAATGAATCTTGACTTTCCTCTCATAAGGAAATATCTCATAAATTCCCAGTTGAGAATAAATAAAAACCTCATCGCTCTTCTCTCTCAAAAATAACCGTTATACGCAAGAAATCGTGTGATTCTGCCCGTACACAAATCCCACACCACGTCTTCTTCCTATCGAAACTCACGAATGTTCTACCCGCCTATTAATGATTTCTCAACCTACTAATCCTCCTCTTCATCACCAGACAGTGAGGCGAGCACGTCATATTAAAGTCACTCCTTTACCGGCAAATAGAGCGGTCTTTAATCATTAACATAATAAGTGACCTTACCTTGTGATTGGCTTAATATATATTACTAGAAAAAAGAAGAAGATATGATATTACAAAAAATTAAGCTATTATTAGCCTTATGGGGATATCCTGGATATCATTTTTCTCAATTATCAGTATAACTGTGCAATGATATAGAAACCAGGAAAACTATATCTGCTGATTTTACAATTATCACCGTTCAAAAGTGGAGAACTCCCTAGATTTATCTGTTCATTAACGACTTCATATTGTGGGTTTTTTAAGCGTCTTCCAATTTCCAATTCAATTTCATAATTCATTTAGATGAGGATAGCGAAAGCGACACTCAGCTGAATATAGAATAGAATTGTGATTTAAGAAATTACTTGGGCACTTGGGCATCTCTTATATTATGCAAAATATGATTCAAACTTCTTTAGCACATTTGATAAGCCAATACCATTCAGAGTGAAAAATATTATGATATTTCTAATAAAATTTCAAAAATAATATCTCTAGCAACATATACAACATTTCTTTTAAAACAGAGAGTAATGTGAGTATAAAATTGTTAAATGTAAAAACAAAAATACCATTATTAAACAAGTCTATTATATACATATCCAGAATATAATGCTGTCTAATTGGTCTGTCTCAGAAATTTTGAAATAAGATACAGATAAGTACACTTACGAGCGAACGCACTAAAACAATCAGAGAAATATCACTACGCAAAACATCTACTTGTCACCAAGCATTCATTGACACCTACCACAGAACTAGAAATACTACATATTTGTGATAAGAAACCCAAACTGGATTACCTTGAAGAGTCAGAAATTAGAAGACACACAATATGTAGTCGTCAATGAACAGATAAATCTAGGGAGTTCTCCAATTTTAAACTGTCTCCTTAAGTAATAAATGTAAAGATCATCAGATCGTTTCATCAAATTTGAATTTTTATTGAATTTACTCAAATTTCAATAAAGTTGTGTATCTCAAACATGATTGCGGCTCTTTTCAATATACTTGCGCATCTCATACACAATTGCAGCTCATCTATATTTATAAAACTCTCTTCAATCCCACTAATTTTTCTGAATACTTCTACAATATTTAATTTCATTTGAAAAAGTGATATGATTAGATTCCACAGAGTTCGGGTCGAAACAGCAAATTGCATTTATGAATATTCTTGTGGGGACTTTCGACCAAAAATCTGGATGAGCATTGGTACTCAAACGAACAAATTGTTTACTTCACCATGGAAATCGTATCGGTGCATATCATCATTCCATTTGATATTACTAAATTTATAATGTTTCTACCCAAACTTCGTTCATTTTTGTCAACTTGCCTCTCGTGAATTGAAATTTTGATACTGTCGCATATATTGTTCATTTACGATGAATAGACAATTATGTCATTATCAGAATAAATATTAATTTACCAACCGTGAATACAATTTATCCTCAGCAGCCAGGGCAATTTACAGCTAACGGGTTGGCAAAACTTCAAGACGTCAAATCAACTGGTAAAATTCCCTAGTTTGTTTTAACGTCTATTGACATTCGATCATCGTCTAATGTTTACAAGATTTTTTGGTGCTTTTAAATTCATTGCTGCTTTGAGATTAAAAAAAACAGTTCTTTCCATAACTAATTATTTAGCCAAAACTGCTGTGTGTGGTTAATAAAATGCCGAAGCAGCTAAACAGATGGTAACATCTTTGTTGCGCTATTTTGAACGAGAATGCCGAAATGGGGGCCCGCTTCTCCCGCTTACTGCTGTAAGAGACGTAAGTAATAGTATTCGCTATTTGTATTAATCATTATTATTATTATTACATATTTAAATGTAAATGATTATTCTTCTTCTTCTTCTTCCTCTTTAGAAGGCGTATCGCCTGTTTAGTTCCGGTTTCCTCCTCGTCTAAGGAACTCTTGCGAGGTTGACTGCCAACTATCTCGCCAACGTTTAGGTGGACGTCCAGTTGGTCTTCTGCCATGGGGTACATTGTTGCGGATTACTATGGCCATTCTGTCGGGGCCCATTCTATTGACATGCTGGTTCCATTTTCTTCTTCTCTGCCGTATCCATCTGACAACGTCGTTTGTTTGGCACTTTTCTCTCATGTCTACATTTCTCTGTCTGTCCCTCAATGTCTATCCAGTTATAATTCTTAAGGTCTTCATTTCAGTAGTTCGTAGGATTCTCTTTGTTACCGATGTTTCAGCTCTGGTTTCCGCACCATATGTCATCACTGGTCGTATGCAGGTTTTGTATATTCTCGACTTACATTCAATGCTCAAATGTTTGTTTTTCCATATGGGATATTTAAGGTGTCCTGATATTGCGGCAGCTTTATTGACTTATTTCCTTACTTCTTCTTCCAGGAATCCTGAGCTTATAATTTTGCATCAGAGGTATTCGTATGACATTATCTGATCAATAGTTTTGTTCTTTATTACCAATTTGCACCGTAGAGGCTCCTTTGTGATGGTCAAGCATTTGGTCTTATTTGTAGAACTTTGCATCTTAAGTTTTTCTGCCTGTCTGTTAAAAGCTTGCAGCTTTATTTGGAGGTCGTCTTCTGACTCTGCAATGAGTACTGCGTCATCGGCATAGCATAGTATGCTCACTTTATGTATTCCCATTAGATATCCTAATCCAGTATTCTTGGCGGTTTTTATTAATTGATCCATGATTGTGTTGAATAACAGAGGGCTGAGACTGTCACCTTGGCGGATACCAGTTGTAGTTCGGAGGTTCTGCGTTAAGGTAGAGTTTGTTCTTTTTTGGGTTGTTGTGTTTGTGTTTAAGTCCTTGATAAGTTCTGTGAGTTCATGTTAATGATTAAATGTTGTTAATGTTAGGTTAGGTTAATTAAATTTGATAATATATTATATAGAGAGTTGCAGAAGCTTTACAACTTAGCGGTATCACTATTAACCGTATTGCCGCCAAGCATAATAGAGGTGAGCAGCCTAAAAGCCCACCTAAAAAGAGAAAATGCATAAAACCTACTGTTGAAATTGATAACTTTTATCAAAATGCTTTCCAAAATGTTATATACGAAATGTTTGGAAACAGTGAGTATACTGAATTTAGTGTTTTATTTTATTCACAATTAACTAACACAATATTTTTTTAGATGAACACATAACCTTGAAAATTTTAAGAGACAAACTCCAGGAGCGTGAACTCTATAATGGTTGTTTAACATCACTCTGGAAGATAGTGAACAATATTGGATTCAAATACCAAAAAGATTATCCTCGTCGTGGTTTAATGGAGTTGCCACATATTGCATTAAAACGTATATATTTTCTACATGAATATGTCAAGATAAAAAGGAATGGTTTATATCAATTTGTGTTTTTGGATGAGACCTGGATATTTGAAGACGGTACTGTTGGACGTTCTTGGAAAGATTCTAATCATAGAAGCGTGTTAAAAACCAAAATTGGTGGTCCAAGGTAATTGAATAAACAAATTTAGCAATTAATTTATGATGTACTAAAATTCCTGCCATTTCAAGACCTTTTCAAATATTCACTAGTCACCCTATTTCATTTAAATCAATATAATTATGAATAGGTGTTTTGAGCTATGCAGTCTATCTAGGAAACCTAGTAGTAATTTGTCATTTCCTCATTGTATGTATATAGTATTGCATGCTGGTTCCTCTTCTGGATTTATTTCTGGAGCAGAGCTGGTTTTTTCTTCCAAAAAACAAGATGGTGATTACCACGGTGGACTGAACCGAGAAATTTTTTTGCGTTGGTTTGAATATCACCTTTTAGTGAACTTGGAAGAACCTGCTACAATTTTAGTGGATAATGCAAGTTATCACAGTGCAGTGATCAATAAAGTACGACCAACAGCTATCAAAAAGGCTGATATACAGAACTGGTTGATACAAAATGATATTTCTTTTGAAAATACTTTCCTCAAAACCCAATTATCGAATTTAGTACAACGGTAAGTTGATATAATGATTTTTCAGTATATTATGGTAATACTTAGATAACTTATTTTGTTTAAAGATATGCATTTTTGTAGGAATAAACCAAAAACAGTATATGAAGCTGACACATTATCTGAAAAATATGGTCACAAAGTGCTTCGACTCCTCCCTTACCCCTTTATGTTCAACCCAATTGAACATATTTGGAGCATAGTTGAAAAATGTTATAGAGATCATGTGGGAACTGATAGTTCTTCAACAGAACAAGCAATAGGTGTATGGAAAAAGTCTTAAGAAAAAGTGACTCCTGATATTTGGTCAAAGACGGTAGAGCACACTGAAAAAATTATACAAGATAGGTGGGATAAAAAAGTAGTATTTGATAGACAGGATGTGCCTCCAATTATTATTAATTTTGACAGTGACGATGAAGATAGTGATGACTTTGTAGAGGAGTAGTGGAAATCTTGTGTTTCATTTTTTGTATATCTTTATACAAGTTGCTTCATTTCCACCTTTTCAAAATCACTAATAACTATTATTGAATTAATTAGGTACAGTTATTTTATAATACACAAATTAAAACAACGACCACAGTATCTCTACATAAATAATACTGATAGAACTGGAGATTTTTTATTTTTATATCTTATAACAAAATTTTATTTTGTGTATCTACATTTTTCTTTTCCATTCTATTAGGCTTATTTCCGAATGAAATAGGGCTATTTATTATTTATATGATATTGGTTCGGGAGCATGAGACTTTCTCTACTCTTTGAGTTCTGGCATTGTTTGGATATATTTCGCTCATTAACAATAAAAAGAAACACAAAACACAATATTTTCAATCATTCAATTTTATAATGAAATTTTTTATTTAAATATATTTTTTAATCAATATGGTTACGCCTATGGAATTTACCAACACAGAATCATAAAGAATATATACTATCTTATGCGCATGCCCAACTAACAACGAACATATTCGAGACGGAACGAACGTTTCTTAACGACGCTCTGCACATGCGTGAATATTAAATACATAGCATCATTGTCGTTATAGCAATGCTGATGGATTCACATAAAAGAATTTACGTTGAGAATTATATACATACACAAAATAAATTGTTGGAAGAAATAAGTTACAAAATTTATATATACAAATGGACGTATTATGTGAATGAAATAAGATGCATATTTCTTATATGATTTGAAAATACGTAAGTACAAGCATTATTATATCATAGAATGGGCCTTTTTCAATAATATTTAGAATTGGTCTAGTGAATAAAATACATAAAGTTTTTTTTCTTTTTATAGATCGATCATAAAGACGCAAGAATTCTTATATATACATGAAAATAGTCACTGAATTAATACTCAAAAGTTATTATTCTTATTATTGGCCCATAATATCTAAAGAAGCACTGACCTGATGCCTGGAATTCTGGATATATCCCGTCTGGATACAGGACTACGTCCTCCGAAGTTCTAGCGGTTTGATTCGTTGAGAAATTTGGATATTCTCACGGGAAAAACTAGTTTCAAACAATGTAAGTGTTCTAGGATTTGTATTTGTTAAGAATCTGTAGCTTTTATCATGAAAATTTTGTAATTTCACTTAAAACTTCGGGAAAAGTTCCTTATCACATCCTCACTATTTCGACGCCAAGAACCAACTCTCAAAGCTTCTATTTGATTGTCAATTTTTTAATCAACAACCAATATATTGTTTCTAAGCTCACTAATTATCAATAAGTTTTTTGTTAAATTTTATTTAATCGAAATTTGTCATGTCATTTTCCACAAATCACATTATTTCTGGAGATGTCGAACTATTTTCACAATTGCTACACTTTAGGAAGTTTTTTGGAAACATCTATAAATGTAAATTCCACCCGAAAAGAATCTGTTTTCTTTTACTGTCCAACTAATTCCAATAGAACAACTCTTTTTCTGATAGTCAAATTCTTTTTATATGTCGACATGACAATGTCTAGTTTTGTTTTGACATATCTATATGATAATTTGAAAATAATATTTATATTTATGAACATAAATTCTTCTATAATATCTTTTGCTTTGATTATTTATACTATTTAAATTCTCTAGTAGCAAATATTTCTTTGAATCCATCATCATTTAATATTCATTAATTTTATAAAATTTTATATACATTATGACATATAAATTATCTTTATGTCTTGATATTTTTCTATAATAAATTTATCTATTTCTTAATACTAAATAGGAAATTGATTTATATTATTATTGTTTCAACTAATACTTATTAAATTGTATATAACTAAAACTCGTTTCATTTCAGGTGAAACAGCTGATTTCTTCATGACAACTAAACATCCATATTTGGGCAGATTCCATGTTCTCTATTATACTTGTTAAGCATTTTCTAACTTAAGACAATTATTAAGGTAATTTCTTTATTTTATTGTTGTTCCCTTAATTATTATAAACAAATGATTTGATATATTCTGATTTTATATGCATTTTTACTTATGATTGTGTTTTTTTAATGTGTTTTTAACTACATAGTTTCAATTCATTTCAAATAATAAGCAACATATTTTCAAACAGCTGATACTCTTTCGTATATAAGATATATGGTTCAATATGTATATATACAGGGTGTCCCGGGACTAATGGGAAAAAAGTCAGGAGCGTATAATCTGAGCTAAAATAATGTTAGTACTTCATATAAACTTTTACTATGCAGGCCCTCGTTTTCGAGTTATAGGCCTCCAAAATTTTAATTTTGAATTTGGTTTTTATTTGTATTTTTTGTACTAGTTATTTGATCTTTATAAAATTTACGGCAAAGCTATAATGTATGTGTATGTTTATTTTGGTAAGGTGAACAGATTTACAGTAGTGCATTGAAGCCAGGGACGGACTACTCGCTATGGTTAGTGATCCAAAAATTTTGCAGGTATGGCACACCCTGTATGAAATTATCGAAATTCACTTCCCCACACATTAAGCTAACGCAAAGGTACTCTTGTTGGAATTCGATAAAATAAGCCGTTTGGCTAATATTTACAGTTTTATTAATGCACTACGTACCAGTTTACGCATTCACCATTTTTATAAGTACACAACGAGGTAAAACTAACTTTTAATAGATGTCCAAAATTTACCTAGAGTACTAAAAAAAATAATTTAACGATAGCAGAAGATGAAAAACATTAACGACTTATTAATTGGAAAGTTGGTAAAAACTTTTTATAAGTGTTTTTACCGTTTATCAAGTTACCATAGGATTAGTTGTCAAACGTTGTGTAGAATAGTTCGTAGTCAGTCCTTGTCAATAATTCATAAGTCCTTAATTTAACAGTTACAATAGCAGAATTCGCTTTTATTGAGTACGCAGATAAACATCTAATGTATGGACTGGCTTCTGGAAACTGTTTAGAGGCCAAAAGGCTTTATGAAGAACATTTTGCAAACAGAGCATTGCCAGACAGACGAATGTTTGGGCGTATTGATCTCAGGTTACAAGAAACAGGTATGAATAAGTAAATGTAATTTTCCATGTATACAAAACAAAATTTTAAATTTTAGGAAGATTTTCACCAGAAAAAGCTGGAGAAGGTCCAGTACGAAGCATACGTACTGTGGCAGTTGAACAAGACTTGTTAAATGCAGTTGATAATGAACCATCGAGTTTTAGAAAATTATCAAGAGAACATAACGTCTCGAAATCAGTTGTTCATCGCGTCCTAAAAAAACAGCTGTTATATCCTTTTCACATGAAAAAAGTACACCTTATGACAGTGGCTGATTATCCTGCTCGACTTGAGTATAGTCAGTGGTTTCTGCGACAACAACAAGCAGACAACACATTTATTAGTAACGTTCTCTTTACGAACGAACCGGGTTTCACCAGAGATGGAATCATAAATTCTCATAATATGCATTTATAGGATGATGTGAATCTACATGGCATTATCCAAACTAGGATCCAGCATAGATTCATGGTTAATGTTTGGCAGGAATAGTTGGCAATAATTTGATACAGCCATACTTTATTGGCGGTACTTTGACCGGTCAGAGATATTTGTAGTTTTTTGCAAAATGAGTTATGGAACCTGTTTGATGATGTGCTACTACAAACTCGTAGGAATTTATGGTTCATGCATGATGGTCCCTCCTCATTTCAGTTTAGATGTACGACAGCATTTACACACAAGGCTTCCTAATAGATGGATTGGTCGTGGAGGCCCTTTTCAATGGCCACCGCGATCAGGAGACGTTAATCCTATGGATTTCTTTCTCTAGGGTTATCTCAAAAGTAAGGTATACGCAACACCTGTGCAAACAAGGCAAGATTTAATAGACAGAATTGTGTTACACTGCAATGTTATTAGAAATAGTGTGAAATTGCTCTTTCAAATGCAAAGAAACAACCTTCGTAGACTTAGAATGTGCGTGGAAGTGGGAGGAGCTCATATTGAACATTTATTAGAATAACGTTAGTTTTTGTTGTTGTTTAGGAATTAGTTTTAGTCTAATGTTTTATAACTTGTGTTTTTTGAGGTTTTCTTAATGGTTTAATAATGTTATGTTCGTAATTTTGATTAAAAGCAAGTAAATTCTGGACATCGTATTAATAAGTTAGTTAGGTAGATTTGTACGTAGTGCATTAATAAAACTGTGAATATTAGCCAAACGGCTTATCTTATCGAATTCCAACAAGAGTACCTTTTCGTTAGCTTAATGTGTGGGGAAGTGAATTTCGATAATTTCATACAGGGTGTGCCATACCTGCAAAATTTTTGGATCACTAACCATTGCGAGTAGTCCGTCCCTGGCTTCAGTGCACTACTGTAAATCTGTTTACCTTACCAAAATAAACATACACTTACATTATAGCTTTGCCGTAAATTTTATGAAGATCAAATAACTAGTACAAAAAATAAAAATAAAAACCAAATTCAAAATTAAAACTTTGGAGGCCTATAACTCGAAAACGAGGGCCTGCATAGTAAAAGTTTATATGAAGTACTAACATTATTTTGGCTCATATTATACTCTCCTGACTTTTTTCCCATTAGTCCCGGGACACCCTGTATATATAATATATATCTATATATATAAGAGTATATATATATATATATATATATATATTGAGCTATTTTGATAGACCTTAAAAGATATAATCCCAACAATTTTAAGAAAGTTAGATAACTTTCAATTGAATTGTATATTCTAAATTAATTTAGAAACACTCTACCCTGTATAAAAAGTTGAGTTTGGAAAAGGTTTTGAATATTTAGATAATTTCAAAAGACAAATAGAATTTGTACTAAGGAAAATAAAGATAAAGCTCCAATAAATTTAAATAAATGAGTATTATCATAGCGACAAAGAACAATATGCATAGAATCCTATCCTGTATCAAGATACAACATATCTATTGGGGAAAGAAACACTCAGTAGACGAAGAACAACAATATACTAGCTGTTACAATTTATTATTATGATGTATATTGTAAACATAATTTCAAAAATTTCATTTCAATGACAATACACACCAACAGTGTATGAATCTGTTCAAATATAAAGTGTATGATAGGAAACTCAAAACTGCAAACATTACTCTGTTTATTTGTAAAGTATTTATAAAATCTAAAGGAGAATCATATTTATTTTAATGAAACATGTATGTAACAATAGTAACAATCCAGCTTATATTGCAAATTAAACAGGATTTGTAAGAATAAATGCAATATTTGCAAAAATATAGCTGTATGATATTTTTGTATTTAGTATAGGTATTATGAGGTTAATGTTTCCTAGAAAAAATTAATGTAAATCGATGTATCAAAGCACAATAATATTAGTTAAGAAAGGTATTCGTAAAAATGTAAAATGTTGTGTGGAAATAATAAGTTAGTGACGCGGAAATTCGGAAAATCGAAATTTTCAGTGCGGGAAAATTAGTGGAAAGAAACATGATGAATGGGACATCATTAAAAAGAGAATTTTATGCAGAACATGGCAAAAATAATGGTTTTACACATTCTCAATGAAAAACCATCATTCTTCTAGAAATGTCTTTTTTACATAAAGTTGGCTATGAAATAAGCCAATATTATAAATAGGAGTGACAAGTTCTAGAATTATTATTTTTTTGATCGACGTAGAATCCACGTCAGGAGAAAAGTCAATTTTGGAACCTGGACGCTTTGTGATGCTGGGAGCGTGTGCTCTGATCGATACCGTCGATAATGCTAGAAAATTATCAAATGTGAGTAATTTTTTTTAAATACTAAATCGTACGTACCTTTTCAATGTGCTGCGAAAAAGACACTCCAAGGATTGTTTCATATCAGGTGATAAATAAATCACAAAAATTTGGAGAAGCCATTTTGGCAAACTCCATTTTTTCACAAGTTTTTGAACAGTCAGACTTTTGAAATCAGCTGTGAAATAAGCTCCGTTCTTGTGATGTAAATATTTAAGAACCATGAACCCAAACGTATATGATCGTTCGACATAGCGAGACGTAACAAAATTATGTTCGTTTATGTGCGCCCACTATTTTTAAAGAAATTTCTATTTATCAATGTCTTTTCATAATTTATATCGTTCTGTTTTTTTATATTGTTTATATCATTCTCCAAGTTCTCTGACTATTCTCTTTTGTTAATAAAGTTTTATATTGTGTTATATTTTATTTCTGTTTGTTGATTTCACCAATAGATGTCATTTCAACACATATCCACAGTAAAGGAAATAACCTACGTGAATACCAGATGTCTCTATGCATTTACGAGGGAAGTTCAATATTGTTACCTTTTCTCGATTCAACTTTTGATTTAATATTTGAGCTGGCTAGGGAAATTTAATAAATGAATAATAGTTTTTCAAGATTTAAATATAAAATTTTAAATAATAAAATTTCTACTCTTTCTAACATTAAGCTAAAAGGAATAAAAATCTAAACTAATAATAAAACAGTAGCTATATTGTTATCTAAATATACTGTTGTTAATAATTAATGGTAAAATTAAAATAACAGTATAATATATATATATATATATGGGATAGTCTTTGCTGACTAGTTAGGAATGAAACTAGTGAATATTGGGGAATCGCAGCAAGAAAATGGAAAGGTATACTCTTAGAGGAAAATGCCCAAGCTTTCGAGGACAATCATCCTCGAAAGCTTGGACATTTTTCGCTAAGAGTATACATTTCCATTTTCTTGCTGCAGTTCTCCAATATTCACTAGTTTTATATATATATCTATATATGTATGTGTTATAACGGAATTTGTAGCACGATGGACGATGGAGGGCGTATTTTTCGACGAATCGAAACCAAACTCGCTACAAAAATCGGTTAGACCAAAATCTTGGAGGAGTTCGTTAATGAGCCAAATCGGCCAAGTAAAAACATAATGGCGGCCTGTCAAATTTGAAAAAAAATCGTATTTCCTTTGTTTTTCATTCGACGCAAAAAAGTTATTGAGCTTTTTTATAGACTTAAAACGTTCTACAACTTTTGTACTCAACATTTTTCTCTAAATCATATATTGAAACATTTATTTAAGAAAATTCACAAATTTACCAGAATTTTTCTTTATTTCTTGTTTTTGATTTGATGCCAGAATGTTACTTTGGTTTTTGTACATCTCAAAACATTCTATTACTTTTTTATCTAATTTTTTATTTTGGGTTTTATGCAAACATGTTACTGAAATAAGCCTGTCCAATTGGTCCTGTGCCATTGGGATTTATTTTTATAATAAATATAATAGATATTGTATGAAGACACAATATTCAAATTTGCATGAAGATGATTACAGCTTGTATTGATTCCTTTTAGCGTAAACTATGGCAGTGCTCTTGAATATGATTCTATAGAGCACAGAATAAGGTATAAGGATCTTCAGTTCGTCATTCAACCATCTTCTTTGTAAAATAATTAAATGTTAATTCGAATATAGAATGACTGGTTACTGTTTCATGTATCTTATCCATAGTTTTTCATGAATAAATATTTATATTAAATTAATCTAGCCTATCAGAAAAGCCTTTAATTTTTAATTAATATTTTTGACTCACGCCCTACGAGGCACGGAACAATGAAAAAGAAGAACTGTCAATCTAACATCAGATTGACTTTTCTAGTTTTCGTTAAGTAAAGGAAAAAACTACAGCTTGGCAACATCACCATATTTTGTTCTGCAACGTAATCGTCTTTTTATCGTAAATAAACTATATGTAACATTCTCGGAATATGAAATCCACCATTAATTATATGTGTTTGTCATAATCTGTTCCTGAAAACCAAACACTCATCCAAATGAATCCCATTTTGCTACCAAAATGATCTGCAAAGACCGCAAAAGCGATTACTCTTGCAAACAAAACTATTTTCATTAGTTAAATTACTTCATTAACAGCTCTGTGGGAAGTGGGATAGAAATGGAATAAAACCGTCCCTGTTACAGTAATCAAGCGAATATTTAGAGGATTGCATGATAAATGGTAAGTCAAAATATATTAGGAAATTGGTGTTTCTAAACATATAAAATCAGTGAGTGCAATACTTACTCCAATTAAAATAAGATTTCTGAAGAGACTATTATTTTATGCTCTTTGACAAGGACGCTAGACAATAGAGTATTAATATGGTGTAGTTAGGGGTAATGTGGCTATTATGGTATACTGGCTATGATGGCATATTGGCATTTTCTCCTATTACATGAAGCTAGGAATGATACTATAGACAGCGAACAATTAATTTGGTTAGTTTACATACTTTGTCTAACGGGTTCGTGTCATCGCCACTTTTTTTCGGAGACAAGGCAGAAACTTATGTATTAGTGATGAAAAAAATATTTTGGGGTAAGGATATATCCTATCAATAGATTTGGCAATAAGAAATTCATTGTTTCCGTGATATACAGTAATAGGGGTATCCTAAGCTTTAATTTCCATGTGGCTGCAAGCCCTAAGTTTGTTCAATTTATTGTGTTTTCAAAAGCGTCCTTTTCCTAGATAAATGCTACAAACTATGGATTTACCTGAAGGACAAAACAAGATCAACGTCAGACATTGTCCCAAATTGACATGCAGTATGCAATCGAAGCAGTAGTGTCGAAACAAACGGGTTGGCTAACAGCTACAAAAACATTTGGGGCTAAAAACGCGGGTACAATACTACAAGTAAGTAACGTCGGTTTATTGGGAGACTCAGTATCTGTATGTCCAAAAGTGGTTGAAGTTGAGCTATTTGGTAATAATAAAGCTCTTAAAACTGTTTTTTTGGGCTAATTTTTTTGGATCTAAGGAAACTTGCACACTTGTCCCCTAAACTGAATTTAAAGCGCAAATTTGATAAAGGAATTAAAATGGCAGGATGGTTGCAGGAATTTTTGAAGCGCAACCCGTCTATAAGTGTAAGAATTCCGTAAGCAACTTCGTTGGCAAGGACTGTCAACAAATTGAAAAACACCGACTATTTTGAAAGACTTTGTAACCACCCAAAAAGAGAAAGGAGGGGGATGAATAGGGGCTGAGTAACTCTGCTTCTCTCATCCATAAATATTCACCTTCACGTTCACGAATATAGCTCAGATTAAGCTGCATCACGCGAAGGGAGTTTCAGCCGTGATTGCAAGGTTGTTCGCTAGACTACAACTGGATATTGTACTGATCCAAGAACCATGGATCAACAAAGAAGGCCTAATCAAAGGTTTGGCATGTAAGGATTCTAAATTGATTTATGATCAAAGGCAAGTATCTCCGCGTGCCTGTGGAACCATAAGAAATAACATTAAATATATTTGTGTTTCGGAATACGTGTCACGGGACCTTGTTCCAATCATGGTTCACGTCAACATTGGGGGTATCGAGCGAGACATCGTCAATGCCTCTGCCTACTTTGCTGGAGACGGGCCGATGATACCGCCAGTAGATGTACAAGAGCTAGTGAGACACTGCGATAGCAGACGGCTGCCAATTATAATTGGTTGTGATGCCAACGCACACAATACCGTGTGGGGAAGCACCAATAACGACGCAAAAGGTGTGTGTTCATTAGAATATCTCTTAGCAAATAACCTTGAGACCTTAAACGTGGGGACAACCCCCACTTTTGTCACGAGAGTAAGAGAAGAGGTCTTGGACGTAACAATTGTTAATGCTGCTGCTAGGAAAAATGTAAAAGATTGGAGGGTGACGAGCGAACCATCACTTTCCGACCATAGGATCATCGAGTTTAGGATAGAGGGAAATATCACCTCGATTCCTACAATTCGAAATCCTAGAAATACTGATTGGTCTCTTTACAAGACCAATCTGGAGGACCATTTGGAACACGTCGAAGTGAACGGGGTAAATCACCCGCACTACGACCTGGAACAAAGAGTCGAACAGATCAGTGATGCAATAATGGAAGCTTTTCATTCCAGTTGCTCACTCTCAAAAGCTCGTTCAGAAAAGGATGCTCCTTGGTGGAATGAGAACCTGTCAAACCTCAGAAAAGATGTCCGTCGCCTTTTTAGTAGAGCCAAACGTGACGGCAATTGGCAGAGGTACACTGAGAATCTTACTAAGTACAATAAAGAGATTAGGAATGCCAAAAGGCTTAATTTTCAAGCCTTTTGCAAAAATATCACGTCCACTCACACTGCGGCCAGACTACAGAAGGTCATGGCAAATGGGGGAACTAACCCCACAATGTCGCTGAAAAAGCCAGACGGATCATACACGGAAGGTGAAGGGGAACGATCGATTCTTCTTCTTAAAACCCAATTCCCAGGTAGTGAACCAGCAACATGTACCGAAATAGCAATGAACTACACCAAAAAATCCCGCAAGGAAGATTGAGACATTGCTAAAAAAATATTTACCAGACCACGGCTGGAATGGGTAATGAGTACCTTTCAACCATCACCAGGAGTGGATGGAATATTTCCAGCACTCCTACAGCAAGGGATAGAGGAGATTCTTCCTCACCTGCTGAAGATTACAAGAAGCAGTCTAGCAGTGGGTCTAATACCTAGAAAATGGAGAAGTGCAAGGGTAACCTTCATACCAAAAATAGGGAAAAAGATGGGACTGATCCCTGATCTTTTAGACCCATCTGTCTAACATCGTTTCTACTCAAATCGATGGAGAAAGTAGTGGATAACTACATAAGAATAGAGAATCTGGAGAAGATACCACTCCATAAATGTCAGCATGTATACAGAGCGGGTCAATCAACTGAGACGGCTCTGTATCAGCTGACAGAAGTCATCCAGAGAACTCTGAACAACAATGAAATCGCAATGTGCGCATTCCTGGATATATCAGGGGCCTTTGACAACACAACTCATGTGTCTGTCAAAGAAGCACTAAAAAGGCGAGGAGTGAATGGAACCATTGTGAAATGGATGTATGAGTGGTTGACAACGAGGATAGCTGAGATACAGGTGGGGAATCAAACCATGTCAGTTAAAGCCACTCGGGGGACACCTCAAGAGGGAGTGATATCTCCCCTTCTATGGAACTTCGTAGTAGATGAGTTGCTCTACAGGCTAACGGAGCTTGGCTTCGAATGTATGGGCTACGTCGATGACATTGTTTTAATAGTCAGAGGCAAATTCGAGAGCACCTTGTGTGATTTATCACAAAAGGGACTCAGAATTATTGAGCAATGGTGCTTGTCAGTGGGACTAAACATTGATCCAAGCAATACCATAGTAATTCCATTTAATAAGCATGTTGAAATAAGTGCTAGTGAAGAAATGAGAGCTTTGATGGCGTGCAGAAATCTAGCTGGTAAGAGGTGGGGCTGTAACCCAAAAATACTGCGATGGATGTACGCCATGATTGTGAGTCCAGCAATTACGTATGGGGCAATAGTTTGGCACACAAAAGCAAGTCAGTACAGTACGAGAAAAACCCTCGATAAAGTTCAAAGGCTTGCCTGTGTGTGCATCACTGGAGCTATGAGAACGTGTCCAACTAGGGCACTTGAGATCATTACAGATCTGACACCTTTACATCTGGTGATAGAAAGATCTGCCCAACAGGTAATTCTTAGAATATTTAGGGAAGGTTCAGGCAATGAGATTATTAAAAATCAGGGAGCTTGGCTCTCTGTGACAAAATACACCTCATTAGCGAATCTTCCCAGTGACGAAATTATCAGGAAAGTGAGCATCGAAAAGAATTTCACCACGATGCTTAATACGAGGAGAGACTGGGAAAGGGAATACACCACGCAAACTCTCAAAGAAAACACCATTAGATGGTATACGGATGGTTAAAAAACTACCATTGGAGCAGGCGCTGGAGTATTTGGGCCTGGAACCAGATACTCATTATCGTTATACTCCTTCCCGAGCGTCTTTCAGGCAGAAATACTTGCTATCGAAAGATGCGTGGAAATGAACCTAAAAAGAAACTACCAGAAATATGACATAACGATCCATTCTGATAGTCAAGCAGCTATCAAAGCATTGAGCTCCCATGTCATTAACTCAAAGTTTGCATGGGAGTGCCGAAGAAAACTTGATGAATTAGGCTAGAATAAGAGGGTCTCTTTAGTCTGGGTTCCTGGCCACTCGGGAATCACGGGAAATGGTGAGGCCAATACACTTGCCAGAAAAGGAGCACAAATGCCCCTCATTGGCCCGGAGCATTTCTGTGGTGTAGCAAAATGCTCCTACAAGAAAGAGTTTCGAAAGAAAGACGAAACCGAAAGAGAGGCACTCTGGCGGTGCTTTCCCGGGTTGGAACATTCCAAAAAGTTCCTGGGGAACTTTGACACTGCTAGATCCAAAAAATATTTGGACCTCAGTAAAGATAAGCTACATCTCCTCACGGGCTTTCTTACATGACACTGCCGCCTTAGGAAGCACTTAATGAGAATAGGTCTAGCAGATATTGACGAGTGTAGATTCTGTGGGGAGCAGGATGAAACTCCTGATCACCTAGTTCTGGAATGCCTCGCCATTGCAAGCCAACTCAAGAAATGCTTTGGACAAGAAACTTGTAAGAGTGAGGACCTAACCTCGTTGAAGCCGTCCCAAATACTAGAGTTCACTAGAACCTTGGAACTGGAAGGCGAGCTGTAGTAGTAGCGAGAACAGCTCTGATAGGGGTGGCACAATAAACCTTTGGTTTCAGTGCACTGTAACCCCGTCAAAATCTAATCTAATCTAACCACCCAAACTACTCACTAGCTTCGCTAGTATCGACCCTATGGGCTGCAGGTAAGTCCAGCTGCCCCAGTGACAACCTTTCAGTCGTTCAACTCACTTAGTCGATGAGTGGGATTGAGTTCTATGAGATATTCGGGATGCTATCATATGAAATGGGCGCCAACCAGGAGGGCTATCCTTGATCCTTTGCAACCTTCCGAATACTTGCTAATATTGTTGTTGTCGCAGTAATTGATGGAATGCTGTATGCGGATTGGTTAATTGTGATAATAGCGAGTACTCGTTACGTTGCGAATGGTCAAAAATTAGCCCCCTCGTTTCTAAAATTACCAACGTGTTTTATTGTCCTGTAGTAGGTGACTAACGATAGTATATTGAGTATTGAGAACGGTAAGGGTTGTTTACCGGTCAACAGCAATGTTTGGAGGCTGAGCGTAGCGAAGCCTCCAATTTTGCTGGAGATCGGTAAAACCTTTAACGTTCGAGATGCTTATACAATTTTTTGCGCAATAGTATTGAAATAAATTTCAAATTCAATAATTCAAATTTCTTTGCAATAAACGGAAAGTGAAAAACATTTAAGCTTCTCGATCAGTTTAAAATATATTTGCAATTTAGTATAAAGTAGGCGGTTGCCAACTTGCCAATGATATAATTTAATAATCGTTGGGCAGTTGCTAAGTGTTTCCAAGATATTATTTATCAACAAACAAATGCATTTACTTCGATCTTGAATTTTCGATTAATTTACTAATATAAAATGAGTGAGAGTGATACTGAAGTAGAAAAAGCGTGGCAAATAGGATGTGAAGCAATAATCCCAGAAAACCCAGGAATCGCTATGAATAAGTCTACAAAATGTTTTAGAATGTATGGCTAAAACGTCTAATGTTAGTTTACTTATCACTTTGTTGAACATTTCGCAACACTGTTATTTTTTTGAATCAATGAACCAAAACAACTTAAATTGCTTTGTTATATATATAGTATTAGGAATTTTCTGTGGGCACATATGTTTAAGCGTCAATGTGTTAGAAAGAAACAAATACATATAAATTCACTGTATTATTCATTTTTGCGAACAGGATATCATAAAGTGGAAAACGTGCATTGCATGTCCATAACGACGATCTGTCACAAATTCTTTGTGGGTACTAACAGGATAACGGAAACAGTGTTGCCAACTATCATTGTATATTTATATTTATTGTAAAATGCATGCATTTTAATTATGATAATTCGAGAGGTTGTAACAGATCAATATAATTAATCCGATCTATTTCTTGAACATTTTATTGTTATGCTGGAAATTGTTCCAGTTTTAAACTTGAAAGCGGTTAAAACCTTTACTTTTTTCAGTTTCGGCAACGTGAACGATGTCGATGAACACTTGGTTGATATTTGTCTGGTAGGTACCGCTCTCGAGAGAAGCACGCGCGAATAGTATATTCTAGTATCCTTATTTCAACTGTCATAATCTACGTTGACTTTTGATTCTATATCTCACTATCGTCTCTCTCTAACACACTGGTAATGCCATGTGACCCTCACATTTTCCCGTTGAGTATGAAAGGATTATCGTTTTACGTTGAAATAAAATGGAGAATAATTTCTGTTATTAATAAAAAGGAATATTATATGGGCACTTACAGTTCTAACGTGTAGATTGAAAATGTAGAGAGGAGATAGATGAAAATAGAAGAATTACGGCTGTAGACGAAATCGTTTTATCAGGAGCGTAGGAATTACAGGCAGTAATCGTTCAGAATTGAATATTTTCTATTTAATAACATGTAGAATATTTAATTATTGAGTTGCAATTATGAATTGCTTCAAAAATTATCTCATTTGATGTCAATATCGTAGATTTATTGTTTTCCATGATATGACCATTAAAACTAATAAATTATTAACATATTTTTAGACCCTTTATAATGATTGGAGTGATATTTGAGAAACAATTTGGGCAACGAAAATGGTTTGGCATATTATGATACGCTGTTAAAGAAAATATGTGATACACGGAATTAACTGCCATTTGCCTCTCGAGGGCGGTACCTACTATACGAATATCAACCAAGTATTCAGCGACATCTTTCACGTTGCCAAATCTGAAAAAATACCGGTTTTAACCGCTTTCAAACAGAAAACTAGATCAATTTCCAGTATTACAATAATGTTCAACAAATAGATCGCATTAATTATCTTGATCTGTTTCAACCCCTCGAATAATCATAATTAAAAGCTTCTTATAACTTGTTGTCGTGTTAGAACAATGCACTTCACAATTAATATAAATATACAATGAAAGTTGGCAACACTATTTCTGTTATCCTATTAGTACCTACAAATAATTCGTGACACATTGTCGTGATGGACATGTATTACACATTTTCCACTATGATATTCTGTTAGCGAAAAAGAATAATGCACTGAATTTATATGTATTCATTTTTATCTAAATCATTGACACTTGGACATATGTGTTTATGATTATATTTCAAGTTGAACTTCGTCAACTGGCGTAGACATAATGGTTATGAATATATTGAGCTTCGGTGGTTTCAGATCGGAAGACACTTTATGGTTCTATGTAATGAATATTCACTTGGCTCGTATACAAACTAAGTAACAATGTGTTAGACTTAGTATCTCTGATTGTTTGACTTTGAGTGAAGTTACTTCGATATGTAACGACCACTCGATGAACTCGATTGAGCGTTGAATTGAGTTATGAACTAACTTGAGTATTGAACTGATTTCGTTATTGAGTGTTGAACTCGCTTCGATGAGTATTAAAAACTGACTTCGTTATTGGGTGTTGAACTCGCTTCGATGAGTATAAAAACAAATTTCGTTATTGAGTGTTGAACTCGCTTCGATGAGTAGTAGAAACTGACTTCGTTACGTTGTAAGACGTGTTAAATAGAAATCTGCAAGGAGGGTGTTCACACGTGGATTAAGTCGACTGAATGGAAATAAACATTTCATATTGGCCAGTATCATTTGACTCGTCAGGATTATCGACAAGAATCAACAATTGACGCCTCAAATGGATATTTCAATTTCTATTGATTACTCCGATAGCAAGACCGTCCTATTGTAACATTATCACTCAGAAAGGTAATTCAAACGTTTATTACAAGCTTCCGACCATGGACCATAAAAATTCACGCACAATGTGACAGTAAGTTACAATTATAGTTTTGCTTTAGGGTTTTTACAATACAATAGATAATAGTGTGAAACGTGATATTTTCCAAAATTTTTAACATAACTATAGGATTTCAAACACAATGCGACAATATGTCTCTCACGACTATAAAAATGTGTTGTTTCGATGCTCCATCAAAACTATTTACAATTATTATTGCGAAACGTGATATTTTAAAAGTATTTAACAAAAGCTGCGAATAAAATGTAACTACCCTTTGAATTTACAACAATACAAAAGATCTATCAATTCTTTAACACATTTTTACGGCCCTAGCAACTGAAATGAATTTACGCCATAAATATATACAATGACGAAAAGAAGTAACATACAAATATCTTACATATTTTAAAAGCATCGTAAACAATGTAATTCAAGATTTTCTGATCTTGAACAATATGTGACCACAGAAAATTTCTAATACTGTATAGTTTTCTAGGTAACTATTGCGCTTAAAGGAAATGATATTGCCTAATAATTTTAATGTAATAAATTAAGCGTAAAATTTTCACCGTTGGAAAAACGTTAAAGTAACCTTATTTTTCAAACGTTTCAGTAACTTTAAATGTCCGACGTTTGAGAATTGTTATTATAACGGCTATAAACGTTCAACCTTTAAAAACCGTTTCTGTGCTACCTGGATTGTTGACACTTAAAAGACACGGTAGGAGTTAGCAACTGTGGCAGAAAGTTATTAGTAAATTTGTACCATGTTTCCAATGTATCTTGGAATTACTAAGAAACAGTTAGTTTCATTTAGAAAAGTATGGAGAACATTACGATACTATGTCTTCTTCAACTTCCAAACTAAACAATAATCTGTAGAATGACATATTGGACAGATACAACGTTGGTTATCCCTTGTTCAGACTGATACCCGTAACTTTGAAATGACAAGATGCCACTGGTTAACAAATGAAATTGGATGGAATTTGTTTGGTAGAATTGTTATTGTTGTATAAAAAAGGTTACATTTCATCACTTCACTCGATTTACTCTTAGTTTAAAAGCACACACACACACACACACACACACACACACACACACACACACACACACTTAATGAAACCATTTTAGTGAAATTAGTGCGGAACAAAGTAATGGAGAATTGAACATTTATGTGATAAATGGTTTTGCTATTTGTTGAGCCGTCGTCCCAAGTAACAATATCTCGGTTATTTTCGGAGCACACCACATTAATACATAGAGATCCAGTGAAGAGAGGAAATTTCTTGTACTTCATAACTTTGCCGTCAAACACTTAAATAAATGTGGTAAAATTTAGAAATACCAGATTTAAGTATTGAAGTTGAACTTCTCCATTAAATAATAGTTATTCACGTAATTAATGGGATATGGACATTATTAACCCATTAACGCCCAAATTATTTTTTTGTCGAAATTTTCTGGAAAAACTGAATTTTCTGCGTCTATTGATCAAATTTATCTTGGAAAAAATAATCGCAAACATTTTTTTTAGTGTTTTTAAATGAAACTCACTGTCTCTAGTTAATTCCACAATATAATACAAGTTATTGAAAATTCTAAAAAAATGACAATTGTTTCGATAAATCAATATCATCGTCAGAATAACAGAAGTTACATTTCATTTAATACCTACCTGATGTTTAGTAGTTATTTTGGCTAGACTAAGAAGTAACCTAACTTGTGATTGGCTTAATATATGTTTATAGAAAAAAGAAGAAGATGTGATATTACAAATATTGAAGCTTAGATATAATTAGCCCTATGGTGATATCCTGGATATCATTTTTCCAATTAAGATCAGTATAACTGTGAATGATATAGAAAACCAGGAAAACTATATCTGCTGATCTTTACAATTATCACTTAAGAAGACAGTTTATTAGTGGAGAACTCCCTAGATTTAACTGTTCATTAACAACTTTATATTGTGGGTCTCTTAAATGTCTTCTAATTTCCAGTTCTTCAAGGAAATCCAGTTCTTGTTTCTTTTCACGAATATGCAGCACTTCTAGTTCTGTGTTAGGTGTCAATGAATGATTGGTGTCAAGTAGATGTTTTGCGTAGTGGGATTTATCTGGTTGTTTTAATCTGTATGCTCGTATGTGCTCGCTGTATCGTATTTCAAAATTCCTAAGGGTCTGACCCAAATAGACAGCATTACATTCTGAACATTTGAGTTTTTATATACCTGACTTCTTTAATAGTGGTATTTTTGTTTTTACATTTAACAATTTTGTACTAACGTTACTTTCTGTTTTTAAAGAAATTGTTGTATTCGTTGCTGAAGATATTATTTTTGAAATATTATTAGAAATATTTCCTGCATATGTGATGGTTTTATAAGTTTTAATTTCATCAGCTTGTTTAGGATATATTAGTTGTAATGCCACTTTTTCCTCTTTTTTACTAATTAGCTTATTTATCATATCTAATGGATAACCGTTAGATGTTGCTATTTGTCTTATTGTATTAATCTCTCTATCAAAATTACATTTGTTCATAGGAACTGAAAAATCTCTATGTATCATTGAATTATATGCTGCTAGTCTGTGTGACACAGGGTGGTTAGAAATGAATGGAATTGTCACATCAGTCTGTGTTGGTTTTCGGTAAATTGAATAATCAAATACATTATTAAATCTTTGAATTTTTAAATCAAGAAAATTAATTGAGCTATTTTCTTCAATTTCTAATGTAAATTCAATTTTCGGGTGTAAATTATTGATGTGGTTGAAAAATACATCTAATTGTCGTTCACTACCCATAAAACAAGCTAATATGTCATCTACATATCTATACCAAAATGAAATATTTTTCGAAATATTACTTTCAAAGATTTTCCTTTCTAAATTGTCCATAAAAATGTTTGCTAAAATAGGTGATATAGGGCTTCCCATTGGTAAACCTTCATTTTGAATATATATCTTATTGTCAAAAGTGAAATAATTCTGATTATTGCATACATCAAATAAATTAAGTATATCTGATATTATTCCTGGATTAATATTTTCATCTTCTAGTAATTTTCTTACAAGTATTAGACATTCTTTAGGAGGAATTTTAGTAATCATATTAGTTACATCGAACAAAATGAGTTTATAGTTATCTTGCAAGTGGATTGCTTCCAACTTTTTGATTAGTTCTATTGAATTTCTAATTGAGTACTGAGATTCATATCCGTAAGTATTGAGTATATTGTTGAGCTTCTTTGTCAATATATTATAAGGAGCATTAACATCAGAGACTACAGGTCTAATTGGTTTTTCATAATCATTTAAAAAATAATTTGAATTATTAACAATATCCCTTACATTATTAGAAATTCAATAGAGCTAATCAAAAAGTTGAAAGCAATCCACTTGCAAGATAACTGTAAACTCATTTCGTTCGATGTAACTAATATGTTTACTAAAGTTCCTCCTAAAGAATGTCTAATACTTGTAAGAAAATTACTAGAAGATAAAAATATTAATCCAGGAATAATATCAGATATACTTAATTTATTTGATGTATGCATTAATCAGAATTATTTCACTTTTGACAATAAGATATATATTCAAAATGAAGGTTTACCAATGGGAAGCCCCATATCACCTATTTTAGCAAACATTTTCATGGACAATTAAGAAAGAAAGATCTTTGAAAGTAATATTTCCAAAAATATTTTATTTTGGTATAGATATGTAGATGACATATTAGCTTGTTTTATGGGTAGTGAACGACAATTAGAGTTATTTTTCATCCACATCAATCATTTACACCCGAAAATTAAATTTACATTAGAAAGAAGAGTTAATAATGTACTTGATTATTCAATTTACCGAAAACCAACACAGACTGATGTGATAATTCCATTCAATTCTAACCACCCTGTGACTCACAGACTAGCAGCATATAATTCAATGATACATAGAGCTTTTTCAGTTCCTATGAACAAATGTAATTTTGATAAAGAGATTAATACAATTAGACAAATAGCAACATCTAACGGTTATCCATTAGATATGATAAATAAGCTAATTAGTAAAAAAGAGGAAAAAGTGGCATTATAACTAATATATCCTAAACAAGCTGATGAAATTGAAACTTATAAAACCATCACATACGAGTATGCAGGAAATATTTCTAATAATATTTCAAAGATAATATCTTCAGCAACGAATACAACAATTTCTTTTAAAACAGAAAGTAACGTTAGTACAAAATTGTTGAATGTAAAGACAAAAATACCACTATTAAAGAAGTCAGGTATATATAAACTCAAATGTCCAGAATGTAATGCTGTCTATTTGGGTCAGACCCTTAGGAATTTTGAAATACGATACAGTGAGCACTTACGAGCATACAGAATAAAACAACCAGATAAATCCCACTACGCAAAACATCTACTTGACACCAATCATTCATTGACACCTAACACAGAACTAGAAGTGCTGCATATTTGTGAAAAGAAACAAGAACTGGATTTCCTTGAAGAACTGGAAAATAGAAGACATTTAATAGACCCACAATATGGAGTTGATAATGAACAGTTAAATCTAGGGAGTTCTCCACTAATAAACTGTCTTCTTAAGTGATAATTGTAAAGATCAGCAGATATAGTTTTCCTGGTTTTCTATATCATTTCACAGTTATACTGATCTTAATTGAAAAATTATATCCAGGATATCACCATAGGGCTAATAATATCTAAGCTTCAATATTTGTAATATCACATCTTCTTATTTTTTCTATAAACATATATTAAGCCAATCACAAGTTAGGTTACTTCTCAGTCTAGCCAAAAATAACTACTAAACATCAGGTAGGCATAAAATGAAATGTAACTTCTGTCATTCTGACGATGATATTGATTTATCGAAACAATTGTCAATTTTTTAGAATTTTCAATAACTTGTACTATATTGTGGAATTAACTAGAGACAGTGAGTTTCATTTAAAACACTAATATGAGCATATTCCACGAAGTAAGGGTCGAGACAGTGAATTTCATTTTTTTTTAGTTTCTTCAAAAAATGGTGATCTATAAATAGATCGCTGGGCGAATAATCTCATACAAATATCTTAGTTTAAATATTTTATTGAGTTCCAACATTTAATTTCTACGATGAAACTTGCTAAAATAGGTAGTACAAAGGGTTACATTACATTTTTTACAATAGGTTAAAGGTCGACTTTAGCATGAAATGTATTGGCATCGTCTTTGGTTAGATCATTTTTCCAGAAAATGTCCCTTTTCGTTAAGTCTTATCCCATCTGGCACCTGTGTTCTCGACGTTGATAGAAAACTAAGTGGTCTACCTTTTAAAATGCTTCGTCCATGTCCAAGCTTGAGATAGGTTACAGCAATTTCACGTCGAAAATATTTCAATGATATTAATTTCTTGCCATTGATTCGTCTATACAATAGGAACGCATTTATAATAGCCATGTCGATAGTTCTCGTAAATCAACTCTAGTACCACTTTTTGCCTCTAATTGCAATAGAATATTTTTCTAAAAGCCAGTCGTGGTTATCCACTCCCCCCATACACTGATTATAGTTATGGATCAGTCGAGGTTGGGGAACTAACATACGTGTTTTCTCAATTCCATTCCATCGTGCTACTGTAGCAAGTGGCTCTATCTGATCAAAATTTGTGGCCATTGAAACACACTTATTGTCGTTCCACTTGACCAGTAAAATTCCGTTTTGGGTATCAAAGCTATAGTCATATGATCCACGATTTTGTTTTTCCAAAACTTTGTTGACTCAACCGTACACTGTGCTGTTCGATTTTCTCTAATTGTACTTGTAGCTTTAAACTTTAGTTCTTTCAGCTTGCAAAATAAGGCAGGACTACTGAAAAAATTGTCAAAATATACACAGTAGCTTTTCGGATTTTCCACTAGCGATAGCATTTCTAAAACTACTCTGGTACCTAATGGTTCTGTTTTTTTATTTGCTTCTTTTCCAGCGTAAAGTGAAAAAGAAAAACAGTAGCCGTCTTCACCACACATTGCCCAAAACTTATAACCAAAGCGAATTGGCTTTTATTTAATAAATTGCTTTAGCGAATGCCGACCATAATACCTTACAATCATTTCGTCAATTGATAAGTTTTCCTGAAAAACTCCAAATTTGAGAAAATTTTTGTTCACCTTTTCGAACAATGGTCTCAGTTTCAACACTTTGTCCCTTTTGTTGTCTTTAGCTATTGTGTTATCGACAAAATGAATACTTGATTTTATTTGAAGCTAGGCATTTCTACTAAAAGCATTCTTTACAATGGATTGACCTAGATCTTCTTCATCGGACCAATAATCCCTTTTGGATGGCAATGTATGATAGCCACTGAATACGAGAAAACCAATAAATATTTTGATATCATCTTTAGTGATCATAAGCCCGTGGCAATAGTTTTTTCGGTGATCATGTCTAATATGTCGTCATCAAAAAATTGTTGGAATAAGTCTACAGGAGTCATATTATTCAAATAAGTTTTTATATTATTCTCTGCTTCGAGAAATTCTTGTTCCGGGGCTCGAACAGTATACTTTGGTTTTGTCTTTGTCCAGATTGTCTGCAATTTTTTTATCTTGGGTTTCTTTTTATTGGAAACAAAACTTGATGACGGCAAATTATTTTCTTCAGTGTCATCTTCACTCTCGTCTTCGGGATCCTTGGGCTGTATTTCTACGTAGCCGGCCACATCTATTACAGAAGGGATACCCGTTTCTTCATCATCAAGTAATTCTTCGTCAGTGAGCTCATCTACTTCGGGTGGCAATGCCAATATGTCGCCTACTATTTCCTCTGAACAAAAGTACTGAACAGCGTCTTCTAAGTTCTTAAATGTTTTTTTTTTATTCATTTTCAATGCTAAAAAAATTGTTTTGTCAAAAATGGGAAAAATTATCCTAACTCAACAAAAATCACAGTAATTGTTCCGCGATTTAATAAATTTATTATAAATTATTATAATTCGGTGTGTTTTATACCTCTACTATTGTTACAATTTCATCATTGATAATCGATGAAAATTGTATCTTATATACCCTGGATCGCCCAGCGATCTATTTATAGATCGGTATTTAAAACCACGTGACAAAAAGAATACAATAAAATACTGCTCATATTTCATGAATATTTAGTAAAAGCAAACACTTCTAAACATATATTTAAAATAGGGTTCACTTAACTAATCGTTTTTCATAAATACTCCAGAACTCAGAGTAATACTACAATGTATTAATCTGAGCTCCAGAATATCTTTTAAAAAACACTCGACGAAAAAAATCTCCCTTATAAGTTGTAAATAAACTAACTATTAGGGGTCATAAAACCAAACTAAATACTTAACCTATATTATTTTACACCAAAGTAAGGGTAGAGGTGGGAACAACTTGCAACTTGGATTGCCTTAACGTCATCTTTCAAAAGCGGTAGTTTGTGTGGTGATCTATAAATAGATCGCTGGACGCTAATGGGTTAACGCACGCATGTGAAGTTTGCACGACGAGGCCGTAGGCCGAGTCGTGTATTCACATAAGTGCGTTAATAATTCCTATCCCACGTTTTATGTACAAAATTTTATCTACAATTGTTTATTATTAAAAGTACTCATATCATAAAATTTTATTTAAAAAAGACTTCAATCTAACGTATTGTTAACAATATTGACTGCAAACATAAGGTACTGTAGATCATATTTTGTAACCATAGCAACAAAGTCAAACAAAGCTGTGGGGATAAAATAAATAAGTTATGTCATTCAATTGTCAAAGTTAAATGAACAAAAATCTTTAAAAATTAGTTCAAGCGAAGACAATGTCCCTTCGGATATTGGAAATACAGCATCCAGAGTTATTTCAAATCTTTTGCCAGAGAAATCACGAGAAAAATACCAGCTGACTTATGATAGTTACGATAAATGGTGTCGGGATAAGAAGGTTGGAAACATGAGTAGTGAAAAAGCATTATTAGTTTATTTTAACGAACTAAGACTTCATCCCTTTGGTGTTACTATTCCATGTTACGAACAGAATTTTCAGTTAAGCAGAGTGTCGACATCAAGAAATTCTTACATTTGATAGCATTCCTAAAACGAAAATCAGAAGGGTACAAACCTAAAAAGTCAAATGTATTTACAAAGGAGGAAATAACCAGATTTTCAACAAATGCGAACGATGAGAGATATTTGTGCATGAAGTTAGGTAAGACTCTTGTGTAGATTATAAAATGGTATATTCATATAATATTCACTTCAAGGTTATATTGATCTTTGGTTTGGCTGGTGCATGTCGGCGGGAAGAGCTAACAAAGCTGTTATTTGAAAATAGGAGAGATCAATGAATTTGCTATCAAATAACTATACCAAATACCAAAACAGAGGTGTCTCGAAATTTTTTATAACCTCTGGAAATATTGACGGCGTGAATCTAGTTGAAGCAGTCAGAAATTACGTTGCATTGAGACCTAAAAATTGCATAAGCAATTTTTTGTTGGATACCGGGCTGGAAAATGCACAAAACAACCAATTGGTATAAATACTATTGGTAATGTGCCGAAATTAATTGCCCAATTTCTTCAATTGCCTAATCCAAGAGAATACATATCTTTCGAAGATCTTTAACCACACTTTTCGCTGATTTTGGGTCAGTTCTTTTGAATATGAAAAGACGTTGTGGCTGGAAAAGTAATTCTGTCGCTGGAGGCTATATCGAAATGTCTGCTGAAAATAGAAAACGAACAGCAATGAAAATTTTGGGACAAATTGAAAACATTCCTTCGATATAAGGAAATATTCGAAATCGAAATATAAGCAATTATTCTAGTGAAGTGTTGGGTATGTCAGCATCTGGAATTAATGTATACAATTGTAAGGAGTGCACTGTAAATATATACAATAAATCAGTATAAAATCAATATTTAATTCTGGTATTAATTTTTGCTTGATTCTTATTATCGCACTAGTGCGGTAATGTTTTCAAAACCGCACTAGTGCGGCAATATACGTCATTATGACACTGAAAATAATGTCAAATCGTACCTGTTACATGACAGTTGTAGATAAAAATAATTACGATAACAGGAATTCGTTTATGAAGCCCATATATGGATGATTCATATCAACTAGACATCTTACGAAACATCAAACTTTTCCAACTAATGTTCATGAATCGAATCCAATACTCACAAAGAGTCTTCTATGGACTGGAACCAAGTGCTTCAAAGTTTCAATTCTGGTGATTCGAGCGACATAAGTTTTATTTTAAGAGTGTTGTCAGTGCGAGGAGAATCTTCCACCAAAACTCAACTGCTTTTCAATGCACTGCTTATTGTCGTTGCATAAAATTGTTTACTATCGATTGTAAATTTGTTAAATAATTACTTAGGTTTAAAAATTTTATTGCAATAATTAAAATTTACCTTTGTCAATGGAATTGTCGACTTGCCATTGTTTGCCTATTTGGTCATGAAATTTCCAACGTTAATAATGTTTTCACGACACTGCTCACTCAACTTTTTATGAACAACTTTACTTTCTGGAGACGCCATAATAATTTAATATTGCACAACCCCGATAATCACACTTTTCTCTGAACTGTACTGTCGAAACGAAGCTTACGAGTTCTGCCAGCGAAGTGAGCTCTTGCAATCCGCATACGTCTTTGCTACGGTGCATCAGACGTTGTCAAATTTCAGACGGCCAAAATTAATTTGTCAACATGTACTTATAACAACACCTTAACCTATTATGAAATTATTCATAATCAGCCATATATGTATAGTAGTAGTCTATGGCTCGTACCAAGTAGACGTACTGTTTAGTGCTATACGAGTATTTCAATTAAATTAGTAAACTGTAAAAATACGTACAAAACTTAGAAATTATTGTCATTAAATGAAAAGTTAGTATGCCGACAAATTGATTAAGAGAAAACTTGAACTTGTGAGTTCTTATTATTATACTTCACATTTTATTTTTTCATAATGGAAGGAGCGAGAACTCGAATGACTTCGGTAAAGGGAGAAGACGAACTGCACACTTCAGTTAAGTCTTTAGTGACAAGTTATGTACATAAGAAGAAAGTATAAGTGAAAAATTGAAAGAATGTATTCAAAAATTGAAAGAAGAGAACATTGTTGTTAAAAGGATATTAGAGGAGCAGGATATAGTTATAAGAGGTCTAACAGAAAAGCAAGAGACGCAAGATGAAGAGAATAGAGCTCGTACTATTTCATTTTATGGAGTGCCTGAAAACCAAGGAGAAAATTGTAAGAAGCCGATGATTGATATTTTCACCTGAAAATAGTATTGAATCCTCTTTCAGAATATGCAAGCAAATAAACAAATTTAGGCCTATACTCGTTAAATTTGTATCTGCAAGATGTATGGAGGTTGATTATAGTAATTACTAATTAATTAGTAAAGAATATTATGAAAACTTAGAAATATAGAGAAACACGTGGCACATTCCAAATATAATAAATTTATTACCACTCCCTATATAAATATGAAATTCATTCCAATACCAGTCAATACAAAAAAGACAAATTAGAACCTTGTTACGCCTGCTTTCATTATATAGAACAAATACTCGTATATTTAAATACAAATTTCCATCAATAACTGTCATATTTTTGAAATGTTCGTTTTGTTTAGGTGTGAGATATATTCTGTTATGTGATACGTCCTAAGAATCTATAAAGTATATTGAATAATCGAATGAACGTTCTGTCCAAGGTAAGATTTATTTGTTTTGGTTTTAAAATTCTTTTTGTAACTAGTACCATTTCTTTTAGTTTTAACAAAAAATATATTTCTGATGAAGGTCATGGAAAGACCTAAACGTCAAATATAAATTTATTAACTACTAGTTAATTGTCTTTAAAAATGGTGCTCAATCCCAAGAATACAATATATAATTAAATTCAAAAAGACCAAGAACCAAAAAAAAAAACGAAACTATATATATATATATTATTTTATATATAATTTTTATAATTTTATTTAGTTTATTTATTTATATTTATGGGCGCCATTTTATAATTATTCCCTTGATTGACTAGCTCAGATTTTTTTAATTAATTATTTATTTATAATGTTTATTTAATTAGTCGGAAGCATGAGAATCCTCCCTTTGAGTTCTGGATATACTAATCAAAGATGGAAGAAATATATTCTTAATCTTACCTTCAACTTACAACCTCTGAAAGAAACAATATCTGATAAATAAAAGGATTGAAATACGACAACAAAGATATTGAGAATTTAATCATGGATGTGAGAATAAAGAAAAATCAACACATAAATGTAAAGCAGTTTAATAAAATAATTTGAAAATTTTTAACCTGATTGGAACATGATGGAATATTTTTGAAACTAATAATTTGGTTTATACATTTATTCTTATGGAATTGTGCCACCCTATATCATACATGTATTCTCTATAACAAAATGTTCCCACTACTGCGTCGGCGCTAAATCTCCAAACGCATGCGCTACTACAATATACATGAAAGAAGGAGGTTTCCCTTCCATGAATAACGTTTCACAGTTAACACGACGCTAGCGTGCTTGTGATAAAAGATTTTGTTAAAATTATCAAGTTTCTATAATCAATTACATATAAGTGATGATTTATAAACTATATATGTGTGTGTTTAAAGGTCAAGAAAGTGATAGTTTAAAGTTATACATGCAATAGCTGGAAGGAAGATATAAGATTTAATATAACATACATGATGCACGTGATATTTCAAATAGATAAATTTACAAAAGTTGAGTACATTAATTTGATAGATATTAAAGATATAATTCTGTATAGATAAATTTATGATGCATCATACTTTATTATTTTTGGCCTTTTTATGCGTTATGTGATTCGAATGTTCAACTAAAGATTTGAGTGTACACATTGAAAATGTTAATTGGAATTCCAAATAAGTTTAAGCAAAATACACAGACCTTTTCTTTGCTATCACTGCCGGCTACACTCGCATCTCCAGATCTTGCAGATATCTCATAAGAGACACGCTTCTACTGCACTATTCACTCCTTACACAGGATTGAATACTCCTATGATTAGTTTGATTTAACTTTTTTTTAGAATTTTAACTTTGAAACAATTTTATACAGAGAGCAATCTTTTAACGACGCATCCTCTATCACCATCATAAATCAACCTCTTTTGTTTTCAAAATCAACAAGTCTTTCGGCTTCCCTAGTCCATAGCTCACTTATTTGTTTTTTTATCACTAAAATTGTTATTATCCAGTCTTTTAGTTACTATTTTGAAAAACATAAATTTATTGTCCTGGAGGGTAATAACACTGATTCATTTAGATTTCTATTGTATTAAGGAATTTTAATTAAGTCCTCTTTTCCTCGTACAATAGTCAATTTTCTTATATTCATGTTATTTATGTAATCTGAGAAATGTTTATTTTTACAAATTTTACAACCTATATTATTAATTAACCTATATGTAATTGATTCTATTTTAATTTGAGTCTTGGTTTATAGTTATTATACATAAACTCCTGATTATTTTTGTTTTTGTAATTAAATTTCATATATAATCAATAAGCAATGATTTTAAGTTGGTAATGAAAATTCCCTAGCAGGCATTACTTCTTGTAAATATTCATTTCCTTTTTATACGTTGGGGCTGTGTTCCAACTATCTTTTCCATCTAGTTTCAACCCTTTGCAATGAATGAATGAAACATGGTATTCTAAACCTTTGCTACTACAAAAAAATTATGTAAACAATGTTAAGTTATTGTTAAACTGATTATTCTTTTCTCTTAATTTAGGTTTCAAGCTATTATATGACGTTTCGTCCTACAGAAATTGCTATGGCTGTGTTCAGTGTAATACGGAATTCCGTGACTTTGACAACCAATCAGAATTACTGGTACAGGTAATATTTACTATCTATTTAACTAATATAGTGTTGGAATTTTTATTCTTCATCCCTTTTTAAAACATTCACATCAATATTTCACCCGATTTATTCATATTTCAATCTTTTTATATTTTAATATTTGACTTGTTATTGAGTTTATCTTAATGGTTGTGTCTACTGACACTCCTTCCGTTACAATAAGACCTTTTCATTATGTTTATTTATTTCAATATATTTACAAAACTAGATGACTAGTTCAATATATATATATATATATATATATATATATATATATATATATATGTATATATATTAAATAAATTGCTTAATCAGTATATTGTGTAATAACCTGTTGTTTTATAAATTGTTGAACCTTATTTTTGCTTACATTGTATTTTTTACCTTTTTGAATTGCTTAGTTTATATAGTCAGTCCAGATTTTACAGAATTACCGTACATAATATTTCCTGAACAAAATTTAAAAGTAATGATTGACACAGGTAGTACAAAATCTTTTGTAACACCTGAAATTGCAAAGAAATATTTTTCAAAATCGACTATGAAATAATCTTTCAAAGTAACTTCTGCTTTTGGCTCAAGTCAACAAAATCATTGTACAGTAATTCCATCTTCGAAGATATTTAAAATGAAAAATAAAATGAACTTAGAATATTGTATATTTAAATTTCACAATCATTTCGATTGCTTATTAGGTTTAGATAATCTGAAAAAATTGAATGCAACTATTGATTTAGTAAATAATGTTTGAATTACGCCTTATAGTAAAATAAAAATAAATTATTTTAAAATCAGAAGCGAGAACACGAATTGTATAGTAGTGCCTCCGCGAACTGAACAAATAATTAAATTGAATATTGATAATAATAATAATGGCGATATAATTATACCTTATACAAAAATCGGAAAATTAGAAATTCCCGAATGTCTTACAAAAGCGGAAAATAGTCAAGCTGTATGCACTATTTTAAATCCGTCTGAGTCATATTTTAAAGTAGATTTGAGTGCTCCTTTAGAGGTTGAACAGTTCGACGAATACGAACAAACCTTGAGCCCTAATTTTAATGCTATTTATGCAGAAAAATTCAAATTTGATATTAATAGAGTTCGAACAGAACATATGAATTCTGAAAAAAGCAATGCTATTCTTAAATTAATTAAACGATACTCTGACATTTTTCATGTTGATGGTGATCAACTAACTTTTACGAGTAAAATCAAGCATCAAATAAAAACTACAAGTGATGTACCTATTTATACTAAATTGTACAGATATCCAGAAGTATATAAAAAAGAAGTCCAAAATCAAATACAGAGTATGTTAGATCAAAATATCATAAGAGCCTCACCCTCACCGTACTCGAGTAGTATTTGGTTTGCTCCAAAAAAATTGGACTCTACAGGTAAACAAAAATTCAGAGTCGTCGTAGACTATCGCAAGCTTAACGAAATAACTATTGGAGATAGATATCCATTACCAAACATAACTGATCTATTGGATAAATTAGGACGTTGCCAATACTTCACTACCTTGGATCTTGCCTCCGGATTTCACCAAATTGAGATGGCTGAAGAAGATATACCGAAAACGGCTTTTACTACTGAAAATGGCCACTGGGAATTTTTTAGAGTGCCATTCGGACTAAAGGGAGCTCCAGCAACTTTTAAAAGAGGTATACAAAACGAAAAATGTTCAGTTTATCTTGACGATATCATTATATTTAGTACAAGCTTCCAAGAACACATAAATAATTTGAAAGAAGTATTTAAGAGGTTACGCGAATCGAATTTTAAAATACAAATTGACAAATCCGAATTTTTGAGAAAATAAGTAGCTTATTTGGGACATATTGTTACCCCCGAAGGTGTAAAGCCAAATTCCGATAAAATAAGTGCTATTCAAAAATTTCCCATACCAAAAACTACTAAAGAAATTAAAGCTTTTCTCGGACTTCTTGGATATTACAGAAAATTCATTAAAGATTTTTCAAAACTGACTAAACCTTTAACTAATCGTCTTAAGAAAAATGTAGTAATTAACATAAAAGATCCTGATTATATTAATTGTTTTGATACTTGTAAAAATATGTTATTAAATGATCCTATTTTACAATACCCTGACTTTTCTCGTCCATTTAATCTCACAACTTATATTCATAATCACAAAGAAAAAACGAAATTACTTTATTCTAAAATAAATAAATCATCACAAGAAACTAAAAATAAAGTTATTTCAAAAGCTAATGAAAGTAGAGAAGATCTTCCAGACCCTCTACCTACAAAAGTGTTTGTTAAAAATAAGCAGATTGAACGTAAGACAAAAAATAAATATCAACCTGAAAAAATAAAATCCGTAAACAGAAAACATAAAACTGCGAAAATTGTAACACATCATTTTAATACCGCTGAAGATATTCATATTTCAAATATAAAACGACCTAAGAAGAAACCTTATACTTTTATTACATATTCTTCTCATTCGGACAAGCAAGAATAGAAATAGAATACATCACTAATAACCTAGGAATTTTACCAATAAATCTTGGACCGGCAAAACTACAAAAATCAAGTCACACATTTGTACATTTCTATAACTTACGTCCGTTACTGGAAGAACATAATTCCTTAAATAAACACTTTGCAAATATCACAGTCGAGTTATCAAATAATACATATTTCGTACACCAAACAGAAAATATAGTTAACCTTATTTATAATGTTAAGAGTAGTATAGAAGAAAAATTTTAAAATTTAAATATTCATTCAATAACAAACAGAAACAAAAGAGGCCTAATAAATGGACTTGGATCTATAATAAAAGCCATAACCGGCAACATTGATTCTCAGGACGAAGAAAAAATAAATATAATCTTAGAGCATTTAAAACAGAACCAAGCTAATTCTTCAAAGTCAAATTCAAATGCAGTACAGCGTTAGCGAACAAAGAATAAATAACTTCAATAAAACTATTCAAAATAATGAAATATTTCTCAAATCGAAACTATTAGACATAAAAGATATGCTTGACCTTCAAGTGCAATATGAGAATCTCATTCATATCAAGGATATGTTGAATGAAGTTTTATTTATTTATAATGTTATATTAGATGCAATTGAAACTGTAGATAATTCCTGGACATTTTGCAAACTAAGGACATTGCACCCTAGTATAATTAGATCGAAGGAATCATTTACAGAGTTGCAAAAAATATTTTAAACTTTGAATCAATTTTTGATATAACATGTATAGTGAGTAAAAATAGAATCGAATATTTTTTATCGATTCCTATAGATTTTAATATTGAGTTTGAATTATTTTATTTATTACCTATTCCTACTAAGATAGAATCAGAATTCGTAATAATAATACCAAAATTCAAAGTATTTGCTAAGATCTGATACACAGATAAAACCTCTAAACGATATTTGTACAAGAAGTGAAAATTTTCAATGTGCTTCACACCTTCAAGATAATAATATTAAACAGTTATGTGAAGAACAAATACTATTAATGGAAAACTACTAACTGCGAATACGCTAAAATCAAAATTATTGAAAATCATTTGGAAATTACACCAGAAATAACCCAATACCTAGTAGTATTTCCAGAAGAAGCAAAATTGATAATTAAATGTTCAGAAGACACAGAAATCAAAATTTTAAAAGGAATTTTCCTAATCAAAAATTCGCCATGTAAAATAACTTTTAAAAATCATTAATTAATATTTCAAGATAGAACTTTTGGTCAACCACTGGTACTGAATAAACTTCAGACACATTTTAATCAAATTAAAATCCAGCCTTTGGGAATAAATTTGAAAAAATTAAAATTAACAGAAATATCTTGATTGACACCAATTCAGGAAGAACAATTAAATCTCCATATTCCTAGTATATGGACTATATTTCTATATTCTAGCAGAGTATTGATAATTCAAAAAAGAAGAAAATCAGAAGAAACTCCAATGGAATTACAAGAAAAGAAAATTCAACTTCCAGGGGGTGCGGCGATCTAATGGGGGAGGTGTTATATACCTTAAATTACGTAGTACATATTAAATAAATTGCTTAGTCAGTATATTGTGTAATAACCTGTTGTGTTATAAGTTATTGAACATTATTTTTACTTACATTGTATTTTTTACCTTTTTGAATTGTTTAGTTTATATAGTCAGTCTAGAATTTACTTCGAATATTGGAACTTTTTAAATAAATAATTTTTAAAACAACCTTTTTCCGTGTGTACAAAGTTATTTTATATATATATATATATATATATATATATATATTTATATATTTTAATACAGTTCCTCTATTTAAAATGTAAAAGAAACATTGAAATAAGGGAAACTTTTTATATTTGTATGCAATACTTTCGAGGTATAATCAATAATTTTGAAGGATTCGGTATACAAATCAAATGTGACATTCTAATTTTCGGATGACGTTTATGTAGAATATATTTAATGATAGACAGAATTATATTACATTTTGGAAAATATATTTGAAATTTTAAAATACAGATCTCGCTTCTATTAAAATTACAATGATAATAAAAGAATTCAAATCTCTCTTTGTTATAGGGAAACATAAATTAGTATTTTTTTTAAAAAAGGAATTTTTCGTAACCAAAGGAGAGGAGATTTATTTATGTGAAAAAAGTTTAGTTAGTTGTGTTTGAAATCCCGAAGAGGCAACATCGTAATTAGAGTTGTCTCAATTTTTGGTAGATAGTAGAAGTTGTATATTTATACAACCAGATTCAAAAGCCATTTCATTATAAAGCCAGTGCGTGCATAATTCGAATAAGAATTGCATCGTGTGTAGTGAATGTGTTCCAGATTTCTAAATAAAATTTAGATAGTTTCCTGAATTCTAAGATCAATTAGAATTGTACGAGTTGTCCAGTTATTAGTTGGTGAGTCCGATCCAGTTTCTTTACAATAATTTCTCGAGAAATGATAATGCCTATTTTTAAATTAAATTTGACATAGATACATCTATTAGATTTTTGATTGCAAACAAAATTAATAAATCATATAAGGAAATTCACATAAGAGAAGAAAAGTTTTGAACTAGAAAAATTTGAGTAAAGCTTGTTTTTGACATTTATCCATATCAAGATTTAGATCGACAATTGGAACTTTTATTAAACGTTTTTCATTAGGTTAATTTATATCATACAGGTTGTAGTAATTTTAAGTTTCTTAGAAATTACGACTGTTGTTTCGTTTATAATAAGTTTGGGGAATATTAATTTGTTAATTTGTATTTGAGTCTAGTAGTATAATATAGAATTTTACATTCCTACTCACTATAGTCTTTTTATAACATTATTTCAGAAAATTTAACATTTTCCATTAAATAAAACTGTCGATCAAATCAGTGACAGTTGGTAATTTTCAGTGACAGAAATATTGGAAACGTTATCAGAGATTTAAAGTGCCTTTTATATTATTAAACATACAGTTACTATAGGTTCTGACCAATAGTGGAACAGATAATTTGGAGATACGTAAAAATCTAAACAAATTTTGAATAATTAATTTTTTGAACAGTTGGGTCCCACCCTGAGAGGAGAGTAATAGGTCGATTAAACATATAAATTCATTTTTTGAAATACTTAATTAATATTTATTAGAGCCGGGCATATTTTTGACAACTACTGTCAAAGTAGAAATTTTTTACATAAAGTTTTAAGTTGTATGTACAAGAATTGTCGCTGCGACAATATACATCAACGTGAGGTGAATTGAAATTTATCTTTACAGGAAGGTTTACATTAAAATTAAATAATTAAAATTCATCATAGAGAATTAGATATATTATAATTTGGCTCCCAACGCGGGGCAATTATAATTAAAAGAAGGTATAAGTGAGATATATTATAATTTGTCACCCAAACGTGGGGCAACTATAAAAGAATATAGAGACATATTATAATATATATATATATATATATATATATATATATATATATATATATATATATATAAATTGCAAATTTAATTGTACTATCACTTCAGCGCCCTAAGTGTACTAACAGAATTTCATCGGTAACGGTGAACGCGTTCCTGTTTTTTCTGCTATTTGAAAATTAACATTTTGTATGGAAAAAAAATTACTGTTATTTTTCACGGTTTGACTTACATGCCGTAGATAGTTTGTATTGGGTTTTCAACTCTGAAAATTCATTGTTCACTATCCATGAAATGATCTACACAATCAAATCATCATCATCAGCAATGAATACATTATTCTCATGCAGAATGTCATAATAGTACATTATGTTACTAGGAGTAGAAGGCTGCCATTATTGTCGAGCCCAGATTCTTGCACTGCCGAGGCGTTAGCCGAGGCTGTGCAAACTGGGCGAAACATATAATGGGTCTTCTGCTCCGAGTGACATATACTATTTTTTCTTAAAGTGTAAAAATAATGCAATTCATAAGTAGAAAAAAATTGAATACATTGTTCATATCTCAACTATTTATTAATAAAAATATGAAAAAAACATTCATGGCTTGCATAAGCATTACCTATTTATCAAGTGTAATATTGAAGGTACAGTTTTGTATACTGCAGTTATTTAAATTTAGGCCACTGCCACCGCTTTCGGTTTCGACATTCACAATCTTGTCATTGGTGTACATGTTATGATTAGTAAGATGTTTGTCTATACTTATTATGTTAGAAATATTGTCATTCGAAAGGTTTCCTGAATGTGAATCTCTCTTGATTCCAGAACTCGTACTTGGTTGTTCTTCCCAACGAAGTATTTTTTGTGCAGTTTGTTTCTTGCTGGAAACAGAATCTTCTAAGTACCCTTCAGCAACACTCGTGGATTTCCATCCACCATGTCGTTTTAAAGCGGTATTGTCCCCTCCGTTGTCAACTAAAATAGTTGCTGAAGTCCTACGAAGGCAATGTCCCGTATATTCATGAGGATTTGTTAATTTCAAAAACATAGCAACGTCTTTTGGAACGTTTGAAATTTTATGTATACCCATTACCACACGGTGACATTTACCGTTTTGATATTTAATAAAAAATCGCTGCAGATCCATATCATCCGGACGAAGTGCCGTATACTCTGACCAAGCTCATATAAAAATCGCAAAGTATAGTAAATGATCGTTGTTTTTTGTGTTTGTGATATTTACTAAAATTAAATTTCCTATATCTTGGATTTCGCTGTACTTCAAATGAATGTGTTCATCGCATCTACAGGCTCCTGTGACTCAAAATATTAATATAACCTAAAAACAAACATTGAAATAAGTGAAAAAAAATTCGCCGCCGTTGAAATTCGAACCTCAGTCCTCCGAGACGGAACACAAAAGCTCTAACGCTGAGCTATCGAGGTATATACGTTTTAAGTTCGAAATACGTTAATTGTTGTCAATTTAAATATTAATCTTCTGACAATCAGAATATTTAGTTACATTCTATGGGTTAATTTGCTCGCAAATGCTAGGTGAACTAGAATCTACACTGTCTTGATGAGTTCTTTCAATTTTGAATAACAATCCCTGGTGCCACACTCTATCAGAAGACTGTCCAATATCGAGGAAAACAACAGAGTAGTAGTCTTTGTTCTCCAGGGCTTTGTTTATTCCTTGCGTGAGTTGCACTTGCTGCACTGTCGAGTGTTTATGTCGGAATCCAAATTGATGGCAGGGGATCCATTCCTGTGGAGATAGGTGTTCAGTTGTTCTACGTAGGAGTAGTTTTTCAAGAAGTTTGGATATTGTTGGTAGCAGGCTTATTGGACGGTGAGATGACACGTTGGTCGGGTCTTTGCCTGGTTTGCCAATCACTATGATTTGTGCAACTTTGAATGATTATGGCCAATATCCGAGTCTTATGATTGCGTTGTAGATATATGTTAACATGACTACCCCTTTTTTGGTATACTCTTCTGGTTCTACACAGTCGCATATCTGCTCTTTCATCTGTCTGTAGTTGATTACTCCATATACGTAGATTGGAGGGGGTCTACTTGTTTGTACTTCGGAGTATGAGTAGCAATACAACACCTTAACCTAATATGAAATTAATCATAATCAGCCATACATATAGTACAGTTTGGCAAATTTATTTTGGCAGTCGGAAGTTTGGCAACGTCCGGTGTGCCGTAGCAAAGACGTATGCGGATTGCAAGAGCTCACTTCGCTGGTAGAATTCGTAAGCTCCGTTTCGACAGTTCAGAGAAAAGTGTGATTACCGCGGTTGTGCAATACTAACTTGTTATGGCGACTCCAGAATGTATAGTTGTTCATAAAAAGTTGAGTGAGCAGTGTCGTGAAATAATTATTAACGTTTAAAATTTCTTGACCGAAGAGGCAAACAATTGCAAGTCAACAATTCCATTAACAAAGGTAAGTTTCAATTATTGCAATCATCATCATCACGTAGCGCTACAACCCTGGGTGGGTGTTGGCTGACTGTACAACTTTTTTCCAATTTGTTCGGTCTTCCATTAACCTAGGGTCAAATGGAATGTTCATTTTCCGGAGATCTGCTTGGATGTTATCTCTCCATCGCATTCTGGGACGTCCGAGTGGTCTTTTGCCTGTGGGAATCTCCTCCCATACCAGTTTTACAAGCCTTTCGTTATTCAGTCTGTGCACGTGGCCTGCCCATCTTAGTCGCTGTGATTTAATTTCTTGGACAATATCGGCGTCGTTGTAGAGTGCTTTTAAATCGATATTGGTTCTGATCTCATACTGGTTTGTGGTGATGTCATGCAATGAAATTTTTAAACCAAAGTGAGTATTTAAAAAATTTACAATCCATATTAAATTTTTTAAATCGATTTTCGTGCAAAAAAATATTTATTTGTTAATCGATTTAAAAAAGTGACATTGGGGTAAGAGAAAGTATTTTATGCACTCATGTGTCATGTTTATGCACTCATGTGTCAATTTTATGCACCGTTATGTCATCATGCCAAACAATCCGACGCCATTTTTAGTCCATTTAGAGCAACCTAAATGACACATTTTTTGGTTTTTGCATGCCTGCGACTTATGCGTCAATTTTTCCATTCGTGAAAAGAAAGCACCACTTTATGCACTTTCGCATAAAAAACTATTCTGTTTCTGTGTACAGGAGTATATAAAAGAGCACATGTTTATTCTGTGTAAGATACCTATTTAAATGTAATAGGCTTTTTAGCTTATAATCGTAATTATTACACGCATTTATTTACCTATCTCTATTACGTTTCAGTTTTATTATTTGTTTTGGATCATCTTCCGATTTCAGTTACAATTGCGGTTTGGTCATATTAAAATATGTTCGAACTAAAATCTAAATATCGTATCAAACAACTAATGAACTGAAACGTAATATAGTATTTTTGAATTCAATACTTCTTTTAAATGGACGAAATTCACGACAAAATTTGTTATTTCAAAGAACGGTCACTTAAAACAAAATTAACTACATCCTCATTTTATTTGTATAAAAATACACTTATTTTATTATCAGCTCATTGAACAAGTTTCTGCTCCTACAAAAGTTAGTCAAAGAACCGTTTCCCGTATTATAAGAGAAGCTATGGCAGGAAGGGATGCTGATACTGATGTGCCTATTAAAAAACAAAGAACGTCCAGTATCCGTATGAATCAATTCGACAAAACTGTGCTTAGAAGGTGCATAATAAATTATCACATATCCGAGAAAGAAGTACCCACGTTATGAAATGTACACCAAACCTTTGCAGATAGTTATGGCTTCGCAGGAAGTCGCAAATATCTGCGGAAACAAATACATTCTTTGGGTTTTCGTTGGACCAACATGAAAAACAACATAAGTTTGTTATTGGAACGTCACCAAATCATTCACGCCTAGTATATTTAAGAAACCTAAAAAGTGCAGAGAACAGAACAAGCATATCATTAATATGGACGAAACATACATTCATTCATATCACATGCACCTTAAAGGACAGAGCGACAAGAGTAACGAAGGATTGAGAAAACCCGTTTTAAAAGCTAATATGCTCATCATTGTGCATGCGAGAGGTGAAAATGGTTTTGAACCTAATGCTGGTATTATGTGGAACTCCCAGTCAAAAACAGGAGATTATCATAATGAAAAGACGTACGAAAATTATGAGAAGTGGGTACCAGAAAAACGTATATCAAACCTATCAAAAAACTCTGTTGTGGTAATTTTTAACGTCCCATATCACAATTTGCTAAATAAAAAATTACCTACGACTGCTTGGACTAAACAACAACTAAAAAACTGGCTTTCGGAAAGAAACATTTATTACAGTGAACAAATGTTGAAACCGGATCCTTATAACGTTGCAAAAATGTACAAACCGCAATATATATCTAATAACATTAATGAATAGTTTATTAGACATGGATTGAAAGTTTTAAGGCTACCCCCTTATCAGCCGGACTTAAATCCGATCGAGAGTGTTAGGGCAACACTTAAAAAATATGTAGCCAAACGGAATGTTACTTTCAATTTTGCAAAGGTTGAACCATTCTCTAAAAATTTTCTTGACACATTTTCTGCAAATTATTGGTAAATTAGATGTGACAATGTTAAAAAGATTGAAGATGAATTTATGAACAATGAACCACTTTTAGATACTGTTGTAGATAATATTAATTATTAATTTAGCTGAATACGGATATAGCGAGCATGATGAAGTTGATATAGAAAGAGATTTTGTTGATGATCCCTGTACATCTAAAACATATTTTTCATAATAGTGTTTGTTTGTAGGTGGTTTGGCTAAATACATTAAACGCAACAAATGTAAATAGGTGTTATAAAATTGTAGATATTAGAGACGAATTCCACTAGAGTAATATAATATTTGTAGAACATCTGCACATAGTCCTAAATAAACAATGATTGACGGCACCCAGAACTAAGATTTTTTTGTTTTGCCAGTCCTAACTCTGTAAAAAGCGTGAAAGGATTTTCTAATTCCATAGTAAATATTTGCAAACACTCAAAAATTTACATATGAAAGTAGAAATATCTACCACAAAGAAGCTTTAACATTTTATCCATATTATTAGTATACTTATTAGACCATCTCTAAAGGCGATTTCCCCAATTTGTTCTTCAAATTTTATGTATTAACCCGAATTTTTACAATATTATCTACTACATATCATTAAGAATAACAATTTTAGAAAGCTTAACATGTATTTATGTCATTAACTATTACTATGAACGGATAGGAAAAATTGTTGGCCAATGTTAAATTTAGAAAGTCGTTTAACAACCCTTATCATATTGTACGCTTTATCTACAAAATTTACCTGCCTTACAATTTATATACAAATAAACCTCAATGAAGAATATTATGAAGGGACCACTGAAAAGACATTAATTTGATGTAAAGGTGAAAGTTTATGTCTATTGGAATATATTCAGTATTTACATCACATAAAATAATAAAGGGTGATTATAGAATTCTCCGTATGGTTTTTGAAGCAATGAATAATTATGTCTGTACAAAAAAAACAATTTTCGTAGAAAAATCTAATGGTTTTTATTCTCTCATTCATGTAATTAATGATAAAGAACACATTATTGTTATTTTGTTATGTAAACTCGATTTTATATATCATTATACATGTGCCACAATATATTACAGTTAAATCCAAACTCAAAATATTGTGTTACCCTCGTACGTATTAGTGGCCTCACAACCTTTAAAACTTTGCATGCGGAATTTGCGTTGCTTGCTCTTCCCGATAACTGCGTTTACAACGTTGTCAAGTTGTATGGCTTTCTCGCGCATCGTCAATTGCCAAAATTAATTTACTCTGTACCTTTTTACGCTACGAAAGTCAGTTGAGTACTAAGCTTATATTTAAATGGACTAAAAAGAATAAATTACTTTTTTTCTGAACTATTATTATCAACCCTTACCAACTTATAACTTCATTCAACAATTTATATGATATAAAAGCTTTTCTCGAAATTTACCCTGATTGATTTTACTTTTTGAACTTTTAAACTAAGTAAATACGAGTACTTAAATCTGGCGACAAGCTTTTATATCATATAATTTGTGTAATGACATTATAAGTTGATAGTGAAAGTTTTAAAGAAAAAGTTTATGTTATTCTTTTTATTGCATTTAAATGAAAGATTGGTTTTACATTTAATTTATTAATTCGTACGTCAACATAAACTTTGGAAACGTTACTATAGTTAGCAGTAAAAAATTATACCTTCTCCAAAAATATACTTTCGTTGTTATCTGATTTTTCCCAATGTCAGAAATTATATATATTGTTTAAATTTATTTCCCGCAGCAAGCAACCAAAATTTTGTTGGAAGAAGATTGTTTTTAATTTATTGTTGTAGGGTTTACATTAGGTTTCTGCATTATCTCCATCTGATTATTTTGTTTGATGTGTGTCTACTCGAAAATAAAACAATAAAAAGAAACGTAATTGTCTAACCCTAATGAAGTTGGCAAATTACTGCAATGAAAAAATATTTCCTGCAGTAATATTGACAGTAATGCGGTTGTTTTATGTGAGTTTCGCAAGCATCGTAGGTCTACGGAAAGGATAATAATTCCTTGTCGAAGTTTTCTCAAGTGCTCTGGAAAGTAGGACATGAGAGTGAAGTTTTTCAGGTTTCGTCATAGAAGTTGAGCTTAAACGATTTGTTCTTATTGTGAGCTATACGATTTCATGCCTCTATTCTGACTAAGTGTGTTTCAGAAGGCATAATGCTTATATGGGTAATTCTCACTATAAGGAGACTTTTGTTGTCTCTGCAAAATATTTTCGTTAAGAATAATAATAATAATGTTCAACTAAAATATACGGTTATTAAAAAAAGGTTATATATTTTTACTTAAATCGCATATAAGATAACTGTAAAATTTCTTATTATCATAAATAAATTATTTTACGGGGGCGGAATCTCCTCTCCGTTGCTTGTCTCTTACCTTATGCCGTTAATGTATGAATTATTTCCAACCAAAACAAAGCTAAACAGAGTAAAATTTTACCAGCTTTTATTGTACAGTTTTTAATTCCTAATCCTGACTGCGTTTTAGTCGATATTTTTATTTGAACGCTAAAAAAATTACGAATAATTTATTGTCTCCGATGAATTTTTTCTCCTCCGTTGCTCCGTTTAAATTCGCGCGTTACTTCTACTGACTCCTACTTGCACTTGTTGCTACTCCTCCAGTAAACAGTGTGTGTTATGTTAGTTTGGAAACGATGTGTTAATTTTCTAAAAGCAAGAAAGACAGCAAAAAATTGATAATATATGTAAGAAATATTTACTATGTAAAGCATAAGTCGCTTCGCCATAGCCACAGTATATTGAGTAATGTATTTTATATCAAATTGTTTGATGGTTTATGTACATTACAAGGATGGTTTGTTACTTAAGTGAGCTCACTTGTTCACGGCAAGTATTTTATTAGCAGTTAAATTCAAAAATTATCTCCTCCATTTATCTCCGCTCTGCTAAATTCAGTGGTAACGAAGTACAGCATATTTTAATGGAGGGGATACAATTGGTTTCAATTACTCTTCAAACTCACCGAATTGTTATTTCCAGGATTGAAAATGGAGAATAATCTGAAGAAGGATCGGAAAAACGTATCTGAAGAACAATCAAAAACGCGAAAGACAAGCAAAAAATCGATGCGTTAGCTACGAGAAAGAATAAGACAGGATCCAGCTGAATAAGAAGAGTCAAGGAGAAATGAGAGAGAAAGATATAATGTTCGCAAAGCTGCGGGTGAAATAGAGTCAGTTGAAGATATAACTCCCCGTGACCAAAGGCGTATCAAATTTAACCAGAGATATAATGAAAAGGAATTAATCAAAGGGTTTAAAATAATTTTGGACGAACATAGTCCGTCCAGATGTATCAAATTGACGATTTGAAGAAACAAACTTATTTCTAAATGATATGACAAGAGAAGGTTCTCCTGGAATTACAGTTCATATTAGACAATGAGAAAGCAGGCAATTTATAACATGGAAAAAATTTAAAGTAAGAACAGACATAAATAAAATGAGAAGATAGAGCAATCAAATATTCATTAAAAAAATTTGAAATTAATGAAAGACATAATAAGAAGCGGTATTACAGATTAAAAACAGCAAAGAATAATAGTTAAGAAAGGCCGAATAACAAGAAATCAAAAAAATTTTAAGCTCGATTTTAGCTACGAAAAACATTGAAAAGAGACTTGGATTTGGAAACGCACATTTTTCACGAATAAAAAATAACTTTAAGACGATTAAAGGTAAGAAGGGAGAAAGGAAGGTCATAGAATACCTATCTGGAAATATTATAAGACAGCAAGGTTATACCAAATACCTTTCTAGGATTGCCTCAAACAAAATTTTATATTAGTGTTTTCAAATGAAACTCACGGTCTCTAGTTACTTCCACAATATAATAAAAGTTATTGAAAATTGTAAAAAATTGACAATTGTTTCGATAAATCAATATCATCGTTAGAATGACAGAAGTTACATTTCATTTTATGCCTCCCTGATGTTTAGTAGTTATTTTTGGCTAGACCAAAAAGTAACCTAACTTGTGATTGGCTCAATATATGTTTATAGAAAAAAGAAGAAGATGTGATATTACAAATATTGAAGCTTAGATATTATTAGCCCTATGGTTACTTCTTGGTCTAGCCAAAAATAACTACTAAACATCAGGTAGGCATAAAATGAAATGTAACTTCTTTCGATCTGACGATGATATTGATTTATCGAAACAATTGTCAATTTTTTAGAATTTTAAATAACTTTTATCATATTGTGGAATTAACTAGAGACCGTGAGTTTCATTTAAAAACACTAATATGAGCATATTTCACGAAGTAAGGGTCGAGAAAAATAATTTCAGTTAAAATTTTATATGGCAATCTGACCATAAACAAAAGGTGTTTTGAAAAAACTGAGTTTATTAGACGTCTCATTAAAAAAATTTGTCTAAAGATGAGCATACTCGCCTGTGTCCAGGAAAAAGGGGAACAATCAAAAGAAGGGTATTTGAATGATTCACTGAAAAATTGGTATCCAAAATTCAAGCAGAACCATCCTACCTCGAAAATGTATTACTTATGCTACATTTCGCAAATTTTTACCTTTTTGAATATTGCAGCCAATTGTAAATAACAGACAAACTTATATCTGTATCGTACATGCCAATATGAGTCTCATGGTGCAAAAACCGTAATATCTAAAAATAATCAATGAAAATTCGTTCTTTGTGATGCAACCGCGATAGTGAAAGATGTTTAGAGAGAAAATGTGAAAATTGTAATGAAAAAAAGATAGACTTTTTGGAATACGAAGCCGAAGATTTTAGCAGTTACCAAAAGTGGATGAATGAGAAAGAAGCCGCTGTAATTAAGGGACGGGTAAAAACTTGTTCCAAAACTATTAAAGAACAGGTAGTTTGCACAAAAGCAGAGCTTTACAAAATGTTGAATAACTTGATTCCCAAGTTTTTGTTACATACCACGAACATCTCCTATCAGTACAAAACCATAGAACAGATCTTAAAAACTTTGTCTGAAGATAGGGTATTTTTTTATATCGTTCTTTATTTAGTGTGGAAATACGCCGAAGAAGTATAATCGGTACATTTCGGTGTCTCTAAGCAGCAAATATCTTTACATAAGTAGTCGTTTACTATCGACCTACTAGGGAATCAGCTGTGGTGTCATTATCTTTTTGTACAATGTTAGACGATCTTAGACATTATCCAATTGCCATATGTGTTCACTTAAGTCCAGTGATAACAGAAATAAAAAAAGTGTACCGGTTTTGAATAGTACACATTTTTTAAGCGACGGACCTATAGCAGAATATCGCAACAGAAAAATGTTTTTTTATTGGTGATTATTTTTCTAAAAAATTGTAGATGGCACTGAAGTGAAAGTGACCATGGTAAAGGTGCGGCTGATGGGGTTGGAGGCTACATAAAAAGAAAAGCAGATCGTCTTGTTTCTTTAGGTAAAGCTATCTCCGATATGGGGAAATTTATTGACGCTTTTAACTCTTGTTGTGTCAAAGTTTCTGGACAATACAAACACGATATTAATGAAGCTTACAAAAACATCAAGTCATTGATACCAGAAAAACCTCCAACTTTTAAAGAGATCTTGAAGTGCCATGAAATTTGCTGGTAGCGATCAATACCTAATATGTTTTCTGTCTGATTCTGTCGCCATTACGGCTTGGGTAACAAACATATGGACTTGGGCATGACCAGAATGAAGGACAGTAGCTACTTCGAGTTCAATCCTAACAATAACGTTGAGAATGGCAATGAGAATCAATATTTGAATGTCGATGTGCCTAATATTAAGACCAACGGTAAGCAACAGGTATGATCCACAATTTTATTATGTTTTTAATTCATATTTCACTTTTAGTGCCAACATAAAAATGATTCAACGTAATCTTATTGGCTAGTATGAAGTATATTCACCTTCCCAAGGATCTAGTTATGCAGAAATCCCACCCAAAAACACCTTAAGAATGTTATTGGATTAACTGTTTTGTAATTGTGAAACATTCCGGCGAAACATTTTATCGTCCTATATTTATAACGTAATATCGGTAGATGAATATAATGAATATACTGTTACCATTATGGAAAGAATAGGCAGTCCAGAAGAACCTGATAAATATGTAATAGAACAAAATAACATTGTAAATATTGAAAGTATACCACAACTTCACGAACTGAAAGATGAGTTTACTTCTATCGATCATCTACAAGGTTACAATAATGTTTACAAGTGTTAAAGTATCTAATTTCATGCACACAAGACTTTAGTTGATTAAATACTTGATAAATCTTATTTACAATATTACCGGGAGTTGATACATGCTGACATACCCTCCGTTAACATTTTCTCTTTCAGTGAATAATGTTATCCCCTCAGTTAATCCCTTTAAATAAGATCGACCCATATATGTCCTTAAAAATTTTGAAATGAAATAATATATAATTTCGAAATACACAATCAAGATTCTTCACCAGTATATTCTTTAGAATGAATTTATCATGAGACAATACAGATAATTATGAGAACAAATGCATTTCAGTGTCTCTTCATAATCGAAACTATTTGAAGTACGTTCATATGTGCCAAAAAAGTCCATGGGACGGTATATAGAGCACAAAATATGCATCATACATCCAAATTGTAACGCCCATATAAGACAGTAGACGTCAACAAATAATCCTTCCATCAAATCATTTTCAAGATTATAGACCGAAAAAGTGTGACGTCGGAACATGGCCGCTGACAGTTACTGAGGGAAAACAAATCAATTATTTAAGTTATGTCTTGTCTTGACCGTTGTAATATTTTAAAAGTTTATTCGTTCTTTAATTTATAAAGTGACACTGCAGTGACTATCAAGTAATTATGCCTTATTGCTTCGCTCCTAAACTTTCATCATATACTCTGTCTCTACGACATCTGTCTCTACGACATATCCACTGTTTAAACTGTCTCCACATTTCTTAAACACTTTAATTTCATTACAAAACTGCCCCGCAATGCTCGACAAATTAACAATAGCCATGTTTAAGCATATTACAAACGTAAAATAAACGTAAATAAATATTTGTTTTCCCTCAGTAACTGTCAGCTGCTATGTTTATGACGTCATTACTTTTTTGGTCTATTCAACGACAGAGCAAACGCAAGATACTGATTGGTGCATAAATGCGTGTTGATAATCGAAAATCAGTGTGTTTTTGATTTTGTATTTCGGCATTTATTTGGGTGATTAACAAACGAAAATAAGTATGCGTAGTTGCCTACAATGATGTGAGAGTGACATGTCATAAACATCAGACGTAGATTGTGCAGAAAATACGTTTGGTAATTAAAATCTGAAACAGACTGCAAAGGAAGTAGAAGAAAACGTTTCCGATGATACCGTAACATCGAAAAAGTACATATGGTAGCAATTTAGTGAATTCTGCGAGACTCGAAGTTACCAATTATAATAAATAAATATTTATTTGCATCACTTACGTCGTTGAATAATCTTAACAAATACAACTCGTGTACTTCATGATTGTCGCAAATACCTTCTCTTTTTCGTAACATATAATGATGCTTTGATGATACACAGACACTTCAGTGGCTATATCAGACTCAAACCAAGATTTACGATCGTTAGTTTCTCCGCGCAAGCGATGTTAAGAAGAGGATGTTGATGAACGGCAAGAGCGAGGCTAGTCTTTCTAACGGCTATTTTATTGAAATAAATCCAAAGTTTTCAATAGAATCCTTCTTCTTCGTTGTCAGCCTTTGAACATCCAGTCCTGGATATTGGACACCCCTCTTCTTTTCTATTCTTCTGTATCTCTAGCAATATGATAATATTACCAAAACGCTGCCTCTCAAATGTCGTTCATCCATGTTCTGGGAGGTCTTTCGATGGTTATTTTGTGCAGTATCGGTCTCCGCTACATATGACATCTCCTTCAACGCATGTCGTCCTGTCCGGCAACGTGCTAGGCCGAATTCAACTTCATTGCGGCAACTCGCTTTATTATATCCTCCACTTTTGTCCGTCATCCGTTTCTTATGTGGTCCATCGTAAGTCTTTCTATCGTCCTTTGTATTTTTCGGAGTGTGCTAGAATCTTTGGAAATGAAAATTATTGTCTCCAGTCCATTTAAGCTTAATAGGAATGTTAGTCGATTGGTCCCCAGTTGAACTCTCGATGGTGTACTCATCTCAAATCATGAGCTCATGCTCTCTTGTGCTGTAACAAAGTAGTGCATTTTGAATGTTTAGTTATTGTACTTACAAAATGGGGCCTAAAGGCTAACTTCCTATTCTTTAATAATTTATTGTGCTATAAGAATTATGTATTTAAGCTGTAAGTAACGTTTTATTCATTATTTGGATACTTCAGTTAACCGGTACCCATACATGGTTGCCAGACGCTAGTGGCCGTTTACAGCTTCAACTATTTAACGATTTAAACCTTTTATCTATCTACACCGGATGAATTGCCGGATAGTTCTACTTTAGTAATGTACACCGATATACTTTTATAACATCACATGTGTTTTGTTGGAGACAATAAAGACCTTATTGTTTATGTTAAATTCGATCTCATCTTTATTCTTCTGCCTTGTATTACTCCTCCAGTGTTAAATTTTGCAATTGGTTATTCCTCTGGCAATTTCATTGGCAAGGATAACGAGGTCCGATACCGCAATATCGATGGTCTTTCGTTTGCATTGAAGATTTCGCTAAAAACTGTGGAGGTGAGGATCATAATCAGCGGCCCAGCATCGATTTACCTTTTCTCTATCATCTTCCAAAGTTTTGTTGGCCTTTCGAGCCGGATATACCTGTCATTTTGACATTCCGGATCTTAAAATCGTCATTGTCATTATACACCTACTTCTCATGTTGTTAGTTCTTCTACCTCTGTCTGAACTTTCAAATAAGGAAAATTGTCTATCCTATCATACTATTTGGATCCAAGAGCTAAAACTAAGTGATTTAGTTTAGTGAAGTGATATTGTACTCATTAACTCGCATCTCATTTTTCGATCGGCTTACGGTGTTTACGGGATTGTATGGTAGAGTTGGCAACGTTGGTTTCGGAACGACGATAACCTTTGAAATTGAAATATATAGGCTGGCATCTGACCTCCACCAAGGTTAGCTCAATTGGTCTATTTGGAACATCGTCACCCGGAAATGTATGAATTATCATCATAAACAGCGACCAGATACAGGCAACCTCCATACGCTAAGGTACAGGCGTCACAGAATCCATGCAACGAGACAAAAATTATCTTTTTCCCAGTAAAGATATGTCTAGGAATGGATAGGTCTGAAATTTCATCTAGGGTAATTAGAAATTTTTTCCACATTGAGAGAATTTTGTTATCAGTGATAGGCTCGTCCCAAGAAATTTGGGATTGCCACAAGGATTGCATAAGAAGCTTCCCCGATACAATCAAAAGGTTAACTAAGCCCAGCGGATCGAATACCTCACTAAATATAGAGAGGACCTGACGCTTGGTTAATACGGGAAACCCTTGTAACTTTGCGGTACATATTCTAAGACAGTCAGACACAGGTCTCCATTGAAGGCCCAAAATTTTACCAGAACTATTGTCAATATTTAAATCGAGTTCTTTATCAGAAGTAGAGGTGATATGTTTTGTTAAATTAGGGGAATTGGATTTCCATTTGTGAAGCTTAAATCCACGATTGCCTAGAACAGTAGTTATCTGGGAAATAATTACGTCCAAATCACAATAGTGCTATTCAACGCGACAATCGATTACAATCATTTCCTGTCATTTGAAAAACAACATGTTCAACAATACATTTTCGATATAAATCGATTACTCTGATTATAATCGGTCTAAAATTATGATGCTATTGAAAGTAATCGTAAATCGGAACCATGTGATTGGTCGAAAAATTTAAATAAACTACCGTTTGTCTATGGGTTATGTGATGTGAGTGATATTTTGCAATTGTATATTACATTTTGAGTTAACAGAACAGCTTCTATAAAATTAAACGTGATTAAACTAAATGAACTTGTGAAAAGTGTGAAATACACGTGAAATGAACAAAAATAATTATGAGGATATGTCACTAAAAATGACAATTTTTTTTGGTCGTTCAAGAAACATCAATACGTTTTCGATTCCGTTTACAATCAAAATCGGAATCAAGATCGAAGTGTTGAATAGCACTTTTGGGTATTAATACCCATCAGAATATGATCCATCTAGGTTTGGAATAACAGAGCATATTGAGCTTTAGGAAAATGATCATTATATAAAGCGACATCCTTCAACACGCGAGAGGCTGAGAAGGGAGCACAGTTCTGCCCGAAACTAAGGCTAGATAATTGGATGCATTTGAAAGATTCGGAGGGATTGTCCCTCCAAATAATATTTTGTAAATGTCGTTGCGACGGGTTCATATCAATAAAGCGATACATCATCTTGATGTCTGCACAAATAACAAATTTAAAACATCGAAATCGACAAAGGATATCGAACAGATTGTCCTGTACTGGATAACCCTTGGAAGTTAAGTCATTGAAGGAATAACCAGAATCGATTTCAGCCGAAAAGTCCATGACAACGCGGCATTTGGTAGAACTGGCGTCCTCGCGCATCACAGCTCTATGAGGGATGAAATAATGGAATTCATTAAACTGATGATTATATAAAGATAATGGAATAATTTTGGCATGATTTAAGGCAAGATATTCATCCACCTCCGATTTGTAGCTAATCAAACAATTAGAATTAGAAACAAATGTTTTCTCTAGTGACAGAAACCGCTGCCGTGCCATGCAAAAAGACTGACCTAATTTTTTAGGGCTATGTTCTAAAAACGGCATATCGACTTGATACCGTCTCAAAGGGAGAATGACAGTAGTGTCACTAAATTTCTGTTCAACCAACTGTTCGATTGAATTGCTCGAATTACTTTTGGGATTTTCTTCCATTTCTCAAAAGAGTCATGTAAGTTTGATTCCAGTTCAGCCTCTTCATTGCATAAAGTTAGAAATGTAGAACCTACATTTGTAGGGGAATTTTACATGATTTTGAGACAAAGATCCTGCAACCATGTATCCTAGCTTGGTACCGACGAAAGAGGGTAGGTTAGCTCCCAAATTCACTATGTTGGGTTTGAGCAAATTAAAGTACATATCTGCTCCAATGAGCAGATCTACTGAGTCACTTTTGATAAAGGAGGGATCAGCGAGCTCAAACTTCACTTCTTGATCTGGCAGCCTGAAAAGCCCTGGGGGAATGAAAATTTGAGGCAGATTATTACTAATCTTCTCAATGATAGAGCATGAAACAAGGTTTTTTCCGTGACTTAAACTGAATATTTAGAATTTCCGCACTTTGAGTACAATTATTACTGCCAAGCCCCGAAATATTCAGTAGTTTTTGCATACGAGGTAGATTAAGATTTTGTGCGAATGACTGGGTTATTAAGCTCATTTGATTCGCAGAGTCCAGTAAGGTACGGCCTACTACCCAGCGTCCATCAGAACATTCAATGTCCACTAATGCTGTCGGTAAAAGCACAATCTCATTCATACAAGAGAGAGTTGTTAAAGTTGTAGGAGTGGCCCATAATGGTTGAGAAGTATAGGTGGTATTAACAGTTGCGTTAGCATTTACGTTATCTGATGGAGAACTATTATTTACTGACGAATTACTAGAGGAGGCAGAATTTCGATGTTGGTTAGAACCTGAGAAAGTTCCACTGGAATCGGAATTGCTAGTTTTAATTTGATGTTCAAAGTGGAGATAAGAACACCTTTTCAATGATTTACAGACGACGAGGCTATGATTGAGGCTGAGACAATTTAGGCACCATTTCTTAGTCTTTACGAGTTGATATCTATCTCTAGGACTAAGGGAAATAAATTTTGAACAACCATAGATAGCATGTCCCCGTTCAGAACAACATAAACAACCAGACTTATTTAGCACAGGTGGGTGTGTCCGTTCCAAGATTACGAGTAGACAAGAGAGTTACATTGTTTTTTCTAGAATATTCCTTCGAATTAGATTTGGAACTGGGAGGATCAAAATGATGCAAGTTCTCTAAGAACATAGCCCTAAAAAAGTAGGTCAGTCTTTCTGTATGGCACGTCAGCGGTTACTGTCACTAGAGAAAAAATTTGTTTCTACCTCTATTTTTTTTAATAGCTACAAATCGGTGGTGGATGAATATCTTGCCTTAAATCATGCCAAAATTATTCCATTATCTTTATATAATCATCAGTTTAATGAATTCCATTATTTCATCCCTCATAGAGCTGTGATGCGCGAGGACGCCAGTTCTACCAGTTTGTTCCCTCATTCATCAGCTTGATGAATTTTTTTGTTGTTCTGTTGTTCTTTCGTTTTTTTATTATGACATATCAGTTTCGTAGCTGTTCCAATATCTGATTGAATTTTGTTTTACAGATCGTTGATTCCCACTGCTGATTGGTGGCTGGAGTTTATTGCTGAATGTATTTTGGTCTTTGTTTTTATCACGGTAAAGTTGGAAATTTCTGTGGGTGTAATAATTTCTTTCTCACTTTCTTTGATCCAATTTATATATCATCATATTGGATATGAAGAATTTTAGATATCTCACTGTACAATCCATTGTTATATTCGCCAAACATTTTTCACATGCACTCATGAAACGAAGCTTTGAAACCTAACTTTCAGTGAATTTATTCAATTAATATTATTTCATTACTGTTGTCTGACTACAAACTCAATGCATAGTTTAAAAAATTTACATGATTTTGCGGATAATATGTATTCATTGAAAATAATTTCATTATTCTAAACTAAATGCAGAAAGGATTCTTATAGGCAACTTGCAGCATCAATTTTGTTAAAAGATTTACAATATTCAACTTTATCTTTATATTTATATTCAGATCCCCCTGCATTTTGTATAAGTTAATTCTCACGAGCTACCACTACGAGTTTTTGTTGAAGTGTGACTGTGAGCTGTGTTTGTTGATGTGTAGGAATTTCTAGTAATAAAGTAGTACATAGTTGGGTTATTGATTTGGCTATACACCGAAATTGATTATGATATTTTACTCGTATTCTAACATACGTATGCTTTGCATCATAGACTTTTAAGAGACATCGCTTAACTGAAGAAATGAACTACCTTTACCAAGAATTCAAACAAACAGTGTTCGGATTCAAAAAAATCCTTCCCGAGAATGAATTATATATCATACATACTAATTATGCCACCTTCCATACAACTACCTATTAACCATGTAACCTTCCATTCACATAAACATTAAACCAGTCCATGTGAAAAATCACGTGGTCAACATCGAGAAACTTACAATAATACCGATCCCCTTACTGCCAATGCTTCACGTATAAATACGATAAGAACCTACAAATCGCTCTCTTCCTACTTAAATCACAGCACGAGCATGTAGTTCTCTCTTAACATTTACCGGCAAAGTCCCGACTTATCAATAGCAAATAAAATGCTAATCTCTTCAAGAGTGCCGTAATGCCTTCCAGTTCAGAGTCTCTAATCCGAACTGAAGATTCCGTCCTCCGACAACTTCTACTTGGCTCGTGTAGTTACACAAGCGAAACGTAATCAGCTGGCGCCATCTTCACTTTCAGTTGCGAACCAACACCTCAGATAAATTCGACCGTATTAGTCGTATGAAATAAAATGAATATAATTTCGTAAAATACGAGGTGTCTATATGAAACATAAATTTCGATTTTCTACTACACCTGCTTTTAGTCAAAATTTCAATAATTTCGACGTATTGGCCTTACCGTTCTTCGAAGGTAAAAATAACTACATTTCTGGCTAATACCACGCAGAATATTGATGACATCCCCTTCGAAAACCGTGGCGTCGATCGACCATTTTGCCGATACGGACATTTATGGTGATTCGCAACTGATAGCGGAGGGGCATAGTACACTGACGCGTTTCGATCTTCTTGGGTCAACAACAGAGAGATTCATGGGTAAATCACGCAAAATAAAGGGCTACTGAAACAGAGTGGTAACCGCGGACATGCATGTTTCTGGCTCATTTGCCTCTTCAGCACGGTATAACCAAATAAGGATGTGGAATTTGGGAGCAAAGATGTTAATCGAAACATGGGAAAACACGAAACAACGGATTTCAGCAGGGAAACCAAACGCTCATTTGTGCCTTCAATTGGAAGATCCCGAGCTTTCAGGACATCAAACAAAATTGACACGGAGGCGCATATAGCCCCCCCCGCCATGAACCTTCCGACCCATAGTAAATAACAAAGAAGATATAGGAATAGCGCGTGATATGTTAACAACAACAACAACAAAGAGATTCATGGGTAATTTACGCAAAATAAAGGGCTACTGAAACATGTCCGCGGTCACCACTCTGTTTCAGTAGCCCTTTATTTTGCATAAATTACCCATGAATCTCTTTGTTGTTGTTGGTAACATATCAAGCGATATTCCTATATCTTCTACATATTTACTATGGGTCGGAAGGTTCATGGCGCAGGGGCTATATGCGCCTCCATGTCGATCTTGGTTGATGTTCTGAAAACTCGGGATGTTCCAATTGAAGGCACAAATGAGAGTTTGGTTTCCCTGCTAAAATCCGTTGATTTGTGTTTTCCCATGTTTCGATTAACATCTTTGCTTCCAAATTTCACATACTTATTTGGTTATTCCGTGCTGAACAGACAAATGAGCCAGAAACATGCATGTCCGCGGTTACCACTCTGTTTCAGTAGCTCTTTATTTTGCGTGAATTACCCATGAATCTCTTTGTTGTTGTTGTTAACATATCACGCGATATTCCTACATTTTCTTTGTTTTATATATATATATATATATATATATATATATATATATATTTATATATATATATATATTTATATATATATATATATCTATATATATAGTTTTTTTTATATTCTTGGGATTAGGTCCTTATTATAAATCTAACGAAAACTTAGTTTTACAAGAAACATGTTTATTAACGTTTCGGCTATACGGTGTAGCCTTTATCAAAATACTACAAACAGATAAAAAGCAGTGTCAATATTTATAAAACATCTTCCAAAACAAAACAGCTCACCACAAAACGATGCATATATCCTCCTCAAAAATTTGAGGAAAGTCATCCTTGTTTTAAAATATTTGTTAAAAATAACACGTCAAGAAACTACAAACATTCACAAACGTATAATCGACATTCATAACTTAAGGTGAAAATGAAAGGACAAGTTTTGGTTGAATTCTTGTTTTTTGTTGTTGGTTTGAACTTAACTATAGTTATAAAATATATATATACAATTCTACACTGGAAAATGTATTAAAGTATAGTACACTGAGAAATGTTGTTAATTTATTAGGTTGTAATATATTTTGCTTAGATTATTTGTATCAGTTTTTGAGTTAATGCAATGTTTATTTTTTGAATATATACCATTTCATAGAATTCCAGTTTTTTTTTCATATATACATATATATTCAAAATATCACGGGGATTGCAGCATAAGTAATGTTGAAAATTTTTGTTATACGGAACCGAGCTTTCAAAAGACTTCTTTTTTTTCTCAAGGTTGTATGGTCGAATTAGTGGAAATCAAAGAAAACAGGATACATAGCCGTCATTTCTAACTTCAATTCAAATCAAAACCACTGCCTCAACATTGAATTACAATACACTAAGAAAACGAAATATTGAATTGAATTTAATATATATATATATATATATATATATATATATATATATATATACAGGAAAGACCAAGAAAAAGGAATGGGGAAATATGGATTTGGAGAAAGGAATTAAAGAGGAGAGAGATTAATACAGTTCGCACACTTTCAGAACATGTATGTGGCAAACTCCTTCTTCAAGAAGAATCCTAACAGGAAATGGACGTGGGAAGGCCCCGGTGCAACTATCAGAAACGAAATAGACTTTATCCTCGCCAATAAAATTACCACAGTAAAAGATCTAAACACGCTCAACAAGTTCACTACAGGAAGCGACCATCGACTAATTAGAGCTCGACTGGTCTTAGATATAAAACTAGAAAGGTCAAGACTAATCAAAACCAACACAACGAAAAACATGAACAATGAAAGGCTGAGAGAGAACTCTCACCAATATGAAGCACTACTAGAAGAAAGACTACAAAAAGTGGAATATAACAACCCTGAACTGATGGACACAATTCGAAATTGCGCCGTAGAAGTGGGAGGTCTGCAACAACGAGGTGAACACAAAAAACTAACTCCGGAAACAAAAGCACTATTACAAAAACGAAGAGAAATGAAAAAGACAACAAACATTCAAAGAATTGAATACACCGAACTGTGCAAGACGATACGAAAGAAAATCGCAGAAGATATCAGGAATTACAACGAGAAACTGGTACAAACAACAATAGAAAACCGTAAAAGCTACAAAAATGCAAAAAGGGCACTAATAATAGGGAAAAGACAGATAGTTGCATTAACTGATGGAAACACAAGAACCACAGACAGGAATGAAATAATAGACCTAGTAGCCAAATTCTATGGAGACCTATACAAGGCCCCTGAAAATTTGGAAGAAATAATAGAACACTCAGAAGATGCCATACCAGAAGTTTTGGTGGAAGAAGTAGAAATGGCACTGAAAAGCATGAAAAATGGCAAAGCAGCGGGAAATGACGGCATCACGACCGAAATACTCAAATATGCAGGAGCTAAAACATGGAAGTACCTTGCCAAACTATACACGAACTGTCTGATGTCCAGGAGCATACCTAAAGAGTGGAACAGCGCCCTTATAGTGTTGATCCACAAGAAAGGCAGCAAAGAAGACATTAAGAACTACAGACCAATAAGTCTACTACCAGTGACGTACAAGGTATTCACAAAGATCATTCACAACAGAATACAAAATACACTAGACTCGGCCCAACCACGAGAACAGGCTGGATTCCGCAAAGGCTTCAGTACAATAGATCACATCCATACCCTCAAAGAGGTTATCAGTCGAACCAAAGAATACAACCAACCACTAGCACTAGCCTTCATCGACTTTGAGAAAGCATTCGACTCTATATATCCCAGAGCAGTGATAAATGCCCTAACAGAACAAGGGGTCGACAATCCATATATTGAGACCCTAGCAAATATATATAGGGAAGCCAAAGCGAGAGTTAGGATATATGAGGGCACACCAGAATTCCCCACCAGCAGAGGAGTTAGACAAGGAGACGCAATATCACCAAAGTTATTTACAGCAACACTAGAAAGCATCTTCAGAAAACTGGGCTGGAACAACACAGGTCTGAATATAGATGGAGAATACTTGAACCATCTAAGATTCGCTGATGACATCATCCTGATAGCGAGTAACCCTGGCGAAATGCAACATCAAATAAATGAATTGAATGCAGCAAGCAACGAAGTAGGCCTTAAAATAAATCTGAGTAAGACCAAGATAATATATAACGAACTGATAAACGCACAAGAAATAACAATTAATGACACTGCCCTGGAAATAGTAGAGGAATACATATACCTGGGTCAACTAATACACATATCAGGCTCTCTACTTCCAGAAATAAACAGAAGAATCAAATTAGCATGGAGAACATTTGGACAGAACTCTATCATCTTCAAGTCTAGAATGTCACTCCGTTTGAAAAAGAAAGCGTTTGATCAGTGCGTACTACCAGTAATAACATACGGCTGTGAAACCTGGACCCTGAAAACTGATATCATTAGAAAACTCCAGGTAACGCAGAGGTCTATGGAACGATGCATGCTTGGAATAACAAGGAGAGATAGAAAAAGGCCTGATTGGATCAGACAAAAGACCCAAGTGATAGATGTCATAAATAGAATCAAATCCCTAAAGTGGCAATGGGCGGGGCATCTCGCTAGAAGGACAGACGATAGATGGACCACAAAGATAACGCAATGGTATCCCCGAGGCGTGAAAAGACCAAGAAGACGCCCCAACTTAAGATGGGACTACGACATAAAGAAACTCGCAGGATCAACTTGGAGCCGCATAGCTAGCAATAGACAACAATGGGCCCACATGGAAGTGGAATATATAAATATTTAAAGGGAGGCTACACCATAACAAAATGGTTGAATAAGCTGCATATGATGATGATGATGATGATGATATAAATATATATATATATATATATATATATATATATATCAAAATGCAGTTATAAAACTTTCAACAATCAGTGAATAAATAGTGATAAGTCTAATATGTTTAATTTTAACCACACCCAATCATCAAGTTAGTTATAACTCAAAGAATGGTCCTACGAAAATACAATGTAATTCGCTCTTCACAACAATGATTGTGAATAAACAGTGTGACCAATTATCGGAAGTAATTGCACAAGTGCATCAAAAATATCGATAATTTTGCATGACAGCGTGTTGTCTAAAAACTGCATGAGTTCATTTTCATACTTTGGAGGACGAGCCCGACACCGAAGGTGGAGGGGTCTTTTAACAAAATATGAAAATGACCGAATGCAGTTTTTCCAAGACAACACGCACGAATGCAAAATTATATGGCTATTTTGATGCACGAGTGTAATTCGTGGGAATATTACCCGAATACAAATATTGGTTTAAATACTAAATTCCTATTTCATTTTTTTAATACAAAATATCCATTTTAAAACATGCTGTTAGGTACAAACAAAATGAAAAGACACAAAAATACAACTTTTTCATAACTATTTTTATTAGAAAGAACGGAAATATATAATAAAACAATTTTTTTAAAGTAAACCTAAACTAAAAGTTACAGGAATTGCAATGCAGATACCGGTACATTAACGGCTGAAGATGTTTGAAAGTGCTGTGGTACATCACTAACACGCATTTTGGTCACTATTTCTTCATGGTGATTTTCATCCATTTGAAGATATGGCGTTATTGATTTGGAATTGGAATGGCCAGTGATTTTTATAAGTTGCTGTTCGCCGACACCCTTTTTAGCGAGATTGGAGACAGCTGTTGCTCGTAAGGAATGGTTAGTTAGTTTAATATTCTCTGTATTCAAACCTGATATTTTGGGGCTTGTATGTTAGTCCATTTGTTCACTGTATTTCGTCCAGCGGGAACATCTTTAAACAACTTTCTGTTCAACTTCCAAGCGTGATTTGTGGTAAGAAAAAGTCGATTTGTTTTTATACCATCCCGTTTTTCTAAGAATTTTTTGTGTAATCGAATGGGACACAAACCAGGATTGATTTTATTCATTATTAGCCATTTCGGTGAAGCGCATGGTTTTTCACCTCCTTGCGTTGTCTTAGTAAATAGAGGGTCGTAAATAATCCTTCCTGTTTTTTCACCTATGTTATTTTTTTCTTTTTTAAAGTATGAAATTAAGCACTTGTAGCCTTCTTCACTACGCCAAGCTAACTCAAAAGCAAAAACAAAAAAGACCTTCCTTTGTAACCCATCTGGGGTGTCTTCATCACAACCACGAACCATATTGTGAAATTCATAGTACTTTAGAAAAACTGCACTTTCTTTTATTTTCGCTGGATCAGTTTGTAATTGTTTTCTCTTGGCACTTTTCGCATCTCTGGCTGTTTTGAATTCAATGTCAGTAAAAGAGTTGAATAGTATATTGAAGTATAAGTGGATAAAGAGGTATTTCAAACACGAGCGATTATTTGAGCACGACGTCGCAGCCAGAGTGCTCGAATTAGAGCAAGTGTTTGAAAGACCAGTTATCCACGAATACTTTACGCTATTTTTTTGATTGGTGCACTTTGAAATCATGAAATATTATTATTATATTATTACTACAAAAAAATGGAATTCCGTTCTCGATGCCCAACTAAGTTTTGTGAAAGTTAAATAGTATTTATTTTTATTTGACGTTACGAGGTATTGCTGTCAGATTAATAATCAAAAAGTTTCTTTATTTATATTTAAAAGGATACAATGTATATATGAATATATAATTAAATTTTGCAGAAAAAACCAAATAAGACATTGGTTCCCATTGAAAATATACAATTTAAAAACTAATAAAAAAAGTTGTCATTGATACTTACGTTTCTCAAGTTGTTGTTGTTACCATAGGGACATTAAAAAACGACCGTGTTTGAAAGTTCGATTTAAACACGCTGAGGCGTGCTTTAAAAAGGTAATATGAGGCATCAATAGAAAAAAATTATTTGATATTCGGTTAAAACTTATTCATTAGAGGAGCGGCGGGTAATATGAAATACACCGGCTAATATGGAATACCATATAATTGGCTAAACTTATGATGCCATCTACAAGGCGGTAGCAAAAATATGCTCATCGTAAGTGCAGATTTATACACAAACACGCGCGTAACTCTGTAATCGTTCGTTAAATAGTTATTCGTCAACACCTGTTTTTCAGTCATGCAGAATTTTTGTGGAGGTCCGTGAAAATTTAGTTTATTATCATTTAGTTGGTGATTTTTTATTCATATTCTCATCAGAGAGCAAGTAAGTACTGTAGATTAATATAAGATGTAGTTATTGCGGGTCTATACTCGTCTAGACATCTTTAAAAAATCCTAACCTCAACACAACTAAGTGCGGCTAATATGGAATACTATTCCATATTACCCGCAAAAGTTTGCCCCATAAAAGTGCCATCTAAAAATTAATTTCTATTGTTTCAGTCTTATTCGAGCACCTGGGTATCAATAATGCCTAAAACTACGATCGGGGATAAAAAACGCAAAAAGTGGAATGGAGAAAATATGAGGAAAGCAGTTATAGCAGTCAGGTCTAAACAAATGGGTTATTTGAAGGCTTGTCAAACATATAATGTTCCTCGAGCTACACTTTTCAGGCTGTGCAAAAAGAACATGAAGCCTGAAGTTGTGTGTCGTACCAAATTAGGCCGTAAGCCCGTTTTACCTGATTTTTTGGAAAAAGAATTAGTTAAGCACTGCCTAGAGATGGAGAAATCATTCTTTGGCTTGACGCGTCGCGATGTTTGTAATGTTGCTTTTCAATTAGCAAGAAAAAACAATATTCCTCATCCATTTTCATTACTAAGAAAATCAGCTGGCAAGGATTGGCTTACTTCAGAATGAGGCATAAAAATGTTTTAAGTCTGAGAAGAACTACTGGAACTTCGTACGCTCGCGCCTTAGGATTTAATAAAGAAAATGTAGACACATTTTTCGACCTGTTAGATACCCTAATGGAGACGCATAATTATTCGGCAAGCCAAGTTTATAACGTGGATGAAACTGGTTTAACCATTGTTCAATCAAGAAATCCAGAAGTTTTTTCTCTAAGGGGCAAAAGGCAAGTTGGGTCAATGACGTCAGCCGAACGAGGTTCACTTATAACCTCAGTCCTTTGCATTAGCGCAAGTGGCAATTTTGTACCCCCCCTTCTGATTTTTCCCAGAAAAAATGCAAGTGAACTTCTAAAGAAGGGTGCCCCGCCAGGAACCATTTTTTCCTTTCATCCGTCAGGCTGGATTCAGATGGATATCTTCACACAATGGTTCAAACATTTTCTAAAACATGTTACACCGAGTGCAGAAAATCCCATTCTACTGAATCTAGATGGTCACCATACTCACACTAAAAACTTAGACGTTATTTTGGATGCCAGAGAAAACCATGTGACTTCACTTTGCCTACCGCCACATACAACTCATAAGATGCAGCCATTAGATAAAACTATTATGGGAGCATTAATGATATATTACAGTGAGGAAGTAAGGCTATTTTTAAGAACAAATAATCGGCCTGTCAATCATTTTGATTTAAGCGAACTTTTTGGTAACGCGTATCTGAAAATCCAAAGTGGTGAAAGATGTGTTAACGGATTTCGTCAAACTGGATTGTTTCCAGTTAACCGGAACGTATTCACCAAAGAAGATTTTATTCAGGAGGCACAAAGAAATGAGGTCCAAGTACACTCAGAAGATGATGTGCTCCGGGAGAAACCTCAACCAGAAAACACGGCTCAAAATGCAACCATAGTTTTACCACAGGATATAATTCCCAAGCCAACTTTGAGGAAGAAAGAAGGCACGAGAGGTCGGAAAGCAGGTCAAACCAAAGTTTTGACGTCGACCCCAAACAAAGAAGAGTTGGAGCAGTCAATAGAAATAGCGTCAGTTAAAGAAAGGTATAAAGTTAAAAGAAAAATGGAAATAACTAACAAAAACAAAGAGCATAAAAAATTTAAACTTGCAGATGCAGAGGTAGCTGGACCAAGTGGCGTACCAAAAAAGAAATTTCAAAAAAAGGCAATAAAAAAATCAAAAGAAGGTAAATATTCATCAGAAGATTCCAACAGTTCTGCATCTTTACATGACTCATCATCCAACGACGATGAAGAATTTCCTGTTTATGATCGTCCATCTGAAGAGGCTGAGTGTTTGTTTTGTTCGGGATTATATTCGGCTGATACAAGGGGAGAAATCTGGATTCAGTGCGCAAAATGTGAACTTTGGGCTCATGAGTTATGCGCCGACACGCCAAAGGATGTTTACATTTGTGATTTTTGTCGCTAAAGTTTCCCTATAAGCATATATTTTTTAGTTCATTTAGTGTTTCATATTACCCCATAGTGGTATTTCATATTACCCGACCATTTTTTTGTAATGTCAGAATGTACTTATTTCATTTAACCTAATATTTTTTAGAAATTCCAGACTTTTATTTGCTTAGATGGATAGTTATCACAATATTTAATGACTTTTCTAATGCACTGTACTGCACCTAGAAGAATTTATCACTATAATAGAAAACAGTATTCCATATTACCCTCCGCTACTCTAGTAATTTTTGCGGTGACGTTCCAAATGGTTTTAACAATGAATTCCTTGTATTCTTCACCCTTTTGGTTACGCATATTGAATGCCCAGGCCATTAATATTTCTGCCAAAACGTTACTTTGTGTTATTTCATCCAATGTATATTTTTTTCAGCACAAAAGCTCATAAACTTTAGCCACACGTATTGTCTGTTGTGTTTAGTGTTATTTGGTTCGCTTCCCATCACTTTATATTCTATGATTCACAATGAATCACATCCGAAACTAGACACATTTGAAAATATTTTTTGACTTTACTTGTCAAACTGATTTTATTTTTATTTATTATCGATTCCCAATGGGGTTACCGTGGATACATAAACAATGCAATTATCGCAGTGCTCTTTCGGTTTCTACGGTACAGTTACCGCAGTAATGAATTGATAATTGCACTCCCCTCATGGGATTCTTTACACATGGGGGAAATATTCACGACAATAGGTGAATAACCAACACAAGTTCATCCACACCACTCGCCCAGAAGACGGAATCATTGAAATCATAGATTATTCTGAGACAACGCACAACCGACGCAAAAAACTACTTTCACCAAGAAGATGAACATACAAAGTGATCAAGTATGACGATAGGTGTCAATATCTAATGAAGGGGGATCCAGAACACACGCCCAGAAAATGAAACTGGATAATTATCGATTTTTGTGGAGTACCCCTTAATCCAAAGCAAAAATATAGACATACAGGTTGATCGATTAGTAAACTATAATTGAATGTTAGTACAAGGAGGGCAGAAACATACACAAAAGGCGAACATGGACAATCATTGAGTTTTGTGAAGTATGGCTTAATTCAAAGCCGGAAACTACTTTTATCATGCATATGAACCATAATTTTGTGTCAGTTCAGTGACTACGTGCAGCTAAGTTGATATAGGTTTGCGTGTTCATTTGTCTAGTAATATTTACTCATTTATTGTGTCGTATATATTGTAAATCATTTTGAATGTTTCGCGATTGTTTCTTAACGAGATATTTTCCGTACAATATTTAACATAATAGTAACTCTCATAGTAACGCACAGAAAATTTTGACATCTCCTAAGACTTTGAAGTGTACCTGCTTTCGACAGTCATGATATATTTAAATGAAATCATAATGCCATTATTTTATAACAAAAACTTTGTGAAATCCGCTACACGGCACAGAGGCGATAAGTTTTCATTAGATTCGCTGACATTCAGCTACATCAAAAAATAGGTCAGTATAGTAGGTAATAACAAAAGTAAGTCATCATATTTACTACCAAATTAAAGCAAAAAGAGCTCCCATTCCAAATTCTATATAAAACAATAATCAACACCAATTATACGCTATATATTTAGAAGCTCCAAATTGTGATTGGAGTCACGCTAACTACATATTTGAATACAGTAGCGTGTCCAAGGGAGTGGCGGTCGAATTAGCACCGTTTTTCTCGTGAAAATTGGTAACTCAACTGAAGCGTGTAAAATAACGGATAAATGAGACACGAATATTTATATAAGAAATAACTGTGTAATGTTCTGATGAAGAGATGGTCTAAATCATACTTTTATAAAAGACATTAAAAGTAAGGCGCTAAATTTTTATGTTCCCTAAAATACCATGAAAATTTTCAATACACTAAACTAGCTAAGGTATGATTTAACAATTTATAGTTCTATAAAAAAAGTACAAGGATTAAAAACATGCATCTGTATCTGTGAAAGTTTGGAGGGTGGGTGAGGTCCAAAACTTCCATCTAGCTCGTCATCCAGCCTACTCCTTTGAAGTAGGCGATAACGTCGCCTGAATTAAGTTCCCTCATACTGGCGTATGTTAGCCTATGCTCGCCGAATACATGAAACCTAAAATGAGAGTGTCTCACATTCGCAAAGAATGTGTTCGACAGTCTCATCTTCTTGTTCACATCCTCTACATAGTTACGAATTTTTCAGCCACTTTTTTGTCCAGATACTGTAGCAGTTCCTTGGCAAGCCTGCAGCCTTCTGCATCGTCCCATCTACCCTAAAACTGATTAAGGGAGTGTTCATTCAATAGGTCGGCCGTCGCTGACGCCGACAGACCAGTGAAAGTGCCAGGTCCCAGGTGTGTGGGAGGCTGCCTTACTGGCTAGCGAGTCTACAATACGGTTTTCTTCCGATTTCTCATGGCCCTTGATTCAGCTCAAAGTGACCGTGTTCCGTGCTTCGATTAAGGCCATGTGACATTTTAGTACTAGGCCTTATCTAATGAATGGTCTGTTTAAGGCTAGTAGTGTTTGTTTACTGTCCGTAAGGATGTATATATTATTATCTGTGGTTTTCCTTTTGGGAATCTCTTTTGCAGCGATGCAGATAGCAGTGAGCTCTATTTGAGCAACACTTACATTGCAGCCCATTGCCTATTTCATGTTTAGATTCGGGGATCTGGAAAAAATTCCACATCCTGAGCCTACATTGGATTTAGACCCATCTGTGAAGATGCGGATTGCGCCTTCTTCCAATGGGTCTTGTGCGTTGTTTTTTGAAAGATTACCTTGTAGAGCCTGTGGAAGGCATAGCGCGATGGAATCGAGTCCGTATTGGCCTGCGGCAGTTGGACTTCCCCGAGGGCCTCATGCCACAAGTTACGTCTCAGTTTACTGGATTCTATATTAGGTTGTATACCGACAGAGCGTAGATGTGTCATGGTCATCAAAACAAGCTCCTTGACTTATATATCAAGGGGAGTGAGACCGAGGATTACCTTCATAGCTTTTGTTGGTGTGGTTCTCATGCCTCCTGTTGTGTTGAGGCATGCTGTTCTTTGGATTTGATCCAGTTTACGAACGACTGTCAGCTGGTTTGCTTTTGCTCCCCAGGTAATCTCGCCGTACGCCAGCATAGATCTGATGATGACAGTGTAGATCCAGTCAGCGACCCTAGGTGACATTCCCAGGTGCAGCCGATGGTTCTACGACATTGCTCATAAGAAATATATGCTTTTTTAACTCTACTTTCTGAGTGAGAGTTCCACGTCAACTTACTCTCGAAGGTGACCCCTAAATATTTCACCTCAGAAGAGAAATTAATTTTGGTATCTAGGAGCTTTGGGGCTTGATGTTTTACAAGCTTTCTTTTTTTCGTGAAAATAACCACCTCGGTCTTTTTTGGATTTATTGACAGTGAATGTTCTTCGCACCATTGTACTATGATATTGAGGGCAACTTGCATTAAAGCGCAGAGTGTCTCCTCGATTCTTCCTGTTAGCAAAATCACTAGGTCATCTGCATATGCTATTGTGTAGGAGTTTCTTTCGTTGAGGCGGCTGACTAAGGAGTCTAAGACCAGGTTCTACAGTAGTGGCGAGAATAACCCTCCCTGTGGACAACCTTTCACAACCAAGTCTCTAAAGGTTACGTCATCTACGCTGATTTTTATTGCTCTTTTTGAGAGCCTGTTATATATACGGCCATTTATGGTTTTGGTGATATTCTTGTTGGAAAGTGCATTTGTTATTTTAGGAAAAGTGGTTCTATCGAATGCACCTTCTATGTCTCTGAATACACGGAGGGTGGACTCCTTTTTTTCTAACGATCTCTCGATGCGGCCCGCCACGAGATGTATTGTGTGTTATCACTACATCTCTCATGTATCGTTCGCACAGCCTCTCCAAGGTCTTCACTGAAAACGATGTGAGGCTAATGGGTCGATAGGCTTTTAGAATGGAATCGACCATTCTTCCTGGTTTTGGTATGAACACAACTTTAACTTCCCGCCAATCTTTTGGAATGTTCCTCAGTGCCAGTGAGGATATGAGGATTTCTACCAGGTGCGGCTTTAGGTCATCCAGGACCCACTGAAGTAGGGCTGGTTGAAATACGTTCGTTCCTGGGAATTTTAAGGGGGAGAAGCCAGAGATGGCCCACCTCAGTCTGTTTGCGTCAACGATATGTCGTGATATACGCCAGTCATCGTCTGTCGGGTAGTGATTCTCCTCATCCTCTCAGGCTGCCGTGTTTGTAGTTCTGGAGTCAGGGAAGTGAGTCGACAATAATAGTTGAAGGCTTTCCTTTAGGTTGTCAGTTTATGTGCCATCCTCTCTGGTTGGTATACCGATATGAAGGTGGGGATCTTTTGAGAGGGCTTTTGGGAGTCTAGCTGCTTGGGCGAAATCTTCGATTTCCTCGCAATAGATTTTCCATGCTGTTCTTTGTTTTTCTCTAATGATTTTCCTATACTCCTTGAGGTGAGACTTGTATATAAGTTCCAATCCTTCTCGTAACTGGTTTTTTTAGCCTTATTCAAAGATTTCCTCGCCGTCCTCCTGAGATGATCGATCTCACGGCGCCACCACGGACTGAAGGCTCTATCAAGATCAACCCGACTGAGTGGGCAAGACACCTTGTAGGCATTGATTATGGAGATTTGAATCGATTCAGAATTAATTTCCAAATCTCCTTTATTGTTAGGCAACAGATCCTCGGCAACTCGCAGATCCTCTTTCAAACAGTGGACATATTTTGTCCTTTCCGTTTACCTGGGGTCGCGAGTTATTGTAGAGTTTGTGTGCGCCAGTTTTATTTCGAATTTCATCCAGCGGTGGTCCGACATTGAAATATCGTCGGATACATGCCAGCCGGAGATTATATTCGATGTGTTTATCGTAGATAGGGTAATATATATTCGCGTTTGACTACGAGAGTTAATGAAAGTTGGTTCAGTACCTCTATTTATAATACAGAGATTCTTGTTCGTTATGTAATCATGAAAATACTTACCTGTAGTGTTAATGTCTTTGCTGACCCAGCTTACTTGGTGAGAGTTTGAATCGCAGCCTATTACCAATTCAAGATTCTCAATGAGACAGTGTTCCACAAGGTCCTCCAACTCCTTAATTGGTGGTGGTCAGCTGCGTCGGAGGGGAGGTATGCGGATGCCAGTATTAACACAAAAAAACTATTAGTTCACACTGTGTAATGTATGTAAGTAAATAAACATCATAATTTAACTTAAAGCTTTCAATAATAAGAAAATCATAAAATCCAGAATCTGGAACACAAATTAAATGTTAGTAATGATTCTAATACACAAACAAATTTAATTCAATATTATGATTTAATATATTGTAAAAATTGTTTGGTTAGATGTCATGATGACAAAGATGTCAAAAAATCAACGACGACACGACAATTGAGACAGAACAGAGAACAAAGAATTCTTAATATTAAATCAAGAAATATGTAAGGTAATTTGTTTGCTTACAAACAACACTAGTATCTAGGGAACGGAAGTTAAGGGATAGTTTATGGAAGAAATGATAACATTAGATCCACAGAATGTTTAAAAAGAACTCACACACATTTTGCAGTGAATTTGTGTTGTTAATTTAGTAATCTCGAGTATTTTAGATAAGGACATATTTTTCGATATTTCAATAATATTGGACTATTTGAACACTTAAACACACTTAAATATCAATCGCGAGTGGTAACTAAAAACTTATATGAGTGATTTGATAAACAATATTGATAAAAAACGATTGAAATGTTAAAAAAACTTTGAAACACCCAATGTATAAGTAAAATCGAGCAATACATGAGATTTTATAGCAAAGAAAGAAAAAGAAGCTTGTTGATTAGGACAAAAATCATTGTGTGCTTTGGCGTCGGGGCAAGAGGGCGTGTTAGTGGAGGCATTGAAAATTTTTACTAAAAAAGCTTACTAAGTCATGAAAAGGTCCTCAAATAATTAAAAACATCCACAAACAATATCCAAAATAATTTAATATCATTACATCATATAGATGAAATAACAAGGAAATAAATTATTCTAAATTATAAAAGATAACTAGAATGACTAATTGATGAATTTCAAAAAAAGTCTGCTGAAGTAATTCATAATTCAAAAACAGCCAAAAAATATTCAAGACAATATCAGACGAATGGTACATACATACAACATAACTTCGAGTTTACATCCAGAGAAAATTATTCGGCAGTCCATTTACATGGTGATGTTCATCAGCTGACGGTAGAACAGGAAGAAAGAAGATATTTGCGAAAGGTTAGTTATAATTTTCTATACTTGATCAATTATAATCGCTATACATTTGATAATAATGAAATTGAGGTAAAGATCTAAAAGAAAAAAGGTATAACTGACAAACATTTGACATTGTTTATAGGTTAAAGATAATAAACAGGAACTGAAAAACATATAATATAAAATACTCACCGAATTATATCTAGATTAAGATCTGTTAATTTTAACGACTTTGTAAATTTTTCACCTACCATCTCATCACTATTTTCATACACATATTTCTTGACTAGCACAACTTCAATTATTAAAACCATTCTTTACAAAAAAAAGTTTCATTTATTTTAATTTTTTTTACTTACTTACTTTTTCTAATGGCTAGCTCAATTCATTCTGTATTAATGGAAAAAGCAGGGCACGAAGTATTCCTCTTTCCTTTGAGTTTCCGTGGTTTTCAGCTATTTTAAAATATTTTGTTCATGTTCCGGTAACCTTATTATATCTAAGTTTGATATAATATTTTGACTACCACTCTGCTACGCCTATGGTTGGTTGTTCATTTATTCGATAGAGATCAACAGTTCGACAGAAAATTATCATTCGATAATTAATGAAATATATCAGAAAAATGTACAACACTTTTGTAAAGAATGGTTTCACTAATTAAAGTTGTGTTAGTCAAGAAATATGTATATGAAAATTGTGATGAGATGATAGGTGAAAAATGTACCATGACGTTAAAATTAATAGATCTTAATCTACATATGATTCAGTAAAATTTTTATATTGAATGATTTCCAGTTCCTGTTTATTATCTTTAATCTATAAATAATTTCAAATGTTTGTCTGTTATACTTTTTTTCTTTTAGATCTAGACCTTCGTTATTATCGAAAGTATAACGATTATAATTAATGAATTATAGAAAACCTAAATTAACCTTTCGAAAATATCGCACTATATCTTCTTTCTTCCTATTGGCGTACCGTTAGCTGATGAACATCACCATGTAAATGGACTGCCGAAAATTCTCTGCAACTGGATGTAAACTCGAAGTGATATTGTCTTGGATATTTTTTTGGCTGTTTTTGAATGATGGATCACTTCATCAGACGTTTTTTGAAATCTATCAATTAGTCATTCTAGTTTATCATTTCGAATAATTTATTTTCTTGTTATCTCATCTATATGATGTTGTAATTATTATTAAATCTTTCTGGGCATTGTTTTTGGATGTTTTTAATTATTTTAGGACCTTTTTAATGCTTTTTAGTAAAATTTTTGAATACCTCCAATAACACGTCCTCCTGTCTCGATGGCAAATCACACACTGATTTTTGACCATATCTACAAACTTCTTTTTTTTTGTTGCTAGACAATCTCATGTATTGATGGATTTCACTTATATATTGATTTCTTCAACGTTTTTCTTCAATATTTGACTCGTTTTTCATCAATATTATTCATCAAATTACTTATATAAGTTTTTAGTTATCACTCGCGATTGTTATTTAAGTTTAAGTTTTTTTAAGTGTTCAAATAGTCCATTATTATTGAAATATGGAAAAATATGTCCTCATCTAAAATAATCGAAATTACTAAATTCACAACACAAATTCCCTTCAAAATATGTGAGAGTCCTTTTTAAACATTGTATTAATCTAATTCCATCATTTACTTGCATAAACTATCTCTCAATTTTATATTTCCGTTCCTTAGATACGAGTGTTATTTGGAAGCACACAAATTACTTTTTCTACAACTGCTATGAAAAGTAGCGTATTTCTCAAAGCTTACTTAATTTCAAAACCATATATTGCTCACACTGTGAGAAATATTATTTCTCACGGCAATTTGCCCACACCACATACATTTATATGAAGAATCTAGTAGGGGATCCTCGATGCCCAGCCGTTTTCGGTGGGTGGTCCACGATGCTTACACTCTTTCTATAAAACTGTTTTCTTGTATTCTTTAAATTTGTGCAGTTGTAGAAAAAGTATAGTGTGCAACATGTGGCAAAAGTACTTTTCTCACTCGTGTGTTTGCGGCACTCGCCCTTGGCTCGTGCCACAAACTTCCACACTCGTGAGAAAACTTTTTCCCACTTATTGCACAATATACTATTACATATTTCTTGATTTAATATTAAGAGTTTTGTGTTCTCTGTTTTGTCTAAATTGTCCTGCCGTCGTTGATTTTCTGACATATGTGTCATCATGACATGTAACCAAACAATTTTTACAATATTCTAAATCATAATATTGAATTCTGTTAGTTGGTATATTATAATAATTCTTCTTCTTCTTGTGCCTTGTGCTTCTCGCACGTGGGCGGCCCTTTGTACTTCTTTCATGTCAAATGTAAGGTACCATTTTCTGTCCTTCGGAAGATTGTGACTGCATCTCTAGTTCCGCACCATTCCCTAATGTTTCGCAGCCATGAATGTTGTTTTCTTCCCGGGCTTCTTCTACCTTCTATTTTTCCTTGCAAAATCAACCTAGGTATTGAGTATCTGGTGCCTCTGAGTATGTGTCCAAGATAGGATACCTTTCTCTTCTTCACGATTTGCAGAAGTTCTCTATGCATACGGGCCATTTCCAGCACCTCTTCATTAGTTTTATGTCCATGGGATGCGTAGGAGTCTACGAATTGACCACATTTCAAATGCCTCTATCCGATTCAGAGTCCTGATTTTGAGACCACGTTTCTGCCCCATAGAGCAAGATAGGCCATACTTAGCATTTAACTACTCGAATACGAAGTGCCAGGGGCAATGTTCGGGCAAGAAAGAAGTTCTTAAGTTTATGAAATGTGTCTTTTGCACGTCCGATTCGTATTTTCACTTCCTCGTCGCAATCCCATTTCTGGTTGATGGTGGCGCCCAGATATACAAATTGTGACACCACATCCAATTTTTGGCCGTCAATCCTAATTGTGATGTTACTGTGGTGTCGAGCTATTACCATAACTTTTGTTTTATTTTTGTTGATCGTCAGGCCAAATTGTTTTCCTATTTGGTTGATTCTGTCAACAGTTTGTTGAAGGTCCTCAGGAGAATTCGCCAATATAGCGGTATCATCCGCATATCTGATGTTGCTTATTGGAATTCCATTAACTTCAATTCCTCTGTTTTCTTTTTCCAATGCTATTTGAAAAACTTTCTCGACATATATGTTGAATAGCATTGGCAATAGGATACATCCTTGTCGTACTCCCTTGGATATTTTAAATGTCTCTGTGGTTAAGTCGTTGTTAATTCTTACCTCTGAGGTCTGATGCCAATACAGTTGCTGAATTATTCGTATGTCCTTAGATTCGATACCAATCTCATATAGTCTTTCCAGGAGAAGATCGTGTTTAATGTTATCAAAAGCCTTCTCATAATCTATGAAACATATATAAACGTCTCTTTGTTGGTCATAACATTTTTGTACAAGTAATTTCATTGAGATATAATAATATATAATAATTACTGACATTTAATTGGTGTTTCAGGTTATTTATTTTATGGTTTTCTTATTATAAATCTAAAATTGATTATGGAGCAATTGCCTATGGCTCGGCCACAAACACTACTCTCAAACAATTGAAAACCATCCATAATACTTCCATTCGTTTAGCCCTTGGAGCGTTTTGTACCAGTCCTACTTTGAGTGTACTATGTGAAGCAGGTGAACTACCTTCATACCATAGAAGACAGCTACTCAGCATGTCTTATGCTACTAATGTTGCAGCAAACCCACAACATCTAACATACGCCAACACTTTTGAAAATAATTATAGAAATCTGTATCAAAACAAAAAAGGAGCAGCTCCAGCATTTTATGAAAGGGTTGCCAATTATTATAACGATTTAGCTATCACCATACCAGTTATATTCTTAGCTAACAACAAACCCAGCACTCCACCCTGGACTATTGCTAGTCCGAAATGCCACTTTTATCTTCGCAGCTTCAATAAACAGAACACACATCCAGCCCTTATTAAGACCAAGTTCCAAAATATTCTTAATATTTACCCCTCCCAAGTGCAAATGTATACGGATGCATCAAAAACATCTGGAGGAGTAGGGATAGCAGTGAAAGTCAACGATACTCGAATCTACCAATTACCCAAACTATCATCTGTATCCTTTGCAGAGTTATTTGCAATATTTCAAGCCCTTATATTTATTCAAGGGAGGCCAAACCAAGAGTACCTAATCATTTCTGACTCTCTAACCTCGCTGAAAACTCTCAAAAACATATACAGCCACTGCCCCCTCTCGAAGATGATCAAGCAACAATTCCACTCAATTCGGCATGGCGGGAAAGAGGTTGTATTCATATGGGTAACCTCGCACATAGGAATTCTCGGAAACAAAGAAGCAGACAAGGCAGCACAAGAAGCAATTACAAGTGATAGTGCAGTGCGCGAAAACAGAATGCTTGCGCCAGACTACAAATGTCACATAAAAACATTAATTGATAACAAGTGGCAAGCCGAGTGGGATCAATCTTAAGATAAACTGTGACCAATTAAACCAACCGTCAAACCTAAAATTAACAACGTAATAAATAGAAAATGTCAAACTGTGTTAACACGCCTCAGAATTGGTCACACTCGGTTTACTCACCAACATTCAATCACAAAATCTGATCCGCCAGTGTGTGATTTATGTAGAGTTAATGTAACTGTTGAACACTGTCTTGTAGAATGCCCAAAGTATAATAAAAATCGTCAAGCGCACGGACTACCGACCGATTAAATAAGTATGTTAAATAACACCCTGTTGAATGTAATTCACTTCTTAAAGGAGTCAATCTTTACATTTCTATAAATAACAGTACCGTTAAATCGCTAATAACCCTAGTAGTTGATGCGCATAAAAAAAGCTTTCATTGTGAAGTAATAGTTCAAAAATACATATGTTTTTAATCAAGGTAAATATTTCCTTTTTTTTTAGAATTATAAAGTTCTAAATCATACCATGACTAGCTTAGTATATTGAAAAGTTTTCATAGTATTTTAGGGAACATAAACAATTTAGCGCCTCACTTTTAATGTCTTTTATAAAAGTATGATTAGACCATCTCTTCTACAGAGCATTTCATAGTTACTTATTATATAAATATTCGTGTCTCAGTTATTCGTTATTATATATTTCATATAAATGATTGATTTATTTACTCATTTTTACACATATTTATACAAATAACTTCAAATATATGAAATTTTACGAGTATTTCCAGATAAGACATTAACAACCATCACCAAACCAAGGCTAGCAATACTATCTACCTGAATGAATTCACTGTATCAACTATGCTATGTTCTTTGTTGTAGGAAAACGGAGTATGAATATAAACAAACTTCATATTTTTTATTGCTTGTTGAAGAATTTGATTAGTCATGACGGATATAATTGTTCTCGGATGTTGTTGTGCATCGCTTTCGAATCCACCATATTCTCCAAATTTGGCACCAAGGTCTTTCAGCTGTTTAGAGACGTGTTAAAAAAGACTGCAGGAAAAATATTTGAATCGAATTAAGGGGATGTCAAAAGAAGCGCCTACTCAGCAGCGAAAATAAATACTTTTTCAAACGATTGTTGAGAGAAGGGCTGAAGTCATTGTATCATTCTTGAAGAATGTTTTAGCGACAAACTGGATGGAATTAGACAAAAAAAACCAGATTGAACCGGGTTATTATCAGACAATTTGTTAATTCAATGTTTTTAAGAATGAAATATGCTGATACTCCTACAAACACTCTGATATCATTTGAATTGTATAAATTTCAGCAAATAATATTCTGTAATGTTGCTGATCATATTGCCTGGAATGAAATTGAGTGAATTATTCACTCAAATGACAAACATTAGTTATTGGTCCCTAACAAAACCAACTGTAATCCGTTCCAAACAATTCAATTAAAATTATTATTCGTTGGTGGATGATACAGATTGATGTCGATGTGATTCAATTATATGATTTAATGACAAAGGATTATGTGAAATCTGGGAGTAGAAGCGTTCAAATTACCTTTTAATAGGAACGAACTAATTGTATGTGGTTTAGTGTACCTCTGACGACTACTAGCGATTAGGCGTGTTCAGATTAATTGGACCGGAAGTTGAGTGGATAATGATGATAATTCAGAAAATACTTAATTTGAAAACCGCAGGAAATATGACTGAATGGAATATTACTGATAAATACCTACAATCAAGATTTGATAGATATCGTGTTTCCATATTAATGGAGAACTTTGGAAAATAATTTCAACATAAAGATTCCTTTTTTTGTGAAAGTTTTCGTGGAATCGGATGAAAAATAACTACTAGTTTGACTCTTTTATTCTTATTGTCAACATATCGGTGCAATTTGTCCTCTTCATCAGCGCTTAAAATATGAACCAACCAGGTCACAAGGGTGTGAAAATATATCCAATACATTTGTAAAAACTCAGATGTAGAAGTAAAAAACCATAAACAAAAACACACACAGCTAATAGATTCAACAATAATATCGAACTTATATTTTTAGCCCTGATGAAGGTGACCAATTGCAGCGAAACGTTGGCACGAAAACTTTCATTCGGTTATGAAGCATCATCACATAAAGATTCCTTTTTTCCGTGTTATAATCAAATCTTGTATTTCCATTTATGTGATGACCTGATTGCCAATTATGGAGAATCCCTTGACATATAACGTAAGGTCTCAACTATAAAGGAAGAGGATTTATCGGCACGCATAAGAAAAGATGCTTTATCACGTAACACATATTGACTGAAAAGAAAGTACAGTCCATTTTTAATGAAATATGTGCCGATATTATCTCTACACTGTAAATACCAGTCTACGAAAGTGTTAATTGAGTCATTGTAGGGAACATATATTGAATTTTGGATTTTATCAAAGCTGTAGATAGTTGAGTGAGAAGGAAAGTGGTGGTAGAAAAATGTGAATTTTTCTTATGATGAAACATTACTGCTTACAACAATTGAGTAAAATGCCACATTCCTTATGAACCGAATACTGATATAGTACCCAGTGAACAAGAAACATAACAAGTATTTTTTGTGATGTTCTTTTTAGAGACTTTTCGTAATGTTTATATAAAACGTTAAAAATATATCTCCTAGATGTTTAAATTTTATGACCAACTTTATTATCATCCATGTTATGTAATGAAAACATATTTTCGATGTTCACAATAATACTTGAATTCCCAAATATATACACAATCACATCCTATGAACTTCTTTTTAGCAACTTCCCATATTAAACATTCATACGATGTTAATTTGTATACTTCCCTCTAATGTAACATACAGGACATTACTGTAATATTACAAATTAACATGTTTCTAAGATGATCACAATTTTCAGTTACTTTTACATCTTTCAAACTAATTTTTACTAACTTCCTGCGACTACGTTTATACGATGTTAGTTTATAAAACTCTCAGTGATATTTCATATTAAACATCACAGTAACATAATTGATGTATTCATAAAATTACAAAAAAAGAGGACAAATGAAACAAATGACAAGCATAACAGGGCGGATCGTGGCGTGGTTTTCAGTTTCGTGTTTTATCTTATTTGCAGAAAGAACATTTTTTGCAAGAAGTGTTACGTCTTCCGACGGTTTAACGGAACATAGTAAAAAAAGTGAATTGTCAAGAACTGTTATTAATAATAATTTTGAGATATAATATGTCTATTTATTGAGTTTACAATGAAAAATATATATTTGAACCAAAAATATTCCTACAGTCCATTCAAGATCAACATTGGTCCTTAACAATCGGATTTCCAGTCCAGAAGTAATAAATAATATACAAGTGTTTTTAAATGAAACTCAAGGTCTCTAGTTAATTCCACAATATAATACAAGTTATTGAAAATTCTAAAAAATTGACAATTTTTTAGAATTTTCAATAACTTGTATTATATTGTGGAATTAACTAGAGACCTTGAGTTTCATTTAAAAACACTAATATGAGCATATTGCACGAAGTAAGGGTAGAGACAGTCAATTTAAATGATGTACAAATAAACAATTAAATTTACTGCCGATCATAAATAAAGTGATTCAGTACAAAGAAAAGAAATATCTTCAATTTCCTGTAAGTTTATCCCACTTATTCCTACTATTACTATCCAACAAATCATTATCCTTCTTAAACATATTAACGAGGTTCAACTTGTGTAAAATGGCGAATCTAATAATTGCCTGTGGTCAAATTAAATCAAAATTGACTCGATTTTAACATTATTTTTATGCGATAGGTAAAGATAATTCAACAGAACAAGCAATCTCACGATTATCAACTGGATTACGAACATTTGAATTGATATTAGAAGAGTTTAATGAAATTCCAAACCAAATCGAAATTTCTGATAGTGTAGAGGATCAATGGATAGCTACTAATGCTGACGAAAGATGATTGTTACGATTATTTAGCAGATGCGCAAGCTTTAATTCCAAATTTTAATACTAATAGCGATCATTTTAATTTAAATAAAGAATTAAACCCAGCTGAAGGTAGCATTAGCAGCTCAAGATCAAATAATAATAATGCGTGTAGTCGAATAGCTTCACCTAAAATAACGTTGCCAAATTTCAAAGGAAAGCCGGGTACATGGCTAGAGTTCCGAGATGCATTTGTGGCCTTAATCGAATCAGATGTTTCACTTTCTAAGTATGAAAATTTCCATTATTTAAAAATGGCATGCAAAGATGAAGCAGCAGATATTTTACAAACCATACAAGTATCGGTTGACAATTATAAAATAGGCTGGCAAGCATTAATCGACAATTATGAAAGTAAAGCACAATTAATTCATGACCATATCCAAGCTTTACTGGATATTTCAAATATAAGTAAGGAATCATATATAGAGATTGAATGTTTATATGTGGAAGTTAATAAACATTTACGTTCACTCAATAATTTGAAAGAAGAAACCGAATATTGGGATACAATTATAATTCAAATCAATTACAATAAATTTGATAATACAACTCACAGAGAATGGCAATCATATAAATATAAAAATGAGTTACCTGAATTAAACGATTTAAATAATTTCTTAAAGGAACTAATTAAATTTTTGACTAATGTTGACTCAAAAAAGCATTCTTATAAACAGCCACAAAATACTAATTCTCAACCAAACAATCAATTTAAAAGAAAAAATTTCAATAGTTATACATGGATATCAAATAAGTATAAATGTTTCTACTGCAGCAGTAAAGATCATGCCATTCATACTTGTCAACCATTTTTAAAATTATCAATAAATCAAAGAATTGCGGAAATAAAAAAAATTAAATTATGCCTAAATTGTTTAAATGATAACCACGCTTCATGGAACTGTGATGTTCACAAATGTAAAAAATGCTACAAGCCTCATAACACATTATTACATTTGGATTTCTCAAATTCTGACCGCAGACCAATTCAATCAGACAAAGTAGCTGTTGAAATCTTGGCAGTTACATCTGATACCAATGAATTAAATTTTGATGGCGCTGCGTCCGGCAATGTTGCAGATCCAACATTTACAAATCATGCTTCTACACAAGACAAGGTACCGTCTTATGTACTTCTGTCGACTGCTTTAATCCACATAATGGATAACAAAAATAACGTTCATTATTGTAGAGCTTTATTAGATAATGGATCTCAGAGTAATTTAATCACCGAAAAATTATGTAAAAAATGGAATTTGACTCAAAAAGAAGTGAATTTTTCAATTACAGTGGTCGGACAAAATTTAAAAAATATCAATAAGCAAGTTAACATTAATATAAACTCATGTTAGTGTTTTAAATGAAACTCACTGTTTCTAGCTAATTCCGCAATATAATGGAAATTGTTGAAAATTATAAATAATTGACAATAATTTTAGAGTAAACATAAATTGTCTAGTGCTACCGGTAATAACAGAAAAGTTACCACTAGAATCATTTCATATTAATAAATTTAATATTCCTCAACATTTAAAATTAGCAGATCCCAAGTTCAATGAAAGTAGAGAAATAGATTTACTACTTGGTGCTTCAAGAATTGCGGAAATAGAAAAAATTAAATTATGTCTAAATTGTTTAAAGGATAACCACGCTTCATGGAACTGTGATGTTCACAAATGTAAAAAATGCTACAAGCCTCATAACACATTATTGCATCTGGATTTCTCAAATTCTGACCGCAGACCAATTCAATCAGACAAAGTAGCTGGTGAAATCTTGGCAGTTACATCTGATACCAATGAATTAAATTTTGATGGCGCTGCGTCCGGCAATGTTGCAGATCCAACAGTTACAAATCATGCTTCTACACAAGACAAGGTACCGTCTTATGTACTTTTGTCGACTGCTTTAATCCACATAATGGATAACAAAAATAACGTTCATTATTGTAGAGCTTTATTAGATAATGGATCTCAGAGTAATTTAATCACCGAAAAATTATATAAAAAACTGAATTTGACTCAAAAAGAAATAAATTTTTCAATTACAGGGGTCGGACAAAATTTAGAAAATATCAATAAGCAAGTTATCATTAATATAAAATCATGTTAGTGTTTTAAATGAAACTCACTGTTTCTAGCTAATTCCGCAATATAATGGAAATTGTTGAAAATTCTAAAAAATTGACAATAATTTTAGAGTAAACATAAATTGTCTAGTGCTACCGGTAATAACAGAAAAATTACCACTAGAATCATTTCATATTAATAAATTTAATATTCCTCAACATTGGAAATTAGCAGATCCCAAGTTCAATGAAAGTAGAGAAATAGATTTACTACTTGGTGCTTCAGTGTTTTGGTCCCTTTTGTGTATAGGATAAATTGAATCAGGTCCAGAATTACCTATTTTACAAAAAACTCACTTTAAATGGATTATAGCTGGCAATATTTGTTCTCTGAATAAAATCAAAACTATTTCGTGTTTAAATGTTACCCAAAATAATTTAATAAATGACCAAATTACTAAATTTTGGAATTTAGAAGATGTAAAATCATTTTCTTTCACAGCCTCTGAAAAATATTGCGAAGACTATTTTGAAAAAACCACTATTAGAAACGATAACGGCCGATTCATTACTAGAATTTCCTTCGATAATTCAAAGGAACAGTTAGGTGATCATATCACATGGCAAAAAAGAGATTTTCGACTCTTGAGAAAAAATTAAATTCAGATCCCAATTCAAAATAGGAATATTCAAAATTTATGAAGGAATGTCTCCAGTTAGGGCACATGACTAAAATAAACAATGATTATAATCTGTTTGAAGGTAATTATTTTCATCTTCCTCATCATGCAGTAATAAAAATGTTGAGTTCAACCACTAAACTTAGTGGTCCAAAACTTCAAAATGAATTGCTAGACAATATTTTACGTTTTAGAATTTATAATTTTGTAATCACTGGACATATATCAAAAATGTAACGCCAAGTTATAATACATGAAAATGACCGACATTCCCAAATAATCCTATGGAGGAAATCAAGAATATAAATTGAAAGAGATTTCGACCAATAGACTTACTAAATATCAGCATATTCAGCAGCTGGTCCAGCATTTTTGGAATCGCTGGTATAAAGAATATATATCAGGACTTCAAACGCGAATAAAATGGACGACTACCAGTTCCAAAATAATCAAACATGGTATCCTAGTTGTCATAAAAGACAATAATCTACCTCCATTGAAGTGGCAACTGGGAAGAATTATTCAGCTTCAACCAGGTGATGACGGTGTGGTTAGAGTGGTTAGTATTGAGACCCTAGGTGGTATTATTAAACGTTCAGTATCCAGAATTTGTCTTCTTCCAATTGAAAGCGATAACTTTTAAAGTGGCCGGCATGTTACGTCTCCAGACGGAATAACGGAACAGAGTAAAAAAAATTAATTGTTAAGAACTGTCTTTAAAAATAATCTTGAGATATAATATGTCTATGTATTAAGTTTGCAATAAAAAATATATATTTGAACCAAAAATATACCTACAGTCTATTTAACATCAACAAGAAGTAACTACTGAAATAAAGTTGTATTCGCTTTCGTTAGTTCCTACTTAGTTATAATTCTTGTTATAATGGACGAACAATAGTTATCGGTATCTACATATTCCAAAATCAAAATCATTAAATCTAATAAATATACTCATTTGATACATTAATACTTTAATTGGCTATACCACATTTCCGGGTGACGGGATTGTACGTTAAAATGATATAATAGAGTTTACAAAATAAGGTTTTTCACAACTTTCAAAATATTCTAGTTAGAAGGTATATTTTAAAAACAAATATTTCAAATCCTAGATATACATTATACCTACAAAAAACTTAATATTGCAATAGGGTAGATATTATTATTAATAATAAGAAATGCCATATGTTGGCAGATATTTGGATCTAGAAGAAAATATGTTCAATGTTCAAATTAACCCAGAAGCTACTTACATAAATAAAACAAAAAACAAATAGTTGGTAATTATGTAAAAAAGGGGAGTAACTATTTCAACTGACAAAGACAATGTATTAAATAGTACCGAAAATATTGAATCAAGTATTTCTAGTTCTATTTTTTGTAGTAGTAATAAGTAGTAGTCATAGCCATCAATACAATTTTGCAGGTTTAGAAAGTTTTAACGTTAATACTAAAAATTCTTGAGAACAATTAGATACTGTTGAGTCTTTAAAAACAGATATGTCTGCCAATTAGCAAAATGGTGTTTTTCTAAATAATTTTATATCATTGATTATTAACAACAATATTTCCCATAATAGTGCTAATTATTTGTTACCAATTTTAAGAACACATGCGAACAGTTTTTAGGTTTGCATAACTTAGTTCCATATTTTGTATCAAATGATGAGGACATATATGATGAACATTCTGTGACACATAATGTCCACAAATTAATTTATTTAAGTTATAATGTCCGTTCATTTGGCTTGCTTGACAAAAACCTCTAGATATACCTTACGACACTACTACAATTTTTTCTAGATTATCAAAACAGAGCATAACCTTATCTCAAACTTCTAATAGTATGGTAAATAGACATGCACAGACTACATAAATATATATTCATATTGACTGTAACAATAAAGATGGAATGGTTATTCAAAAGTTGGTAAAAAAGTTTAAATTTTACTTATTTATCAAGAAATTAGATTTTTCCTTTTTCTATATCACTGCATCAACGAACGAGGCTCAACTGCCGGCGGATTGTAGTACGTCTTGAGCATGATTAACTTACACGTTGCCAGATGTATGCAGTTTATGTAGAGAAATGTATGGCCAGTGTTATTTGTATCGCGTTACAATTGTACTCACTCTCCCCTACTGTTCCTGCTTTTTAAATTAATTTTCAAGATCCCAATAACTTTTTTCTCAAATATTCATTTCATTCAACTTAAAATATGCCTAGACTAGTATCTTTGCGGAGTATTTTGAAGATTATGAACGTCTATTTTGGCGATTATTTTAACTTTTTTTAGTATTCAAAATCCGATGCTTAGATATCACTATATCCACTGAAAATCGTCTCACTGCATCATTTGGAACTATTCCCCAAACAATGGCTAATTTGGTTTTCTTCTAACACTTTTTACATGACACAATCTCTGTAGCTTGGCCTAGAAAGTTCAGAAACTCAGTTATCATGCCGAATTGTAATCGTTAAGTAATCATCAAAATTAAACGAATAATCAAGGATATCGGTTAAATTAGTGAGAGAGAATTTACACCGTAACAAAAATACCCTTATATAAGTATGTGAACGATATATTGATGTATTCAGAAATTAGTGGTAATCAGTAAACTGAACATAAATATGTATATTATTTCTCCGAAATTATTGTATCGCCTTTGAAGTAGACCCTTTCCCGAATATTCCACTTACGTTAACAAATATTTTAAACGAATTTTCAGGTGAAGGCTTCAGTAGTAATTGCAAATTCTGACAGATAGATAATGAAAGAAGCCCGCTTAAGGATTATCAATAGTAATACAACAAGTGTGATGATGATTATCGAAATACAATTTTCTTCGATTTTGAGAAATAAATTATTGTTTGGAAACCGCACGAGCGCGTAAGCGCGAGTGTGGTTTCCTAAAACAACAATTTGTTTCAAAAAAGAGAATAAATTTTCGATAATCATTAATTACACGAGTTGTATTTGTTAAGATTATTTCACGAAAACAATTAAAATTGGTCTTTGATGACGTTCGTTGCAAAATTCCATGGATTGTTTCCGCACATACTTTTTAGATCGCACGGTATTTTGCGGCATTTGTTTTTTTACTTTCTTTTGAATCTCTTTTAGATCAAACAGACCAAAACGGTTTTTAGAATTCATTCTTGATACAATCCTCTCCCGAATATCATGATTTTAGTTTTTTAAATGAAACTCAATGTTTCTAGCTAATTCCACAATGTAATGAAAAATTCTAAAAAATTGACAATTGTTTCGATAACTGAATATCATCGTCAGAATGACAGAAGTTACATTCCATTTGATGTCTACCTGATGTTTAGTAGTTATTTTTGGCTAGATCAAGAAGTGATTGACTGATATATGTCAATAGAACAAAGAAGATGTGATATTAGAAATATTGAAGCTTAGATATTATTAGCCCTATGGTGATATCCTGGATATCATTTTTCAATTAGGATCAGTTCAACTGTGCAATGATATAGAAAACCAGGGAAACTATATCTGCTGATGACAATTATCGAAGACAGTTCAATAGTGGAGAACTCTCTAGATTTATCTGTTCATTGACGACTTCATATTGTGGGTTTTTTAAGTGTCTTCTAATTTCCAACTCTTCAAGGAAATCCAGTTCTTGTTTGTTATCACAAATATGTAGTACTTCTAGTTCTGTGTTAGGTGTCAATGAATGATTAGTGTCAAGTATATGTTTTGCGTAATGGGATTTATCTGGTTGTTTTAATCTGTATACTCGTAAGTGTTCACTGTATCGGATTTCAAAAGGGTCTGACTCAAATAGACAGCATTACATTATGGACATTTGAGTTTATATATACCTGATTTCTTTAATGGCGGTATTTTTGTTTTTACATTTAACAATTTTGTACTTACGTTACTTTCTATTTAAAAAGAAATTGCTAAAGATATCATCTTTGAAAAATCATTAGAAATATTTTCTGCATATGTGATGGTTTTATAAGTATTTATTTCTTCAGTTTGTTTAAGAAATATTAGTTGTAATGCCACTTTTTCCTCTTTTTTATTGATTAGCTAATTTATCTTATGTAATGGATAACTGTTGGATGTTGCTATTTGTCTAATTGTATTGATCTCTCTATCAAAATTACATTTATTCATAGGAACTGAAAATGCTCTATGTATCATTGAATTATATGCCGTTAGTTTATGTGACATCAGTGTGTGTGGGTTTTCGGTGAATTGAATAATCAAGTACATTATTAACTCTTTGAATTTTCAAATCAAGAAAATTGATTGAGTAATTTTCTTCAACTTCCAATGTAAATTTAATTTTTGAGTGTAAATTATTAATGCGGTTGAAAAATATATCTAATTGTCGTTCACTACCTATAAAACAAGCTAATATGTCATCTACATATCTATACCAAAATAAAACATTTTTTGGAATATTACTTTCAAAGATTTTTTTTTTCTGAACTGTCCATAAAAATGTTTGCCAACATAGGTGATATAGAGCTTCCCATTGGTAAACCTTCATTTTGAATATATATGTTATTGTCAAAAGTGAAATAATTCTGATTAATACATACATCAAATAAATAAGTATATCTGATGTTATTCCTGAATTAATATTCTGATCTAGTAATTTTCTTACAAGTATTATACATTCTTCAGGAGGAATTTTAGTGAACATATAAGTAACGTCAAATGAAATGAGCTTAGAGTTATCTTGTATGTATTTAGATGCATATCCGTAACCATTAAGTATATTGTTAATCATCTTTGCCAATATATTATTAGGAGTATTAACTTAAGAAACTATAGGTCTAATTAGTTTCGTTATTTTATGTAATTTAACGGTTCCATATAAGTGTGGACAATGGGGATTCTTATTTATGATGGACCTCTTATCGTAATCACTTAAAAGATAATTTGAATTATTAACAATATCCCTTACGTTATTAGAACACTTTTTTGTTGGGTCTGCTACTTTTTTTTGATTGCATTCAAAACTGTCATGTAATTTTTCGTTTGATGTTTAACTTTTCAAGGTTCAATATTTTTGATTAAATTGGCAATTTTTAATTTCTCATAAAGACAATTATTTGAGTTAGATTTTAAAGCTATTTCTGATCTTGTAGCTATAATTTATTTATTATTATTCGTAAATTTTGGTGGTATGCTGTACTTTGAACCTTTATTTAAACATTCTATGTAGTTTCAACGTGAGTTCTGAATGTACAACTTTTATGTAGTTGTCTAAGGAGTTGAATGGTTTGAACCATTTTTACATTCTTCTGTTACCCATATTCGTTGAGCACATTTTATAGGTAGTGATCAACAATTACATATATTTTTCAACCACATTAATGATTTACACCCAAAAATTAAAATTACCTTAGAAGTTGGAGGAAATAACTCAATCAATTTTCTTGATTTGAAAATTCTAAGAGTTATTAATGTACTTGATTATTCAATTTACCGAAAACCAACTCACACTGATGTGACAAATCCATATAGCCCCAATCACGCATGTCACATAAACTAGCGGCACATAATTCAATGATACATAGAGCATTTTAAGTTCCTATGAACAAATGTAATTTGGATAAAGAGATTAATACAATTAGACAAATAGCAACATCCAACGGTTATACATTACATATGATAAATAAGCTAATTAATGCAAAGGAGGAAAAAGTGGCATTACAACTGATTTTTCCTAAACAAACTGAAGAAATAAAAACTTATAAAACCGTCACATATGCAGGAAATAGTCCTAATAATATTTCAAAGATAATATCTTTAGCAACGAATAGAACAATTTCTTTTAAAACAGGAAGTAACGTAAGTACCAACTTGTTAAATGTAATAACAAAATTACCACCATTAAAGAAATCAGGTATATGTAAACTCAAATATCCAGAATGTAATGTTGTCTATTTGGGTCAGACCCTTGGAAATTTTGATATCCGATACAGCGAACACTTACGAGCGTACAGATTGAAACAACCAGGTGAATCTCATTACGCAAAGCGTCTACTTGACACCAATCATTTATTGACATCTAACACAGAACTAGAAGTACTACATATTTGTGATAAGAAACAAGAACTGGATTTCCTTGAAGAGTTGTAAATTAGAAGACACTTAAGAAACCCACAATATGAAGTCGTCAATGAACAGATGAATCTAGGGAGTTCTCCACTAGACTGTCTTCTTAAGTGATAATTGTAGATATCAGCGAATATAGTTTTCCGGATTTTCTATATCATTGCACAGTTATACTGAGCTTAATTCAAAAATGATATCCAGGATATACCCTAGTACTAATAATATCTAAGCTTCAATATTTGTAGTATCACATCTTCTTTTTTCTATTAACATATATCAAGGCAATCACAAGGTAGGTCACTTCTTGGTCTATCCAAAAATAACTACTAAACATCAGGTAGGCATCAAATGAAATTTAACTTCTGTCATTCTGACGATGATATTCAGTTATCGAAACAGTTGTCAATTTTTTAGAATTTTCAGCATTTTTCATCATATTGTGGATTTAGCATAAAACATTGAGTTTCATTTGAAACACTAATATGAGTAGCTTCCTCGAAGTAAGGGTCGAGACAGTTAATTCCATCATGATTTTAGTCTTTGAAATATTTACTGAATGTCTTTTCGGACCGAGTATTCACGTAAAGTTTTAGGATTCTTATTATGATCAATTTACGAATCACTAACGATCATCAGATCATCTGCGTACATGAGCAACACTAATGCTTTAGTATTGTCAATGTTTAACCCTAGGTGACCCCGCTCTACGAAAAATTGCTCCATATTAGCCACAAAGATAGAGAACAATAATGGAATTAAAGGTTCGCCTTGTAAAACACCCTTGTCTATCCCGTATGGTTTTGAATGCTGGCCATTTACTCTTATTGTCATGAAGACCTTCTCATATATATTCTTTATCAAACTAATTATTTTTGAGCTGACACCCGACATGAATAATTTACTATACAAAATGTTATAATCTACACAATCAAATGCCTTCCGAAAATCAACAAAGGCTACAAGAACTTTGCGTATTTGGAGCCTAAGATTTATTTGAGTAACTGCATTCAGAATAAACACATTATCCATGCAACCTCTACCGACCCGGAAGCCAGACTGCGTCCCAGGGAGTATATTGCATGAATCACAAAATTTTGACAGTCCTTCTAAAATAAGAGATGTGAAAAGCTTGGTCATACAGTTAATAAGAGCAATTTCTCTGCAGTTTTCAGGGTCATCAATAGGTCCCTTTTTATGTAACATAGATATTATAATATTCTGCCATTCGGAGGGAATTTCTTCTGTTTCCAAAATAGTATTAAACAATGAGCATATGTATAAAACCCAATTTTGTGGTAGATATTTATTAAGTTCATATGAACGTCTATCAAATCCAGGCGCTTTATTATTTTTACATTTCTTAAAGCAAATTTTTTATTCAGAGAAAGTAATCGGACAGTCGAGATCAGGATGTTGAGCAGAAACAAAACTATTGTGAAGGTAGCAAAGTACTATTTATTTCACGAATTCCCTCTGGTATGCTATATAGAAAAGGTATAAGGGTATCGTACTTGTATCTCAAATTTGCTTCCTCAAATTGAAAATTTAGAATCAAAACATCTAATTGTACGTCTTTTTTCAAGAGCCATCTCCGAGTTCAAGGATGGCAATCGTTATCGCTATTTTTAGTTTGGATTCCGAGGCATTGAGAAGCTGGTGAGAATTGCAATAAATATCTCTCAGATTTCGTAACCATATGTCTTTCCGAATATCAATTTGTGAAACCGTAGTTTCTTTTTGTTTTATTTTATTATAATACGTGTATCCGAGTTCGTCTCTGTAGCTTGTACATATTCCGCAATATTTTGTCCAGTAATTTGGAATGGTTGCGTTTAAGAATAGAGTGAGCAAACAATTATTATATACTAACAATTTTATTATTTCCAATATTTAGCGCTGGAGATGAAGATAAATATTCTGTAGAATACAGTTTATAAATTTTGTATAATGGCATAAGCCTCAACTATTAATTGCTTTCAACGTTGTGACATCTCTCTTTAGAAACAACACTCTCAATGAACAATGGATAATGAAGTGCTGATTCACATTATTTAAAAATTCGGTAAGGACAAAATAATATTTTCATCCCAGGTGAAAATTGCTACAAGATTTTCGTATTAAAATTTCAATAACATATCTATTTACTGTTCAACACTTTTTGAAAAAAAATCAAATCGCTATTGTTTGTCGAATATCTCAATTCATTTGATTCCTAACATCGATAATGATCTGTCGATTGGAGTGTTATTATATATCACGGAAGCTCAAACTGCAAATAATAATTCCCGTTCTTGTGTTAACCTAGTTTTCTCGTCGCAAATAACGTTGTCAACATCACTCGAACTGCCGTTATGTCCAATATAATTGGTTTTTAATGTAGAAAAATAAAAATACAACTGATAAAAATCTAATTAGATTTCCATATTATGTTTTATCCGCATATAATTGATATAAGTGCATTTTCATACACGACACGGCACGATTGTGGATATCTTGAAATAGTTTATTCAGAAACGAGGAATACAAATAACAATTATCTTAAAAACGTTTATAATTTCTCGCTAAATCGTTTAACTTCACTCCCGTCACAATTGTCAACCCTTCTCAACTGTCGCACCTCCTTATATATTCATTTTCAATCGTCTAGAATCTTCCAGAATGACATTTCGAACCCACCAGATTCATTGATCGAACAATACAGAACATTCTAATGCTGTTCAACCAAACTGACATAGGACAACTCAAAAGGGAAAAAAATAATACCTAACCTAAAACTACTTAACAGGGAAAGAAGAATACCTAAGCTAATACTAATTAACAGGGGGAAGAAGAATATCTAACTAACTTAACACTGTCGCTGCCATTACACAATGTAACTGTTATTAACGGGTTCGTTCGAATATACTTCTTTCCTTAAAATAATTCCTCCTGGAATGACACTGGCCTGAACTGGATCTCTATTTCAAAATCTATGTTGTTCAACTCGCTCTTCTTCCGAATGGGTTCCCTTGAATGGCGCCAGTCGATCATGATGAACGACAATAGGCTTTCCCCTAAGAACTCTAACAAACCGATATATGACGCTGTTAATTTTCTTCTTGATAGTGTACGGTCCTTCCAAGTTTTGTTGTAGTTGAGGCATCGACCACGTCGTCGTCGAGGGTTGTAGAACCATATCAAGTCTTCTTCTTGACAATTGATATGTTCTACCCGTGTGTCGTGGTACCTCTTCATCCGGTCACTGTTTAGTGGCAGCTTGGTTCGCACCATTTCGTGGATATCCTTCATCTTCCTACAGAGACATATTCTTCCATAGCCTCATCTTCAACAGGCTTGCAGCCTAACACCAAGTCGTATGGAAATCTCATTTCTCTACCAAACAGGACCTTTGCATGTGTTTGACCGGAAGATTCATCAACAGATTATCCAATGGCCATTGGAAAGAGTGGAAGGTGTTGATCTCAATCATTTTGGTGTTCTGACTCAACTTTCGATAGATAGTCAGCTATGGTGCGGTTCATTCGTTCTACCAATCCATCCGAATGGGGATACATGAGAGTAGTTCTGGTTTTCTTGATACCCAGTCTTCGACAGACCTCTTGGAACAAACTGCTTTAAAAATTTCTTCCTTGGTTCGAATGTAGCTCAAGGTGCACCCCAAATCGGCTGATAAATTCATTTACCAGGACATTTGCTAAGGTAGCAGCTTCTAGATTGGGAACAGCATAGGCTTCAACCCATTTCGAAGAATAGTCCATCACTACGAAGATGTATTTGTTCCCAGCATCACTTCGAGGTAAAGGTCCGAACACATCTGCAACATTTTTTTCAAAAGAGACTTCAACCAACTATTGCTGCATTTCAGCTCTTCGCCTTCGAGTAGGCCGATTGCTTGCTGCACATATGGTACATCTTCCGAACCAATCTTTGGGGTTCGTCCAATAAAATCTCTCTCGGACCTTCTTCAAGGTCTTTGTCATACCGAGATGACATCCTGACGCGTTCTTCTAATTTTATGGGTAACAAATAATTGTAAATATTCTTAGCATTTCGTGCAACTACTGTGGAGTACTTGTAAATATTTCTTTTTCTGAATTTCCGTTCATTTCCACTTTTTCTACGAATTCGATAAATAACTGAAATTGTTGAAAACTGGTTTTTATGACTGTTATGATTTAGAGTGACATTCAATAAAAAAATATTAGAAACGTGAAAAAAGTGCGCAAATGACCGAAGGTGGTGTTTAGATTGTGATGAAAAACTATAATGTAGAGACGTTCGGAACTTAATGGCAGAAAATCTAGCTTTCGGCTATTTTTTTAGAGTTGCTATGATTAATTTTCAGGTATTCGAGGCGAAAAATTAATTGATAGGTACAGGAAAACTTTAGGAATGGCGAAAGTTCATCAAGAAGGCTCATCTGTGGCTAATGTTTTGATTATATATGTTCGTGATTACACCACACACCATCCGTAATTACCTCCGTAATTACATCACCATGATCATTTGCGCAATAAGAAATAGTTCTGTAAGAGAAAGACTGGTACAAGAAGATGACTGACCCTGAGAAAAGCAATTGACCTTTGCTATGTAATTGAAATATCAGAATCCCGAGGCGAGTTAAGGGTGCATGTGCAAGTAGTACTACTTTTTCAACAACGGCGGAGGAACTAAATAAAACATTTCAAGAAGGGAAATATCTACGAAAAAAAAAATCCTTGGTAGAATACATTATGGTCATGTGGATAGCAAGATGTTCAAATTGACAAAAGAATCTATTTTTTTCTTCAATTATGCAGAATGAAGTTGAACAAAAAATTCTCGAATTACAAATTTGTCAAATGACCCGTTATAATGTAATGGAAATCCAAAAATAGGAATTAGGTAGTGTATGATATTTTTGGACTGCAGGGTTAAAAATATCTCTTTGTCATAGATTATTATTCTAAAGAATGTCGAACAATTAGCTGCAAAATAATTTAAGTAATGAAATTCATTTTTTGCTCGCTCGCCATGGTATTTCACGAACTGACATCAGATGGAGGTCCTCAATTTGACTACAGAGAATTCAATGACTTTTCAAAAAGTTGGTAGTTTCATCACATAAAGGGTTCACCGACATATGCACACTCTAGTGGCACGTCAGAATAGAATAAAATGATTTTAATCATTTTATTCTAACAATGACGAAACATCATACATTGCTTCATTTTGATTCATTGGATGATTTTTGACACCTGTTATAGGATTTTTTATGACTACAACTCTGAGAATAGCCTAATGACCGAAAGCGCTTAGCTGAATTTTAATAATAAATATACACTGACTACTCGTCGTTTCATTCACTCAAGTGTGTACACTATACCCAGACAGTTCATTTTAAAAATGTTTTATAAAACTAAAAAGATCTATACTTAGCTCTACTCATATATCGCAACATGGAAATCGATGGTACTTATTCTTCGGCAGAGGTACTAGTGTCAAGAAGACTCATAAAAATGATATGTTCAAACCAAAATTCATTAATGATCAAAAGTTCAATAACTTTCTGGATAACAGAGAGCAGCAAAGTGCAAGTTATTATAACATTAAGGGTGTTAAAAATATAAAACCTCTCAATCCTGGTACTAAGGTTGTTATTCAATTGAAACCCAATGGTATGTGGTATTCTGGTATTATATTAAAGAGATTATAGGATATAACATACAGGTTGAAAATAAATAACGGCTCAATAATATATAGAAATAGAAAATGTATTCAATATTGTACTGTGAGTAATAACTATGGAACTTCATATAATAATAATAAGACATTAAAAACGAAGAAAGAGGAGTTATAAAAATAACTAGAAAATACTATTAATGATTCAGTTGATGATAATGTTAGTAGTAATAGTCATGTAACAAATAGTATTAAGATGGAAAATGAAAATGAAGGTTCAGACAGTGATAATAGTGAAAATCACGAAGATCCACTAGAAGACCCATTAGACATTTATCAGGACAATGCTAATAATTTGAATGTTCAACTCTCATCAAAAGAAAGAATTATTAAAAAATCAGATAACCCAAATTTATAATGTACAATGTTTGTGTAAACATGGCTTTAGACTTGGACTTGACCATGTGTACGCACTTAGTGTAATGATTTATAATTTATAGTGAATGGTTGAACCGAACTTCGGATTATCAAATTATAATTACCTATAAATCACAACAATAGAACAATTTCCAAACGTCAAGTATATTAAAAAAGATATTTAAAATATCATTACTTATATATAAATATATATATATATATATATATATATATATATATATATATATGTTATATACCTTAAATTACTTAGTACATATTAAATAAATTGCTTAATCAGTATATTGTGTAATAACCTTTTGTTTTATAAATTGTTAAACCTTATTTTTGCTTACATTGTATTTTTTACCTTTTTGAATTGTTTAGTTTTATAGTCAGTCTAGAATTTACTTCGAATCTTGAAACTTGTAACTTTTGTTAAATAAATAATTTTCAAAGAACCTTTTTCCGTGTGTAAAAAGTTATTTTATATATATAAAGAAGTTGAGTATTAGTCGGCTGACTAAGTTAAGGAAATCAAAATTCCTAATAGGGTCTTCAGCCAAAGGAGAAATAAAAAGTGACGCTATTTTTACGAAATCATCACAACACGTGATAAATCCAATATATTGATAAACAAATACAATGATTAAAATTAATATTATAAGGAAAATATGAAACTAATTCAATCACATGTTCAGGAACACGAGGAATTTCTTTATTGATAATTTGACAACTGACACAACCACAGAATTAAAATTCTGTCAATCAAGTTCAGTGATGCCAATATGTATTGAAAGATGAGTGAAAGATGGAAAGGTGTAACGACTGAAATTTATTGTGAAATATTGAAGTTAGTGTTTGTAATATGAGATGGAAGACTAAGAAGGTAAGAGTAAATAATGCTGAGGTTGTCAATATCAGTTCTGGCATTCATAGCTTTAGGTTCTATAAAAATGTGAGACATCTCCAAAAGTGATCTCTTAGTGAGATTGGACTCGCGATCTAACATAGTGACACCATCGTATGTGATTCATAGACAAATATGACTAGCTAAGGTGCAAGTTTCCTTGAAATTTCTGATATCACTTTTATGTGAGCAAATACGGTGTTTAAGCCTGCGCTTAGTTTGACCGATGTATTTCTTATTACACTGTGAGCATGGAATGCAATAAACCACATTAGATTGATCCAATATGGGATCTTTATCTTTGATTTTTGAAAAAATGTTCTGAATTGTAGCCAGTAGAAACATTTTTACAATTCGGAACATTTTTCAGAAATCAAAGATAGTGATACCGTATTGGATCAATCTAATGTGGCTGAAGACCCTATTAAGAATTCTGATTTTATATATATATATATATATATATTTATATAAATAAATAACAAACAGGATGTAGGAATATCGCGTGATATGTTAACAGCAACAAAGAGTAGCCCTTATTTTGCGTGAATTACCCATGAATTCCTTTGTTGTGGTTATATATATATATATATATATATATATATATATATATATATATATATATGGCTGTACGATAGGTCCGTGGTAAATTTTATTCATCAGTTAATTTCTCCGTCGAAACATCGAGAATCATATTGACGGATTGCTAAAAAGTATACGACTCACAATGTGAGTTATTGTAGAGGATTTTTATAGTTAGCGTAGACTGATACAGAATTCGATCGGTATCAAAAAAAGGCTTTATTCCAGTTAGTCCCGCTATAAAATCACGTTTGTGAACGACAGGAGCGGAACATTTTTATGGATAGGCTCAGTGTCGGCGCCGCACAATTCTTGCAACTACAAGAGCTGTTTAGTTATTGAAATAGATTTATTTTTATTTTTTACGGCATTTTAGTTAAAACGTGTTCGTTATATAACAAATAATAATAATAAGACTGATACTAGGGCCGGGTAAGAGACCAGCCTCATCCTATTCGGTTATTAGAGGAGTAAACCTCATTGAAAAATCCGGAATCTAAAGGAGGAAGATATCGTGCTGATATATAAATGTCCACATGGAGTTGGTCGTAAGGGATTCCCTGTGGGTACTTGGCGACCCTCACTTGAAAAAAGCATTGCTACGATATTTAGCACTGTCGTAGTCGAGGTTTATTTCTTCCAGACTCGTGGGATAAGTAGTGAATCAAATTACTAAACAAAAACCAATCCCTGCTGCAGATAGTGGAGCTGGATCTGTAACTGTTATTGAACAGCCTCCAACATATACGAATCAGGAGACGACGGTTCCGCCTCGGTTTCTGATCGTTAAGAAATAGGAAGGGGATTTTGCTAACCCAAACCCTTTTCAGATTAGTACATATGTATTTGGAATTGTAGGAGAAGTTAAGGAAGTGCAAAAAGTTGAAAAAGGCCTACTATTTGAAACCATTTCAGTAGCCCAATCAAGACGAATATGCCAGACAATAAAATTTTCAGACTTTGATGTTGAAGTGATTCCTTACTCTATACTGAACTATTCTAAAGGTATATTATATTATAGAGATTTTTTAAATTGAACTGAATTAGAAATCCTGAATGAAACTAAAGAACAGAGTATAATTGCAGTAAAAAGAATCAAATCGAAACAAGATGGGGACCTAAAAGACAGACCAAATCATATTCTTACCTTTAATACACCAAAACTACCAAAATTAATTAAAGTTGATTTTTATAAATTCCGACCACCACCATCTCCGACGACAGAAAATGGTGGCAAATACATAGTGGTTGTGATGGATTATTTCACAAAGTGGGTTGAAATTTACGCTATCCCGAACCAAGAGGCCACAACTGTCACGGATGTATTGGTGAAAGAATTTATCAGCCGATATGGAGTGCCCTTGGAAGTCCACAGCGACCAGGGAAAAACTTGAAGACCAGATTCCAGCCCCTGCCAAGACACAGAGACTGGAACACAGTTCGCGGTACGTCTTCTACGTGGTAACTAAAAATGAATTTTAAGATCGATATACTTACCGCGATGTGTGGGAAGCACTTCGAAACCTCCGACACTATGTGTTGGAATTCAGTGTGAAGAAACTGGCTATGCCCAAGATAGCGAGTAACCAGTTGGATTAACAAGTCATCAGGAACATGGTAAATATGAACTTCCAAGATACCGGTATCCAGATATTAATTTGCAGCTACAACCCCCGTTATCAGTATCCGATGAAGACGGTGCCCTGTTATTTCCATAAGATCGGAAAGTGTAGAAATGGGGCCAGTTGCCGATTCAAACATCCAGTCTCGGCTACACAAAAGTTCCAGGAGGAACTTCCCTTTAAGGAGGGAGTAATGTTACGAAATACCACACTAGTGTATTCCCTGAATCCGACTCTGTCTAAGCCATGTAACAACGTTCTGTATGGTAACGGGATGGTTTGCAGACAGTCCGGTGCATTCGATATGTATAGGTTGCTTTGGCAGCCATCACACCGAAGCGCGCTGTTTCTATCGGCTAGCGGCTTTGAGCATTTCGAACAGTTAGTAGGCATGTTCAACTTATTATAGAATTAGCTGATAAGAACAAGTTCAATAATAAAGTATTTAGTACTCACAATGTACCCAAACTGCACATTTCAGCAAATATTTATTATAGTTTTTTATCACACACTGTTACTAACCTCTAACAGAACTTGTTGACAATATTACGTTATTTCGATTGCTTAATAATATCGAAACAATAGTTTATTTTTTAGAGCTTCTATAAATTTTTCATTATATTTGGAACTATTTATAAACAGTTAGTTAGTATAATCAGTTTATTTCACACAGTAAGGTGAAAGCACCATATATTGCCGCAGCTTAGGATTTTTTTAGTTTGAGTTCAAATATTAGAAAAACTGACTATGTTACATCCAGTTTGGCATTTTTTAAATTTAAAATGATATATTGTAAAATATAGGAATATATAGGTGCTTCCTTGGTGAAACATATATTTTTTTTAAAGATGCCACAATCTCTTTATAACGAGGTACATTTGTACATTTTTAACTAAGACCCTAATTCCGACCTGAGAGGTTCCTAATTCCGGCGAAAACTTTTATATTGTTTTTTTAAACATGGTTGTAATTAACACAAAAAAACATTGAATTCGAGAAAAATATGCAGAACGATATATTTATTGAAGTAAATTAAAAAATTATCCGCTTATTAGAAAAAAAAAATAAACTTGTAACAACTTTTATACAAGGTGTCCCGGGACTAATGGTTAGAAAAAAGTCAGAAGTGTATAATCTGAGCCAAAATAATGTTAGTACTTCATATAAACTTTTTGTATGGAGGCCCTCGTTTTCGAGTTATAGGCCTCCAAAGTATCAATTTTGAATTTGGTTTTTATTTTTATTTTTTGTACTAGTTATTTGATCTTTATCAAATTTACGGCAAAGCTATAATGTACGTGTATGTTTATTTTGGAAAGGTAAACAGAGTTACAGTACTGCCTTGAAGCCAGGGACGGACTACTCGCAATGGTTAGTGATCCAAAAAATTTGCAGGGATGGCACACCCTGTATGAAACCATCGAAATTGACTTCCCCACACATTAAGCTAACGAAAAGGTACTCGTGTTAGAATTCGATAAAATAAGCCGTTTGGATAATATTTACAGTTTTATTAATGCACTACGTACAAATCTACCTGACTAACTTATTAATACGATGTCCAGGATTTACTTCCTTTTTATCAAAATTACGAACATAACATTATCAAACCATTAAGAAAACCTCAAAAAACACAAATTATGAAACATTACACTAATACTAATTCCTAAACAACAACAAAAACTAACGTTATTCTAATAAATGTTCAATATGAGCTCCTCCCACTTCCACGCACATTCTAAGTCTACGAAGGTTGTTTCTTTGCACTTGAATGAGCAATCCCACATTATTCCTAATAACATTGCAGTGTAACACAATTCTGTCTATTAAATCTTGTCTTGTTTGCACAGGTGTTGCGTATACCTTACTTTTGAGATAACCCTAGAGAAAGAAATCCATAGGATTAACGTCTCCTGATCGCGGTGGCCATTGAAAAGGGCCTCCACGACCAATCCATCTATTAGGAAACCTTGTGTGTAAATGCTGTCGTACATCTAAACTGAAATGAGGAGGGACCCCATCATGCATGAACCATAAATTCCTACGAGTTTGTAGTAGCACATCATCAAACAGGTTCCATAACTAATTTTGAAAAAACTCCAAATATCTCTGACCAGTCAAAGTACCGTCAATAAAGTATATGGCTCTATCAAATGATTGCCAACTATTCCTGCCCAAATATTAACCATGAATCGATGCTGGCTCCTAGTTTGGATAATGCCATGTGGATTCACATCATCCCATAAATGCATATTATGAGAATTTATGATTCCATCTCTGGTGAAACCGGATTAGTTCGTAAAGAGAACGTTACTAATAAATGTATTGTCTGCTTGTTGTTGTCGCAGAAACCACTGGCTATACTCAAGTCGTGCAGGATAATCAGCCACTGTCATACTGTGTACTTTTTTCATGTGAAAGGGATATAACAGCTGTTCTTTTAGGACGCGATGAACAACTAATTTCGAGACGTTATGTTCTCTTGATACTTTTAGAAAACTCGTTGATGGTTCATTATCAACTGCATTTAACAAGTCTTGTTCAACTGCCACAGTACGTATGCTTCGTACTGGACCTTCTCCACCTTTTTTTGGCAAAAATCTTCCTAAAATTGGAAATTTCGTTTTGTATACATGGAAAATCACATTTATCTATACCTGTTTCTCGTAACCTGAGATCAATACACTCAAACATTTGTCTGTCTGGCAATGCTCTGTTTGCAAAATGTTCTTCATAAAGCCTTCTGGCCTCTAAACAGTTTCGAGAAGCCAGTCCATACATTAGATGCATATCTGCGTACTCAATAAAAGCGAATTTTTCCATTGTAACTGTTAAATTAAGGACTTATGAATTATTGACAAGTACTGAATACGAACTATTCTACACAACGTTTGACAACTAATCCTATGGTAACTTGATAAACGGTAAAAAGTTTTTACCAACGAATTAATAAGTCGTTAATGTTTATCATCTTCTGCTATCGTTAAATTATTTTTTTGTAGTACTGTAGGTAAATCTTGGACATCTATTAATAGGTTAGTTTTACCTCGTTGTGTACTTATAAAAATGGTGAATGCGTAAATTGGTATGTAGTGCATGAATAAAACTGTAAATATTAGCCAAACGGCTTATTTTATCGAATTCCAACAAGAGTACCTTTTCGTTAGCTTAATGTGTGGGGAAGTGAATTTCGATAATTTCATACAGGGTGTGCCATCCCTGCAAAATTTTTGGATCACTCACCATTGCGAGTAGTTCGTCCCTGGCTTCAATGCACTACTGTAAATGTGTTTACCTTACCAAAATAAACATACACATACATTATAGCTTAGCCGTAAATTTTATAAAGATCAAATAACTAGTACAAAAATTAAAAATAAAAACCGAATTCAAAATTAAAACTTTGGAGGCCTATAACTCGAAAACGAGGGCCTGCATAGAAAAAGTTTATATGAAGTACTAACATTATTTTAGCTCATATTATACGCTCCCGACTTTTTTCCCATTAGTCCCGGGACACCCTGTATATAGGTTTTTAAGAATTTACACACATTAAATATAAAATGTATATTGAGTATGTCACTAAAATAAATATTGCACGTTTAGTCTATACTTCCTATCTCAATAAAATCCTCTCCCATTCACACGGCGAGGAGCATTTATACGGGAAACAATTTCATCTTCTTCATATCATATTACATCCTCGACAGCTGGCGATGTCCAATGTATCCCAATCCGTTCCATCGCCTTAATAAAAAATTTGGATTCACTTTTATCAATAACATGTCCTGGAAAATATTTATTTTCATGTATAAAAATTACGTAATCATCTTGTTGAAAACCGCTCTCTTTTTTGCATTTACTGGTTCGGCTTTTGCTTTGTTCGTCATATGTTTTTGATTATTTCTCACTTCTTTTCCATCCGCTACATTCTCCTGTTCATAAATTTTTGCTTCTTCTGCTAGTCGTTCTTGGGTTATTTGCTCCGAGTCTGTCTCTTTTGTTTTTTTGCCATTTGATTTCTTAGGGATTGTTTTAATTTTCGCTTTATTGATCTGAGCAAGTCTTTCTTTTCTCTTTTCCTCTTTTGACATTTTTCCGGCTTCTAGTGGTCTTTGATGCTCTACAAATTCATCAGCTATGGCTACAATCGGTGTTATCTTTTTGTTACTGTTTTTTGCATCCTCTTTCGGCTTTTTGGGAAAATAAAATGCGTTTTTGAAAGGCGTAGGAAACTTGGGCGGTGTTCTCAAATATGACGAAGATGACTGACTACTACATGGTTCCTGAGATACCTCACATAATTGTGGGTTGACAACATCGGATTTTTCGGAAATTGTTTGATTGGGCGGTGTAAGAAAATTGTAATTCACAGAAATATTCTCTTTATCATGGACTGTAGTGTCATGAGCGTCAGGTTGTACTGATGAACTGGAAGGTGATTCATTTGGAAGCTTGATTGGTTCAAGTTATTCAATTTTTAAAATTAGAATTTTTTTTGCGTTATTGTTGTCAATTGAGTTCCTATGACATGGCTTTGGAGAGGAGGTTAATTTTGCTGTTGAATGAGCTTCCAAGATTTTTTCGATACTTTCGTCTGTTGACTTTTTATGGTTGTTGACTGAATTATCAGTTGTTATGTATTCGTTATTTTCAGCGACCAGTTCTAAAAAGCCGTCTCCTTCAATGCTAAATATACTAAAATCTTCATCATCATTTATGTTGGTAATTAGTGTTGAGTCCCCTAACTGATGTAACGATGTCTGTTTATCATCAGACAGCAGCTCTTCAAGGTTTTGGACAATATGTTGTGTAGTTTCATTTGATAGTTTATTCGATATTAGCTGGTCATCCACTTCCTGATTTGGGTTAAGTGATTTCCAGAATTCAAAAAGTTTGGTATGAGATGGATATCCCGACCAACCTACATTAATAGATTGTTTGATACACTGGTGTAGCGTTTCAGGAGATAGTTTGCTTTCAAACTCTTTTCTAAAATCTCACAGATGTACCCTATTGATTTTCAGCTGACTAGAGCGAGTACAGCGAGTCCTATAAATCCAGATATACTACATTTTTGGTTACTTTTGGGGAAATTTCAGTTTGTCAGCGCCCATTCCCAGAATCACTTCTTCTTCGACGTTATCTACGATTACCGTATGCGTGAACTTTTCTGCATCAATTCCAAATTGGATTTGTGTATCCCCTTGAACGTTGGCATTCTCATCCATCTGGCGGTCCGCAGTTGCAGTCTAGTTCTTGGAGTTTTTTTATCTCTGACCGTATAATGGTTCGAGTTGCTCGAGTGTCTATCAGCAGAGTATATCCATTGCCATTCACTTCGCCATTCACATATACACTATCGTCTGAAGCACATCTATGGTTGAGTTCACTTGTTCTGCTGCCTCTGCTGCCTCTGCTGCCTCTGCTGCCTCTGCTGCCTCTGCTGCCTCTACTGCCACTGCTTCTCCTAATCGGACCAATTATTATCTCTAGAGGCTGCTTCAACTGTTTTACATAATTGGTCCACGACATTTTTCTATCGTTCGTTGGGACCTTGACTATGGCCAAACTACCAGTTTCTGACTTGCAGGGTTTTATATGTTCGATCTTCTTTTCTTCTAGTGGCGTGTCATGTGTTCTTAAATAGGAAATACGTGTCTCCAACTCCTTGATTTTCTCGTCCATTAGATTTTCCATCGCTGCTATTTTATTCTCAATATCCGATTTTATTATTATTCTCGATGACCAATTTTAGAAACGAAATTCTATTGTTGGCGTCAGCAGCAATGTCATTTGTCAATGATAAGATATCGGCACAAATATCGTCTTTCGTTGCAGAAACATCGTTCTCCATAGTTGAAATCTTATTGCCCATATTAACAGAAATATCGTTCTTCTTAGTTGAAATATCGTACTTCACAGCAGAAAAATCGTTCTTCATAGTCGAAAAATCGGTCGTCCTAGTAGAAAAATCGTTCTCCATGGTTGAAATCTTCTCATCCATTTTAGCAGAAACTAGCGAGATTAAGGTGAAGGCCTTTCTTTGAATAAAAAAGTTTCTGGATCAAAGCCGTCACTTTCCAGTGCCACTTTGAGTATTTCTACTAATTCACTCTTTTTACCGGACGTTTTGAACTCGCTGTTTTCCAATTCTGCTTTTACTTACTTTCAGGTCACTAAGTCTCTTAGCCTTATTTACGTAACTATTTGTTTATACTACCCCCCCCCCCACCTAACACAAACGTTATGTTTTTCTCATTTATTTAAATTGTTTTTATCACATAAATTTATACACATGGTATATCTACTTACTAAGTTTATTTACACACTTATACAATATTCACTTATACTTAATTTATATACACACTTATTCTAATATATATCCAACATATTTGTATGTTCACTTGTTCACTGTTCAACTGTCTTTGCTATGAAATTAAAATGTAGACTGAACTGCGGTTCGTAGGTAGTCGCTTATATATCAAAACCCTTACTAGAATATTCGGATTCTTGAAATTTTTCGATTTCGGCTCCAAACAAATAATCGACCTTATTAAAAACACCTCTATAAACAATTATAAAAAATAGTCGTTCCCAGAAATACATGCGCTCTTGCCAAAACTTTTATTTTAGATATCGATCTAGAATGGGGTCGGCTTCAATGTTAGATTTCGTAACAATAGTAATCGATCAATAGCATATATGAATCAAGCGTAAAATACTTTTTATATGTTTTAGGACAGTACCACCACATGTTATGTGAGAAGGTAGTAAAAAAAGGACAGGTAACATACTCATCAATGTCAATTTGTAACATTCTCTCAGCAAACGATGGGGAGAAACCAAGTAATATCTGTTAATGAACTTCTGGAAATTTAATAAGAATCTATTCTTAATTTACATGAAGAAATTCTACATATTTTATGAAAATAACATTCAAAAATAATAGTTGGGAGAATCGCAAACAAATGGCATCAGGTCTGCGAATTGGATCGAATAACCCGGCGATGAGGAGCTAAAATACTTCGTTAAATTGTTTCTTATTGTTCCAAAGCGAAGTTGACTAATTCTTCCAAAAACTGGATGATGATTGAAGATTAAGATTGGTCGATGTTTCAGATAACGAAAAACAACGAAAGAAGATTGAGAAACCAACGTAAATGATAATGGGAAAAATTCAATGGAAACGTAATTATTTATGTAAATTCAGTTGCGTAGTACGGAATTTTTCTGCTGAGGATTCATGTTAAAATATACACTGTAGCATGATAAAGATACAATACTTTTTTTGTATTGTATTATAACTCAAGGAGGTGCATCAATTCGGTTAAGCCACTCACTGAGTATGCAACTTTATACACACTTCTGTATAGTTGGTTGCATAAGGGAATTAACTATGGGTTTTAAAATTATTTAAACATATCCTGGAACAATGGGATTTAAATAATTAGATGGGTGTCTAGAGTAATATTTTTATTAATATTTTTCATGTGATTGAACCAATCCATTAGTATTTTATCATTTTATGTGGGGATTTTATTTGACTGCCATTGATAACACTGTTTGCTGATGTCAATTGTAAAGGAAAGTTCAAATTATTGAAATCACTTGTCTGATACTTTTCGAGTTGTTAAGTCGAATGTCGTGAGTATAAAAAATGGCCAGTGGCACATGGTTTATTCCATTTATTTTCGGAACTATCGTGGTGAAAAGCCCTTGGTAACAAGGTAAGCTTACATCTTGTATATATTTTCACGGCTATAGCCGCAATTTCTTTCTAGGGTTTTTCTATACAGCATAGTTTTTTACATACAAGTTTTTACAATATTTTTTGCCAAATGGATATGGTTTGATAGTTTTTATGGGTGATGGTGATCATGTCCAGACTTTAAGAAGTCTCAAATTTCGGATGTTTCCTGTATGGGGTATATTCTCGTAGGGATAGCTGATAGGCTATTATTCTCCGTTCGGGGTTGTAGAGACGTGTCGTACCTCGGATTGTGATTAACGTTACAGAGCAACAAGAGCTTTTAACGGCGTTTCCATTTCAAAGGATGAAGCGGGACTTATATTTGTTGGTGACAACAGCGGAATAATTCCATTATGGACAACGATTATTAACCGCATGGCTGAATCTTGTTTCATGAGTTATATGTTGCTTGTAAATTAAGCCAATTGACGTTTAATAGTTTGTACACTAACCGCAAGTAACATTTAAAGTTTTATTTGTTTTTATTTGAACATTGAGCAAATTATTCATTTTGAACTTCATGTTTTAACGTTTAATGACACATCAACTTTTGTATTTCACTATTTAGTAACTTCAAATTCTTATAAAGTCAATTCACAATTTTATTATTACATTCTTTCAACTTGGTAGAGTTGAAATATTAACTTTGTTATTGCATATTGCCCTGAAATTATATTTCAATTTAATCTTCTATATAAGAAATACTTTTGATTTATTTGATTATATCTTGTTAATTATTGCTGTTCCTAAAGCGGTAACTGGTATATCATTTACATGTTACTAAAGATTTAGTGTATTGTATATAATGAGCTCAGTTAGTTGATAACATTAGAAATTGATAAACATTTTAAATTAACCAACCATTGATAACTGATTATCAGTTCATAATTAGAGTTGATCACCTCATATTTATTGAGACAGGTTATTACACCATCTGTTCAAGGTACCATTCATTTAATTAAACTGTTTCATTGGCAATAGAATGTGTTTTATTTGATTCACAAACGTAAAAGCAACACGATGTAAATAACATATTTGAAAAGTTACAATAGCTAATTTTTTCATTATTGGTTTCATGATTAATCAGTAAGAGTTTCTTGAATGTCCTTCTAATCAAGTGGCGCCTTAAAAAAATAATACAGGACAAGCTTTCAAATATTCCTCACTAACTCACGACCTTATGCTCTCCGGCGAAAAGCGAACCTTTGGCAATGTAACCTCACTTCTTGTAGTAACAACAGCAAGGTAAAGTGACAACACAATAACTTGTTTTTCTTCCCACACTAAAACAAATGAAATAATATTTTGTGTAAGATTCAATATTTCCATCATAACATTCATTATTAGACTTGTTGCCACAACTATTCTGCAAACATGGAACAATTTATTCAACAAACTGTCGTTTTATTACGGAATCTAACGATAATACGTCTATGAAAAAAGAATACTCAAAACTCTAGTTATCCCGTTTGAGAGTTTTTAATGGTCACCCAATGACAACCTAAAACGAAATAAAAAGTATATATCATAAAAAATATACCGGGAAATAGAACATCATTATCTAATCATTTGTACCCTTTATACAGGTGGCCTTTCTATGTTTTCCTCCATACATGCAATATTTCCAAGTTACTCAATTTCCATGTACAAAATGTGGTGAAGTTTCGACGGTCACGCAACTCTTAATTAATAAAATTTCATGGTTTTGTATCAATAATATTATGACAGGTCCATGCTTAATTAAATTGCTTTTATCAATTTCACTAGCAAGCCTTTAGCGGAACCAGTCTCATATATAAAAATAAACGGTTTCAAAGATTGAAACTTACTTCTTCGCATCTGTGAGAAGCGAGAGACCGTATACCTCAAGAATAGATGTAAAAGAAAATATTCCGGTGAAACTTCCTCTAATAACCAATGACCATCTGGAGGTATTGGAGGAATTCATTAGTAAAGAAGAAAACTTGCAGATTCTGGTAATTTTTCAGTTTTCTATCTTTAGTCAATAAATTACAAATAATGAAGGTTATAGTTAGTGTGCCCCCCGGGAAAAATTTTTGTGATACATACTCTCACCAAACTTCGTGTATGGCTTCATTGGACCTAGTCTGACACCCAATTCCTCTATGAATTTTTTTTGTTTTTGGGGCGTTTGTCCGCTAAGTTTCCCTTAACATGTCGTTTTTACGACACATAGAAAATTTATAGATACTGAACTGAAAACATTATCTGAAACGTGACAATAAAATTGTCTGATAATAAATGTGGTTTATTGGTTGTGTCCGCCATCTTAAACATGTCGGAAACGACTATTAGAAAATTTATTAATAACCACCTGATTTTCGCTGTATCCGTTTATTAAAAAATACAAAAAAATCTTATTATATTATCTGACGAAAATTATTTCCCGATTTCCCAGTCTGACGCGTCAAAGTTGTCGATTTCCTGACAACAAAAAATTTATTATTAACCGTCAGACACCTGAAAATTATGTTAAGAAAACAAATATTCAATTTTTGTTATAAGTGTCTGATAAATATAGTGGGGTGTAACTAGAGTCTGACGAAAAAACATCATTTTTTAATAGTTGCAGGTTCATCCTATCTCAAGTGAACAAAGTAAGTATATTTTACCACTTTTGATGTACATACCTGCAAATATCGGAATCTTCGAGTTATGCCAAATGACAGTATCTAGGTAAAAAATTTACTACCCCTGAATTTGCCTAGAGGAGATTTAAAGGTTAAGATGAAAGTAACTCAATAAAGGTTAAATTATAAAATTTAAACAATATAAAACACAAATTATTTACTTGTTCTCTAAAGAGAGGTTAACATTCCCATTCTCCGCCCCTTAGGGACGCCTACAAGAGCCCTTCGTTGGGGGTTAAGAAATGGTACACATTTATTTATTCATTTATTTCTGAAAATTTTATTAGAAAAACTTTGAAAAAACGTGAAGAATTAAAAAAAAAACAAATTAATTCTCTTCGTCTGATGACTCTGATGTTGATTCATCAGGTACCAAATCATTTTCACTTTCATACAATGAATCTGAAAAAGTAATGAAGTGGTGCTAAGATTGAATTTTTTAAAGCCAATTTTACAAAGATTTGGTTTTTCAATTTATTGTGATCTATAAAATTTAGAAGACTATAAAAAAATTGGGGAAAATTACTAGCTAGTCTTTTACTCAGTAACTGGTTGATGAAAAAAAACTGTTAAAAAAATTCAGGCTTATTGGTAGGTAATAATTGTTGCTTATTATATATATATATATATATATATATATATATATATATATATATATATATATATATATATATATATATATATCGGTTTTCAAACGTCTTTCGACGTTGTCCGATGTCTAACTTCCATCTCTTCCTATCGTCCCATTGGCCCTCTCTCAGGTCTCGTGAGCTCATCGCCTTCGCTATTCCTTCTTTCCATGTTTTCCTAGGTCTTCCGCGTTTTCGACGATTAGGCGGCATCCAGTTCATTACTTTCTTGGGAAGTCTTTTCTCTCCCATCCTCTGAACATGCCCGTACCACACTAATTGTTTTCTCTCGATGTCCGTTATTAAGGAGCCTTCTATCCCCATTTGGAGACGTACGTCCTCATTTCGTATTCTTTGTCTTCTGCTGATTCCTAACGATCTTCTGAATACATCCATTTCTACAGCTTCTAATCGACTTTTGTTGTTTTCTGTTATTCGCCACGTTTCTGACCCATATAATAGACTGCTCTTTATGAGGGTTTCGTAGATATTATATTTTTTTTTTGCTTATTACACAGTAATAATTGAAATCTTTCACCAGGTACTTCCCTCCGCTACATTTAACAAGTCAAGACATGAAGCGTTCAATCGCGAAATATAGGAAATTAAAAATCGGAAAAAAGTTATTTATATCAATAGTCCAGAAAATGACCTCTTGCGAGTATTAGAGTGATATTGTGTAGCCTAGATGCGAAGCATCGAGGCGAAACATTCTTTGGATGTGTGATACACACTTTGTTTTGGTTCGACCACTTTTTAAATTGATCAAAAGTTCATAAATTTTGTACTAAAAACTAAAATATCTAAAAATCGACTAAAATGACATTCGCTATATGATTAATAAAATTACTGATGAATGATTCTCAATCGAAATCTAACTACTTAATTATTAGATATTAATATGTAGGTATGTGCCTTATATCGTATAATGTAGCACAGTAAAGGTTATTTCAGGATAAAATTGATAAAAACAAATAATTATTAGGGTTAAACCATTTAATTTCAAAAAAACACAGCAAAATACAATCGATATATTTTTATAATCGAATGAAAGGTTGTTGCAAACAAACGCGTCATTTCACAAATGTCAAATTTAAAATTAAATGTCAAACTTGTACTTAATATAATTTTTATTTACAAACAATTTATTAGTACTCTTTTTAGTTCCAAAAAAGTCTTTACGCAAAAATTGAGATTTATTTAATTAATTTACGGAGTGGTTTACCCAAAATTAACTGGCAAATGAGAAAAACAAAATTTCATTTGATCATAAAGGTATGACATATAGTTTAAGTTACTATTTGATATAAGTAGTGTTATCACTGTAGTGAGTAAGTTGGTAATATCTTGGTAACTTTATTGCCGGCCTAGTAAATAAATGAAGCTGTTGTCGGACGATTTTGAAGCGTGAAATAGCATTGTTTCTGGTCGGAAGACCAAAAACATTTTTTTTGGAAATAAAAATATTTATGATGTTTATATAAGTTATAAACATTATTTTTTATTATAATTAAGAGAAAATCTTGTTTTGAAAGTAAATTTTATCAATTATCAAAAATTTGTATTTCACACGTCAGACTGAAAAATTAAAATATACACTTTATCAGACAACTAAAAAATTGTAATTCCTCTATTTTTTTAAATAATGTTCAAAAAATTAGCTGGTTATTAATAAATATTTAAAAGAAGGCAAGGTCCAAGCGTATATTGGCTAAATAGGTATTTTTATCTAAAAGACCCTCTTTCACTGTCAGACAATTTTTTTAACATATTCCAAATTTAATTTGAAAACTAAAAAAAGTTATTAATAAATTCTTTGTTGTCAGAAAATCAACAACTTTGACGCATCAGACTGGGAAATCGGGAAATAATTTTTGTCAGACAATATAATAAGATTTTTTTGTATCTTTCAATAAACGGATATAGCGAAAATCAGGTGGTTATTAATAAATTTTCTTATAGTCGTTTCCGACATGTTCAAGATGGCGAACACAACCAATAAACCACATTTATTATCAGACAATTTCATTTTCACGTTTCTGATAATGTTTTTAAAGCTATTCTGTTTGAAAAAAAAGTATCTATAAATTTTCTATATGTCGTAAAAACGACATGTTTATGGAAACTTAGCGGACAAACCCCCCAAAAACAAAACAAAAAGTCATAGAGGAATTGGGTGTCAGACTAGGCCCAATGAAGCCATACACGAAGTTTGGTGAGAGTATGTATCACCAAACTATTATTTTTCTTTACAATATATCAGAAAAATAAATTATTGTTTATTGGATAAATAAAGTGTTTGTACATAACATATTTAATTCTAGGTCTCATATCTTGGATCACTGGGAGGAAAGAATTTAAAATTGAAGACTCATGATATACTGAAGTCATTGGTAAAAGATGAATGGCTGCAATTTTTAGCTATTATGGGGGAAAAAGGAGCATTTCATGAGTCAAATTTGAATAAAGCAGTAATTAGTAAGTGAAGCTACACCATATACGATACGGTCCATAACTCCATAACGATCCATTTTATGAACATTTCATAGGAGTACTTCCTACTTTTTGTGTGTATGCAAAAAAGTCATAATATAAAATAACTTTCATTTATACAGGTTGTCCCAAAAGATAGTTACACGTCAAAGTTATGTTTTTTTAAATGGGACACCCCGTATATTTTTTTGAATGCTCGATGAGCTGATTTCAATGATGTATCATACTTAATGTCTATTGTATAGTATTTAAAGAATCTACAGCCAACTCAAAATCATATTTTTTTTCACTTTTGGTGGCTGTAGTGGCCACACGGTTGAGAACCGAGAAGAACGGCTAACATGGTCCCTATTCTTTTTTACTTTTAAATTTCTATCCTAAGACACAAAATATTATTTGATACAGTGTGATCAAAAATCAAATCAGATATCAATTTTTCATCACCCTGTATCAAATGGTACAGAATAGAACTTAAAAAGTTAGGATAGGGACATATGAGCAGTTTTTCTAAATTTTCTACTATTTGGCTACTTCAGCCTACATGAATTCAAAAAAATATGATTTTTAGTGGGGTGTAGATCCTTTAATTAGTATACCCAACAGTATGATAAATCGTTAAAATAAGCCCATCCATAGGATTACAAAATATACAGGATGATCCTTTAAAAAAACATAACTTTGACTTGCAACATTTTTGGAACCAACTGTATAATTGAAAAGAATTTGAAATTATGGCTTTTTTGAATATACACCTAAAAGTACTCTTATGGATCGCCTCGCATAGGGTGGGACACACTGTATTTTTTTTTGTTTTAGATGTAAATAAAAAATGTATTTTTATGATTCCTGTGTATAATTGCGGTAATTATAAATACTACCAAAACTGCTATCTACGGACATCAGTAAAACTTTGCGTCATGTACACGTCTCAAGTGAATCTAGAAAGAATAAAATTCCATTTAATAAACAATTCAAATACCCAATTGAACTGAAATCACAAAAAATTTTATAATCGCGTAAAATACCATGTCGTATACTAAATTTATCCACATTTTTCTATTTTCAATTGATACTTACAAAGAAACATTCTTCCAAATAATTCTCAATTTATTGACTGAAATTTATTCAGATATAATTTTTATATATACATAGTTATTTTCCAACTAATTTTATGCTGATCTAAAAAGTCATTTGGCAAGAAAAAATTTTTATAAGACTTGACCCAATTTTTGCAGCCTTATACCAAACATCAAAACGTGCTTGTTCAACAGCTTGTGTAGCTTCTTCACGATCATGCCTTCTACCACGGTTGCTACGACTTCTAGCGCGGCTTCTACTACGGCCAATACCACGAGAAATATTCACTGGTGGGCCAGATGAAGACGTACTTGCAATATCAGTGAATGTAATTCATGTGGTCAGCGTAGACGAAAGTGATGGTTCTTCATCTGATTCACTGATCGATTTTTCATATTCCGGCACATCTATCACAAAATCCGAATCTTCATCAGTGCTATTATCATTGAATGATAGTTCACAATCAGACTCATCTTCTGGTGAAACAATCAACTCTTTCAACGATTCTTCGTATGACGAACCACGACGAGACATCGTTATTACAACAAACAAGCAGTGACTGAGGGTCAGAGCCACTAAAACAAGTGTACCTGATTTTTCTCAAAAAACACATTTCACAGAATTCAATTCTGGCCGGGTTAATTCTTGGAACTATAGAGCTATAGAATCGTCATGTATATTTAGGAAAAGTCATAAAAGCAAATTTGTCTGGAAACATTTTTCTCGAAGATATTGTTATTTAAAATTGAAAAACCGTCAAATTGACCGCTCCGGTGCATCTAGTGTTAATATTTGCTATTGAATTATCAAATTTCATGTTGACATAGGAAGAACAGAACTTTTTAATAGAGAAATGTATGTTGTAGTTGAGTGCATCTCCAGGCACTTCATTCCTCTAAAATTTACGGAAAACATAAGATCACTGTTCATTTGTTTGCCTCAAACATTGTTTTACAATGTCTTGAAAAAAAATAGCAACGGTTATTTGGAAAGTTATATTCTTCACAAACTTATGATTCTTACTGGATTCTTAGGTATATATTAAGAATCTTATTACCAATCTTTTCTCCCAAGCTCAGCGCCACATTTTATAACGCTCTTCTCGCCTGAACATTTTTAATAAAGTCAAAAGTTCTTTCCATTAATTCACTTCTACATTTGATATTCTCATCATCTAAAATTATACCATAACTGCGGCGATAAATATCTTTAAGACATTCATTTATAATTCTAACATATATTTCAGAAATCAGAACTGGAGCATGGAAATGGAGGCAGACAGCGGTATACTTCAAAGTTAATCAACATAGGAATTTACTGAATTATATGTTATTTTTATATTAAATTTCACTTCTCAATAAATTCTTTCAACAAACCAGCTTCTTTCTCGTTATCAAATTCGTAATTAGATTGAATTACTTTGTTTCAAATTTCTGCAGCTATGCAAAATACTTTATATATAGTAACGGGTATAGTAACGGGTAATAATAAAAATGATAATAACGTAATGGAAAAAATGAAAGCCTGATTAGGTTCTTGCTACTACATACTATCAAAAGTTAATACTTAAACAATCGGCAGACAGTAAGTGTGGAATCTGTGGTAAGGCAGATGAACATATTAGCCACTTAATAGACGGCTGTACAAATTCTTGCTTCAACCAAATTCACGAACAGGCATAATAAGGTTGCTACATCCATCTATTGGTCGGTATACAACGAAATAGTATGTGTAGCAAAGAAAATTCCAAGTGAAGGTAGCAAACAAAAAATCAGAAATAGGAAAACAAGAAGTGGGAGTGTCGCAACGAGTACTATTATCTCCCACGCTATACAACATCTACACCGCAGATATCCCGAAAATATAGAACACGCTAAATGTATTCTACACCGATGAACAGTCATAGTCACAAGATGCGTGAAACTGGATAACATCACAAAATGACTGTAAACAACAGCAAACGAAGTCGACGCATGGTGCAAACTATGGAAAAAAAAGATGACCAGCGAAAAAACCCAAGCGGTCAGGTTTACAAGAAAAAGAACTCACCCGCGACCAGAAGAAAAAATAGAAATTGAGGGAGAAGAAATGGAATGGGCAGAAAAAGCGAAATATCTAGGTGCAATGTTGTATCAGGGACTAACATTCGGCAAGTGAGGGCAAGACTTGGCGGACTGATTGTCAGAAGAAGTAAACTGAATCTTCAAACCAAGTTGAGGTTCATAAGAAGCATTATCATACCGATAATTTCGTACGCCTCAGTCGCCTGGGGACACACATGCAACACAAACAAGGAGAAATTACAGGTCCAACAAAACATATCCATAAGATAAGCGACAAGCGTCCCCTGGTGCTAAAGATGTGATGACATGTACGAGGAAACACAAGCAGAAAAAGTAATAGAAATAATGGACAAAAGGGAAAACTCTTCGATGAACTAAAAACTCGCACTATCACGGAACTTAGTGACCTAACGGAGTACAAGAAAGAAGACTGGAAGAAGTACAGAAGACCGAGAAAACAGTTAGAGGAATAACTGGCACAAAACGAAAAAATCCATCAAAAAAATAACAAAAATGTGCAAGCAAGCAATCGCTTCTACACAAAAAAACACACCAACCGTGCATGTGAGCAAGCGTCTGTACCCCAAAAAGAAAACAAACGAAAAATACGAAAAACCGTGCAGGCAAGCAATCGTCAATACACCAAAAAAAACCAGAAGCAAAAAAAAACACTAAAAACAAAAAATCCCGGGGAGACCAAGTAAGAAGAATTAGGAACCACCGACACGGTCACGCTGTGCTACCGATCAAGGGAGGCGCCGAGTTACGCACATGGAATATCTATGAAGAAGGCGATGTACCACTCAGTTTAGGGCACTTCTCGCCGAAGGAGACAAGAAAAGTTACGACCGAGGCAGCGATCATACACACACGTTTCGACGACGATACAAACAACCGCGAAATACTAGTGAGTGTAGCCACTAGAGCTACCCCTTAGAAGGTAATTCAGAGAAAATTATACCCGTTCCGAAAGTGGAACAGCTGGTGGCAACAGCGTCTGCTCCGCCCCACAATCGGTTTTAAATTTTTCAAATTGGCGGTCAGTTAAAACCATATAATTTTAGAACCAAAATAAATAAAAGGTAACTCAGATTCAGTTGAGGGAATTGTACCTCTCGAAACGACATCGGCTGGATTTTTTGTGGATGGAATATAAAGTCAATTTCAGTAGGAAACGACATCTGTACGCTTACCGCGCTCTAGTTTTGGCAATGAAACTATTTTTAGGGTCTCAACACGACTTTTTGCGTGAATTAGAGAAACTAGTTTCAACTCTTAGGAAAATTGCAGCGCTATAGCAAACTTCACTACTGTCATTGACACCATACAATTCACACCTAGTATATGTATCTGCAAGGACATACCTAGTTAATTAAATTTCGGAAAGTTTAGTGAGTTCTGACCTTAACTGCTGCCAGGAATCTGGAATAGGAGGAGGCACGGGCGTGTCCCAATCAATTTGAGGCTTCCATATTTGTTGCATAATGTATTTAGCAGTAAGTATGATAGAACAAACCAATCCTAAAGGGCAAAATGTTTACTAATATCAAAAAGGAAAGTTATTTTTGTAAAACTTGGATTTTCACTTGCCCTAAAACCTTTAAAAAATGAGGCTCTGTTTTATCGAAGGAGAAGGGCATTTGTCTGTCCGAACCTGCTACTTGTGCTAACAATTCTGGATTATTACTCGCCAATTTGCGTAACTCAAAACCTCCAAAGTTGCGTAAATCGTTTAATTCCCTAAGAAGGGAAAGGGCTTCAGCTAATGAAAGGCTAATACCAGGATATCGCCTACGAAAGTCTGTCTTAATTATGTTGCTAGTTAACGCAAAACGATTATTTTCGAGATCTGCTAACACATTAAAAACTCTCATAGCCAGAAAACGGCTCGAACTAATACCAAAAGTAACTGTATGTAGCGTCCATTCTGACAAGGGCTCGTTAGGCGAGAATCTGTCGAAACATGCCAACGATATCAGTTATAAATACAACAGGATATAAACGAAAGATAAGTAAAAGGGAACATATAACTTGTTGAAGTTTGGGTCCTGCTAGTTAAGTTGAATTTGAGCTCATGCCTTTGTGTCCTTTCGAGCTTCCGTCCCACATAACTCCGAGCTTCGTGCTTACGCTATCTGGCTTAAGCACGCAATGATGTAGTATAAACCAGAATAAAGAGTGTTTTGGAGAGCTTACATATACTGAAGACATGTGATTGCTATCCAAATAGTCCTGCATGATATTGCGATTGGCATTGTAAAGTTCTGGATTTTTTGTGAGCCGATGCTCTAACACAGAAAATCTTTTGAGTGCCTGTTCGTAGGTATCACCCAAATCGGGTTAGCCGTTTTCAAACGGTAAAGAAACGAGAAATCTTCCCGTAGGGTCTCTAGAAACAGTAACTTCAAAAATATCTTCTGCTTTTATATCCTCAGGAGAAGAAAATGATTTTTGAGTGATCTGTGCGATTTCCCAAAACTTTGGAACTATCACTTCCAGCAGGAATTCCGGAGTGGGCATAAATTGACAACTTGAAGTGTTAAACTTCGAAAATTGTGGAACTTCAAATTTCCCCAAAAGAACCCATCCGAAAACTGTCTCCATAGCTGAAGGTTGGCCCATTTCACCATTTATTCGCCCTTCACCAATAATTTGCCCCAATATTTCTACCACGACTAAGAAATCTGTGGACCTAGAAACGAAATATTTTTTATTAGCTTACTGTAGCCCTTTTAGGTGATCCCATTGCCCGTCGTGTAAATCATGAAGGGGAAGATTGGACGAAAACTTCGGAACTACAATAGCTTCAACGGAAAAGGTTGGACCGGGAAGTTTTTCAGGTTTAATTTTGTAACGAGTAATACCATCTGAGGAAATGGAAGACATTTGATTTAATCCATGAATAGTAGTGGAATAAGGGCGGCGAACTAGGCCTAATCTGCGTAAGCATTTTCGACTGATGAAACAATCGGTACTACCAGAGTCTAGCATGATACGAACTAGTTGATAACAGCCCTGACTTTCACAAATATCTACTACCTCAGTAGCTAAGAGATTAGTGGTTTGGAAAGGTATTGTATTTTGTGCGGACAAGCACGTTATGGTACAGTGAGTTTACGGAGTTTCGGTAAGTGTGGGAATAACCGTAGAATTTTGTTGTGAAGTGGGTTGTGGTATGTCCTCTGAACTTTTGAAAGTATGTAGCGAAGTGTGATGTTTACCGTTGCAACCTCTAACTCTGCACCGAATCTTTGAAGTACATGCTTGGGTCACGTGACCATGATATAGACAATTGTGACATAACTTGTTATACTTAACAAAATTGTTCCTATCAACCGGAGATTTTTCTAGAAATTTGAAATATTTTGAAAGTCCATGAGATTCTTTACACAGGTAGTAGGAAATCCTGAATGACTGTATATTGAAAACATGAGAAGATCTTGAAATTTTTTGATAACTTTGGTTTTTGGAAAAACCTGAATCGGAAGAAAATTTTCTCTATTTTGGGGCAGTAAGTTGCTGCACGGATTCCAGTGCTTCACACCTTTTTTCTAGAAATTCGTACAATTGTTTGAAAGTTGAAATTTCCTCAGAACTGTATTGAATCTCGAAACTGGTTCGGAATTCTGTAGGAGTTATTTCCAAAAGTAAATGAGAAAGAATAAAACACCAAGGAATAAAATCAAAATTAAGTGACGTTAAAGTTTCCAAAGCCTCAAAAAATGTGTTAAGAAGATTTCTCATATCCTTTGATGTACTATTTTTACAGGTTACATCCATGATTGAATTCATGGCTTTGGTTGCCAAAAAGCGTTTATTTTGGTACCTTTTAACCAATTTGTCATAAGCCAAAATATAATTGGCATCAGAAATTTTGAAACTTTCAAGCAATATCTGAGGTTCTCCCTCTAGGTAAAAAAGCTGAAACTTTAGCTTAGAAGCATTGTTATGTACAATTTGATTAAACATATCGGAAAATGTAGGCCAAAATTTTAAATCTCCATTTAAGGTGGGAAGTGATTCCGCCTTTGAAGTATTATTACAGGAGGTGGCTACTGATAGCCGTGCTACCTTCTGGATCGCTTCTTCGTCGTCCAGGGGTTCACAGATTCGATTTTAATACATTTTATACTGGTAGAAATGAGATTCGGTGTCATTACGGACCTTGTATTCCTCAAGAAAAGCATCGTTTCGATTATACCTATAATCTCGTTGTGGTATTCACAGAAAGTGTCAAATGCGTTTTGTAAATCTTGGAATTTTACCCTACAGAGCTCTATATTTTCGTTATTGGACTGTGACGCGGCACGAGTTGCTGTCTTAAAGTCGTCAGTAAAATCCCCTGCACACATCCCGCGTTTTGCAGTAAGTCGCCTTAATTCACTAGCCATTTTGAAAAAGAAAATTATTTATACCTGTCTTAGCACCAGAAACAAAAATTTTGTTTGGTATGAAAATGTAGTTTGTTATTATGAAAATTGTAAGCTAGTCTACTAACTGACAATTGCTGTTTTTTACCACCACAAAAACTGAAAATGGTAGTTTTGGTACTACGAAGTAGTAAACTCTACTATGAATTGGTAACACAGAAAATTAGTATTATTTACCACGAAATTTCTGGAAAGTTATTTTACAACGAAATTGTAAATGTCCTTTTTACTACTACAAAACCTGAAATTGTAGCTTTGTGCTACGGAAATTGAAAGTTGTAGTTTTTTATAATACGTTATAAATTTGTAAATAAAATATTATGAGACAACTGAAATGAAATTAGAATTAATAATTATTAATTAATTTTTTAATTTGTTAACCGAAATAACTTCGAGTTCTCCTACACTATAAATTATTTTCCGAAATCATTATACGATCGACAACAACGTGCGAATAAAACAAAACAAACTGATAATATTTTTTTTTGTACTTTTTTGTCGAAAATATATTAATTTGATTAAAACTTAACCTTGGCCTGTCGGTTGAAACGATCGCGGCTCGATTGACCTTATTTTTATATCTAAGCACCAATGAAATTTTCATAGTAAGAATATCGCGGACTGTAGATTTATTAATAAATAACTGTATTTTTCTGTAATGTGGGTTCTCACCGGATTGCTGGCCTCCTACAGCTCAGGATCCCTGATTTAGGCTGTCACTATTTCCATCATTCACTTGAACGGCTACGATATCTTTTCACTCAATTTTAATGTTTTATATGTAGGTAATTTTCACCAAATACATTATTTCGAATATTGCCGTGGTTAACGGTCGCCTCGCAAAACGTTGTCTCTGCTTGTTATTTTAGCGCAAGCCCTACACGATATTCGCACCCAATCGCTCGAAATCAGCTGTTTTTGATCAGCGCTGAAAATATTTAAAAATAAGAAGTCATAAGTGCATGAACAGCATTGTAGATGTCGGAGTCCGTAACACTCATAACATACTCAACACAATCAGTTGGAAAACACGCAACAAACTATCAGTGAAAAGAGAAGGTAACTACAGTGTCAATTGTTTTGTCTAGCAAGGGAGTCATGCCAAAGAAACCATAAAACAGACTGCGGATATTGGGATGACAACAAAATGTCTACAAGCTTCTGCAAAAAGCTATTGCTCTGAACACAATTAAAATTGTGAGAAGATTTTTGAGTCAAGAATGGGTAGAAGTGTACAGGGAAAACCTGTACTCTACTCTAAATGCCACGATAGATATACATGAAAAAATGGAAAAACAATAATAATGATTTTCAATAATATGATAATTATTATGATATGATATATGGCTTGACACCCCATGTGGGGTTCTGCCGCGTGTGAGTTCTAGATCCGCTTATTTGGGATGGATCAGTCCCTGTTATGCCTTTAAATTCTTCCACTTATGTCCCTCCATAGTTTCCTATTTCTTGCTTTCTCCCTCCAGTTTGTTACGGAAGTCCGCCTCCACCTCATTCTGCCATTTTGACCTGGGTCTACCGCGTCTCCTCTTTCCCCCTGGATTCCACTGCAAGATATTGTACGTTACTGATTTAACTCCTTCTCTCCATACATGTTCCAGCCACTTAACACGTTGTGATTTTATTCTCTTCACAATGTCTTCGCCTTTTATTTTGTCCAAAATTTAACGATTCGTTTTTATTCTGTATTCATTTTCATCTATTTTTACAGGACCCTGTATTGCTCTCGATATCTTCCTTTCAGTTATTCTTAGTTTTTCCTCTTCCTTCTTTGTGAACGTCATTGTTTCTGCCGAGTACATCATGATTGGTCTTATCATCGTTTTATACACATTTAATTGTGTTTGCTTCGTTAGAATTTTACTCTTAAGTGGCTTTTTATTTGCATGATTTGCTCTTTTTGTAGCGAGTATCTTCTCTTGAATTGCACTAGTTCTATATCCAGTATTGCTAATCATAACCCCCAAATTTTTATATTTTTTAACTTCTTCAAACTCATAGTCGCTGATTTTTCTTTTTGGTTTAGGTACCCAAATCTCATTAGCTTGGTTTTGCTTTCGTTTATTTTTCCTCCTTCTGTGACTATCTCCTTTAGCATATTTTCCACGATTCTTCTTCTTATACACACATATGCTATTATTTGACTGCCACTTGACGTTAAGTTACCGTTGTGTAATTTCCTCATTGTGTGTTCTAATGATAGATTGAATAGCGTTGTGGATAACGGTGGTTAGACAATAGTCACCTTGTCTAACCCTTTTATTAATCCTAAATTGATCTGTTTCTCCTTTTTGCAATATTACACTGATCCTTGACTCATTTATCGTCATTTTGATTAACCTTCTCAGTTTTGCGCCTAGTCCTTGTTCTGTTAATGCTTTCATGAGTTCGCTTCTCTTGAATGAGTCGAAAGCTTGTTGAAAGTCAATGAAAAGCATTTCTATGTCTAATCTGTATTCTTACGCTTTTTCCATTATTTGTTTCAATGTATGAATAGCATCAGTTGTTGATCTGCCTTTTGTGAAACCGCATTTATATTGCCCTATCACTTCCCTTGTACTTTCCACAAGCCTTCTGTTAATTAATGTGGATGGTATTTTGTACGCAGTGTTTAATAATGTGATTCCTCTGTAATTTTTACATTCATGTTGATCTCCTTCCTTATGTAGAGTGACAATTTGTCCAATTTCTCATTCTTCCGGCATCCTCTCCTCGTTCCATATTTTTTGATCAGGTAATATATTCTTTTATGTAGAGTGTTCCCTCCATATTTGATTAGTTCTATGTTTATTCCATCCTTTCCGGGGGCCTTTCCATTTCTGCTCTTATTTATTATTTCCTTAACCTCCTCAATTGTTGGTTCTTATTCTAATATATCTTGTTTCTTATCTTATGTCACTGCTTCATCTTCGTCCCAGTAATGTGGTTGTTTTCGTTAATTTTTTCATAAAAGCTTTTAGTATTTCAGCTCTACTTCTCTCTTTCAATTTCTCTAATCTTATTATCTATCCATTCTCTTTTTCTTCTAATTATTTTATTACCAACCTTCCTTTTTTCCTCGTATTCATTCCTGTCCTCCGGATTATTAATTTTTATCCATTTTAGTCTTGTTTTGGCTTTCTTCTCTACCGCAGTGTTGCATGTCATATCAAACCACTCCTGTCTTTTTCCCTTTTTCTTCGCACCTAACTGTATTTCCGTTGCTGTTTCCAAACATTTCTTTATATTGCTCCATTTAGACATTTTTGTTTCCTGTTGGTTTTCGCCCTGTGATAATAGTTTCTCTATTTGTATTGCGTATTCTTCTCTTATATTTTCATTTTCAAGCCTGTCCACGTTCCATTTCTTGTTTTTATAATATATACCAGATGTTTCCTTATTTTTTGTTTTATTTTAGCCATTACCAGGAAGTGGTCGGAGTCTGCACACGCTCCTCTATATGTTATGATATCTTTTTTCGATGTTTGTTTCATTTTGTTTACCAATATGTGGTCTATTTGGGAATACACATTTGGCGATATCCAAGTCATTTTGTGATTTGTACTATGCCGGAATTTAGTACTGCTTAATATAAAGTTTCATAACCTTTGTCCGTTGTCATTCGTTTCCTTTTGTATCGTCTCCTTTCCTGCTACATGGCTTAGGTAATCCTTTCTCCCTATTTGTGCGTTGAGATCTCCTATTATTAGTATAGTGTCTTGTTTAGGAATTTTTTCTAATTCTTCTTTCAGGTTTCCATATAATTCATACACATTTAACAAGGATATGTTGAGTGATTTCGCTTCTATTCTTAAATATGTCAGCCTTTCATTTATTAGCTTAAATTTCAACAGTTTTTGTCTTAACCCGCCAAATATCCCATGTTGCCCTTGTTTCTCATTACCTGAATATCTTAAAGTAAAGTGCTTATCTTCTATGCTTCCTTGACCTTTCCATTTCCTGTATTGCAGCAATATCTGCTTTGTATTTTTTCAATTCTAACCCTACCTCTTGCATCTTCCCCATTCTTAGCAACGTTCTTATATTCCATGTGCATATTTTTATTTCCTTATTTCCCAATTCTTCTATGATTTTTCCTTTTTGCGTTTATGGTTTTTATATGTATTTATCTAGTTTTTCCTTTTTTCCTAACTGCTAATTGCGTGAGTACTTTCTCTTGCCGTGTCGTTATCTGTTGCTTTGTGTTATTTATTGTAATAACGCTTACTACTTTCCATGAAATTTTGCATTCCTTCCTTTAACAGTTTTTGATCATCAGTGTCCACCGTGAGGCCACTTATTACTACGTTGTTTTCTTTTTTACTTTTTTCTATCCATTCCATACTTGTTCTTATTTCTTTCATTTCCGCCTTGATTCTCATGTTTTCAGTTTATATTTGTTTATTTTCCTTCTTTAGACTTCCATTTTCTTACATTAGTTTTCTTATTTCCTCTGAGACATTTTTTTGTTCCGTTCTTATGTGAAGTATTTAATTTTTTATTCCTTTCTGATCCCTCTATACCTCTTCGATATAAGCTTTTATCTCGTTTTTCGATTCTTCTATATCATGTTTCATCTGAAGTATTAAGTCTTTCAGTAATTCCGTTATTTCTTCCATTTTATGTCTTCCGTACTCTCTTCTTCTCTTATCGTTCTCCGGTTTATCTCGTTTTCTATTTGTCCAGCGGATTTGATGTTTCAAGTGCAGTTTGGCGTACCGCAAGCCTACTTAGTTCAGCCCTCAGCCCGTACACGAACTAATCAGACCCGCTGAATCTATTTCGACCTACCTACCTACTGTTAGTTTTATTATCTTTTTTTAAATTTGTTGTAAAAATTTTCTTAAATTTCAATTGATTTCGGCAAAGTTTTATCAACCCGCTAATGTTTTATCATCGATTTTATTATCTTATCAGTTAAGTAGTTAAGGTTGTTTTAGTAATGCTATTTCAATATTCCGTTTTCCATATGATTATAATTTAATTTCAGTAATTTAATCGTTTCTATTATGAACCTTTATGTATAATTACTTATCTGATTTTGTTCCAGATCTTAGCGAACACTTTGAACCACTTAAATTTGTACATTTCTCAGAGAGCGATATAACCATGTCTTCACTGTATCACTGCCAGAGGCGTGAAAAACGTATGATTATATTCATACTTATAGTAATTGGAAGTATGATTATGATGATAATAACAATAATGTTATTAATGACAATAATAGTTTGGCGGAGTCAAAAAAATGTTTATATAATGAATTAGTAAAAAAAATATTAGAGAATATATTTATTTTTGTCTATTAGAAGCAAAATGTTAATTGAATAATACAACAAGTTCGTTTGATTTTTTGATAAACACCTATTTGTAATCAAAAGTTATCTTATAAATATCAATAATAACTTATTGAGTCAAAACTTTTACTAATAGAACCATGGCCTTCTCTATATATTATGCCAACTATATGAAAAATATTAAGTATATTTTATGAAATTTGTAAAGAAAAAAAATTCAGAGAGTGATTATTTTGAAATAACAAAGTTCGATATATCTCAAGTAAACCAAAGGTTTGACAACAATGTTACCACTTCATATCGTTAATATTCGAAAACCTCCACATACAAACTAAAAATCACAGTAATCGTGCAATCATTCTATGAAATTGTTCCATAATACTCAAGACTCACTCTGTATGCACATAATATCTCACAGTGTTTAAGGCTCTCAATTTGAGCATAAACAAGCTGCCTGAAGAACCGTCCTCCTCATTTTCATTAACAAAGTGGACTAATGAATATTCATGACAAAACGCAATTCAGTGTAACGCCATTAATGGTAAAACTGGAGGCAATGACATTACAGGGTTTATTACTGAACTAAATCAATATATTCCACGATGATATTAGACTATCCCTACTAACATGCTTTATTATTTACCATATTTAACACTATATTTATCTGTTAATTAGAGAGTCCTTCCATCATATTTTACAGATTGATGTTCTATGTTATAACCATCTTATAAAAGAAGTAAATGTACCTTTTTGAGGGCTGTACTAAATATCCCAAATTATGACATTCACTTCATCGCTTGCCCATTCTGCTGACAGTTCTCATGCAGAAGCGGCGGTTTTGATATTGCCGCAATATCGCAAGATCAAAGCTACTCCAAGTTGTTTCATACTTTAGTCCTTTGACGAGTTCTATTCAAGCGCTAACTATTTTCAGCATACATATATGTGTAAGCGATATTTCGCTCCAGCCTTACTTCTAATGAATAGAGATGGAAGTTTATACGTTCCCTTATAAAATAATAATATTTTTATTGAGAATTCTAATACCTTCAGACAAATATAGAATTAGTGTTTTCAAATGAAACTCGCGGTATCTAGTTAATTCCACAATATAATAAAAGTTATTGAAAATTCTATAAAATTGACAATTGTTTCGATAAATTAATATCATCGTCAGAATGACAGAAGTTACATTTCATTTTATGCCTACCTGATGTTTAGTAGTTATTTTTGGCTAGAGCAAGAAGTAACCTAACTCAATTTCATAAATATGGAATTCTCTAACCAAGTGAAAATTCAAAACGATATAGAAATAAATAAGCTCAAATTGTGAGGGAAATTGAAATAAGATCTAGACAGCATCAAAATAACACAATATTTGAAAACAAGGGTGTTTGGTCAGTGTCTCCTTCCAACATTTGACATACGCTGCAGAAACACGGACACTAAGTGATGGGCTTGGATGAAATGGCCAAAACAGAAAGAGCTATGGAGGGAGCAAGACTGGAATGAGGGTATGGGATAGTGAGACAAATGAATTGTTGACTAATGCCAAAGATCATGTAGCCAGACTGAAATGGCAGGCCACAGTACCAGACAGGGGACAGATAAAATAACGTAATACATCAATAGAGGCCATGGTTAAGAAAATGAACGAGGTGAGGTGGAGACACGATATGAAAATAATGAAGGGCTTACAATGAAAAGGCGTAACACAGATTCGAGATAAATCGAAGGAAATTAGGAAGGACTACGTCTAAAATTGTTAAAGTATATGAGCTTGCAGAAGATGAAGATAAAACAACTAGAAAAAGTAGCAAAAGTGGCAAAAGTAGAATTTAGTAAAGTACATCAATTTTGAATATGATCATAGTCAGTTGAGTTTCCAGGACAGCCTAAACAAACCAAATTCTCAGTAAACAAGTTCTTCGATGCCTTCCATTTTAAAATGGTGAGAATAAAAATTAATAGATTCCTTGAAGTTTCTAAGAGTTGATGAGCGGGAGAATACATACAGGACGTATCGGTGGAAACAATTGCCTAATTTGTACCAATTTTAGATCCCAGAGAGAGATAAAACATACTTTATGTTTCTTGAAGATCTATTCCTTTCTAATAGTGTGTTATATTTGCGATTTTCGGCGAAATCTTGGGAATTTATAGCCAAAATAAGTGGTCTACCTTTTGTTTCTTTTTCGTTTTTTCCAGTTTTACCAATTTATACGGCTATTAGGAACAAATCGAGAAAAAAACACCCTATATGTTTTTTGAAGCTCCATTCAAGATCTTTCCAAAGGCAGAGTACATGAGAATCTAATTTCAAACCTGTACCAAAAATTACTGATAAAAGTCAAAAAACCTTGACGAGGTGACGCAAGTACATCCCTTACAAATCATACGATGTATAGGGTGACACAAGTACTATATCTACTTATAATTTTTATGAAACAAATGTAAGCTATGGCTACGTATTTACACTACATTCATTACTAATTTGAAGGATTCAAATAATTGATGTACTTGCCAGTACTGCACCATCCATTATCGACAGTTTTACAGGATTCAAAATCAGCCGGGAATCTACTTTAAAACACCTTTTTATCAAGACATTTGTTGTTTTTGTTGTCAATACTTTTAAAATAACAATGTGGAATTTGATGTCATATTGGATTAACGTCCTTAACTATTATGTTGTAATTTCATTAGAAATGTGTAATTTTGTGCTTATTATTTTTTTAATATTTGGTGCATTTTAATAAAAAATGTCACAGCATTCTTCTGGCTTTTAAATATATCTCTCTCCCCCACAAAAATATTGCAATATGCACTGATCCCCTTTCCTTCATATTATCAATTAAATCAATCTTCACTGACTACCCAATTGTCCAGAACATACATGACATATATCAAACTCTCGTTGCTCATGATATAACAGTCTCTCTCATCTGGCTACCATCTTACATGGGAATTACTGGTAACGAAACTGCGGATCACCTCGCGAAAGAAGCTGCCTATTTCAACAATCCAAAACACATAGTCCAACTCGCCAGAGACTTCAAGTTCCATTTCAAAAACGTCACGCAAAAATCTTGGCGACATCTGGGGCGCAATAGTACGACAGCACTTCACGATATCCATTCATCTACTCTCCCTTAGGTTTTTGACAAGGAGAGACGCCGCTATAATCAGAAGAATTCGAATCAGCCACACCAAACTCACACACGGTCATCTGATGTCTTCAGGACATCGTCCTGTTTGCCATAGCTGTAATACTATACTGACCGTTAAGCACTTAATTACTGATTGCTACATATAAACGATTTGACCTAAGGCCTAACCTCAAGGAAATGCTCCCACTGCCCCACAGAGATCAAGAAAGTCTTACAGTTTCTGAAAGCTATGCATCTCTACCATAAAATCTAATTTAAAAATAGTAATAGTTGTTATTTAATATCATGTAAATATTTGTTATTATTTTTCTTTTCTGTGTGAATGACCAGTGCTTGCGAAGCACGTTAAGCTGAAATTTAAAAAAAATGTGTATGTGTGCTGTTTCAGCAATGTGCTTTCACTCACTCCAAATTCTCAAATTTATGAATAATTGAAAGTAGATAAAGTCGCTTCCGTAGATATAAGTATATCTATAAAAGCAATTATAAATAGATTTATAGTATCTTTCACAGGTTGGCTGATTAATTTTGCCAGGCGGAAGATTGGCAACGTCCGATGCGCCGTAGCAAAAAAGTATGCGGAATGCAAGAGCTCATTTCGCTGGCAGAATTCGTAAGCTTCGTTTCGACAGTACAGTTCAGAGAAAAGTGTGATCACCGGGGTTGTGCAATACTAACTTGTTATGGCGACTCCAGAAAATAAAGTTGTTCATAAAAAGTTGAGTAAGAGGTGAGAGGCAAACAATGGCAAGTCAACAATTTCATTAACAAAGGTGAGTTTTGATTATTGCAATAACATTTTTAAACCAAAGTAATTATTCAACAAATTTACACTCGATAGTAAATTTTTAAATCGATTTTCGTACTTAAAATATTTATTTGTTAAAGGATTTAAAAAGTGAGATTAGAGTGAGACAAACTATTTTATGCACTCATGTGTCAATTTTATGCTTGTTATGTCATCATGAAAAATAAATCGACGCCATTTTTAGTCCATTTAGAGCAACCTAAATGAGACATTTTTTGGTTTTTGCATGTCTGCGGCTCATGCGTCAATTTTTCCATTTGTGAAAAAAAGCATCACTACATGCACTTGTTGCACCTATTCTGTATCTGCCTACAGGAGTATATAAAAGAGCACGTGTTTATTTTGTGTCAGATACTTATTCAGATGTAATAGGTTTTTTAGCTTATAATTATAATTATTTTACTCATTTCATACCTATCTCTATTACGTTTCGGTTGTATCATTTGTTTTGAACCATCTTCCGATTTCAGTTACTATTGCGGTTTGGTCATATCAAAATATGTTTGAACTAAAATCTAGAGATCGTTTAAAACAACTAATGAACTGAAACGTAATATAGTATTTTTGAATTTAATACTTCTTCTAAATGGCCGAAAACCACGACAAATTTTTTTATTTCAAAGAACGGTCACTGAAAACAAATTTAAATACTTCCTAATTTCATTTGTATGAAAAAACACATGTATCTTAATACAACATTTATATCGACTCATTCTATTGTCAGGTCAATGAACGAGTTTCTGCTGCTACGAAAGTTAGTCAAAGAACGCTTTCCCGCATTAAAAAAGAAGCTCTGACAGGAAATAATGCTGACACTGATGTGCCCACTAAAAAACAAAGAACGTCCAGTATCCGAATGAATCAATTCGACAGAACTGTGCTTAGAAGGTGCATAAAAAATTATCAGATATCCGAGATCTATATACCCACGTTAAGAAATGTGCACCAAACTTTTGCAGACAGTCGCGATGCTCGGCGGAAACAAATAAATTATTTGGGTTTTCGTTGGACCAACATGTAAAACCAAAGAAGTTTGTTAATGGAACCTCACGAAATCAGACATTCACGCCTACTATATTTAATTAACATAAAAACGTGCAGAGAAGAGAACGAACCTATCATGTACATGGATGGAACATACATTCAATCAGGTCACACGCACTTCAAAGGATGAAGCGACAAGAGCCACGAAGGATTAGGAAAACCAATTTTAAAAGGTAATAAGCTCATCATTGTACATTCAGGAAGTGAAAATGGTTTTGTACCTAATGCTGGTATGATGTGGAACTCCCAGTCAAAAACAGGAGTTTATCATAATGAAGTGGCGTACGTAAATTATGAGAAGTGAGTACGAGAAAAACTTATTCCAAACCTACCAAAAAACACTATAGCGGTAATTGATAACGCCCCATATCACAATGTTTCAAATGAAAAATTACCTACGACTGCTTGAAATAAACAACAATCAAATAACTGGCTTTCTGGGAGAAACATATATTACAGTTAACAAGTGTTGAAACCGGATCTTTACAACGTTGCAAAAATGTACAAACCGCAATATAAAACTGATAAAATTGACAAGACTGCACGTCGTAAAATTATTTCTGACAGGTAACACAGGTTTTGGTTTATTTTCTATGGTAAGAGGACCAAAGTCTACTTGATGAAATGAATATTCTTATAAGATATAACAATCATGTCAATTGAGATAAACAAATTAAAATATAACAACATATCGGCTTATACATAATTAGAAATAAAAGTGAAATCGATAAGAAAATACACACGCCTTATTTCGTGATGTTATTTACCAAAAAACGGATTCAATAATTTCAAAATAATATTAATATAGGTACTTAAAATCAATAATCAGCTATATTTACCCACTTTGTTTTAAGTTCACTGATTTCATTTTTGGTAATGCTGAATTGGTTGAAGATTATTTAAACGAAAAACTTTTTAATCGATGAAAACGGAGGACATTTTGAACAGTTAATGTAATTTTTACATTCTAATAAAATTAGTTATAGGTGGAATATTTCTTATTGTTTCATAAGTTTATTGTTTTTATTTCTTTTATCTGGTTTTATTTTTTATTAATTATAATTGTGATAAAAAAATTTGTCACATATCAGTATCCTTATAATAAAATGTTTAATTTCGTTACTAAGTGTTCAATTTTTTAAGGGTGTTTCACCTGATAACATGCACTGTAGCTCAAACTATTAAAAATGGATATGTAATATGTTATATCAGGTGAATGATAATTAGAAAAGGAAACGAAAAACGTCAAAATACACAGGGTGTCCCATTCAAAAAACCATAACTTTGCATTATATTTCCTTAGTGAGCCCCCTAACAAAAAAATTCTGTGCGCCATTGAACGTTTCATTATTATATCTCTCAAAAGTTCATAACGCATAACGTTTTTTTCATATTCTTCTTAATTAAGCAGTTATAATACCTTGTAGTTGTCGACAGTTTTCAATAATCGCCTTTTATCTTCCAACTGCAGGGAGTAACTAAATATTTAATTAGGCTATCGTTACTTTAACAAAAAAAGACGTCATAACATCTTAACTGCTTATCTTCTATCTCTTCTAGTTTACGAGATACCCTGCAAAATACACCAATTTGGGACACCCTGTATATAACTGGACGTTCAGTGGACGTCCATGATATCTATTTTGTGAATCTAATGAACATGCAGTGATCGTACATGTGCTGTATGGGTAGGAATCCAAAGAGAACTATTATCTGCTGATCTTCACAATTATTACTTTAGAAGACAGTTTAATAGTGGAGCACTCCCGAGATTTATCTGTTCATTAACGACTTCATTTTGTGGATGTCTTAAGTGTACTCTTATTTCTAATTCCTCGAGGACATACAGTTCTTGTCACAAATATGTAGTACTTCTAGGTCTATGTTAGGTGTTAATGAACGTTTGGTGTCAAGTAGATGTTTTGCGTTATGAGATTTCTCTGGTTGCTTAAATCTGTATGCTCGTGTGTTTAATTTTATAGTCTTTTTTGGAAATAAATTAATCAAAGTAATGTAAATTCTGATTATAGAAATAGTTCGACTGAATATCTAATGCTTTCATTATTTTAATTGGCATAGTTTATTGTTTTGAGAAGAAGAAAGCCTCTAATTTAAATTAAAACTAGTATTTTAATAAATATGGGAATATGAAAATGGAAAAAACTTGTTTGATTTGTAGACATATATAAGTTAATTGATCATGAATCTAAATATCCGGGATATGTTTCAAACTACTCCACTAGGGGGATAGTTTGATATAAATTTCGTTTTTATCAAATGGACTCTAATATTTTTTATTAATATATCTATGAGTAAATTAAACTTATACAAGTAAAACATATATATTTTTAATGACCGTTAATACTCAATTTCTTATATTTTCATGGGTCTCGGTCAGAAATAAAATCACTTGCTTATAGTGGTAACGTTTCGGTCTATTTTATTTGAACCATTTTCAAATCTTTCTAAAAATTTTGAAAACACAATACATTTATTCTAATAGATATAGTTAAAATATATTTCTTCAAAACTTACTTTTTGATTATGCCTCCGTAGGGGCTTGTCTACTACTGTACAGTAGTATTTCTGAAATTAAAAACAGACAATTATCACACCAAAAAAAAGCAATATAAACAATGAACTATGTTAAAGGTAGTTGACATGTATATTACAGAGTGTCCTAATTAAATTAAAATTAGAACTAGAGACTAATTTTTCATAACTAGGCAAGGTATATATACAACTTAAGTTGTCTATGTCAGTTCTGAAATTGACTGAGTCAGGATTCTTCTTAATATTTATCATTTCTTCTATTAATCTTTTACTATTATTTTTTCTGTAGTCATTATTTCTATTGTTGAAATTGAATGAGTGATTTTTTTCAAGTGAATGTTTTGATAATGCAGTACATTCATTGTTATTTCGAACTGATTGCTGGTGTTGTTGAATTGTTTTATGTAAATATTGGCTAGATTGACCAATGTAAGTACCATTGCAATCAGAACAATTTATTTTATATATTGAGTTTATTGTGTTCTTATTATCTGATTTGAGTTTATAAAAAAGTTTATTTCCTGTAATGTTATTTGGTTTATCTGCAATTTTAATATTAAATGGTGTTAGGCATTTTTGTAATGGTTTATTTATATCGGGAATGTACGGGAGTGAAATATATTTTGATGGATTACTTTGGGTATTAAATTTCAATTTGTTAATAGTTGTCAATTCTCTGTTTAATAATGGGCTCATAAAAATGTTTAGGATAATTATTTAAATTCAAGGTATTTTTGATTTTTTTAATATTATTAGGCCTGTGTTTTGCATGTGATAATTGTACCGCTCTATAAGTGAGGCCAGTGACAACACTCTTCTTGTATTTTATGGGAGAGTATGAATTATAGTTTAAATATCGTTGAGACCATACATTTTTTGTGAACCAATTTGTAAATATTCGACCATTGTTGTCATATTCTATATTCATATCTAAAAAATTAATAGAACGATTTTTGTCTATTCCTATGGTTAATCTTTATTGAAGCTGTTAAAACGTTTTAGAATATTTTCAGTCTGGTCAATGGGTACACAAAGGATACAGTCGTCGACGTATCTTTTGAAGAAGATTGGTTTTTCTGGTAACTCTTCTAAAATATTGGATTCTAAATATTCAAGTACTGAGTTTGCAATCGCAGCAGAAATTGAAGATCCCATCACTGTTCCAAAAATTTGTTTGTTGAAATCGGCACCAAATTGAAAATAGGTGAGATTCAAACACAAACCTATCTTTTTCAAAAGATACGTCCACGACTGTATCCTTTGTGTACCCATCGACCAGACTGAAAATACTCTAAAACGTTTTAACAGCTTCAATAAAAATTACAATTCACCATAGAAATGGACAAAAATCGTTCTATTGATTTTTTAGATATGAATATCAAAATATGACAACAATGGTCAAATATTTACAAATTGGTTCACAAAAAATGTATGGTCTCAACGATATTTAAACTATAATTCATACGCTCCCATAAAATACAAGAAGAGTGTTGTCACTGGCCTCACTGATAGAGCGGTACAATTATCACATCCAAAACACAGGCCTAATAATATTAAAAAAAATTAAAAATACCTTGGATTTAATTAATTATCCTAAACATTTTTATGAGCCCATTATTAAACAGAGAATTAATAACTATTACCACAAATTAAAATTTAATAGCCAAAGTAATCCATCAAAATATATTTCACTTCCGTACATTCCCGATATAAATAAACCATTACAAGAATGCTTAACACCATTTAATATTGAAATTGCTGATAAACCAAATAACATTAAAGGAAATAAACTTTTTTCTAAACTCAAACCAGATAATAAGAACACATTAAACTCAATATATAAAATAAATTGTTCTGATTGCAATGGTACTTACATTGGTCAATCTAGCCAATATTTACATAAAAGAATTCAACAACACCAGCAATCAGTTCGAAATAACAATGAATGTACTGCATTATCAAAACATTCACTTGATAAAAATTACTCTTAATTTCAACAACGTAGAAATAATAACTACAGAAAAAAATAATAGTAAAAGATTAATAAAATAAATGATAAATATTAAGAAGAATCCTGACTCTGTCAATTTCAGAACTGACATAGACAACTCAAGTTGTATATATACGAACTTATTATTATAAATGAATATCTACACTTTACCTAGTTATTAAAAATAAAAAAATAGGTCTCTAGTTCTAATTTTAATTTTATTAGGACACTCTGTAATATACATGTCAACTATCTTTAACATAGTTCATTGTTTATATTGTTTGTTTTTATGTGTAATAATTGTCTTTTTTCAATTTAAGAAATACTACTGTACAGTAGTAGACAAGCCTCTACGGAGGCATAATCAAAAAGTAAGTTTTAAAGAAATATATTTTATCTATATGTATTGAAGTGAGTGTATTGTGTTTTCAAAATTTTTAGAAAGATTTGAAAATGGTTTAAATAAAATAGTCCGAAACGTTGCCACTATAAGCAAGTGATTTTATTTCTGACCGAAACCCATGAAAATATAAGAAAAATATTATACAAGTAAGTTAAGAAAATACTGATTACACCTAAGTACCTTACTCTGATATTACTGTCAATATGTCGTTTGTTTTTTGGGTTGAATAAAAAAACGCATTAAGGTGGCCCCAACTTCCCTACTAAGAAATCACTGAGAATATATGCATAGCTTGAAGTAATTGCATTTAAAATGTTGTGTTAATTATGTGGTGGACTACAAAGAATTATACATAACCAGCAAAAAGTGAGGTAGGTTCTGCTACAATCATAATCTACTTATTATTCCATAATTTTTATTTAGCAAAATATTGAAGTGCTTGTTTCTCCGTATTCAACAGTGATTACAATAATTTGATATTTTATCTATGTGATATTTCTAGGACCAGACAGTGGACGATGCACAAATATTCAAATAATGCTTTCCTACTTCTACTAATATTCCTTATACTTAGCACCCGCCGTTTAATAATATTGCACACACACGTAAAGTCAATGACATATCACCGACTTTCTGTTGAGCAATACTAGAGAAAAAATTGATTAGATTTTCCGCGTATCTACAGTTTATATCAAAGGCACAAATTAGTTACGACATTGAGCGTGTTTTATCTCAAAATATCTTTGAATAACACAAGAACGAACGTCTTTGTCCTTTAAACAAAAACATGTGTTGACACTCCTGAATTACTGCTTTCATGTCAAAGGTTGAGGTCGATTGTGAATTGTAAATCGTGTGTCGAGCACTACCATTATTCAAATACATTTTCAGTGGTTCTAGTATACCTTCCTATTAATGTTAATAATTAACAATGGCTGGAAATATACTCCTTTGGCAATAGGAACAGGAAGTTAGTTCAACAATATCCGAAAATGTTTCCTAGAGAACTTGAGAGCAGTGAAAAGAAGGGAACGTTTAGCAACATATTTTGAAAGCAGGATAGCTGTACATGTATCACATAAGACGAACTGTATTGAAATAGAAGCAGAAAAGCGCCATAATAAGGAGAAACTGTAAGAAATCACCTAATTTATCAGAAATGGCAGTAACCTAGCTATGAGCTTTTAAAATAAGAAAAAAATGTTTCATATTCAATATGAATGGTCTACTGAAAATCGAAACTAAATGTTTATCTATTATTATCTATTTTCTCCTCAACAAAGTGATTCCTTTTGGATATAATATACTATGGTAGCGCTCTCTTCAATCCAGGAAGCTCTTCTAAGATGTGCTTTCCTGTTTTACAGTCTATTTTCTTAACCATGGCATAACTCAGTACTTCCATAAGTCTTCTTGTTTGTGGGTCATGAAAAGGGGTATAAGTCTGAATCTGCTCCAAATACTGTGGCTAATGACAATGTTGTTCTTGCTAAAAAGTCCCGAAAGGGGGAGATGATATGATTGACTTTTATTTCGACCATTTCATTCCCAGATATGAGGGATTTGAAAATATTTACGTAAAAATATTAAATTTGATTCCTTATGTATATAAAACCTCCAACTATTGATTCAAATAACGATCCAGATTTGATTCACCAAATTCTTCTTCAACAAATGAATGACTTTGTCTGTATGAGCGAATGACATACATCTGGGTATTTCCAAACACCACCCGCTGCTCCTCATCACGCACTCAAAGCATTCGTCAGCTACTTACAGAATAATAGACTGCGACTTTTAAGAAGAGCATTGTCTCCAATTGCATTAGGGCTCATTAAACATTTTAGCAACGGCAGAGGGACATCTCAATTATGCCAGATAGAACAATATAAAAGAACCATTGGTAGCTTATATCTTACACGTAATTAATAGGTTCACACAAGAAATTCAGATTAAATACAATAATAATACGAAAACAATAAAATATAAGTAGTTTAAGATCATCCAGAAAAATCTATTATTGAATGAGATTGTCGAAGGTGCAGAAACAATATCATTATCCAAATCATTCCAAGTGTCAGATATCCTATTTAATAGAAAATGTTGTCTATTTCGATTTGATGGCGACTGTTAAGGCGACTATACCGATTTAGGATAAAACCGTGTCCAATCAGTAGATATGTACGTAGTTCATCGCTGGTCGTCGGGATATTTATTGATGTGGAGGGGGTGAAGTACCAACCCGGCGCGTCTCCAGGTGGCGGATAGGAGAAGGGCCTCTGAGATTATTTTATATGAGGAGGAGGTCTGCGGGAAAATACCTGGGGCTCGTTGTGTCTAAAAACTAAACTGACAGCCCTCTAATACCCTGCCGCCGACCAACTTTACCTGTCCCAGCGGTAGTATCGTGGCTAAGGGAGTGGGGTGAAATTTCGAGTTTACTTCGAAATCACCTGTTATACCAATGTATCCTGGCTGTCTGTGGTCAAGTCTCGCGGGCCAGTGGGACGGGAAGGGTCTTGGCTTTACTGTCCGGACCAAGAGGAGACAGCCTCATTAAAAACCTAGAGTCATGACGGGAAACCAGGCCGAAGAATGCGTGGCTATATAGAAGAATAGTCCTCACTGGTTTCGACCTTAGAGCAACGGGGGGAACTCCATTGTATTGAACCCCTTACCTCTGCATGCGAGGCTGTGTAGCGGTGCACCGTCATGACACTAGCTCCTCGTGGGACCACTCATGGAAAGAAAAAGCAAGACTTTCACCGGAAAAGTAGTGGAGACAACCTCCACCTCCTCATCCAGGCACCTCACAGAGAGAAAAAAGACCAAACGGCACAATGGTCGTATGCCGTTCAACTTCCAAAAACCGGGAAAACCAGGGGCATAGACGACAATCTGAGAAAAGGTCTCAGTGGAGCAGGGATGCGTAAATAGCTGCGACTTCTCAATCGGAGAATATCCCCTGAAGAGGCCAGGAAGCAGGTGATTCAACGCCTCCACCCCCCTCTCCAGCCTCCACCATAATAATTCTCCTTCACGTTCACGAATGTAGCTCAGATTATACTGAATTACGCGAAGGGGGCTTCAGCCGTGATTGCAAGGTTGTTCGCTAGACTACAACTGGATATTGTACTGATCCAAGAACCATGGATCAACAAAGAAGGCCAAATCAAAGGTTTGGCATGTAAGGATTCTAAATTGATCTATGATCAAAGGCAAGTATCTACGTGCGCCTGTATAATCATAATAAATAACATGAAATATATTTGTCTTTCAGAATACGGGTCACGGGGCCTTGTTCCAATCATGGTTCACCTCAACATTGGGGATATCGGCCGAGACATCGTCATTGCCTCTGCCTACTTCGCTGGATACGGGCCGATGACACCGCCAGAAGAGGTACAAGAGCTGGTGAGACACTGCAATAGCAGACGGCTGCCAATTATAATTGGTTCTGATGCCAACGCACACAATACCGTGTGGGGAAGCACCAATAACAACGCAAAAGGTGAGTGTTTATTAGAATATCTCTTAGCAAATAACTTTGAGACCTCAAATGTGGGACAACCCCCACTTTTGCCACGAGAGCAAGAGAAGAGGTCCTGGGGGTAACTATTGTTAATGTTGCTGCTAGGAAAAATTAAAAAGATTGGAGGGTGATGAGCGAGTAATCACTTTCCGACCATAGGATCATCGAATTTAGGATAGAGGGAATTCCTACCATCCGAAATCCAATAAATACTGATTGGTCTCTTTACAAGACCAATCCGATGACAATTTGGCACACGTGGAAGTGAATGGGGTAAATCACCCGCACTACGACCTGGAACAAAGATTCGAACAGATCAGTGAGGCAATAATGGAAGCTTTTGATTCCAGTTGCCCACTATCAAAATCTCGTTCAGAAGAGGATGCTCATTGATGGAATGAGAACCTGTCAGACCTCATATTAGAGGTCCGTCAGCTCTTTAATAGAGCCACACGTGACGTTAATTGGCAAAGTTATACTGAGAAGCTTACTCAGTACAATAAAGAGATTAGGAAGGCCAAAAGGCTTAATTTCCATGCTTTTTGCGGAAAGATCACTCCCACACCCACAGCGGCCAGACTATAGAAGATCATGGCAAATGGGGGAACACGATGTCGCTGAAAAAGCCAGACAGATCATACACGGAAGGTGAAGCGGAACGATCGATTCTTCTTCTTAGAACCCACTTTCCAGGTAGTGTACCAGCAACAAGCACCGAAATAGCAATGAACTACACCAAAAAATCCCGCAAGGAAGATTGGGACATTGCTAAGAAAATATTTACAGACAACAGTTGGAGTGAGCAATAAGTACCTTTCAACGATATAAATCACCAGGAGTGGATGGAATATTTCCAGCACTCCTACATCAAGAGTAGAGGAGATTCTTCTTCACTTGCTGAAGATTACAAGAAGCAGTGTAGCAGTGGGTATAATACCTAGAAAATAGAGAAGGGCAAGGGTAACCTTCATACCAAAAATAGGGAAAAAGATGGGACTGATCCCCGATCTTTTAGACCCATCTGTCTAACATCTTTTCTACTCACATCGATGGAGAAAGTAGTGGATAATGTGCGCATTCCCGGATATATCAGGGGCCTTTGACAACACAAATCATGTGTCTGTCAAAGAAGCACTGAATAGGCGATGAGTGAATGAAACCATTGTAAAACGGATATATCAGTTGTTGACAACGAGAATAGCTGAGACAAAGGTGGGGAATCAACCCACCTCAGTTAAAGCCACTCGGAGACACCTCAAGGTAGAGTGATATATCCCCTTCTATGGAGCCTCGTAGTAGACGAGTTGCTCTACAGACTAACGTTGCTTGGCTTCGAATGTATGGGCTACGCCGATGACATTGTTTTAAATAGTCAGAGGCAAGTTCGAGAGCACCTTGTGTGATTTATTACAAAAGGCCTCGAAATCATTGAGCAGTGGTGCTTGTCACTGGGGCTAAACATTAACCCAAGCAAGACCATAGTAATTCCATTTACCCGGAAAAAAACACTTCCTGCCATGAAACCCATATCCTTGAACAGGAAAATCATAGAATGGAAATCAGAGGTTGAATATCTATGGATAGCCCTAGACAGCAAGCTTCTGAGGAATAAGCAATATCATCGTCAGAATGACAGAAGTTACATTTCATTCGATGCCTACCTGATGGTTAGTAGTTATTTTTGGCTAGACCAAGAAGTGACCTAACATGTGATTGACTTAATATATGTTAATAGAAAAAAGAAGAAGGTGTGATATTACAAATATTGAAGCTTAGATATTATTAGCCCCATGGTGATATCCTGGATATCATTTTTCCAATTAAGATCAGTATAACTGTGCAATGATATAAAAACCCAGGAAAACTATATCTGCTGATCTTTACAATTATCACTTAAGAGGACAGTTTAATAGTGGAGAACTCTATAGATTCAACTGTTCATTGACAACTTCATATTGTGAGTTTCTCAAATGTCTTCTAATTTCCAATTCTTCAAGGAAATCCAGTTCTTGTTTCTTTTCACAAATATGCAGCACTTCTAGTTTTGTGTTAGGTGTCAATGAATGATTGGTGTCAAGTAGATGTTTTGCGTAGTGGGATTTATCAGGTTGTTTTAATCTCTATGCTCGTAAGTGTTCACTGTATCGAATGTCAAAATTCCTAAGGGTCTGACCCAAATAGACAGCATTACATTCTGGACATTTGAGTTTATATATACCTGACTTTTTTCATTGATAAAAAAGAGGAAAAAGTGGCATCACAACTAATATTTCCTGAACAAACTGATGAAATAAAAACTTATGAAACCATCACATATGCAGGAAATATTTCCAATAATATTTCAAAGATAATATGTTCAGCAACGAATACAACAATTCCTTTTAAAACAGAAAGTAACGTTAGTACAAAATTGTTAAATGTAAAAACAAAAATACCACAATTAAAGAAGTCAGGTATATATAAACTCAAATGTCCAGAATGTAATGCTGTCTATTTGGGTCAGACCCTTAGGAATTTTGAAATCCGATACAGTGAACACTTACGAGCATACAGATTGAAAATAACCAGATAAATCCCACTACGCAAAACATCTACTTGACACCAATCATTCATTGACACCTAACACAAAACTAGAAGTGCTGAATATTTGTGAGAAGAAACAAGAACTGGATTTTCTTGAAGAATTGGAAATTTGAAGACATTTAAGAAACCCACAATATGAAGTTGTCAATGAACAGTTGAATCTAGGGAGTTCTCCACTAATAAACTGTCTTCTTAAGTGATAATTGTAAAGATCAGCAGATATAGTTTTCCTGGTTTTCAATATCATTGCACAGTTATACTGATCTTAATTGGATAAATGATATCCAGGATATCACCATAGGGGTAATAATATCTAAGCTTCAATATTTGTAATATCATATCTTCTTCTTTTTTCTATTAACATATATTGAGTCAATCACAAGTTAGGTCACTTCTTTGTCTAGCCAAAAATAACTACTAAACATCAGGTAAGCATCAAATGAAATGTATCTTCTGTCGTTCTGACGATGATATTAGGGCTTTTCGGAAACGGTAATCTTAGATCAATTAGATCACTTATCAGCTTATTGCGGATTCTAACCCAGAACGAGACTTTTATCAGAGTTTCCGATCGACGCGTTCTGTTTTGTGTGGAAATGTCAAATTTAATACTTAACAAAAACTTTTTATTTTCATTACTTTAGTTTCATGGGTTGATTTTTCATGTACTTCTCTCCATACTCATCTTGTAAAGCTTTAATTTGTTCTCACTTATCGTTGACACTAAATTTCAATAACAACAATCTATTTTTTATATCGAAAAGCCAAAAATTATAAAAACCGCAAGTCTGAGCAATTTTCTAACTACGTGGCTTAAAACACTTAATAACTTTTTATTGAAAGAATTCAAAAAGAAAATTTTAATACCAATAAGCTATTTTTTATATTGAAAAGTCAAAAAGTACAAAACCGCAAGCGCCAGCAGCCTGCCCACTACTCGGCTTAAAGAATTAATAACATTTTAGCTTGAAGAAAACAAAAACAAATGAAACATTCCGTCAGCTGATCGCATTTACCCACCGGTGTACTAGGGTAGAAAAGATCCAAACATATGATTATGATCCGCTCAGTTCGTTCAGTTTCCGAACGTGAGTGAACGTGATCCGGATTACTTTCCGAACGTTCAGATCATGAACGGGTTAACCCGATCATAGTTTCCGAAAAGCCTTATTGATTTATCGGAACAATTGTCAATGTTTTAGAATTTTCAACAATTTTATTATATTGTGGTATTAACTAGAAACCGTGAATTTCATTTAAAACACTAGTGTGTATGTCGTTAATTCCTTGCGATGATTTTGGTTGATTCTTGACTGGGATTTAAAGAACACTATATTTTATTCGGGATTCTTCAGAAAGCAATAGAGCAATATATCTTTTTATTTTCTTAATCGTTCCTGACCTGTTTTTGTGATTCTCATTGTGTCTGTTTCGTATTTTATTTTGAAATTCTGAAATGGGTTAGACGCCAACTTAAAAGGACAGCTGTTTAAACCCTAGAAAAACTATAGAACGCTGAAACGCTTTTATCACCTAATAACTCCTCGAAAATTACATTCTTTTACGATACTCCTGGATGTTTTCCCTCATTACACGTTCGATATACGAAAACAGTGTTTATAAGAAGCTTCAGACCTACTCTAGTTGCATGAAATATATACAACCACACTCGGTTTTTATATTTATGAGGTTTTTTCTCTTTATACCTTAATTTTGGGAGATTTCTCTAAAAATTTAAGGTAGTTCTAAAAACGCTACACTTATTTACTTCTCTCAGAGAGTTGTTGTTTTTCCCTTCCCCTTCTTCGAGTAGGTCTCAAGAATAATTGGAGCAAGGATCAAAACATTTTGCGTGTTAATTTCTCCAGTCATATTACTAAAAAAATAAAGGAACTGTACATTTTGAGGCCTAATATTTGATTAAATTGAGGTGTACTCACTGAGTGTGGGTAAATGATGAAATGATGTATTTTTCAAACACCATAAATGTAGTGGAAGTAAAGAAAAAATGGCCTTTCCTTCGACGTGCAAAGCTGATAAATATGGCAAAAGTCATTCCTCAACTCATTAATGGTGAGGATCATCCATAACTCACTGCACATCGTAAAATATTAGAAAGACATCCGCACGAGCCAATAGCCAAGAGTACCCAAGTTAGGATGGGTCCTATCCAGTGATCGAATATCATCGCTCACGGAAGCGAATATTTCTGCAATGAATATCTTAACCGAATACAACACCTGTCATCTCGACCAACTGCTGATGGAGCAGTTTAGTCTTGAAGCTTTCGGAGTCGTCCCACGTCCTAATAAAGGATCAGTAGAAGATCAGCGTGCTTTGAACATACTGGAGGAGACTACAGGAACCTATGGGAATATGGACTCCTCTGGAAAGAAGACAAATTTTGTATGCCGGAAAGTAAATCTTATGCAATCAGTCGACTTTCATCTGTGGAGAAGAAAATGAAACGTGACGCGGAATATGCCAAGATCTATCACGCAAAAATTAAGGAGTACGAAACTAAGGGATTTATCAAGAAGCTTTTTTCTGCCAAAGCGGAAGTGGACACGGATAGGACATGGTACATTCCTCATTTTACTATCACCAACGTCCACAAGCCAGGAAAAATAAGGATAGTTTTCGACACTGCTGCTAAGACGAATGGTTACTGTCTGAGCGACTTCCTTTTGATAGGTCCTGATTTAAATCAATCCTTGTTCATTGTATTGTGGAACTTTCGAATCCATAACAAAACAATCATGGGAGATATGGAGGATATGTTTCATCGTGTTAGAATCAGGAAAGGAGACCGAGTCAGTCAACGTTTTCTGTGAAGGAACGAGAAGGGGAAACTTGAGACGTATGAGATGCAAGTCATGATCTTAGGAGCGACTTCATCTCCATCATCCGCCATATTTGTGAAAAATGATAATGCCGCTCGTTTCCAGGATGGGTATCCCGAAGCTTCTCGATCTACTCAGCAGGATTTCTACGTCGGTGATTGTTGTACTGGTGCCAAAACGAAAGAAGAAAGTACTATGTTACGGAGGGATATCACTACTATCCTTGCTGCTGGTGGATTGTGTATCAGGAAGTGGATCAGAAATAGCCAACATATTATTGAAAACATTCCTGAATAATTCAGAGCGTCCGTATCTCCTTCGTTGATGAAGCTGATGGAAGGGGAAAAGTCTAATTTCTCCGGACAACGAGTTCTCGGGTTGTGGTGGAATCCGGCAGACGACGAGTTCAGTTTCAAACTCAATTTTCACAAGGTTGACCAAGAAATAATTGAAGGCAGATATCCCACAAAGACTCGTTATGTCGATCTACGATCCTATCGGCTTTCTTGGGAATTTCAATATTGAAGGAATGATTTTATTACAATCCACCTGGAAGTCTGGTGTGGGATCGGATGAGCAAATATCTGATTCTGTCTTTGAAGACTGGAACAAATGGATTGCCAACCTCAAGAGCATCGTGAATGTGAAAGTTCCAATACACTACGTATACGGAATTCATCTCGCTGAAGATCGCAAACTCCATGTTTTCGTAGACTAGCGATCACTACTTGTTTCATGGCATCAAAAGTACAAGTAGCACTACTGAAGAAACTAACTATTCCGCGACTGAAACTATTGGCAGCAGTACTTGGTACTCCAATTTGGGAGTAGCTACGCGTTTAGTTTAATTCGCGCATTCTATGGAGTGACTCGCAGACAGTGTTGAAATGGATTCGTCCTTTGAGCCCTCGTTATCGTGAGTACTCCTCCCTCAGAATGGAAGTGGGTTCCAACAGCACTCAATGCAGCCAATTAGGGACAAGAGAGAAGACAGAAATTGAGCCGAATAAGGACTCCCTTTGGTTATGTGGACCGTTGTTTCTCCTTAAGGATCCCTCAGCTTGGCCGGTCGAGACTTTGATAGACTCATTGGAAGGAAATAAGGAAGTGAAGAGCCAGCTCTTTGCCTGTTCATAGTTGCCGACAGATTCAGAACTCGACTCTGCTTCGGAAACATGTGAATCGAGCTCGTGCAGTAAGGTATTGATCAAATCCGAAAATTTTTAGTCCTATCATCGAATGAAACGCGTAGCAGCTGGAGTCACCGCAACAGTCAAGTTCTGAATAAGCCGAATCAAACGGAAGAAGACGGGAATTGATGCACCTTGGAGAAAAGAACAATGTAGACAGGATAACGTTTCAGGCCATGTAACCTGCCACAAATGTATGACTTCTAGTCTTAAACCTTTGGATTTGGAACAAGGAGAAAGACTGATTCTACGTCAAGTTCAGCAGAATTGCTTTACTAAGGAAAACTCTGCACTGGCGATGAATAGGAAGATGAAATATAGTTCTCTTCTCAAACTTCATTTTTGGACTCGGATGGACTTATGAGAGTGAATGGAAGAATTCCCGGTTTGCACCCAGTAATTTTGCCGTCTCATCATCGTGTGGTTATGCTGTTAATTTTGAACACGAGAAGAATGGTCATCAATGACAGTCAACAACCATTAAAAGTCTGCGAAAATGTTTCTGGATTATAAATGGTCATACGGCAGTTCGCCGAGCCATCTCTTCGTGCCTTCCTTGCCAATTCCGAAATGCCAAACCAATAATTCCTGAGAAGGATGCACTACCTCACTTTCGATTAGCTGCGGGTCGTTCGCCCTGTAGATTTACTGGAGATTACTTCTTTGGTCCCATTGATGTCACAGTTGGACGACATCGAGAAAAGAGGTAGATAACCCTATTCACATGCATGTTTACTCGGGCAATTCATTTGGAAGTCTTGTTTGGACTGAGCACGGATGAGATTCTGTTGGTTTTGTCACGCTTCATAGACTGTCGTGGAAGACCCACCCAAATTTATAGTGAAACAGCAAGAATTTCGCTGGGACCAATTCAGAATTGAAGAAGAGATGGGGTAAATTGAACTGGGAAGAAACCAAATCAACTGGAAAATTCGAGATGATGGAGTGTCACTTTCAACTTCCAGGAGCTCCCCATACGTCTGGTGTCTGGGAAAGGTTAGTCCGATCCGTGAAGAAAATATGGAAGAATACAATGAAGGAAAAGTGTCCGAGAGATCAAACTCTACTAACCATCATCAAAGGAGCTGAGAATATAGTAAATTTTCGTCCACTGCCCTACGTCTCAATCGACCCCATGGATCCCACAAGTCTCACGCCAAGTGACTACTTAAGGGGATTTTCGGATGTTGGACCAAACCTACCATGGGATGGAGAACGTACAGGTATACTTCGAAAGCAATGGAAGAAATCCCAAGCTGTACTAAACCTCTTCTGGACTAGATGGACAGAAGAATATCTACCCACTTTATTGCTACGGGAGAAATGGCATAAGCCTGTCGAGCCATTGAAAACGAGTGACATTGTCCTCATTCTGGATAAGCAGCTTCCAAGGAATTGCTGGAGTAAAGATTTCATCTCTAACGTGTTTCCGGAAAAAAACGGTCTAGTCCGAGTTGTAGAAGTTACAATAAGGAAGTGGAAAGGAAAAGAAATTATAATGAAAAGACCCGTGGCAATGGTGTGTCCAATCGGACTGAAGATGGATTTCTCCTCCATATGGATTTGGAGAAGAAATGGTGGCCGGTATGTTGTGAAGGACATCTGTCACGGAGAACGAATTCAGCTTTTGTCACTGTCAACAATTTGATTTTGCTTTAGTAGTATTTGTCTCTGACAGTTGGTATCTGTCCGCTGTCAGAGCTAGTTTTTGTATCGTCTGAGAATAGAGGTCGAAATGTGTGTGTGTGTGTGTGTGTGTGCGATTGTCGGGAAATCACTATGTGGCCATATACATTATTTGAACAGTAGTAGTGTGGCCATCCTGAATTGTGTGGCCATTTTTGGGACCCCACAAGTTAAAAGCAGCTTTAACGCATTCTACACGTTATGTCGATTCGAATGGTACCTACTTTATTACATTGACCCCAAAAATGATGTTATAGGTTGTGCCAAAATGTGTGCTAATCGATGAGATGGGAGCGAACATTGTGTGGTCAAAGTAGTTGATCAGCATGTGCTGCCCTCTATAATATCTTCTTTAGGCGAACTCATTTACACGGAATATAACCTACCTTATGGGACAAGTGCAAATATTTGGAAGTTGTGAATATGTTATTTTATTATTTGGTACAGCGCGGTGTTGTCGCTTCAGTAGGTTGCTTGTAACTATTGAATATTAAATAAGAAGTCTTTGCGTATTCGAATAATGCACGCTTCGGCCCAGATACTTTTGTTTATTAGAAATCTATAGGGCATACATAATCAACCTTAAATGGTTCTTTCGAAAACAATATCAATAGAAATATTCTGAATATAAAATTTAGAATGAAAAGTGTATTGAAAAAATAAGTGTTATGTAACCATAATTATATTAGTATCTACCAAAATCAATTGTTCCTAACAGTACAAATGTAAGTTATGGCCATCATTTTAGTGTAAAAACAGTCCAAGGGATGTAGTCGGTGTTTGACAGTTTCTAGACTAAAATGAATTGCAGTTGAAATATAGGCAATTTTTGACGTTGGTATAGCTCCGTAGCTAGTTAACCATGTGTTTGTTTATATCAGCTCTTCTCGAAGATTTTAAAAATGAAATTAAACACAGGGTGCTCTGTTTAAAAAGTTTAAGTTTAATGTTGGGATTAAATTCGGTATTATAAATTCATTTTATTGTGTAATAGTATTATCAAAATCAAATTGATCCCAATGAGCAACTAATCAATGCAAAATTTTCACAAAGAATTTTTCGAGTAAGTATTATATTACAAACGTATTAACGTCAGTAACCATAATGGGGAGGTAAATAATATTAACAATAGAAGTTGAGCAGACAAATAGGAAATGTAAAAATAGTAATAAGAGAAAAATAGGTACATGGAATATAAGGACAATGTTAAATACAGGGAAAATGAAAGAAATGGCAAATGAAATGAAAATATATAAGCTGTAGATAATAGCCCTACAAGCAATAAGGTGAAAAGAAGAGGGGAATGTGGAAAAGGAATACTATACAGTCTACTATTCAGGAGAAAAGAAGTAGCGAAAAATGAAATAAAATAATGGGAGATAAAATATTGCACTAACAAGCTGTAAACGGCAGACTGTCAACAATAACAAAAAATAGACAAGCAAACTTTACAATAAAAACTATTTATGCACCCATGGATGACGCAAAGAAAGAAGAATTTTACGATAAGTTACAAGATGTATAGAAAAGCATCCCAAGAAGTGATAGTTAGTTATAGTTGGAACGCACAAATCGGAAAATAGGAATACAATGAAATGATAGCCAAAATGTAAATACACACCCGGACAACCGAGAACGAATCGAAACTCTGTAACTTTGAAACAGTAACGGGCTCGTATATTATAAGCACGTAGACACAAAAGACACAAACAGAAAACTTGGATAAAAACAGGGTCAAAGAAAGGCAACCAAATAGGCCATGCAATATTAACATAAAAATTGTGAAGCATAGTGGGAGCTACTGGATCATTTAGGGGAGTAAACATAAGACTCTATCCACTTTTTAGTAGTAATCAAAATGAATATGAACATAAATCAATAAAAGGGATAGAACAAAAGAAACAATGGAATACTGAAAAAATAAAAGAGGAACACACGAACCAAAACTACAAGAGAGCACTGAATGAAAAATCACAAGTCTAGTTTTAAGTAATTTTTAAAATAATGCAACTGTTTGCGACATAACTGTCAAAGGTATAAATCATTTGTACAGGATACCCACTTCTCTAAAAAAATATTAGTTGCTATTGGTTAGAAAATGTGCTTCATAATTAAAATCTGTATCATAATAACCCCCATTATAAAACAGGCAATAAGCCTTTAATTTCCATATTTTAAAATATGAAGAATGAAACGCAAGTTTAAAAAATTCCATAAAATATTGAAAGATACTCAATACTTACTACGGTTACTTCACAAACCAAACTTGCAACGTCATTATATGTGAATATAATATTTTGTCATCCTGACGAGGCAAACATAGTGTGTGAAACAATTGTAGATAAAGTATTTAGGCCCTTTCAATATATTGTGGAATTTTGTATGTAACTTTGGGTTTATTTTCTCATATTATGAATAGATCCCACGAAGTAAGGACTGTAAGATGCCCTGATTAGTATTCTATCATAAAATTGTCACTTGTATACACTTCGGGGGATGTATCGTGTTAACAAACAGAAATTTCTCCAAAAGTAACAAAAAATGCAGTATATCTGGATTTATAGGAACTACTGTACTCGCTATTGTCAGCTGAAAATCAATAGGGTACATCTGTGAGACACCTTGGAAAATATCCAATTATAAAATTGGCCACTTGTATACACTCCGGAGGCTGTATCGTACTAAAACCAAAATTTCTCCAGAAAGGACAAAAATGTGGCACTTCAGGTACCATAGCACCCGTTGTACTAGCTCTGGTGAGCTAAAAATCAATAAGGTTCATCTATAAGATGCCCTGAATAATATTCAATCATAAAATAGGTCACTTGTATACACATTGGACGCTGTATCGTGCAAAAAAACTGAAAATTCTCCAAAAATGACAAAAATTTGGTACCTCAAGTACCATAGCACTCGTTGTACTGGCTTTAGTGACCTGAATCTCAATAGGGTTTATCTTTGAGACGCCCTGAATAATATATATTCATAAAATCGGTCACTTGTATATACTCCGGAGGCTGTATCGTGCTAAAAAACTGAAATTTCTCCCAAAATGACAAAAATGTTGTACTTACAGTACTATAGCACCTGTTGTACTGGCTGTGGTGAGCTGAATATTATTGGGATTCATCTGTGAGATGTTCTGAATAATATACATAAGAAGTTTTCAATGAATGTCTATTTAAACACATAAAACCAAAGGACAAGAATAAATTCTTAATAGACAAGTACATTAAACATTATTATCTGTTACTTTTCACATTAGAAATAAAAATAATAAATTCCAGCATAAACAAATTAAATTTCATTAGTATACATACAATAAATGTCAAAGGTATTGAGTCCTTGATGAACGTATACTGGAACAAACGTAGTAAACAGTAAAATAAAAGAAGCTGCATTATTGTACAAGCATTTGTTCAATTTGTGCGAAATTTTGGTTCGCTATTATTTAGATTATTTTGAAAAAAAATGAGCTAAAAAATGAATCTATTTATAAGAAAACTTACCCTCTTATTAAAACGCCGATATTTCATAATCACGATTAAACATTGAGCTTTCTTAATTCTGACCATAACATCAACAATTCGAACACATCAGTCAAATAGGGTTTCAACAATAAAAACTTCAATCGAACTCGATTTTCAGAATATTTATTTAAAAGTGCAGGTTTGTCCAGAATTATGTACCTACCGTAATTTCTAGAGCTGATCGTACATTAAAAAATAAGGTAATTTTTTATATAAGTAGTCTTTCACAAACCTAATAATCAGAGAAATACTACCCTATATTAGAGAAGTGAAATATGACCCATTGTTTTACAAATATCTTCTAGATCCTTTTTATTAACGGGTTCATATGACATTCGAATACTTTCATTTTATCTCTTATGGATTTGGGTGATAAGTGTGAGGTATGACGTCCAACTTTTTAAAAATGTAATTATTTAAAGAAAATCCTTATAGCAACCATCCTTTAGCCTACCCTTGTAACATTTCGATAAGTATCAGCACTTTTGAGGACTCTTATTACGATCTTATAAAAATACAAGTACACTTTCTAGTTCAAAGGGTGATATTTATCGAAATAAATTAAGAGTACATTTTTAAAGGAAAGGTCTAGAAAATTGTATCTTTAAGGAATTATTCATATAAAAATTTAAAAAAAGTATGACTTCACATCTCACACATACCAACCTAAACTAACCCTTTTTTATAAGGGAGAGAATAAGTGTTAATATAAAATTATTTAATAAAATTTCATATATTCACTCCCAAATTATAAACCCGTTATTAAGTGTCTGAAAGATATTTATACAATACTTGATTCACATTTCACACCTTTATGGGGTAGTATCTCCCTTATTATTAGCTTTCGGAACAAGTGTAGATAAAAAGGTATACTTATTGTTGGATGTTGCTTTAGCAATTAGGTAACATAATTCTGGATCACCTTTTATAAAATAATAAATAGTAACTTCTTTATAATTGCTTCTTCTTGACTATTTGATTGTGAACAAAAAACTTCACGTCTCTCCCAGTTTATTTAATACAATTATATTTTCACTGATACATTTTTCAGCTTCTGCCTTTTGAGGAACTTTCATTTTTTTATATTTTGGGGGAAAAATCCTAAGATAGCTTGCTTTTCACTGGAACCCTATGGCCTTTTAATACCTTTACATTTTGTATCTGTAAATTAGGCAACTAATCATTATTTTTCAAATACTCAACGAAAATGGTAATCTCCGCGTGCATCATTATAAAATTACGGATAAAACAAGTTAAAATAAGAAACGTTGAAAAAAACACAATATATTTGAAAAAATGGCCACACCACTATAGTATGAATAATGCACATAGCCACATAATGATTTCCCAGCATACGCATAATTACCGTTTTCCGTGTAAACTGCAACGGATCCTTTTTTATACATTATGGGATAGCAAGCACAACGACGAACCACTCAGTAAGGATTTAGGTCGAATAAATAGACACCCTCTTCGGTGTGTTTAAGAAGACCCCACAATGTGGGCATTGGTCATAGTTTCTTGTTCCCGACCGACCGCGATCATGTTTACAACGGAAAACTAATAAAATATAGCTGATGCGGTATCCAAACTGCAAGTTTTAAAAATCAGAAAAATGAACGTATTCAGCACAGATTAAAGGTTACAGAAGTTGGCTCACTTGTTGTCGGCACCTTTGGTCTCTATGTTCCAATTTTACCACTGTTCAACCTGAAATTGTTTCCTGTGCGCATGAAGGTGGAGCGAACTGATACAATGATTATTTGAAAACTTATTAAACAGCCAACCCCTGTGCATAATAAGTGACAAATCTTAGGCGCATCTAGAATTTATTTCCCAGAAGGGGATATGAGTGAAAGAAAAGATTAGAAAACTAAAATATAAATTAAATAAATAATGTATATGGAACTATTAAGTGGACACCTGGATTTGACCCTCATGGATTCATTTTTTTAGGGATTTCTAAAAGACATTTTCAATAATAATAATAATAATATACAAGAGATTAAAGAACGGATTCAACTTGAAATTAACAAACTAAATGAAAATGTTGAAGTCATCTGCAATATTATTATAAATATAAGAAGGCGTTATTAATTATGCATTGACAATACTGGTGGACAAATCGAACATCTTTTAAGAGTTATTTCTTTATAATTTTTTTAAATTAATCTGTGTTTTCTATTTTGACTTTTTCTTTCTTACTGTAAACCATTTTAATTACTTTATCAGAAAAATGTCAATTATCAAACATATTAGTTGTCATTTCCATAGCTTACTTTGATAATGTTATCTTTTTCATATTTACAGTAATTAAGAAAACTGAGATTGTCAACATTTAACTCAAAAATAGTAAAATGTAGGGGTAACATAATATAATATATTATATAATGTAAAAATATACAGGGTACCCTATTTAAGAAAAAACTATTAATTTCTGTATACCCTTAATGCTAATGAACATTTGATAGCATGTTAACAAAAGTCAGCTGTAACCAAACAACTTTTATGCAAAACTTTTTTTCTAAAAGCAATAATAACGATCATAGGCGATGGCTAATTCATAATGAATAACACTGTGCATGAAATGAGGGGATCTTGGGTTCGATTGTATGATTTATCCTTATGTTTACATCTATATATATATATATATATATATATATATATATATATATATATATATATCGTAATTAATTATATTGTAAATGAAACTTCCCAAATTTATGTTCATTTTTATAAATCGACATCTCGTAGTACTGACATAAAAAGGAAAACAAGTGAAATTAAACATAAGTATCTAAAGTTCAGCTATCTTTGAAATATTAAACTTTTGAAATTGCAAAATAAATACGTTTAGAACATGTTTTAAAATAAAAAAATATTGGTCTATATCTGCTACCAGGTCTAATCAACGATGCTGGTAGTACGTTACCCCTAACTGGGATTTTTGGTGAACTCTCTGGTGTCGCAACAATCAGAAATAGGTAACTTTAACAAACCCAACATCCATGTACTCAGGACCACCGGATTTATGTTCCTTCACTATACCTCGTACTTAACGACATAGTACCTACGAGTTAGGGCTACTACGTAAGTTAATAGGTATATCCAACATATTATCACTTGTGGTAAAAACTTTAAATTTCTAATTTGGATATAAAAATAAATAAAAAACGCGGACTGCCATATCACATGTAATAAAACCGTCAAAAATGTATACGTTTATAGCAAATTTTAAAATAAAAAAGGCATCGCTTTTGTTTCAAGAGTAGAGGATTATTTCCAAGATAGTTTTCAAAAACTGTTAATACATATGATCTCCATTAATTTATAAACACTTAATTATTGTTATTCTTAGTAAAGGTAGTTGCAAAATTTACCTTATTCTAAACGAGTCTTCAAACGATGTGACAACAATGTATGTGTATGGCCCCGTTATGTTAGTAATAACTTAATTTTCTACAAAAAGGGCGACCTTGACATAAAAGTGTGTAAGGGAGTGTGTATGGCCGCATTAGGCGATATACCGTAATATATAACCATATCTATCTTTTAGAGGTCTGACCCCCTAAGTCTGTTTGCATCAAAAGTGGTGAAAGAAGGAGTGTTTCTAAATAATTCGAATAGCTATAAGTAGGTAAAAAAATTCCACATATAGTAAATGTGGAAATTTCATTGTCCCCCTAATTCACGTCAGTGTCAAGTGGCCGCACAATGATTTCCCGGTGTGTATGTGTGTGTGTGTGTGTGTGTGTGTGTGTCACTTTTGATAATATATATGAAAAATATTAGACTATTTATTTATATAACTTATCAGTTAATAAGTTTGCGAAGGATTGAAACTACAGCAAGAGTTTCTACCAAAAGTACTCAAATCAGGGCAAGGGGCAAGCCAGAAGTTTAATAATCAGCCCCAACAATGAGTGATTCTTCACCTGGAATCAATCCGTGATAGGGTGTGAATCCTCCTTGCTTTGAGAATATAACTATAAACTTCTGTTTTAGTTATCTAAATATTATCATTTTATCACTTTTGCTGTAGAATTTAGAAACTTGTATGAATATTGCATTGTTACTTACCTACTGGGGATTCCATGGACTATCTCGAACAACTCTTAATAGTATGTTACTTATAACATGTAATTGACAATGTGAAACAATTGAATCATTCCCATTTTAATGAATTTTTTGGTAAGATGTCATTCATACAATTGCTTTTGAGAGAAAATTTACAGGGTAAGCTATATTATAACTCACCAAATTACTCTTTTAGTATAAAGTATTGAAGTTTATATCAGGAACATTATCAGAGACTTTTACACTATTAACTGTCTTCTTAAGTAATAATTGAAAAGATCAGCAGATATAGTTTCTATTGTTTTCTATATTTTTGCATAGTCATACTGATCTTAAATGGAAAAAAGATATCCAGGATATCCCCATGGGTGTGATAATATCGAAGCTTTAATATTTGTAATATCATATCTTCTTTTTTTAATCATATAGTCAACAACACTTCTTGCTCCTGCCAAGAATAAATTGAACATCAGGTTGGCATCACATCAAAAGTAACTTCTGCCATACTGACAATTATATTTTAATATATCGAAACAATTGTCCAAATATCTTAGAATATTTCACATATACATGTTGTATCAATGCAACGAATGCTAAATTATTAAATGGAAATTCAAAAATTACAGTGGAAATTCCACGTTCCCATGACAACCGTTGTCAGACAACGTTGAAATAATAAACGTGAAACGTCAAAGAAGAGTTACTTAGAGGTCATGAATCGATTAAAAGATATAACGAAACGGGAAATTGACGAAAATGCCATCAAAAGTGTACCCAAAAACCAGGGAAAGAGTAAGAATAGTTGATGAAGACAATTGATGTTATTTTGCGATAAAAATAAGTACAAATACGATCGAGAGACTCCAGTATCCGAGCTTGCAATTATTTTGAAAAATTGGGCCTTTAATATGAGGAAACAAAATGGTAAGGAATTTAAAGAACATACAGTAAAAGTCCTTTGGAATGTTACTGCAAAATTACTAATGGAAAAGTATTTTCATAAATATGGAATTAAAATAAACCCTTTCGAACAAATTGAATTTAAAGATGCAAGAAATGTCAAAAGAAGGCAAACGTAATAAATCTGCAGTTTTTTTGACTAACAATGAACAAAAACAACTTGTCAAAGCTTGCTATGAGCAAACACCATAAGGTCTACAGAAAAGTACATGTTTTATACTCTTATATGAACTTGCTTGGAGAGGCGGAGAAGGCGCAAGAGCAGAAATCACATTTATAAAAGAAGAAACCAACAACACCGGCGAAACAACAGGTAGAAACCAATATAACCCTCTTTTTACGAAAACCAAACAAGGGGGTTGCCGAAAATTAGCTGATACAAAATGGCTTGTGAAGAATAATTTTGACACGAACTTTTGCCCAGTCAGACTATTTCTAAGACTCCAAGATAAAAGGGCAAAAGCCTCCACCAACCGACTATTTTTGAATCCAAATCAACATTGGAAAATCACCGGAAATTGGTTCGAAAACAGTCCCGTGGAAGTAAATGAGATATCAAATTGGACAAAAATACAAGCAGAAAAAGTAGGCCTAAACACCACAAAGAAAATTTCAAACCACTCACTTAGTGCCACCGCCGTATCAAAACTGGCGAAAAGCGGAGTCTCAGAACAAAATATAATTAAAATCACAGGACAGTCCAATACGAAGTCAATATCCAGCTACTTGCGAATGGACGAACAACACCATAAAGAAATAATTGAAAAAATGAGAACAAGGAACGAATCTTGAGCCTCAACATAATATGCTTCCACCTATGGCTAACAGCAGCAGTTCTATGCCAATGTCGTCGCAAAATCAACATGTTAACAGTTATCACACCTGCAATTTTTACTATTCAATAAATAAATAAGTAATGTTCAGTAATGTTTCAATAAATAAATAATTTGTTTTTATTGAGATTTTTAAGTTAGAGACGTTACATTGTCTATCTGAATATAGTGGAGATTTACAGTAATTTGTGCTCAAAAATTAACCGGATAATTTCCATTCAAGCTTGTTGTCTAATTCCACTCGTTCTTCGAACTCGTGGAATTATTAACAACAAGCTTTCATGGAAATTATCGGTAATTTTTAAGCACTCGTGGTATTACCCCCGAATATTTATGATTTCCTTTTTATATTGTGGGATTACTTAGAAACAGTAACACGATGAGATAAATGAGGGAAACGATGAACATCATAACAAAAGAGCTAAACGGAGATGAGGACTGAACAAAGGGAATATAGAAATTAGATTAATTACTTAATATTGAATAATAAAAAATTACTGAACGAAAATATACATTTGATGAAAACAATAACAAATATGGATGAGAGGCTGGAAAGAATTGGAAATGAAAAAAAAAAAAGAAATAATATTGGAGCAAGGCATCAGAATAGATAACAAAGGCAGGATAGAACTGAAACAAGTAATTTAAAACTTTATGATGTGTGAATTGAACATTGATACAGAGGTGGTTAGCGCAGCCAAATTAGGAAATAAACCCTGTTTATAGTAAAATGTGAACAAAAATGAGTCAAAAGATATTCATATAGCTCGATTTGACAAAGAAAGATAGATAAATAATGGAGAATATAAGATATAGAGCTAATGAATGAAGAAAAACAGATGAAAATGTTAAAATCGAGTACAGGAAATTGTACACTGAATCTGATTACTGGAAATGGGAAAAACAGACGAATAATCTAATAATGATACAAAATAATGCTCACCAGCAATTAAAAGATAAAGCAATTATTGCAAAAACCTAATAGTAACTCATAAGGAGACCGAAAAGACCTGGCTATGGAAATGGATATAGAACCACAAAAAATGCATATGAGAATGATGATAATGTAAAGCAATTCACAGTAATAATAAAACAATATATAATTAGAGTATAGCACAAAATAATACATGCTAAATAAAAACAAAAAGGTAAAAGTAGTAAATGGAAAAAATGGACATGGAATATAAAAGATTAAACGGGAGAAGACCAGAGATAGTGATGATTTCATCCTACCAGGGAGCAGTTAGGGAGAGGTTACTGGGTCTAGAAAAATAGAGGATTATGGAACTGAAAGGAAGAAAACCAAAGAATTAGTGAAAGAATATCTATGGAAACAATGTGGAGAGAAAATGGAGATGGATAGCAAAAGTAACCAAAAACATTTTTACCAACTGCGAAAATCATGGAGGACTGACAAAAACCCAAATATAGATAATATTGAAAACAGAGAAGGTGAAATGTTAGCAGAAGATACAAAAATATTGGAAAGATGGGAGGAATATTTTCTAGAATTAATGGATAACGGATAAAGTACAACTGAATGATATTAATAAAAATACAAACAATACAGGATGAGAATGATGAAGAAACATTCATAGAAGAAATCACGGAAATAATTAATAAGTTAAAAAATGGGAAAGCACCAGGTTGCGACAAAATAACTGAAGAACAGATCAAGAACATGGGTAGAAGTGAAGAAGAACTATTACTAGAGTAAGAACTATTACCAAAAAAAGTGATAGACGGGAATGTATTAACTACAGGGGACTAATATTGCTCTGTACAAACATGAAAATATAGAAACAGATATAATGCCATAAAATTAGAAAAGTCGGGGAACACATACTAGACGACGCGCAAAATGAGTTTGGAGGTGGAAGGAGCATACAAGAAAATATATTCATGGAAAAACAGATAACAGAGAAATGAATACAAGATAATGGAAATATATGTAAAGTACCACATGCATTACTTCGATCCCTCTTACTAACTAACTGATTAACTAATTAACTAACGAGTCTACCTGATTTTGGAAGATAGGAATTGTCAGTTAGATTACAAAAAGTCATTTTGTATTAATTTCTTAATTAGATATTGAATATTATAAAACTGTGAACCAATAGCTTGATTGTCGTTTCTTTGTTTACAGGTAAGATTTTTAAATTAGGATAAGTTGTTCAATATTTAACACAATTATTAGAAGCAATACAAGAAGAAGGTTTTAGATTAAAATTCACGAAATGCGGAAAGCTCCGTGAAATATCTACGTCGTGCAATAAGCAATAACTATGTATTTCCCCTAAAAGACAATTTAATTTCAATTAAAAATTTTCTGGTACCAAAAACTCAGGGAAAGATTAGAGAATTTCTGGGGAAAATAAATTTCTATAACAAATATATACCAAACATAGCTATTATTTTAGATCCATTACACAATTTGTTGAGAAAAGGGCAAAACTTTCTTTGGGCAAAAGAATGTCAAGAATCATTTGAGAAAATGGAAGAAATGCTGTGTTTGAAACCAGAACTAGAAATATATGATGTAGATTTACCAGTATATATTTATGCAGACGCAAGCTTACAAGGTATAGGAGCTGTATAAAAACAAAAACAATTCAACGGTGAAGAAAAACTAGTTGCATATTTTTCAAAAAAATTAAATAAAAGCCAAAAAAAAGCGATATATTTGGAGTACCTGGCCATAACAGAAGCAGTAAAATATTGGCAATACTGGTTTATGGGGAAAACATTCACAGTCTTTACAGATCACGAACCATTGGAGAACTTGAACATAAAATCTAGATTAGATGAAGAACTAGGTTATCTTACATATTATCTTTCACAATATAACTTCATAATAAAACATTCCCCAAGTAAAGATAACTCAGAAGCTGATTGTTTGAGTAGAAATCCTGGACTAGAAGCTTTCGAAAACGAAAATGAACAATTGAAGTTTGTCGATTAAATTAAAATATATGAAATTATTGAATATCAACAAAATAATGAGAATTTACTGGAAAAAAGGAATAGAATGATATTAGGAAATTAAATATACTATAAAAAAGTAAAATATAAGTATTATCAGAGAATTTTACTAAAAAAATAAATGAAGGATATTGCCTTATAGGAATGAGACAAAGACGAAAATACAAGCGGCTGAAATGAATGTATCTAAGCCTATTAAGAGGAGTAACAAATAAAGAGTAGATAAGAAACACAATAATAAGAGAAAAACTCGAAATACCTTCAACTTTGATCTATATTGAGGAAAGACAACTGGGCTGGTGAGAATATTTGGAGCTTATGTAAGAGACTGAAGTAACTAAAAGAATATGGGGATCGAAAATTATAAAGAATAAAAGGAGATCTGGACCCAGGAAGACTTGGGATGAGGCAATAGGGGAAATATTACAGCGGAAAAGAAAAACTTGGATGGGAACTGAAAAGCTGGTCACTGAGACAAAGGATTTAATGTAAAAGTTTACAACAAATTTTGCTGAAGTTAGCGAACGTCAACATCTATTTTTCGTAAATTGCAAGAACAGTGTGTCACGAAAATGGCTACTGAAGTTATTTCGCCGTCTGGCAGGGACTTCTATAATCCGTCTTTGGATAAAAGTTGGACATTCTCCAAGCAAAAGTTTGAATTGTTTATCAAACCTACCGATTCAAGCAAAAAGGCTTGAGAAACAAGGTGATCCATTTCGTTGATGTTGAAATTCTGCAATCAGTTTCAATGGAAAGATGAGGCTAACAAATTAGGCTTCGATCATGTGGTGGTTATTTAGCAAGTGCCCCTCGTATGTACTTGTTGAACCATCGAACCATTCATCTTCGGGAACCACTTACCACTTAAACCATTCGTTAGGGTTAAATAAATAACATCGTTTAATTAAACTTACTGGGACAACATATATTTAAAAACTACGTATATAAATAACTGACCATGTGTAACACAGAATATAAACGTTTGTACTATTAATAACAATAATAATGAATGCTCTTCAAGAGAAATGAACTCTCTGTATATAGGAAATTGTTAGACTAACACATTCAATGATCTGTTTCTCGACCTTGTTGACAAATTATTCATAAAACGGTCGTTATTGTTATTGACTTTACTACACCTTACCAGTGGCCTTCAGGTTCACTGGCTGCTAGCAATAATTGAAATTAATGTCTACTAAAATCTAATAATGTCTCCGAAAATCTAATAATGTCTTTTGGGATCATCACAATGAGAATGAACTTGAGTTTGCTTCTGAAACCGAGAAAAACGTCACTTATGATCGATTCAATGTACATGCCAGTGGGGATACGCATGTGTGGTTTAATTAGAGTCCAATCACTGGGAACAAATTCAGACTAATCAAATATCATAACAGTATTTGTATATTTGTAATATCTTCCAAGCGGCTGTTTTATTATGAAGAAAAAGTGAGTGGGAATATTTCAATATAAATTTCCAAAGAAGCTTTGGGGAATAATTCAGTATAAATAGGAAGGATGGCAATTGATGTCCAATTGTGGATGTTGATAGGTGAAGTCACTCAAAACAAAAACTCATCATAATGTGTACCTAGTTTGGAATTTTTCAAGTAAAACGGAGATGGAAGGTTATTTGTTAAGTCTCGTATTTTTCTGTTTTGGTAGATATGAAGCATGTGTTGGTATCAAATGTTGAATGCATCAGTTATCCAGGAAAGTTGTTTCTCTATCAAACTCTCAGAATATTCACAAATTGTTTTCCTTAAGCTATGTGTAAGTAACAACAACAATTAGTACATTTTTTGACATTGAAATGTATGAATTTTTTCATTAAAATATTTCATCTACTTCCTAATGCAATGTTTATATATTGGTTATTCCTGCAGTATTGCTTGGAAGTCTGTGGGTACACATGCTTTTAAGCGGCGTAATTCACCAGTTGTGTCGAATAATTGACTCTCGAGCAAATTTGTAAGTCAATTAATTCGATCTTTGTGAATTACACTATACCGTTTCACTTCTCTCTTGATTGAGAGCACTTTTAGTTACTTTCCTACAATAGAGTTTGGCGCGACTAAAGTAGCTTTTGTACTGTTTGAAATATTGTTTTGTAGACCAGCAACTTATTTTCAAGTGATAATTTAGATTGTCTACCTATTAGCCAATAAAGTTGTCGTAGTTTGAGGTCTAGATGTTTTCTCTTGTTAAATATGGGCCATGTTATGCGTTTGCCTAAGTGTATAACAAAATATTTTAAGTGTATTTCATGATTTTCATAAAAACTGGTTAACAACTGTCTTTTTTTATTGAAAAGTTTATTTGGACTGGCTTTGACAAATTGGTTTCATTTTTCCACTTCTTGAATACTTTTCTACTTGGTTGAGACTGTTTTGCAGGTCTTTGGACGAAAGTTGTGGATAGTGATGACAAACAATTATGGCAGTATCATCAGTTAATCACGCAATTTTGGTTGGTCTTCAGGTTGGTGGATCAGATGTAACCTATAAATAACATATCTCATAATTCGGCTCTGCAAGTGCATAAACTTCCATCACAGGGTGTATATTGTAAATTTCCAAAGTTTTTATTAACCAACTGTGGGGCACTGTGTCGAAAGCTTTCCGATAGTCTATATAAGCCATGTATAGATTTCTGTTCTTCTTTCTGATTTGTTCCAATATCACATTATCGATTGTTATTTGTTCTTTGCAGCCCATATATTTTCTTTTGCACCCTTTCTGCTCCTCAGTTAGAATATCATTAGTTTCTAGGTATGCGTACAGTTTATCACATAGTGCTGCAGTGAAGATTTTGTACATTGTAGGAAGGCACGTGATGGGTCTATATTGAGAAGGATCTTGGGTTTGATCAGATTTTGGAAGAAGATAAGTTACACCATTTGTAAGGAAGTCTGGTAGTTGGTCAGGGTTTCTTAGAGCGATATTGAATTGGTTGGTCAGGTGATGATGGGTAGCCGTAAGTTTTTTGTACCAGAAATTTTGGATACCGTCGTTCCCTGGTGCTTTCCAGTTGGCCAAGTTTTTTATTACCTTTTTTAGATCTTGTAATGTAAATATTATTTCTTCCATATGTAGATGGTTGTTGTTCTGAATTTCTGTTTTGATCCAAGGTGTATTTTCCTGGTGTTCGATTTCCTTCGACCACATTCCTTCCCAAAATGTCTGTAAGTCCTCCTTCTTTGGCGGTTGTCCTTTAGAACCAGGTTGTTCGTTAAACGATCTATAGAAGCCCTTCTGATTTTTTAAAAAGAAGTTGTTTTGGATTTTGCGTTGGTAGCTCTCCTGATATCTTTTTAATCTTTTAGAAGCAACTGCAAGTTTTTGTTTCCAGGTATCTAAGGTATCATCTATAATTGTTTTTATTTCATTTGTTGTTTTTCCTTCCAGCTGTTGTTTAATCTGGACCGGGATTTTATTTAGCAGCTTTTTGGATTTTTGCCCATTTGCTATTTGTTGAATTCTACCAATTTCTTTTCTCAAATTCTCGATTTTGGTATTAAGTCTTTGTTCCCATCTCGGTTTTTGAGGCGTACGTGTCTTAGGTACTTTTAGTATTTTTTGTTTGTTGGCTTTTATTGTTGCTAGAGCTGCGCAATACACGTGAAGATGTATTTCCTCGAGGTTCATATCTGCATCCAATTGACTTTCCAGAATTTGATTAGCCATTCCTAAGAGAGAGTGCGTGTTTGGAGTATAAATGAGTTTTGGTAGCGCCGGCCTGCTGGCAGGGTCGGATCCTCTGAATTCAGTAAGATGTTGTTGGTAGTTTTCTTCCCATAATGTTTGACGGTTGATTACTGAGGGTCGAAGACTTAATAGTGGTAGGTCAGCTTGAGGTCCTCTACTTTCTTGTTCCTGAGTCTCTGGGGTTTCATTTATAGGCTGTTGAATTATCTCCCTCTCCACCTCTGCCCTTATTTGTTCGATTGCAGGTTGAGGTATTAGGTTATTTCTTATGATAGCTCTACGTTGATCTGCTATTCGTTGTTCTGAGAGGTGATTTAGGTGTGGCATTTTCTCAATGAAGTGATTATGCAGTCGCATGCGGTACATCGTCATATCAGTCTCCAGTGGCGTAACTGTGAAAAACGAACGTATTACTTGTTTGTTGGTTTCATTGTCCCATTTCATACGTCGTCTTTCTGATTGTGCCTGATTTGGTTCAGTGGGTGCGACAGGCTGTCGCACAACACGTCTCCGAGGCGCCGTAGGTTCAAGCGGTTGATGGGGTACGTTTCGATGAGCGGTGCCCCCACCATTCTCATCTACATGCTGGACATCCTGACGGTTCCGATTGGAAGGACCAGCATCTAATCCTTCCCCGCCCGAGTAACGATTTCTTCGTGTGTTGAAAGCACTTTTTTTTTCACACCATACGGGATGCTACCCCGCGTGGTGGTGGTTCTCCCTCTCGCGTTAGCCCATCTGCTGCAGATCCGCCACCGGGGATGGTTACCCGATCCCGAATCCCCAGAGATAGTTACCGGGGCTACCAACGTGGAGGTGCGAGCGAGAATTGGTAGGAGAGGCTATAAGAGACGCTTCACTACCATTTTAACCCCTTATTATTATTATTATTATTATTATTATTATTATTATTATTATTATTATAATTATTATTATTTTAGGAATTCACAAGGTTTTTGTTCCTTGGATTTCTTCTTTATATGGGCGGGCCAAGTATAAACGAAGTCTATTGTGCTCTAAGAAACAAGCGGACTATATTGCATGTATGTAAAATGACGCTTTTTTGTATTCGATTGTGTATATTTTCAGGTATGTGACCGCCTTTTGCTTCCAAACTCTCTCCAGTTCTATTGCGAGGGGGGTGTATTTTTGTATTTTTTCCGAATATTTGTTTGTTAGATTTTGATCGGTAGGGATGGAAACGTCTATTAGGTAGGTGTGTTTGTTTTTCTTGTCAGTAAATGTGATGTCGGGTCTATTGCATGCTAATGTTTTGTCTGATTGTATCGTTTTGTCCAAGTATATTTTGTATTCCTGGTTTTCCAGTATTTCGGAAGGTGTGTACTGGTAGTGAGGTACGGTTTTGTTTATTAGTGAAAGTTTATATGCCATTTCCTGGTGGATGATTTTTGCGACTGTGTTGTGTCGTTCCAGGTATTTGGTTTGTGCAAGACTCTTGCAGCCGTTGGTTATATGCTCTATTGTTTCTCTGTCTGAATGGCATCTTCTGCATTTGTCATTTGTAACTGAGGGGTCTTTTAATATGTACTTATTATTATTATTATTATTATTATTATTATTTTTATTATTATTATTATCTTCTTTCTTCTCACTTGAACCAAGTGGTATTTCTTTTCTGGGATGACAGGTTGTACCAGGTCGTCTCAGAGTCTATTGCTTGAATTGAGGAAAGATCGCACAATATTACATGTTTTCATTATTATTATTATTATTATTATCATTATGATTATTATTATTATTATTAATATTATTATTATTTCAATCTTCTCAGGCTTCATTCCTGGTGTTTGCATTTAGCGAGGTACGGGTGGGTTACCAAGCACTCTCGTCTATTCTAGACTCATGAATTTTCGAACAATTCTTGTTGTATTTAGTACAACTGCTTTCTGCATGGGCCTGTACAAATTGGCATTTAATGCCAGTGTTTTGAGGCTTCTATGTAGTTCCTTTGGGATCACACCAGTGGCGGACAAGACAACGGGAACAATTATCACTTTTGTTGAGACTCCACAGGTATTTGATTTCATCGGCGAGGTCAGTGTACTTTCTTTTCTTTTCTTCGATACTGGTTATAATATTGTGGGTGTTAGGGACCGATATGTCGATGATGTATGCCACCTTCTGTCTGTTATCTCTTACAACTATGTCTGGTTTGTTGCAGGGGATCCTCCGGTCTGTTATTATTATTAGTGTAATTATTATTATTATTCCAATTCGAAATTAAAACAATGCTGATGTTATGAAACCTCAATTGCAAACCCCCTCACTATTGCACTAAGTGTTTAATAAAAAATACTGATTTCTCTTCGTTCCATTTATTATTTGTCGAGTGACATTTGATATAATTGTTCCCCAATTTCTCTCTCTCGAATTGCAATATTCTTCTAACTCCTTGGAAAATTTAAACGGTTACAATTATCTAGCACAACCTCAACAAACCCCAAATTTCTTGGGACCAAATCTCATTACTAAGTTGACGGTAGGTACAACTTATTGTTTGTTTGGAGTGTATACACATGGGCAGAAAGTTTAACGAAAAACTTTCCGTTCAGTTTGTTTTGTGAACACGTTTTGATTGGATAAATAGAACTCTAGAAGGTTAGTTTGAAATAACAAGCACCCTTTTAACTGTTTCTAGGTTTTGTTAAATTATGCATTGATTGTTCAACAAATAAAGTTTGAAGGTGAATGATTTTTGTCGAAGATGAGATTAATGTTTTCATAAATTAAAAGTCATAACGGAATTTTCGATGATTATGGCATCTACAGCGGAACTTTTACTAAGCTTTATCGTGTGATAAACGAAAGTATCTGTTATTAAGACACTGTTTCAATTAAATACACTCTCTGTTGCTATAGTGATTGCCGAATCATAACAATGAGAAAAAGGATTAGCAAAAATTCTGAATTTCGCAGTACTAAGTAATATTCACATGACGCAATAATAGTCGCATTTTTATTGCACGCTAAATATATACACTTCTTCAAAAAATTGACCCACTACTTACTAAATCAGTTTCATTTCTATTTAAACATTTTTTGGAAAAGATTATTATTAGAAATCATTTTTGTGCTGCATATGAGAAAAAGTACAACAGAAGCTCAATTTTTCACGAAATAAGTGTGTTTAATATCACATCTGAATACAACTGGACATGCACGAAAAGTGTGTAAAATAGTCGATAAGTCTTGATGGAGCTTAGGACCACTATATAATGTATCGTCTAAGCTTATCCCCTTTGTATCTTTTGCACTAGCATCAAATACTACTCGAATCTTGGTAGAAATGTTATCAGGCTTTAGAATACAATGATGAGGTAAATAAGAGGCTGAAGAGGATTGATAATCTGAATACGGAACTTCGGAAATATATTTTTTTTGATGATAGTCATTTATAAAGTCTGAATAAATAGTTTAAAGTTCGGATATTCTATATAATCAATTTTCCAGTGATTTGAAACGTCGGTATGCTTGAGTGTATGTATCTCCAAATTGAGTATTTGAGTGTTAAAAGGGAAGTGGTACAACAAACTTACCAGACTGTTCTCGGTAAACAGATTGTTTGTATATATTTTCACATTTCAAATCATCTGGGGATTTAATATTAGAGACTGGAGGTTGCTCTATCTCCCAGAATTGTAAAATCGATTTGATATTCTAAAGAAGCATGGCAACTGAGTAATGTATTTGGAGTAACACATGTAGTTTTACCCTGTAAAATCCACCCAAAAACGGCTTCAAGAGCAACGGGTTGACTTCTTGGCCCAAAACCCGAGAAGAACCTAATACAAATGGTACAATTTCTGCTCCAACTAAAATGTCAATAGGACTAGGAATGTGGCATTGATTACCTGCAACGGGTAGATTTTTAATATGAGACCAACCTTGCGTACCAAAAGTTAGTTTTGGCTGTTCGGAGCAGACCTTTGGCAAAACAATCGCTTCAAAAGTGAAGGTAGGCTCAGGTTTACCACAAGGTTTCATCAGGCATTGAGTGATACCTATATTTGAACTGGAAGATATATCGTTAATACCCTCAATAGGTGTCGAAAAGGGGTGACGTCATAAACCTATACGATTGACACATTTTTCAGATATGAAGTTAGCCATAGTAGCAGTACCTAATGAAATTCTAACCTTTTGAAAGTTTCCCCAAGCATCGTGGATTTCTACTACGGCCGTTGACAGCATAACCGTAGAGTTGCTAAAACTATTTGTGCAAGAAGAACAATGAAGTGTATTAGTCGACTGAGACACATTTGGTGGAGGAGGTAAAGTTTCAATCGCTGAAGACTGCACATTAGTATTCAGATTATCTGGACTTAAACTAGAAGAGCTTGAACTTGAAGAGTCTGTATCTTAGTTCATTTTCAAATGGAGTGTGCTATGATGGGGCAACTCACATGTTCTACACCATTAAGAAGAAGGGCATTGTCGCACCGAATGGTTAGGACGTAAGCAATTGCGACATAACTTACGCTGTTGTACGACTGCTAGCCTATCATTAGGATTTTTTTTCAAAAAATGCATACACCAATATAGTGCATGAGAAGAGGCACAAATAACACATTTATTATTGCGTTGTTGGTCATCAACAGTATTTACATATGCCGAAGGCATACTAGATGTTCTAGAAGGATATTGAAAATTAAAATTTTTGAATTTTGAAGATTGAGAATTTTGATTTGTATGCTTTTCTCTACTCGAAGATGAAGGGCCCGTAGTTTGAATCGATTCCAGAGCCTTACAATGCTGTTCCAAAAATGTAACTAATTGTGTTTAGGTAGGCATATCGATGTTGGTATGTTCAATTTCGAAATTGGTTCTAGTCTTTGAATCTAATTTTTGTAACAAAATATTAAAAATAATGAAATCCCAAGAATCCGTTTTAAATTTAAGAGCTTTTAATGCTGCAAGATTTTCTGTAAAAATGTTTAATAAATGTCTAAGTTCTTTTGTAGTTGCCTTTTGTAAACATTGAACACTATAAATTTCATTAAAATAGGTTGTAGCCAAAAATCTAGTGTTTTGATAACTTTCTCAAGATAACTATCAAAATTAAAATCAAAAGCTGTGTTTTGCCTTGCAAATAAACGTAAACAAACCTCGATGGGGGATTTGTGATTGCGATTGTACTGAATCACCGGTTAGTCAATACAAAAACGCGTTTGCGTTTCTAACAAGATTATTTGTGGTAAAATGGAATTTATATACTTTTAAAAATTCAAAATTTACCAATATAAAATAACCTTTTAGCAGCAAGTGAAACAACGGGTTATTTTACTCGTCGTTTGATAATAAAAAAAATGTGAAAAGGTAATTAGCCTTAATGATGTTTTGAACTCAACAAAAACTATTGAAATGTGAAATTTTAACAAATTATACTAAACCGATAATTTTATGTAGCAAAATGAAAGGTATTGAAAATAATGAAAATATTAGTCCCTTCTAGAGGTAAGGGAACCTAACTGTTCTATCCGGCTCGAAGGGCCAAAATGTTTCGTATGAAACACCAGAGTTTCTGGGAAACGTATAAAAATGGACTGTAGATTCAAAGACAGATGTGTAGAAAAAATAGCAGTACTTACCACTCTCCTGGTCTTCACTTATAAAGGGCGCCCTTCTGCTGTTTGCGTCTAGATGAGTGATTATGCACAGCACTTATAGGTCGTAGACCGTAACTAAATTTTTGTATCGACGTATACAATATCGATGTCGGTATTCATTCGTTCTACTCCTTCGTCGCCGTGGCAGTACTTCTAAATTGACTATACAGCCTGTCCTTGCAAATATGTCAAATACATTCTTAATTTGGGAAACAGAAATTAAAAATTATTATAGAGTATTGAACCAAGTGTAAATTTGAATCGTTGAATTGGCAAAACTGTCTAAAGTGGTCTATTTTGTCAGATCAACATGAGTTTTTTCTACGATTCCTATACTGAGTTCAATCAAAATCTTAGACAGTAACTGACTGATACACTGAGAATGCGAAAGGATGGTTGAGACGAACGAACGAATATTAATTCCAGCAACCAGTTAATTTGGTATCTTCTCGGCAAGAGTACAACAATCAAAACCATGTTGATTGTTCAACTGGTCTATATATAAATATTTTTATCAGTTTTTCATCAACTCTCTTTTGATGGTGCTCTCTGATGAAGTTTGATCTAATGCTATTTGAAGCCAATATCTTATGGAATGAATGTCACTTATTTGAAGAATGTTCATATTCATGTTCAATGTAGATGTTTATATTTCAAAAATGTATAAAGCAATATCTGTCATATATAATATAATATACTGCACCTAAAGTTATAGTTCGTCCCATAAAAAAATTATTATTGTTGAAATTCTAATAAAAATGATGAAAGTAACGCAGCGGTAATGGTAGATCCAACACAACCAAAATCTAGTTGTATTCATACGTTGTGTGTGTGTTCTAGATTGCCCTTAATAAATAATGATATTTGAGACTTGTCTTTTATACCTTTTACTTGGATGTAAAGACTCGCAAAACGTAACAATAGGATGTTGTTTATCATTTCAACATAAAGGAATGGTCTGGATGTGCAAGAGAAATTTTCACATTTAGCCTAAGGCTTGTAAATAACATTCCTCCTAATAAGAGAAAACGTTAGCTGTACTATTCTCGAATAACTAAAAAGAAACAACTCAATTACTTCATATGTATTTGCTTTTTCAAAATAAGAAGAAGTCAAATTTTGTTTATGTGCAGATGAAATATTCATTCGCGTTTCTTCCTATGAAGGTAGATCAAAGGTAGGAGCGTATATATAGTGAACGTAAAAATTATAGCAGAATGGTTTTGCGTGAAAAAAAAATATTGCACTTTCCTTCCTCCTCAAGGAAATTTCTTAACAAAACGTAATAACAAAGGAACAATTGTCGATCTAACTAGCTTCGATGGTAAATCTGCACGAATTTTGATTTATATCGCTTTCCTTTCTACAGTACGTCCCAAACTAAAGTCAGTTAATTTGTTCGAAGTGTTTTTTCTCCTTTAACGAATTGATTTGAAATATTTTATTCCTACATTCTTCACATTTGTTTATTCTTCCTTATTCAACAGCAAAACCAAATAATGCAAAGAGAATTCAAAATCTGTATTTTTGGCATGTTTCGAACATAAAATTATAAAAGTAGAACCTTCAACTTTATAGTCAGTATATGATACGCTAAAAAGTAGGATGAATGTCAAAGAAAATGGTAAATATCACAAAATTTCCGAAACTAACACCCTATTTGAAAAACAAATCGGTTTAATACCGTCCAAAGATGTAGAAAATTTTAACGAAAGAGGAAACTGGAAGATTTATACAAGAAACACCAGATAATAGGTTTTAGATAGAAAAGATAATTTAAATTGATATAAATAAATTCAAAAGATAAACTAGTTACAACTAACTTTAGAAATTTTAATATTATAAATAGATTTTATTAACACAACGTATAATGAAGATCTTACTACAAAAAACTTGTTAGAATATGTTTGTGTACTAAATTTATAACTTCCTATTTGCTGATCATGCATCTGGGTCGGCTATCATCTTCCTTCTCGGTTATGGTTACATTTTTCCTCCCTCCTTTGGTTCTGGCTTCGTCCTCGAAGTCTTGGGAATATTTTGGAAGAACTTGTTTAATATTTGTATTTGGGCCGGATCCAGTTTGCGTCCAAAAATAAATTTTGAAATTCTTCTTACCTTCTTAATTACAATTATAAACAAAAATGCTAAAGCAGATATTAATAAAATAATACAAGCAGCACTGAGACCCGTAGATATTTGTGGTAGATTTTCCAATGGTTCAATTGGTTGGATTGGGCCGTGAGTTTCTGGGATTATTAGCTTTTCTAGTTTGATTTTATGGTCCGGTGTGAGCTTCATGGGTACGGCTTCTGGAACGGACATTTCTTGAACTTTGTTTAGAGTACACCTTCAATGGCGATTGGTTCCTTGGTTAGCAGGATACTGGTTGATTCGGTCCATTGATCTTGGACTCTAATATGGTGAACTATCTCTATTAGTATAACTTCAGAGGTTTCTTGTACAACGTTTTCTGTTGCTATGCATTTGGTGCAATTGTAAACGTTTGGAATTAAGCATCTTGACGATACATGATTCGTAAAGATAATGTTTTCTTCTCGACCAAAACATTCTTCGTACCATCTGTTGTTGGCGTAGAAATGGGCAGGCGGCAGCATCATGATGTAATCTCTATTAGGTATGGGATAAATTCTAAATGTAGGATGAGACTTAACATGTAGGATTGTGATTTTGATTTTTACCAGCATTTTCTTTGAAGTAGCACATATAAAGGATTTTGAAAATTTGATAAGTTCATAGGGGTGCTCGTCATTGACAAGATGGGCGTCTCTGGAGTAAATATGAAGAAGTTTATCTTTAAGAGCTTCTAGTTCTTTCAAAGTAAATAATTCATTGATAGTTATATCTGAATGAGAGAGGGTAATTGTTCTAATTAGTTTCATGATAAATTCATTAATATTTTGAAGATTAGTTATTTCATTATGTAGAGCAGTGTCACCATCCAAATCAGCATATAGTTTATTAATGGCAGATACAAGTACTATACGATTATTATCCATTTCCTCTGATAATTTATTAAATCTAGTATCTAGGGAATTTCCAAACGAGATTTGATAATTAAATTTCTTTATGATTTCATTATCTTCCATTTCTATGGCCGTTATGTGTGTTTTTAATAAGTTTAAATTTGAGTCATTGGGGTTTCCTGTAATGTATTTTATAGCTGTACCAAGAAAATTAGAAAGTGCCTTCTTTTGTTTCCTTGTTATTTTATGACGGCGTCGTTCGCTTGTTCGCGTAGGTGATTGTATTGTATAGGAGTGCCCGGGGTCCGTTTTTAATGGTAGTCCCAAAGAAACTACTTGGGTCAATATTTAAAGTTTCGGCTAATAAATCTAGGTCTATGTGTAATATGTGTCGATGATAATGGGAGATTTCTTAAGATTTCCCTAATTCGTCTGCATAATATCCATTATTCGGAATGTTCTGGATCTTGAGAAGATGTCCCAGGGATAGGGTTACCCTGCAAAGTTTCTTCATGAGTCTTTCTGTCAGTTGTCAAATTCCCTTTATAAATTCTAAGTGGGTGCTAGTGTCTTTTAGGTTTTTGGTTTTTCCGATGATTTTTGTTTTTTCTTGTTTCTGTGGGCGTATAGTCGTATAGGGAGCTTGTAATTTTGGTCGGTGTTTTTTTTTGGATACGTACAAGGTTTGGGCTCGTATACTTTCGGCATTTTTATTTTGTTCATTTATTTTTTTTATTTTTTCTATTTGCTTATTATATAAATCTTCGATAAAAGGAACTCGTCTTTGTGTCTTTGATTATAAGTTTCGTATATAGGAAGGTAAAAGTCAAAATGTATCTCTTCAGCGTATGAGCTATATGGGATTGGAAAGGGTGAATAATTTGTTGCAGAATTAATAGATTGATTGTAAATTAATACGGTGTGATTGAAAATGTCATCTATAGAATCGTTTGGGTTTTGTTCTTTTAAAGTTCTAATTTTTTCAGAAAGTGTTGAATCGAACCTTTCAACTGGAAAATTAGAAGAAGAGTTATTTACTGTCGTATAATGAATTTCGATCTTATCCATTCTCAAGAATTCTTTGATTAGAGAAGAGTGAAATTCGGTAACACTGCCGACTACAATTTTCTTATGATAATTGTGATGTGCAAAATAGTGTCGTAATTTACTTAGTATTGAAATTGATGTTTCCTCGGGTATTTTATAACATTGTACATACTTTGAAAATGAATCTAATATTGTCAAATACAAATTTTTGTTACAATGGAATAAAGCTGTAATGTCGAAAGGTTTTTGACCAAGGAGTGGTACTAATTGTGGAAGTTTATACGGGTGTCTTTCATATTTATTTTCAAGCAAATTTCGCATTTACTGATAAAATTAGATATTGTTGATGAAATTGACTGTCTCGACCCTTACTTCGTGGAATATGCTCATATTAGTGTTTTTAAATGAAACTCAAGGTTTCTAGTTAATTCCACAATATAATACAAGTTATTGGAAATTCTAAAAAATTGACAATTGTTTCGATGAATCAATATCATCGTCAGAATGACAGAAGTTACATTTCATTTTATACCTACCTGATGTTCAGTAGTTATTTTTGGCTAGACCAAGAAGTAACCTAACTTATGATTGGCTTAATATATGTTTATAGAAAAAAGGAGGAGATGTGATATTACAAATATTGAAGCTTAGATATTATTAGCCCTATGGTGATATCCTGGATATCATTTTTCCAATTAAGATCAGTATAACTGTGCAATGATATAGAAAACCAGGAAAACTATATCAGCTGATCTTTACAATTATCACTTAAGAAGACAGTTTATTAGTGGAGAATTCCCTAGATTTAACTGTTCATTGACAACTTCATATTGTGGGTTTCTTAAATGTCTTCTTATTTCCAGTTCTTCAAGGAAATCCAGTTCTTGTTTCTTTTCACAAATATGCAGTACTTCTAGTTCTGTGTTAGGTGTCAATGAATGATTGGTGTCAAGTAGATGTTTTGCGTAGTGGGATTTATCTGGTTGTTTTAATCTGTATGCTCGTAAGTGCTCACTGTATCGTATTTCAAAATTCCTAAGGGTCTGACCCAAATAGACAGCATTACATTCTGGACATTTGAGTTTATATATACCTGACTTCTTTCATAGTGGTATTTTTGTTTTTACATTTAACAATTTTGTACTAACGTTACTTTCTGTTTTAAAAGAAATTGTTGTATTCGTTGCTGAAGATATTATCTTTGGAATATTTTTAGAAATATTTCCTGCATATGTGATGGTTTTATAAAATTTAATTTCATCAGCTTGTTTAGGATATATTAGTTGTAATGCCACTTTTTCCTATTTTTTACTAATCAGCTTATTTATCATATCTAATGGATAACCGTTAGATGTTGCTATTTGTCTAATTGTATTAATCTCTCTATCAAAATTACATTTGTTCATAGGAACTGAAAAAGCTCTATGTATCATTGAATTATATGCTGCTAGTCTGTGAGACACAGGGTGGTTAGAATTGAATGGAGTTGTTACATCAGTTTGTGTTGGTTTTCGGTAAATTGAATAATCAATTACATTATTAACTCTTTGAATTTTTAAATCAAGAAAATTGATTGAGCTATAATCTTCAATTTCTAATGTAAATTTAATTTTCGGGTGTAAATTATTGATGTGGTTGAAAAATACATCTAATTTTGATCAGATAGAGCCACTTGCTACAGTAGCACGATGGAATGGAATTGAGAAAACACGTATGTTAGTTCCCCAACCTCGACTGATCCATAACTATAATCAGTGTATGGGGGGAGTGGATGACCACGACTGGCTTTTAGAAAAACATTCTATTGCAATTAGAGGCAATAAGTGGTACTAGTGTTGATTTACGAGAACTATTGACATGGCTATTATAAATGCGTTCCTATTGTATAGACGAATCAATGGCAAGAAATTAATATCATTGAAATATTTTCGACGTGAAATTGCTGTAACCTATCTCAAGCTTGGACATGGACGAAGCATTTTAAAAGGTAGACCACTCAGTTTTCTATCAACGTCGAGAACACAGGTGCCAGATGGGATAAGACTTAACGAAAAGGGACATTTTCTGGAAAAATGATCTAACTAAAGACGATGCCAATACATTTCATGCTAAAGTCGACCTTTAACCTATTGTAAAAAATGTAATGTAACCCTTTTTACTGCCTATTTTAGCAAGTTTCATCGTAGAAATTAAATGTTGGAACTGAATAAAATATTTAAACTAAGATATTTGTATGAGATTATTCGCCCAGCGATCTATTTATAGATCACCATTTTTTGAAGAAACTAAAAAAAAATGAAATTGACTGTCTCGACCCTTACTTCGTGGAATATGCTCATATTAGTGTTTTTAAATGAAACTCACTGTCTCTAGTTAATTCCACAATATAATACAAGTTATTGAAAATTCTAAAAAATTGACAATTGTTTCGATAAATCAATATCATCGTCAGAATGACAGAAGTTACATTTCATTTTATGCCTACCTGATGTTTAGTAGTTTAGTTTTGGCTAGACTAAGGAGTAACCTAACTTGTGATTGGCTTAATATATGTTTATAGATAAAATAAGGAGATGTGATATTACAAATATAGAAGCTTAGATATTATTAGCCCTATGGTGATATCCTGGATATCATTTTCCCAATTAAGTTCAGTATAACTGTGCAATGATATAGAAAACCAGGAAAACTATATCTGCTGGTCTTTACAATTATCACTTAAGAAGACAGTTTATTAGTGGAGAACTCCCTAGATTTACCTGTTCATTATCAACTCCATATTGTGGGTCTATGAAATGTCTTCTAATTTCCAGTTCTTCAAGGAAATCCAGTTATTGTTTCTTTTCACAAATATGCAGCACTTCTAGTTCTGTGTTAGGTGTCAATGAATGATTGGTGTCAAGTAGATGTTTTGCGTAGTGGGATTTATCTGGTTGTTTTATTCTGTATGCTCGTAAGTGCTCACTGTATCGTATTTCAAAATTCCTAAGGGTCTGACCCAAATAGACAGCATTACATTTTGGACATTTGAGTTTATATATACCTGACTTCTTAGTGGTATTTTTGTTTTTACATTTAACAATTTTGTAATAACGTTACTTTCTGTTTTAAAAGAAATTGTATTGGTTGCTGAAGATATTATCTTTGAAATATCATTAGGAATATTTCCTGCATATGGGATGGTTTTATAAGTTTCAATTTCATCAGCTTGTTTAGGATATATTAGATGTAATGCCACTTTTTCTTCTTTTTTACTAATTAGCTTATTTATCATATCTAATGGATAACCGTTAGATGTTGCTATTTGTCTAATTGTATTAATCTCTCTATCAAAACTACATTTGTTCATAGGAACTGAAAAAGCTCTATGTATCATTGAATTATATGCTGCTAGTCTGTGAGACACAGGGTGGTTAGAATTGAATGGAATTGTCACATCTGTCTGTGTTGGTTTTCGGTAAATTGAATAATCAAGTACATTATTAACTCTTTGAATTTTTAAATCAAGAAAATTGATTGAGCTATTTTCTCCAATTTCTAATGTAAATTTAATTTTCGGGTGTAAATTATTGATGTGGATGAAAAATACATATGATTGTCGTTCACTACCCATAAAACAAGCTAATATGTCATCTACATATCTATACCAAAATAAAATAATTTTCGAAATATTACTTTCAAAGATCTTTCTTTCTAAATTGTCTATAAAAATGTTTGCTAAAATAGGTGATATAGGGCTTCCCATTGGTAAACCTTCATTTTGAATATATATCTTATTGTCAAAAGTAAAATAATTCTGATTGATGCATACATCAAATAAATTAAGTATATCTGATATTATTCCTGGATTAATATTTTTATCTTCTAGTAATTTTCTTACAAGTATTAGACATTCTTAAGGAGGAATTTTAGTAAACATGTTAGTTACATCGAACGATATGAGTTTATAGTTATCTTTTAAGTGGATTGCTTTCAACTTTTTGACCCAACAAAGAAGTTTTCTAATAATGTAAGGGATATTGTTAATAATTCAAATTATCTTTTAAATGATTACGAAAAGAGGTCTATCATACATAAGAATCCTCATTGTCCACAATTATATGGAACAGTTAAATTACATAAAATAACGAAACCAATTAGACCTGTAGTCTCTTATGTTAATGCTCCTAATAATATATTGGCAAAGAAGCTCAACAATATACTCAATACTTACGGATATGAATCTCAGTACTCAATTAGAAATTCAATAGAACTAATCAAAAAGTTGAAATCAATCCACTCACAAGATAACTATAAACTCATATCGTTCGATGTAACTAACATGTTTACTAAAATTCCTCCTAAAGAATGTCTAATACTTGTAAGAAAATTACTAGAAGATAAAAATATTAATCCAGGAATAATATCAGATATACTTAATTTATTTGATGTATGCATTAATCAGAATTATTTCACTTTTGACAATAAGATATATATTCAAAATGAAGGTTTACCAATGTGAAGCCCTATATCACCTATTTTAGCAAACATTTTTATGGACAATTTAGAAAGAAAGATCTTTGAAAGTAATATTTCGAAAAATATTTTATTTTGGTATAGATACGAGGTAGATGACATATTAGCTTGTTTTATGGGTAGTAAACGACAATTAGATGTATTTTTCAACCACATCAATAATTTACACCCGAAAATTAAATTTACATTAGAAATTGAAGAAAATAGCTCAATCAATTTTCTTGATTTAAAAATTCAAAGAGTTAATAATGTACTTGATTATTCAATTTACCGTAAAACCAACACAAACTGATGTAACAATTCCATTCAATTCTAACCACCCTGTGTCTCACAGACTAGCAGCATATAATTCAATGATACATAGAGCTTTTTCAGTTCCTATGAACAAATGTAATTTTGATAGAGAGATTAATACAATTAGACAAATAGCAACATCTAACGGTTATCCATTAGATATGATAAATAAGCTAATTAGTAAAAAAGAAGAAAAAGTGGCATTACAACTAATATATCCTAAACAAGCTGATGAAATTAAAACTTATAAAACCATCACATATGCAGGAAATATTTCTAAAAATATTTCAAAGATAATATCTTCAGCAACGAATACAACAATTTCTTTTAAAACAGAAAGTAACGTTAGTACAAAATTGTTAAATGTAAAAACAAAAATACCACTATTACAGAAGTCATATATAAACTCAAATGTCCAGAATGTAATGCTGTCTATTTGGGTCAGACCCTTAGGAATTTTGAAATACGATACAGTGAGCACTTACGGCATACAGATTAAAACAACCAGATAAATCCCACTACGCAAAACATCTACTTGACACCAATCATTCATTGACACCTAACACAGAACTAGAAGTACTGCATATTTGTGAAAAGAAACAAGAACTGGATTTCCTGGAAGAACTGTGAATACGAAGACATTTAAGAAACCCACAATATGAAGTTGTCAATGAACAGTTAAATCTAGGGAATTCTCCACTAATGAATTGTCTTCTTAAGTGATAATTGTAAAGATCAGCAGATATAGTTTTCCTGGTTTTCTATATCATTGCACAGTTATACTGATCTTAATTGGAAAAATGATATCCAGGATATCACCATAGGGCTAATAATATCTAAGCTTCAATATTTGTAATATCACATCTTCTTCTTTCTTCACAAGTTAGGTTACTTCTTGGTCTAGCCAAAAATAACTACTGAACATCAGGTAGGTATAAAATGAAATGTAACTTCTGTCATTCTGACGATGATATTGATTTATCGAAACAATTGTAATTTTTTTAGTATTTTCAGTAACTTGTATTATATTGTGGAATTAACTAGAGACCTTGAGTTTCATTTAAAAACACTTAGATATTGTTGTCTGCATAGAGGGCCAGCGCGAATATTTGTAGGTTTCTAATATTCCGTTATGATTTTCAGAATAACACATTCTGTTTGTTTTTGTTCGTCTTCAATGTCTTGTAACATTGACGTACAAAAATGAGCTTTAACTGTTGTCTAAAGTAATTACAAATATAAGGTCTAATTCCGTGATCTATTTTTAATGCTTTGATTTGGTCGTAATATTTCTTTAAAAACATCAACTATTTCGGTTTTCCAATTTCGAGTTAAATTTACCGTGTATCTATATTTTTTTATAAATTAAATCATGATTTACCGCATCTGTTATGAAAATTATTTGATTCGTGGATAAATGAATTGGCTCTTCGGAGATTAGAATTCCCTTGATTGGGTTTTCGGTTGCAGTATGTTGTGTATCGTCAGACGATTGATTTTTATCTATATGTTTTAAAAATTCAACCATGTCAAATATTTCATCAGAGTCTGGGGCTTCAGTACAGTTTGAACTGTCTGTAAGTGCATCTTTGTGTACTCTAGAGAGTCGGCTACTTGATTTTCGTTTCCTAATTTATATTCCACCTCAATATTATAATCCTTTAATTTTAGTCTTCAACGTGTTAATCAAGAAGTGGGGTTTTTAATTTTATAAATCCAGACGAAAGGGTTATGATCAGTCTCAATTAGAAATTTTTGTCTGTATAAATAAGGATGAAAATATTTGCAAGAATCTACGATTGCCAAAAGTTCTTTTTCTATAGTGGAATAATTTTGCTCTGCTGAATTTAAAGTTCTCGAATAATAGGCGATAGGGCGATTGTCTTGTGAAAGTACAGATCCGATAGCTATATTCGAGGCGTATGTAGTTAGTACTAAGGGTTTTGAAAAATCGGGATATTGAAGGATGGGGGCGTCTAGAAACTGGGGATTTTATCTCTTTCACTGTCTTCGGCAAAGGAATAGCTTTAATCTTACTAGGGTTTGGTTTAATACCATCAAAAGTTACTAAGTGACCAAGGAAAGCGACTTCGTTCTTAAGAAATTCGGATTTGTCCAATTGAATGTTTAAGTTATATTTTCTAAAATCTTCTAAAATAGCGGAAATATGAACAATATGTTCGGGAAGAGATTTGGAGAAGATGATCACATCATCCATGTATACAAAGCAAGATTTATATAAGAAAGGTATCAAAATATTGTCCATTAATTTTTCAAATGTTGCTGGGCTGTTTTTCAGTCACAGCGGAAGTTTTGTGTATTCGAAATGACCATGTGGTACGGTAAAGGCTTTTTTTGAATGGAATTGGGATGGTGTTCGATTTGATGAAATCCTTGAGCTGAGTAGAGAGTAGTGAAATAAGTAGCTTTTCCTAGATTATCTAAAATTTCGTCACTTTGCGTATCGAATATTTATCATCAATAGTATTCTCGTTAAGTTTTCGATAGTCAATTACAATTCGAAATTTTTTCTGACCGGAAGCGTCATCCTTCTTTGGGACAACCACATGAGCACAGAATATGGAGAGGTGGAGGGTCTAATGATATTGTTATCTAATAATTTGTTAACCTGTTTAACGATTTCTTCTTGCATTACCTTAGTATATCTGAAACTTCTAACATAAATCGAATTTCAGGCTTTTGTTTTAATTCCATGTTTAATAGCGCATGTGCATGTTAGAATGTTAAATTTGATTTATCGTCATAAAATACGTCTCTGAATTTTTTGCATAATTTTAAAAGTTTTTGTTTTTCTTCAGCATTTAAATGTTCTGTTCGAATAACTGACTCATCAAAATTACACTTTTTTTACTTTTCATTTCATAATTTTCTAAGTTATCAACTACTACGCGTTTTATGTTAACCATGTGTTACTGCATGAAGAGACTCTGTAATTTTTATATTATCAACAACTGTTTCCGGTAGTAGTATTTCACTATGACTTATGCTAATAAGAATTTTATTATATAAAGTTTCAAACGGAATTATTATATTTAAGTTTCTTAAGGTTAATGTCATTCGAATAATCTAAAATACCATTAAATCGTTCTAGATCAATATTACCAAGTAAAATATCAAAATTTTCACAGCATGGAGCAATCCGTGCATCAATGAATTTATTTATGTTCTATTCATCAAATAAAGGTGTATTTATGTGTAAACTGTATTTTCAGTAGTAATATAACAAGAGAGTGAGAATAAATTGAAAATAATTTGACAGATTTTTTGAAAACTTGTTGCCAGGCAATAGTCACGAGAGCCCGCAGGGCTCGAGTGGCTATTGCCTGGCAACAAGTTTTCAAAAAATCTGTCAAATTATTTTCTAATTTATGGAACTCTCGAGTTATATTTGACTAGATTATTTTCTGATTCACAAATTGGTGAAGGTCTTAAATTGTCTCCATATAGACTGATTACTTATTAGAATATTTTTCGAAGTAGTTTCTATAATCTTATTCGTTATTTCTTCATCAGAAAAGGTACTAAACCGATGATGTTCACTCATTTTATATATAACGTTGACACAATTAGATAATTATTTTGACAACTATCTGACACTTGCTAGACAAATAAAAGCAACAGTGATTATTCCCGAGAATAATCACAAGAGCTTTATTCCCACTATAATAATGACATGATTGGTTGAAACTTACCCTTGTGTCAAATAAAGAAGCATTTCATTGGTTTTAAGAAACGTCAAAAAATAATCGAATTAATTTCATAGATGTTAATGTGAATGGTCTATGATAAATATGGGATTTGTTGAAAAATGTTGCAGCTTCGGGGGAGATTACGGTGATAGATCCAACTGAATCAATTAAAACTTTTAATTTCAATTTTGGCATTATAAAATAAAGCAGTTGAGGGTATTCTTGAATATTATTCACGTTTATATAGGAGGCGGTTGTTCCTCGGGAAGTTTCTCGTGAAAATCCTGAAAATTATCCTCATCAAAAATTTCAATTTCGTTGTCGTTTGAGGAATTTATATTGAAATTGTGGGTTTGTCTAGTAGAAACACTCATGGACTGATTTCTTTCATGAATTGATTGTATACCGCTGATAGGAGAGGAATTATTTTGTTGATTATGGGTATTTCTAAGAAGAGGAGATCTATTGAAATTTTGAGCGTTATTATTATAATTCGCACGTTGAAAAATATTTCTTTGGTAGTGGTTCTGGAAACTATTCCTTGGTAAATTGAAAATTTTGTTGAGAATTGTTACGAGGGGATGGTGAAGTATTTGTTGGTTGCGAATTATTATTATTTCGTGGAAAAATATTGTGAGAACTGAAATTACGCTGTGGGTTATTATGTGATTGTGTCGAGAAATTGCTGGACTATTATTATGTCGATTTTGGGATGAATTATGTCTAGATGATGTCGGTTTTGTTTTGTTGTTTTGTTGTGCTTTTAAGAAGTTCATATATTGTTGCTAATTTTTATGATTATCATAGGCTATGCATTTTTAAAGAGCTTCATCCAGAGAAGTAATTTGAAAATGTGACAAATATTCACAATAAGGTTCATTTATGCAGGAAAAAAAAGTAATGAGAGCCATATTTTTAAAATAAGGTGTTTTGAATGCTACCGTTTGTAAATTGTCGGTTAACGTAATATGTTGGAGTAAGTCATTTAAATTATTTGATACACGCTGATGATATTAGCCGTAAGTCTCGTTAAATTTACGATTTTTGATAACTGTGTTACTAAAATGTCTTCCAAATGTCTGTCACCGTACTTGGCTAATAAGGCCGGTCGTACGTCATTTCAGATAGTTTTGTTGGAATAATTCAAAAAATCTCTTGGTTCTCCCTTGATACTTCTTCTTCTTCTTCTTTTCTAAATCCTTTTGCCCTTTCAGGCGTCGGATGTGGATTCCGTGTCCTGTACCCATTTCTTCCATGCCTTTCTGTCTCTTGCTAGATTTTTCATTTCTGCTATGGTCTTTCCTCTTTCTAAACCTATCTCTTGTATTTGGTCTAACCATTTCCTTCTAGGCCTACCCCTTTGTTTTTTGATCGGCTTTCCAATCTCCATTATTTTCCTAGTTAATCTATTTTGTTCCATTCTTACCATATGACCATACCAGCTAAGTTGTCTCTTTTTTATTTTACCAATTATCGCTTCCTGCTTAGTTGTCTCTCTAATAACGTCATTTCTAATCCTATCCCATTTAGTTTTTCCTGAAATTCTTCTTAGATGCTTCATTTCTATGGCATTTATTTTAGTTTCGTCCTTTTTTCGCACAGTCCAATTTTCACTTGCGTATATTATTGTAGGAACTGTTATCATATTATGAATTTTCATTTTTACTTCTAAGTCTATATCTTTATGTCCAAGAATTGTTTTATTTAGAGAGTAGTATATTTTTGTTGATTTATTTGCTCTGTTTGTTATTTCTGCATCTATTTTTCCATCTGCTGTTACTATACTTCCTAAATATTGAAATGTTGTTACTCTTTCTAGAGTCTGGTTTTTGCATTTAATATCTCTATTATTTTGATCACCTGGTTGTTTTTCATTTATTATCATCACTTTTGTTTTATTTATGTTCACCTCCATATTCATGTTCTCTACTTCTTTAGTCCAAATATTCACTAGTCTTTGCATTTTGTTCTTTGTATTCCCCACTAAAACCACATCATCTGCATATAGTAGACTACTCCCTTGATACGAGATACAATATTAGCATTTAATATAAATTCTTGTGCTGGGGTAATTTCTTGAATTGCCATAAACGCAATTAAATTATCGGCTAATTTTAGGAACGTAGAAAGATTTTGACTGGTAGAAAATTCGGGCAAAGTAGCGCAAATGCTAGATATGTCACTATTATTCATTGGCATATGGGTTACTTTATTATCCAATGAATTCGAAATACGTTTAATATAATTATTTATGGAAAGAGTGTCAAAAAGTAAATGTAAATTATCTTGAGAAATGTCACTAAAAATGCTCATAAAGGGAAGAAAGGAAATAAACAGTCACATGATGATGATCACTAATGATTTCTTCTACATGCTCTTCCTTCTGTTCCCAGGTTCGGTGGATTTTCGTCAAACAATTGAAATTGAGCGGGAAACGATGGATGTTTCTGTACGAAGATCCTGTTCAAGCAGCGCCAGAAATGTAGTTCGGGGCACTTGGTGATTTTTAAAAAAACAATTTTATTTTCAGAAGATAAACTAATTGCAACTAACTTTTGAAATTTCAATAGTACAAATAGATTTTATTAACAAAATGTATAGTAAAGATCTTACTACAAAAAAGTCTTTAAAATATGTGTGTGTACTGAATTTATAACTTCCTATTTGCTAATCATGCATCTAGGTCGGCTATCATCTTCCTTCTCGCTTATGGTTACATTTCTATATTTTCGTTACATAACCGTATGTTAGAGAAATAAAAGATGTTTCACAAAGTATAAAATCGAATGCAAGATGATGTTGAAACTCATGCAAAAAATTATTCAATGTATCAGCGTTAATTGAATTAGTTTCGGTCCCAATTATCTCTTTTAGTTCACGTAAACCTTTGGCCTAACGTATCCCCAAAAAAAATCTAACGAGGATTGATCACGAGATCAAGTTGACCACTCTAAAAATCTTCGCATGCCAATGATATTGATTTATCGAAACAATTGTCAATTTTTTAGAATTTTCAACAATTTTTATTATATTGTGGAATTAGCTAGAAACAGTAAGTTTCATTTAAAACACTACTCTAATTCAAGTACTTATCATACAAAAAACTTGTATGTGATAAGGATTGTTGGATTTGTTTTACTGTCCATCATTTTGATCCATATACAGACGCTAAACTCAATTTTATTTGGTTTCATTCAACCTTCACTTTGTTGAAATGAATTTTCTATTTTCACATTTTACATTTCTATTCATAAAAAAAGTTCCATTATTGTATTCTCAGTTTTATCAATCAGTAATAATAATACCCTATCGCACGAGGCTCCCTCCCTCAATTATTCTTAAATTACGTAGATGCTTTTCCCCATACGAAACCTTCATTCCATTTATGAATTTATTTTCTTGTCTACTGAGTCTAAGGAGGTTTATATTATCATTTAAATGTCCATGTTATTATTTGGATACCAAGAATAACTGTGTTATATAATATAATGAAATATTCCAAAGTTAGGAATTTTCTCGTTCCAGAGTACAAACGCCTGAATTATATAACAAATTTCAGCAATCTGAAATGGAATGTAATTAATTAAAATAATGACAAACACCGTGTTAATCCTTTACTCGTACTGACGAAGCTGCAGGGCTTGTTACTTATGTAAATATTGGTACAATCTGTATTTTCTGTTTCAGCTCTTTGTCTGTAGGTGTCCGTACGTCTCCTCATCATTCATTTGTAGTATTGTTAATAAAAGGAGGGCATATTATTAATTTGATATATTATGCCAAAATTTATCGTGAATTGATCGTTTAAAATACTAATGTGAATCTATTTCAAATTTCGGAGTATTTTTTTAAATATTGAAATGTCTCCAATGATTCTCAACATGCCGTTATTGATGGTTAGAAATAAACGCCAATAGTTTGCTGTAGCCATCTTGATTATACAAATTATTCCTCTATTTGTAATAAGATTGTTCAAACAATCATTGCAATTCATGCAGTTTTGATATTTAATTATTTCGCGAACACATTACTATCTTCGAATCAAAACATGTCAAGGAAATAGGCTTTTCAACCTAAGAGTTACTACTCTCAAAATGCATATATGTTGAAAAAAGAAAATGGGATATATGCATAAGGAGAAATGTAAATAGAGTGAATTATATATAAACAGTAAGGTCAAATCTGCCATTTTGTGGTTGCGACAAATTTAAATATCGCAGGTGTATATATATAGTTTGGCCAAATGAAACGATCAAACCATTGGCGAGGAAGAAGACGTATTATTAACAATTGCAGTCTCAAAATATCTCAGGCGGAACAAATTCTAAAGGAAACGATTTTGTGGTAACAATCGAATTAAGATGTATACTTTCATATCATTTTGCAAGACTACAAAACATATCAGTTTGAGCATACACTAACATGCCCCGCGAACGGCATCCCTGCTCTTGGTACTGGTGGTGGCTCTTTAGTTGCAAAACAAACCAGGAACTTTTCTACAGATTATGTTATGAGTTCATCGCGAAGTGTTTCTTGGCAATAGTAACATCAATATATTGAAATAGGTTGTGACTCTGTACAAGCTCTTATGTTTGAGAAGTATTCTTCCTTTCAAAGTGCCTCATTCATTCACTGAATGTTGCCGACTTTTCTGGCATATTCGTTTTGATGTTAGGCGGCTCCTAAATTCGCATGGGCGTCGAGGTCTGTTAATTTTCTTAAGCTCTTTACCAACGAATATTTCTTTCTCCCAATGCCTCTTTTTTCCTCGATCTTACCCTCCATAATCAGTTAAAGAAATTGGTACCTGGTATTCCTGAATATATCATCAAGGAATGCTTTTTCATTTCACTACTTGCAGTTCTTTTTTCTCCTCATTCGGGTAAGTACGTTTGCGTTGGTTGTGCCTGTGTATGAAAGTTTGGAGATTCTCCGAAACACCCCCATTTCGAATGCCTCAAGATGGATCATGATGTTGATTTTTATTGTCCAAGTCTGCACTCAATACACAACTGAATTAAAGTAGCATTTCACAGGACGGTCATGTAATGTTAAATTTAGACTCTTATTGTGCGCAAAAGTGCCTTTTCTGCACGGAAAAACTTATACGATGTCCGCTTCGCGTCGTTCGCCTACTGTATTTGCTTTCGGAAAAGTAATACTTTGCGCAATTGTTAAGAAAATTATTATTAATACGAAGGTTTTAGGAAAGTAACTAATTTTTTTTCAAAACTATTTCACAAAATGAAATATATAGTGTTAACGTAGCACTACTTCACACTATGTTCATAGTCAGCTCATAGAAATATATATCTGAAAATTATTATTGAACCATATTTAAATTTACTTTAAATGACCGTACGTAACCAAAAATTGAGGTTATGAAATTGTTTCTAAAACCTAAATGAATTTCAAGTAATGTAGCTTTACTTACTGCTTATTCAAGCACATGTCAACCATCAATCTTCCACGAGTCATAATTATTAGTCGTTTGTTTCACTACGAATTTCAGAACAAACGGAAGAACAGAACTACGCAGCACACAACATGCATAAAACCACTCAGCTTCGCAGGGTAATAACAACTGACACAACACTGCATCTTAAAAATGGTCAACACTGAAACGTTTGAATTTTTTATTCTGCCTTGAATCCTCAAAACACAGTAACTGTTCATATACTGTGTTCACTATTTGCTGACCGACGTAATCTTATATCTTTCAAATTGCCAAAACGGAGCGTCTGATATATACAGTGATTTGGTCTGCAAAAAGCATATACTATGTTTTGAAATGTGGAGAAAATTTGTGCAGATACTAGGTTATGGGTACGTGATAACTCTGAATCTATTGCAGCTATCAGCGAATAGGCCAGGTTGAAAGATGCGTCCAATCACAGGATATCCAAATATATAGAAATATCAATTTCTAAAAGAATGTTGGTTACTGTGTTTTGGAATGGAGCAGGCTATATATGTATATATATATATATATATATATATATATATATATATATATATATATAACAACAAAGAGAATCATTATATATATATATATATATATATATATATATATATATAACAACAAAGAGAATCATGGGTAATTCACGCAAAGTAAAGGGCTACTGAAATAGAGTGGTAACCGTGGACATGCATGTTTCTGGCTCATTTTGCCTCATCAGCACGGCATAACCAAATAATGATGTGAAATTTGGGAACAAAGATGTTAATCGAAACATGGGAAAACACAAAATAACGGATTTCAGCAGGGAAACCAAACGCTCATTTGTGTCTTCAATTGGAAGATCCCGAGTTTTCAGGACATCAACCAACATCGACACGGAGGCGCATATAGCCCCCCCGCCATGAACCTTCCGACCCATAGTAAATCAAAGAAGATGTAGGAATATCGCGTGATATGTTAACAACAACAACAAAGAGAATCATGGGTAATTCACGCAAAGTAAAGGGCTACTGAAATAGAGTGGTAACCGTGTACATGCATGTTTCTGGCTCATTTTGCCTCATCAGCACGGCATAAGCAAATAATGATGTGAAATTTGGGAGCAAAGATGTTAATCGAAACATGGGAAAACACAAAATAACGGATTTCAGCAGGGAAACCAAACGCTCATTTGTGTCTTCAATTGGAAGATCCTACATCTTCTTTGATTTACTATGGGTCGGAAGGTTCATGGCGAGGGGGCTATATGCGCCTCCGTGTCGATGTTGGTTGATGTCCTGAAAACTCGGGATCTTCCAATTGAAGACACAAATGAGCGTTTGGTTTCCCTGCTGAAATCCGTTATTTTGTGTTTTCCCATGTTTCGATTAACATCTTTGCTCCCAAATTTCACATCATTATTTGGTTATGCCGTGCTGATGAGGCAAAATGAGCCAGAAACATGCATGTCCACGGTTACCACTCTATTTCAGTAGCCCTTTACTTTGCGTGAATTACCCATGATTCTCTTTGTTGTTGTTGTTAACATATCACGCGATATTCCTACATCTTCTTTGATTTACTATGGGTCGGAAGGTTCATGGCGGGGGGGGGCTATATACGCCTCCGTGTCGCTGTTGGTTGATGTCCTGAAAACTCGGGATCTTCCAATTGAAGACACAAATGAGCGTTTGGTTTCCCTGCTGAAATCCGTTATTTTGTGTTTTTCCATGTTTCGATTAACATTTTTGCTCCCAAATTTCACATCATTATTTGGTTATGCCGTGCTGATGAGGCAAAATGAGCCAGAAACATGCATGTCCACGGTTACCACTCTATTTCAGTAGCCCTTTACTTTGCGTGAATTACCCATGATTCTCTTTGTTGTTGTTGTTAACATATCACGCGATATTCCTACATCTTCTTTGATTTACTATGGGTCGGAAGGTTCATGGCGAGGGGGCTATATGCGCCTCCGTGTCGATGTTGGTTGATGTCCTGAAAACTCGGGATCTTCCAATTGAAGACACAAATGAGCGTTTGGTTTCCCTGCTGAAATCCGTTATTTTGTGTTTTCCCATGTTTCGATTAACATCTTTGCTCCCAAATTTCACATCATTATTTGGTTATGCCGTGCTGATGAGGCAAAATGAGCCAGAAACATGCATGTCCACGGTTACCACTCTATTTCAGTAGCCCTTTACTTTGCGTGAATTACCCATGATTCTCTTTGTTGTTGTTAACATATCACGCGATATTCCTACATCTTCTTTGATTTACTATATATATATATATATATATATATATATATATAATTGCGGAAATATGGCTACTTGCTTTTCATATTTGAAATTGTATTGAAAATGATTCTTATTTCCACTTATATCCTCTCTCAACCAAATTAGATTTGGGTATGATGCAAAATAACGACACAACATAATATAAGGCTTAAGTTATTGAGCTACCATTCAGATACGATGGAATTTGCCTGTTAAAAATTTCACCACCCTACACGACGCGGAAGCTGTGAAATTGTCGTGGCTTGTAAATATCCACTTTCCATAACATCGTAACACGCAGCCTCTTCTGGTTCTCGTGTCTATAACAATCCGTTATAGTTGTCACGCTAACTCGGTCTCTGTCAGGAACGTCTTCTATTTGTGATATTGTGGGAATTTAATTTTTCAAGTGTTGTATACTGGGTGCATAACTAGAAATGGTTCATCCCTATATTCTTCAATATCAATTTATAGGAATAATATGGTACAATATTTCCTATTACCGATACAATTGTTTCATTTTTGGATATAATTGTTTGCTATGAATGTTGTTGATAGATTGTGAATAATAATTTATTGAATGGACAATTCAAACGTTCCAAAGCCTGTGCTAAACTGGGGTGAAAAGGGTGAAGGGGAGGAGTAACAGCCTCGTGAAAAAACTAGGGTTCATCTGGCCCGGATGATAGCACCCTCTCAGGATACGGCGAAGCTACTGCGTTTTAGAACAGATGTTGGATCATCGAAGGCTAGGGGAAGATAACTCGGAAGACAAATTTCCTGCCCCTCCAGGTTGGGGGTTATGGCAGTGGGCTAGCAATTTACATTAGAAGTTGAAGAAAATTCAAAGAGTTAATAATGTATTTGATTATTCACTTTACGCTGATGTGACTATTTCATATAGTTCCAATCTCCCATGTCACATAGAGCATTTTCAGGTCCTATGAACAAATGTAATTTTGATGGAGAAATTAATACAATTAAACAAAAAGCAGCATCCAACGGTTAATCGTTACATATGATAAATAAATTAATTAATAAGAAGAGAAATAGTGGCATTAAAACTAATATTTCCTAAATAAACTAAATAAATAAACAATTATAAAACCATCACATATGCAGGTGGTAATAATATTTCAAAGATAATATCTTTAGCAACAAATACAACAATATCTTTTAAAATAGAAAGTTATGTGAGTATAAATTTGTAAAATGTAAAAACAAAAATATCACCACTAAAGAATTCTGGTATATATTAACTTAAATATCCAGAATGTTACGCTCTGTATTTGGGCATACAGATACGAGCAGATAAATCCCACTACGCAAAACATCTACTTCACACCAAACATTCATTGACACCTAGCACAGAACTAGAAGTACTAAATATTTGTGATACAAAACAAGAACTGGATTTTCTTGAAGAACTAGAAATTAAAAGACACTTGAGTAACCCACAATATGAAGTCGTCAATGAACAGATAAATCTAGGGAGTTCTCCACTTAAGTAATAATTGTAAAGATCAGCAGATATAGTTTTCCAGGTTTTCCATCATTGCACAGTTATACTGATCTTAAATGGGAAAAGAGATATCCCCATTGGGCTAATAATATCCAAGATTTGATAGTTGCAATATCATATCTTCTTCTTTTTTCTATCAATATATATTAAGTCAATCACAAGACAGGTCACTTCTTGGTCTAGCCAAAAAGAATTATCAAACGTTAGGTAGGTATCAAATGAAATGTAACTGCTGTCATTCTGACGATGATATTTAGTATCGAAACAATTGTCAAATTTCTTAGAATTTTTAACTTTTTGTCAATATATTGTAGAGTTATCTAGAAACAGCTAGTTTCATTTGAATCAGTAGTATGAGTAGACGCCATAAAGGAAGGGTCGAGATAGTAAATTTTATTATTTCCATGTTTTATTTTATGCATTTTGATAAATATGTTACATCGGAAAATCCAACTACAGCTAAGTTAATTTGGGCACATATGGAAAACTGACACAAGTAAAAAGAGATGAAGATGTAGAGCAAGAAAGAAATGAAATTCCGAAATAGCGAATAATCTGAAAAAAGAACAGAAGAGAAACATCGACATGAAAATGGAGAAGATTCTCTAACTTGGCGATGTTCAGAACTCCAAATTAACTACTGAGGTTTGGAATGTCCTGAACACCAAAAAGGAGGAGAAGGGGGATGATTTGAAGGTAGGAGGTAACGCGCTGAGCTTCCGTTTTGGCCGTATCCTTGTCTCGGGGCTGGGGAAGGAAGAGAACAATGCAGAGTATCTGGAGGATACGGAGATGACCACCACATCCGGAAACTTCTAACAAAGGGAATAGACGAAAGTTTTATCCTGAGTCAGCCAGAGATATCTCCTTCGGTTCCGCTGGAGCACCTGAGGATGCTAGGATCTCCTCTGCATCTCGGGAAGTTGAGCGCAGCTGCATGGTGATATAGTGTGCTAGTCGGGATTAAAAAACTATGGAATTTGAGGAAGTTAATGAAAAGATTAGTTAAGGGGACAAGTGGAGGCCTCTCTCACCCACAATACTTAATACTCATCTTCACGAAGGTTACACAAGCAATCCTGCATCACGCGAAAAGATCTTCTGCCGTGATTACAAGGCTGTTTGCTAAATTTATGACCAAAGGCAATTATCTTCGCATGTCTGTGTACTCATAAGAAATAACATATACACGGGGTCCAACGAAAACATAACACGCCGATTTTTCGGCTTTGAAATGAGAATGTGGAAAATTGCTCGGACTTGTCGATTTCAAATTCGAAGGCGAACAACTTTTCCGCTTTTTCCATTCCAACAACTTGAATCCCCTAAGGGAGGTGAGCACAACCCCTTAATTTTGAATAGGGATACGATACCTCATTTTGAAGATCTTATCGAGTACTATCTGACTCTAAAATTTCGCTTCAAAATTTCCATCAATAATGAAATAACAGCTAAAATAGTGAAAGAGTACTTCCTGTTGTGATCGGTTCGTTAAATGCTGGAAATGAGCATCATTCACTTCCATGCAGTTAAATAAGTTTTGCTGAAAACGTTCACGTACATTACTGAACATTTCTGGTGTGATTTGACGGCGTTCATTAATGAACTGATTTCGCAAATCATCCAGTGACTCAGCTGGGTAGCGATAATCTTATATTTCAGGTGACCTCATAGAAAATAGTCCAGTGGAGCCAGATCAGTTGATCTGGATGGCCACTCAATATGTCCCCTTCTTCCAATCCAGGCGTGAAGAAAATTTTCATCTATGAACTGACGCACAGGTTGAACGAAATGAGGTGGTGTGTCCTCTTGTGAAAAATTATCGTTTGATGGTCTTCTTCATTCTCCAATAATTGCACGAGGGCTGGATAATTAGCGTTCTCTAATAGATCTAAATAAATTTGGTCAGTGAGATTACAGGGTATATAAAAAGGGCCGATTATGTGATTGCCATAAATACCTTACCAAAAATTTTATTTTTGAGAATGCTGAGTAGGAACTTTTTGTTTCCGACTGAACCAATAGCGTTAGATTTGGCAACCAGCCAGTTTCACAACGTACGCAGCGGACACATTTTTTTCAGGATGTCGTTTGTTAAATATGGCCGCTGTTACTCGCGCATAGTCGTTATTTCTAAGAAATAATTCTATCATTTCCACCCTTTCTCCTAGGGAATACACCATTTTAATTCTTCTACAAATTTACAATCGCTTTGACACAGTTTTACAGTTCTACAACATTCAGGATAGACAAAGATGAATCAAAAACATTCATACCAAAAATAGGAGAAAAAGACGGGACTGATCCTCCATCATTCAAACTCAACTGCCTAGCATCGTTGTCACTTAAAACGATGTAGTAAGTAGTGGATAACTATATAAGAACGGAGAATCTGGTGTGTAAACCACTTCATTAATGTCAGCATACTTATAGATAGATATCGATCAACAGAGACTGCTCTGCATTAGCTGACCGAAGTCATCCATAGAACTCTAAACAACAAAGAACAACTCATGTGCCTGTCAAAGATGCGCTAAAAAGTAATGGTGCTTGACAGTGGGGCTGAACCCAAACAACGCCGAAAAGTTATTCCATTTACCCGAAAAAGAAAACAATGAAACCCCTATCTCTAAACAGGGAACTCATTCAATGGAAATCTGAAATTAAATATCTAGGAATAACCCTATACAGTCAGCTTCTGTGGAATGAGCATGTTGAAATAACTGCTAATAAAGCAATAAAGGTTTTGATGGCGTGTAGAAGTCTAGCTGGTGAGGCTTAGGGCTGAATCCCTAAAATTGTACGATCGATCTACGCCATGATTGTAATAATAATAATAATAATAATAATAATAATCTTCATTTGCCTCAGTTACAGTTACAATAATTGAATATACATTCAAAAGATACAAGCATATTAAAATAAGTTGAGTAAATGAGTAGTCACCCATTTTCATCGCAAAAGAGCGTACATTCACAAAAGCAAGGCTTGTGCGTGAATGTGATAGTTCATTCATCATAAGAAGTAGTTGTATAGAATTTAAAAAGCCATAATATACAAAGACGAACATCCTAAACATATATGGGAATATTTCAAAAAATGTAACTATGAGCTATAACATATAGAACACAGAACACAAAACAAGAACAAAAACGTAAGCAAAATCATATAGAATATCGATAAGACAACAATTTTTCAGGTTTTACAAATCACGATAAAATTGACAGACTATAATAAGTTTCATTTCGAGGAGAAATAAAGTTTTGCATTGTATCGGCCGGAAAAGACAGTATCCAGTTCTTTATTTTTTTTTGAATAAACGTAAAGAGTTAATTTTTTTCAAATCAGACGGTATTTGATTATATAACTTTGGAGCCAGGTATGTGAAACTTTTTTTACCTATAGCCTTTTTCATTAATGGTATTTCGGCAGCATTTTCCTTATATCTGGTTGGATAACTATGTTGAATTGCCTGTAGAGTGGCTTTATCTTTATATTGCTTTAGTAAAATGACTTTAACATATAGTTGGCAGATGTTAAGTACTCCAGTTTCTTGGTAGAGCTGAGTTGTAGGGTAGGTTCTGGGTTTGTGAAATAAAACTTTTAATATACTCTTTTGGTTTTTTTGTAGGTACTCGATGAGTGTCTCCCCAGCCGATCTCCAAGCAATAAGACCATATGTTAGGTGGCTTTCGACCAGTGCATAATAAAGAATTTCAAGGTAAGTTAATTTCAGAATACTGGATAGATATTTAAGTTTATATAGTACAAATCGAAGTTTTTTTATTAAATAATTTATTTGGTGATCCCATCGTAAATGGTAATCAAGGAAAATTCCGAGATATTTAATTTTATTTGATGTTTTGATATGGAACATTTCTCTGGTTGACACAGTAATAGATATTTGCTTAAATGGTGGCAAGCCGGTGCTGTATGAAGTAAACGGCAAAAAAAGGTTTTTTTCTAGTTTACTGTAAGAAGTCTGTTTTCAAAAAAATCAACTATTTTAACAAAATCGATATCGATATCATTCTTGAGAGCCAACCAATTGTCATTTTTATAGAATACAGCAGTGTCATCAGCAAAGCTCACAATTTCTCCCTTTGTGTCCTGAAAAAATATATCATTAAGGTATAGGTTAAAGAGGATTGGTCACAGGACTGTTCCTTGAGGTACTCCATATTTCACAATTTTGAATTCACTGTGGGCTCCACCAACATTCACACACTGCACTCTTTCGTGCAAGTAACTCACAAGTAGCTTGTAAGCCATACCCCTTAATCCTGCATTCTCCAAAACCAATAAAAGCTTGTTATGATCGACACTGTCGAATGCCTTAGCCAAGTCAACAAATATGACAATGGGTGGTTGTTTTTTATATAAAACACCACTTATCATTTCCAGCAACCTAGCCACTGCATCCGACGTCGACACGTTTTCACGAAACCCGTATTGTCTGTCTGATAATATGTTATATTTTTTTATAAACGATACGATTCGTTTTTGTATTATTTTTTCAAATACCTTTCCTACATTTGAAATTAATGATATTGGTCTATAATTTGAAGTTTCCTTAGGATTTCCATCTTTAAACAGGGGTAAAATTTCTGCAATTTTCAATATTTTTGGAAACTTACCATCATTTATTGATTTATTTATTAGGAATGTTAACACAGGTGCAATTTCTATACTTACTGCCTTAAGAGTTTCTGATCGTATACCATCTAGCCCCGGTGACTTATTATTTTTTAAACTCATCACGGTTTTTATTACCTCTTCTACATCAGTGTCTGAAAGAAAGATTGTTTTAGATATCTTTGGTTGTTCAATATTTTTCATCACATTTTCATTGCTTATCTTGTCAACCATCTTTTCTCCAACGTTTGTAAAGTGTTCACAGAATGCATTTGCAATTTGTTTTGGGTTATGTACTACAGTATTTGTATGTGTTATAATTTCATTTATTGGTTTTTTCTGTCGTTGGGTGCCTGAGATTTCCTTAACACATTCCCACAATTTCCCTCCAACATTCCTATTGTCATATATTTTTTCATTGAAGTAATATGATTTAGCTTGCTTCATTAATGTATTTAAATAATTTCTATATCTCCTAAAAGCCAATATATTATGTGGTATGTAATTATGCTTCATTATTTTATATAACCTATTTTTTTCATTAACAGAAATTACAAGAGCTGGAGTAATCCAGTTTTTACGTTCAGTCAGTCAGTCAGTTTTTGTTATTGTTGATTTGTCTCTGTAAAATTTAAACCTATTTATAAAGGCCTCTGTACAAATATCTATGTCATTATTGTTATAAATGTCCTGCCAACTTCCTTGATTAATTTGATTTTAAAACATTTTCACATCGATTATAACCTTTGTCCTTTCTGATGGAATATTTAGTTTTGTTTCAGGTAGTACAAGATGATTTATGATCGAACAATGGTCAGTGATACTAGTTTGTGATATTATCGGAATATTTTTATAATTATTTATATTAGTCCTGAAGAATACATGGTCTAGACATGATTTTTGTTGGTCTTTTACCCCAGTGAATTTATTTATTAAGCTTTCGAAACCCCCTTCGGTCATCTGGTTCAAATAGTCGTGTACAAAGTATGATGCATTATCTAATATATCTATTAGTGTTTTTAAATGAAACTCAAGGTCTCTAGTTAATTCCACAATATAATACAAGTTATTGAAAATTATAAAAAATTGACAATTGTTTCGACAAATCAATATCATCGTCAGATTTATCGAAACAATTGTCAATTTTTTAGAATTTTCAATAACTTGTATTATATTGTGGAATTAACTAGAGACCTTGAGTTTCATTTAAAAACACTAATATGAGCATATTCCACGAAGTAAGGGTCGAGACAGTCAATTTAATATATCTATATTTATATCGCCTGTTATTGAATGGATATCAGATGTTTTACATTGCTTTGAGTAAGTCCCTAGGTCTGTTATAAAAGTATCTATACGCGAAGGACACTGTCTGTAAATTCCATTTATTATTATATTTTTGTTATATACCTTGCATGAAAGTTCCAAGATTATAATTTCGTTAAAATTGATTAATTCACATGAACCCTGGAATTTTTTTTTTCGCCAAGATAATGACACCATCGCATTCATTGAAACTTCCATTATTGTAAAATAAGTCGTAGCCGTCCAACTGATATAAGGAAGTGTCTAGTATTTTTCTTGTTTCTGTAATTACGATAAAATCTAATTGTATACATAACTGTTCCAAAGTTAATTTTAACTCGTCAATGTTTTTGTTTGCACTCCTTATGTTCATTTGAAAAATAGATATGTTCTGGTTTTTGTTGAAGTCTTTAATTATTATATTATAGTCTGTCAGATCTTGTATTTCTTTAGTATCGAGTTGTTCGATTTTGAAGTCTAGGAGATAATTATTCATTCCAAAAGATTGAGTTATGAAATTAATAAGTTGAAATATAAGTAGAGTTTTAAATATTAAACATCATATACATCTCAAAAGAAATGATAAAATAAAAGTAAAACAGTTTCAATTATTATTTGGCACTTGTAGTCTTGGTGACTGTCTTGTTACAAAATTGTCAAGAGTGGGTTTCTTCGCAATAATTTCCGCAGGATTTCCTAGCTCGTTGTGTTTTCTTTTTGGTGAGTTCTTACTATTGCTTTCACTCATTTGGTTCTGGGTATTTGGTTTGGGTTTCTTATCATTTGTGCTGCTATCGGTGCTGCTATTGATATTATTACCGTGATTTGGTGTATTTCCAGTCACAGGATTATTTTTGATAATTTGGTCGTACGTGTATGCTGTTCCTTCAACAAAGAGTTTCTGTCCATAGATATGTGCTTTTTTATTATTTTGCTTCTCCCTTTTTAGCTAATCCACCAATGTACTCCTAACTATTCTTTCTTCTTGAGACAGTTCTTCGGTTATGCGTATATCTGTCCCCTTGAGTTTTCTACAGGATCTTAAAACTTTTTGCTTCGTAAGGTAAGAGACAAATTTCACTAATATTGGTTTATTATCTACACTTTTACCAGAAGTAATTACTGTATTGAAATCTTGTTCGGTTAGGTTAAGTTCTAGTTTTTGGTTTAGTAGGTTAAGAGTAAAATTTGTTAAGTTTCCTCCTGGGAATTTCGAGTTGAATATCACAATATTATTTATTCGTTGTTGTCTCTCTAATTGTTTGTTCTTGGATTTAAGATTACTTATTTCACTTTCTAGTTCTTCAATTTTTTTTCTGTCCTCTAGTAACCATTTTTTTATTTCCGCAATTTCTTTAGTCATTTGATTGGTAATGTTTTCAGCTAGTTTGCTATTTTGTTCTTTAATAAATGTTTTCAATGTTTCTAAGATATCGTCTTCACCACTCATTTATTTTTTAATTTTGATTACAGTAAGTATATACAATTTATTTAATTTTGCATTTTGCGCGTTTGAGTTAAGAGTTGCATTTTTGTTTATTGACATTCGTCTTATACAATTTAGATGTTAGAAAATATGTATACTTTTATGCTGTTTAGTAGATACAATCATATAGTACTCACTGTGTAAAATTCAAAATTTTTGATACACTTTTTACCACTGTTTCATTTCACTACTGTACACCAAAAAATAAACACATGCTTCGTTGACAAGTATCGACAGTTATACCAGCAATTACGCATGTGGAGACAGTCTGGCATACCAATGCAGGTCAGACCAACACGAGGAGGACCCTCGACAAAGCTCAAAGGCTTGCCTAGGGCACTTGAGATCATTACAGATCTCACACCACTACAACTTTTGATAGTAAGATCAGTTCAAGAGGCAATTCTTAGAATAGCTAGGGAAGATTAAGGCAATGGGTATCAAAAATCAGGGACCTTGGACCTCTCTAATGAAGTACATCTCATCAGCGAATATTCGAAGTGACGGAATGATCAAGGAAGTAAGTATCGAAAAGAGCTTCACTACAATGTTAGGTTAGAGGGAAGATTGAAAAAGAGAATTCACCACCCAAACTCTCAAAGGAAATACCATCAGATGCTACACATATGGTATAGTTAGCCTCCTGTTCGAGCGATTTTCAGGCAATTGCGTGAACATGAACCTAGAAAGAAACTATCAGGGGACTAATTTTTGACCCTTCGCAAATTAACGAGTACTAGCAATTATGACAATTAACCAATCCGCATACAGTATTCCATATATTACCGTAGCAACAACGATATTAGCAATCATTTGTGAAGTTGCGAAGGGTAAGGGATTAGTCACCATAAAAGGACATAGCAAATCACTCTGATAAGCAGCTATCAAAACATTGAGATCCCATATCATTAACTCAAAGTTGGTATGGGAGTGCCGAAGAAAACTTGACGAAATACGCAAGAATAACAGGGTCTCTTTAGTCTGGATTGCTGGCCACTGAAGAATCAAAAGAAACTAATCGGCCAATACCCTTGCCAGGAAAGTAGCACGAGCGTCCTTTATTGGATCGGAGCCTTTATGTGGTGCTCTGTACAAGAAACTTATAGGAGCGAGAATCTAACCTCCAAAAAGCCATCCCAAATACACGAGTTCATTAGAACTCTGGAAATGGAACGCGAGCTGTAGATTTGGCGACAAAAGCTCTGTTAGGGGGGTGGGCACAATAAACATAAAGGTTGCAGTTTATAGTAAGCCCGCTGTTAATCTAATCTGATCTAATCTAGCCTGGAAAAATATGACTGAATAGGAGCCAAGCTAAGTAAGGACCAAAGGATATGATTAAATGAAGAAGAACTATTATCTCTACTCCTTTGGTAGAATAGTGGATTCTAATTCCGCGAATGAATGAAACAAATAAATGAAAAATTAAGTTGAGATGTATGTGTTGATACTATAATATACAGCTCATATGATAAGTTTTGAATCCTGTATTATCCTTCTTGTCAAATTCCAATTGGCAGAGGTTTTTCACGATATGAATTTCAGAGAAACATTCAATTGTCGACATCAACCTACGTGCGAAAATTGAAGCTGTCAGAGAAATCGTTGGAAAATCTTTACATTTGCTACAAATGCATTTGTGAAAACGATTTAATTGTTGATGTCTACCTGGAAATATGGCTCGGCTGCGGATTTATACATATTTTTTAATCAAATATTCAGTTGCATTTCTGGATTTTACTTAGAGTGACATTTCCCTTTTTTGTCAGTCACCATTATTATGTGTGGATTTTTCTGCATCTTTGCAAAATTAATAACTGAATACTATAATCGCAACAGATATTTGCACCATTTTCTATAGAATATTTTCCACAATATTTACTAGGTTTCTCACAATTAATTTGTTCCTGATATGGAGTAGGGCATCTACATAAAATTTTATGGGTGAATATGTACATATATATATATATATATATATATATATAATGAGCAACGAATATATTAGTGGATATTGCACGCAAACAAAGGAAGGGGCTACTGAAAAGAGAGGTAACCGCAGACATGCATGTTTCTGGCTCATTAGCCGTCATCGGTACGGTAAAACCAAGAAAAGATGTGAAGCATGGGAGCAAAGTTGTTTAATGAAACATGAGAAAATCTAACAGAATTCAGCAGGATAGTCAAACACAACATTTGTGTCAGTCATATTAGAAGATCTCGAATATTCGAGACAACAACCAACATAGACACGGGGGTTCATATAACACTCTCGTCTGAAACTGGTTTATATATATATATATATATATATATATATATATATATATATTATTAACAAACACTGTATTATTTACTTACTTTTAATTAGAATATTTAAATGTTTTTGATTATAAATTTTTGTTTTAGTTTTAAGTTTGGCTAGCTCAGTTTGTTTTTAATATTTGTTTAATAATTTATGTTAATTAGATTATTCGGGAGCATGAAATCCTTTTTCCCTTTGAGTCCTGGCAATTTATACTGATGTAATAGTTGAAATAAAAAGAAAACACATTATTTGAAATCAATTTAATTATCAATGCAATATTTATTTGATAAAATAATATGCGACGCCAATGGTTATATGTACCTATTTATTGATTTTAATAATATCATAAATGCGCATGCGTGAAAAAATTAGTCATGCGCTTTAGCATGAAACGAACAATTATGGTACGTAAGAAACATCTATATTAATACAAACATAGTTTGTTTGATGATGCAGATAGGTAAATGGATTATACAAAACATAAAAGAATTTATATATATATCATAGTCATATATGATACAAGTAGCTGTGGGAAGAAATTAGTTATATACATGGATAGAGAAATAGAAATTATATACAGATGGACATAGTTATTGCATTATGAAATTTCAATCACTAGATTTATGCGATTACAAAATGGCGTGATTAGCGTAAGTACATATTTTAATTTATATAAAGTTCGGCCTTTTATTAAATTTAATGATTTATGCAATGAATACACTATATAAAGTCTGTTTCTTTCTTTTTTAGATCGATCATATATTCAAAAGTTTGTCAATTTATAAAATTAAGTATTTAATTGGGATTTTGAGTTTTTACACTATTTATTGGCCAATAAATGATTTAAATACACTGACCTGTTGATCTTGAATTTGGAAGAAAGTCTCTGGATCCCAGGAACACTCCACGGAAGCTCCAAAAAAACCGAAATTAACGAAAATTTCGCAGATTCTTGTCGAAAACTTTGTTACAATTCACTGTGAGTATTATTAATATTATATTTCATAATACTTTAGAAGTTCAAATGTCTTAAACCGGGAATATCTTTAAATTTTTAGGAACACTATCCCACACACTCCTCGCTTCTTAACACCAGCTACCGTTCTCCTTAAGCGTCCCCTCGATTTTCGACTTTTTTAAACAAACAGTCTTTTGTTATTTTCCAGGTCACTATTCTCAAGTTTATTTATTGATTAACAATTTGTTATGTCATCTTTTACAACCAATCAGATATTGTCTTTTGTAATCAGATAATTGAAACTTCAATCACTTATCAAAACAATTTCATACATACAAATACATTAAAATTGGTTATACTTAGATACACTTACATGGTACAACATTCAATATTATTATTGATAGTATATCCTTGTTACATTCATATCAATTATAAATATAAATTCTCTTATGTTATTTGTCTATATGCCATTATTTGTTTATCTATGAAATCTATTGGATTATATTCTATTCAATATTTATATTTGTTCTTATTCTTAAATTAATGATTATAATGAATTAACTATAGTAATATTTGTTTTCATTTCAGATGAACAGCTGTTATGTTATGAAAAATAATCTTCGTCTTAGGCAACTTTATTTACATCATTACATTGGTTAGGCAATATCTATATTTTATGTTATCATTGAGGTAATTCCTTTTTTATTATATTGTTATAGGCTGTTATTTAATATATCTTTATTTGAATTGTTGTTTAAATTAAGAAAAGTGTTTCCTTTTTACTTGTTTTCTTAAATTATGTTATTTTCATATATATTTCATACTAGCAACTTAATTTTATAATACTACTTCTCTTATTATCTAAGATATCTGGTTCAATATATATATATATATATATATATATATATATATATATATATATATATATATATATATATATATAGACTTTAATACAGTTCCCCTATTTAAAATTTAAAAGAAACATTAAAATAAGCAAAATTATTTATATTTGTATGCAATACTTTCGATACACACTGTATCATATGTAGAATCAATAATTTTGAAAGATTCGGTATACATATCAAATTTGACATTTTAATTTCTGATGACAGGAATTGTACATGGTAAGGAATGGATATAAAAACGATGTGTAAATAAAAGGTTTATGATTAACAAATAATATTTAAAAACATGTAAATAGAATATATATAAACAGGGTTTGATAATATAAGAAATGATAGACATGTTGATATGAATTATGGGAATGAAAATAAAAATTACAGAAATGAAAACGAATATATGGAAATGGAGATAAAATTAACCTTCCGTTGGTCGCGCCTTAATTTATGAGTCAAATAGTCGCGCCGGTCTCCTAGACCGGGTTTAGTTAAATTGGGAATTAGTGAAAATAAATGTGATTTTTCATGTGAGCTATAGAAAAACATGCTATATTTAGATTTTTTAATATAAATCAAATAAAAGTATTATGTTGTTACAAAGAAACATTGCAGGTATTACATATTTAAGTAACGTAACATAAAATAAACTACATGGACCTTAATTAGTACAAAAATAATATGAACTTTCCATTTTATATAAATAAATGTGGAATACATGGTACAAAAACAACTAAACTACATTGTCGCGGCAAGTTTGACAAATAGCGACAATGTGCTGTAAACACATATAAGTACTGCATTTAAAACAACAATACTTGGTTTTCCGGTTTTTTCTCCAATCGCAATAAGCGCATCTACCTGGTCTAACATTTTCTACTGGTACGTCGGCTGGTGGGTCGGAAAAATCTAGCAAACGGGCCCTTAAACTTCGCGGAAGATTAGTCTGGAGAGCACGGACTTTCAAATGGGGGCGAATAAGTTCTTCGGACAACATTTTCAAAAAAAATCTTCTGGCATATTTGGTATCTGGATGATTGGAGAAGTAAATTACTTGCGAGTTAATCCCAGTGACATTTAGAATCAGATAGAGTAAAACCATTGGCCATCTCCGCGTAGTTCTTGAACAATTATAAGTCGCGATGAGTTTGTCCACGACGTCCACACCTCCTTTTGTTGAGTTATACGTAGTGATAATAACCGGTTTCTGATGGTCTCCTGTACTTTCATCTATATCATCGTGGTGATGCATAGTAGAGAGCATAATGACATTCTTCTTTTTTTTAGGTATATATGAGACGATGGTACAGTCTTCAGTAAAACCAAACAAGCTAGTATGTTCGGGTCTTTTTGCAGGCTTTGAAAATTCATCGGGTAATTCCCTTTTGTTTTTTCTAAGGGTTCCAATGGAAGTCAGTTTATAGTCTGTAAGTAATTTTCGAGCTAAAGGGACCGGAGTGAACCAGTTGTCCATGGTTATGTTTCGATTGGAGCCCGAAAGGTGTTGACAAGTTCTAAGTACTATATCTTCTGGCTTATTAGACATTTCATATGGCCCTTCTGGCTGCTTTCCAACATAAACTTCGAGTTTTGATGTATAAAACATCTTAGCATCACATAAGGCGAATAACTTTATGCCATATTTATTGAGCTTTGATGGTATGTATTGCCTAAAGCTACATCGCCCTCTAAAACCAGGAAACATTTCATCAATCGTAACATACTCAGACAAGTGATATCCGTTTTGACAGTTTTCTACAAACATATCAAACAGACTACGGATCGGAGCTAGTTTGTCAGTTTTTCGCCGTTCTTCACGTGTATTTTTATCGTCGAATCTGAGGCACCTTAGTAAAAATCGAAACCTTTGCAGTGACATTCCAAGATGTAACATTTCCACGCCATAACCATTCCTGTCCCACAAATCGGCGGTATTTGTCTTGTTTGAGCCTGTAATTCCAGCCAAGTATACTAAGCCAAATAAGGCTCGTATTTCTACGGAATTGGTGGGAAGCGCATCTCTATCTCTGGCATAGTTTGATCTGATCGACTCAATGAACGTGTTTGTTGAATCTACAACTAATTGAACCATTTCCTCATTTATGAAGTAGTTAAATATATCAAAAATTTCTTTTAGAGGTTTAGTTACTGAAGTACATCCGGGTAATCTTTTTATTATGTTCTCTTTTCTTGTTCTCACAGTTTTACGACTTGGTGGATGTTTCTTCCATACCGATCCATCCTTTCCTAAAAACAAAATATAGTAGAAACTTAACTAAGAATATATTTCAAAATTAATACCCTTATAATATGGCAAAGGTTCACTATACTCTGCTTCTTCCGTGTCGCTAATCTCTTGTTCGGTATCCGTGTCATGATCTGATTGCTGCTCGTGATCAAATTCATCACAATCGGATTGGTCATCGCAAACATCTGCCACACTTTCCTCGTCAAACGCTTCTTCCATCAACTGCCTAAGACGGGCTTCTTCTTGCTCATAACTCGCCATTCTTTTGAAAATTCGCTTTCAGAGTACACATAAATAATGTATCACTGATAGTCGCGCCGGTCTGAGATTCCGGGAAACGCCCTAACACATACCACCTTACTCCCACGGCGCTCACTTACGTACTGCCGCTAAAAGAAAGCTGCGTTAGGAAGGTAGACGATCCCCGCTATCTCTCACTCCGATATTTAGAAAAATAGGCATTAGTTTATTATGCCCCGGTCCCTGAGACCGGGCGCGACCAACGGAAGGTTAATAACAATAAGTATTTTGAGAATAGAAGAGATTTTAGAAACTTTGATAGTAGAAATGATAATGAAAATAGAAATGAAATTAGGCAACAAAATAGATGGACAGGAGGAAATAATCACATTTATAGGAGTAAATGGAAAGAAGTTATATGAACTAAGCAAACAAAAGATTGAATTGAAGGATGGGAAAGAAGTTGATATGTAAGCATAGTTGATAAAGAAGATAGAAACAGACATAGTTATTGATGAATTGATGAAATATAAGGAAATAATTGATTTTGAAAAGATATATAGAATTAAATGGTAAAAGAATTGAATTTGAGGAGGTGAATATGGAAGTATTGGCAATTGAAGAGGATAATAAGAAGTTATGGAATATTAAAAGGAGTGGAATTATGGAAGAATTGGAGCTAATGAGTGGAAATAAGGAATATGAGGAGAAAGTGAAGAATTTGATAATGAAATATGAAGGATTGATTGACAAAGAAATTAGAATGGCTAATAATTATGTTCGTGAGATAGAAGAGATAGAAGATTTGAAAAGAATGGTAATTGGACAGATTGTAATGAAGAGTATTATAAATTTATTAACGAATTATTAAAGACGTATGAGATAAGAATGTCGAAGGAACCGAGGCTTGCTCAATAAAAATATGGACATAATAAAAGTGAAGAATATTGAGAAATTTTAAAGCAAAATCATATCCAGTTCCATATAAATTGTTTAGACAGAGTAGAACATAGTTGGAAATATTACAGATCATAGAAGAAATTATCAACATGTATATAGGAAATTTCATGGGAATAAGGGACAATAGTTTGATTTTATTGAAGATAAGATTTTAGAAATATGGAAATAATCATTTGGAAAATATTACTAACTCAAAAAACAATAGGTTTTTGAGTTTTTCATTGATTCATGTTTAAAAGAATATATTATAAAAATTTACAATTTTTCCAAAATTCGCTATAGATTTTATCCCTTCATAATGAATAAAAATTATCCAAAAGCTTGGGAATAAATATCTGAGATAATTTACTCTGGAGTCTTATTGCCACATCCCCACAAAAATATGTATATATTCGATAACCTTTCTACCCGTAGGTATAAGGTGTTCTTGTTCTTGTTGAATATGATATACAAGACAGTAAGTGTACAAGTTATGATTTTTGATACATTAACATGGATTAATTTTGTGACAGAAATTAATTACAGCTATCTTAATTCAATTTGTAAAAAGACACCGGATTTTTCTACCACGACAGAGTTTCATATCGGATTGATATCAATGATTCCTGTTCATCAAATTTTAAAATCTATGTTGCCAAATACTGATTTTTTTAATTTTCATATTGGTGATTCTAATATTCTAATTTTTTTGTGAACAATACATCCAAACAAGAAACATAATTAAAAACAGAACTGAGAACACAGAACACGACTATAAAAAATAGGAAAAAATATGGGAAGGAATAATTTACATGGAAGAACATAACGATGTACTTACACGATATGTAGACGAGCAACAAGAGTGAAGTTTATAAGAAAGTCCGAAGGAACATGGAATATAAGCAGAAATTTTGGAACTACAGAATAGTAAAGCTACAGGGGACTATGGAATAGTGGCAGAATTATTGAAATATAGATGACAACAATTGCAGGAACAAATAGGTAATCCAATCAAAGAGATATGGATACAAGATAAGATGTCGGATGATAGGCAAACTGTCATAATCATACCCATATATAAGAAAAAGGAGAAAATGGAAACTGTCAGAATGATAAATCCATAATAGTACTAAATGTGACATATAAGATACTTGCCAATTTGATTGATGAACGTGTAAGAGTACACGCAAAAAAACGACTTCAGACCAGGAAGGTCAATAATTAATTCAAAACACATTATAAATCAAATACTACAAAAAACCTGGGAAAATAATACATGCAGTTTTCATAGATTATAAAAGTGCCTCCGATATAATAATTAGGAAGCATAATATGGTGAATGAACTAGAAATATTGAAGATCCCAAAAAACTAAGAATACTGATTAACATGAGTTTAACAAATACAAGAGTTAAAGTCAAATTTCAGGACATAACGACACATATATTTAAAATAAATAGATGGATCAAACAGGGAGACCGGCAATATTTAATTTAGTGATGGAAGGCATACTAAGAAGGGTGAGTTTACACAAGAAAACGTAATGGCAAATCAATCAAGAGGTATAGAATATGTAGACGATGTTACGATAATGGCAAATACAGAAGAACATTTGATAAAAGGTAAATATAGGCCAGACAGGTAAGAACGAAAATTCGATTTGTATATAATTAAAGGCAAAATGAAAAAATATGGTTAAAGAAAGACAAGGCTGTAACACACAAAACTATCTTGAGAGGCTCATATTTGAGGCCGTCACACACATCAATTAATTACGAGTGATAATTGGCAAATATGGGAGAGGGGATGGGAGACAGGCAATTAAAAGGAAATTAAGTCTATGGTCGGAATAGAGCAATATTAAAAAGCAATATATCAACCAAAATAAATATTCACATGACGATTTTGAGTTGTCATCTACGCAATGGAAACAAGTAGAATAACAAAAAAGAGGTGAATTATCTTAAAATACTAGAGCGAAAAATAATGAGAATCATTCTGGGATCAGTTACTGAGACGTAAAAATAATGGAAAAAAAAACGGTTTCAAAGATTGAAACTAACATTTCCGCATCTATGAGACGCCCTGGACAATATCATATCATAAACTTGGTCACAAATCAATAGGGTTTATCTGTGAGATATACAGTTATAAAATGTATCACTTGTATATAATGTGTAGGCTGTATCGTGTTAACAAACCAAAATTTCTCCAAAAATTACCAAAAATGTGGTACTTCAACTACCATTGCATCCGTTGTGCTAGCCCTAGTGAGCTAAAAATCAAGAAGGTTCATCCGAGAGACGATCCGAATACTACCCAATCATAAAATTGGTCACTTTCATACACTCCATAGGCTGTATTGTGATTACAAATTGAAATTTCTCCAAAAATGTGGTACTTCATGTACCATATCATCCATTTTACTAGCTCTAATGGGCTGTAACTCAATAGAATTTATCGGTGAGATCCAGTCATAAAATTGATCACTTCTAAACACTCCGGAGGCTGTATCGTGTTAATAAACTGTATTTTCTTCAAAAATGTGTTACGTCACGTACTATTGCTCCAGTTGTACTGGCTCTAGTGAACTCAAACTCAATAGACTTCATCTGTAAGATTCTTATCAACATTCAGTCATAAAATTGGTGACCTTTTGCACTCCTGAGGCTGTATCGCGCTGACAAGACATGTTGTGAATAGTGGTCGACTACAACGACGACGACATACACGCAGGTTTTTTTTCTAAAAACCGTTTGTTCGTATCGTTTTTACGGAGAAACGAAAAAATAACAGAAAAATCAATCCTAATTTCCAATTCTTCTTGGAGTGAACCAATATTTTCCTCGAATATAAGATATGATTGGGCGGAAAAGTAATAGAGTATGAACTGGAAGGCGAAAACATTATTAGATTGAGTAAAGCGCAAATATTGTAACGCACAAGACATATAATAATGAGAGCAAAACCATCGGAAATGATCAGGAAAATGACAGTGTGGATCCTTATCTGGTCTAGACAAAAAGGGAGACCCAGAAAAAGTTGCAATAGTAGAAGATACAAAGAGCATAGGAACAAATGACTGGAAATAAAAATATAAAAATAGAACAGAGGTGCAAAAGATGACTAGAATAGCCAGGGCTCACAGAATACTTTTAAAAAATAGAGAACAAGAGGAATGATCCACCTCAATCAATGGATAAAAATGCAATGAATTAGCATTAGCCATAATCCGTAAATATTTAACTACTTCATGATAATGGTTTTGGTGGGATTCCACAAAAAACTAAGAACAGAAATCATGCTTTTTATTTATTTATTCAATAACTCCAAATTATTACAAAATACTTTCTCTTCTTCTTGTGCCTTGTGCTTCTCGCACGTTGGCGGTACTATGTACTTCTTTCATGTCAAATGTAAGGTGCCATTTTCTGCCTTTCGGAAGATTGTGGCTACATCTCTAGTTCCGCACCAGTCCCTAATGTTTCGCAGCCATGAATGTTGTTTTCTTCCCGGGCGTCTTCTACCTTCTATTTATCCTTGCCAAATCAACCTAGGTATTAAGTATCTGGCGCCTCTGAGTATGTGTCCAAGATGGGATATCTTTCTCTTCTTCACGATTTGCAGAAGCTCTCTATGCATACCGGCTATTTCCAGCACCTCTTCATTAGTTTTATGTGCAGTTCATGGGATGTGTAGGAGTCTACGAATTGTCCACATTTCAAATGTCTCTATCCGATTCAGAGTTTTGATTTATAAAGACCATGTCTCTGCCCCATAAAGCAAGATAGGCCAGACGTAGCATTTAACTACTCGAATCCGAAGTGCCAGGGGCAAAGTTCTTAAGTTTATGAAATGTGTCTTTTGCACGTCCGACTCGTATTTTCACTTCCTCGTCGCAATCACATTTCTGGTTGATGGTGGCGCCCAGATATACAATTTTTGACACCACATCCAGTTTTTGGCCGTCAATCCTAATTGTGATGTTACTGTGGTGTCGAGCTATTACCATAACTTTTGTTTTATTTTTGTTGATCGTCAGGCCAAATTGTTTTCCTATTTCCAAAATACTTACTTCACTAAATAAAAGTGCATATTTGTGAACAGCTACAATAAAAGCTGGATTTTTATATTTTTTGTCTCAATCTGTTTCAGTTCTCAACTGCATGATTAGGAAGAACGTATCAACGTAGCATTAGCACGAGCCATAATCTACAAGAATCGAATGGCATGATGATGATGATTAATTTGTGAACGACACCAATGAAAACTGTATTCTGACTATTTTTATCTGGATATTTGTCAGTTCTCAACTCTATATTCAGGAAAAGCGAATCAACTCTATATAAGAATTTTTTATAATCTCAAAATCTCCAAAATGGAGTAACAGAAGTCATAGCACAGCCTGCATAGCATGAATTCACGAATCGTGTCTACGTGTGATACATCAGTAACAGAGAAGACCTTAGGAACAACAGATTGAGAAATATATCGTGTGTTGAAGCTGGAAGCAGAGGACGACGGGTATTTTTCAAACTAGGGCCAAAAATGTACTCTAAAGTTATAGTTCAAGGATATGACAAACTTTTCATCACTTTCCACGTCTTAATAGCTATAAATACATAATCGCAGTCTTGAAATGATACAATACAACCACTAAATACCAAAAAGTTGGATGTATATAATGCACGTTAGGATATCTAATTTTCTTGCTGCGTGTCGTATATCATTCAGTTTTTGCTGGTTGGTAACGAGTGTTTCCTGCATTGTTAGCAGCTTGAGCACCTGACTAGCTAAATATTGATGACGGTAAATGAGACGGAAACATGCATGAATTCTGGAAATACCAAGGCGCGATGTCAACGCTTGCCCTGGATAAATCGGAGAGCATCTAGAATGTTCGAGTTAGGAACAACACATTGCCAATATAAATAGCGCAGTGTTATGGACACTTCACTTCTGTAATACGGCGGTTGCAAGATAATTATTGTTAATATAAATTATTAAAGTGGAAATAAATTAGAATAAGCTTGTGCAACGAAAATTAAATATTTTAAAATAACGTAACTTCACCTTACTTTTCTTACTTACTTTTCTCTATTGTTAGCCGCTCTCATCTCTTGATAAATATCCTTCAATTGAAAGTCAACGAGATTTATTTTCTAGAATCATTGACAGGTTTCAACTTATCCATCAACTATTAATTTGGTGAGCACAATTTGAAGTCGATGCTTCCTTTTTTGTATATTTATGACTGGAATATTCTGCTTACATTATCCAATCATTTCTTCTCCATAATGACAAATTTTTTCATTCTAGTCTTCAAAATGCTGCTCAGTCCCACTGCATGTTTAAATCAAGTAAATTTACATGACTTTATATGCTAAAATGTGTCCTACATACATTTTTACATTACGAAAAATTAAATGGTTTTACATATGAATTAAGTTCGCAACTCTCTAGTCACTAGAGTATTTTAGGAAGCATTACAACTTCATACATGTGTAGCAGAAAAGATGTACAGCTTGAAATTGAGAAACATATTTCCCCAGAGGGAAACTGACCCTCTTGTCTAATGCTTTGGATGCTGTAGTTTAAAATTCGATACAGAGCTTCCAATCAGTCCATTTGCTTTATCAATCAAATTCGGATTTGTGTTAGGGATCGCTTCCATGTAACCAGCAGTGTTGGAAATGAGTATATGTACCTGGTAATTTTTTTGCTAGGGGGAAAGATCGCATATCGGTACATATCTTATAAGAAAATTCGAAATATCCGTATTTCCACTTATTTACTAACAACACTTTAGGATTGTTTACTATGTCTCATTGCTTGATTTTGACTTTGTTATTGTTTGAATTAATCATGTTTCGTCTTAGCAATATACTGTATATTAAATATACAGGGTGGGGCACCGAAAACGAAACACTTTGAGTACCTATCTTTGAAACTATATTTTTTGAGAAAATGCAGAACCATATCGATTTTTATTTCAAGGAAGACACATTTCGGTCATATCCTCAACTGTCGTACATTCTTCCTCTCCCCTCTCTCCCTGTTACCAATCAAATTAAAATAGGGAAAGTACTAAGTGCGACACATTATTGAAAAGGTAACTTAATACGTAATTTGAAAGCCGAACTTAGCAATTTACTGCACAATTCGTAATGAGAGGTGTACAGTATTACCTATTTTTGGTACTTTGCGGGGTATTTATTTCCCTTATCTTATAACATCGAGGGTGCAGTTTTTGCGATAGTTTGCTACTTTTTCATGAAATTGAGAATGGTCCAAACAGAATTTTGATAGCACTTTTGTTTTTGAGTACCTACTTAAAATTATTACTTTTCAGAGACCCCTCGTATCTCAGTTATCTTTAAACTCATCGAAGAAATTGAAACTTGTTTTGACCGAACTTTTTTCGTAGAATCCAGAGACGTTAGTTTTTTCCTACCACCTTTTGTTTTTTAGTTTAAATCAAACATATTTTTTTAAATGGATATATGGTAGGGGAGAGTTGACAAAATCGTACCGCCTCCTAAATCGTATCACTTTAATTTTAATAAGAAATTAAGTAACTACAGCGCTCGTGCGGCGCTACTAACAACTAGTGCTTGGTTGTAGCATTGTATAAGGCCATGGTTGTAGTGGCGAGAAAAAGTTTGGTACGTGTGCGGTTACTCTCTAAGTTGTTAACGATTTTCTGTTTTGGAGCTGGTTGATACTGTTTTGGAACCTTTTTTGTAAGAATGTAGTGACTGTTAAGGTACGTATTAATGTAAGATTGCTGCGATAAGTTTGTTTTTAAAATAAATTAAATAGCGGAATTATTTGTGACACAATTTTTGTGTTTCATAAAGTATTACCAGAGTTCATTTCAGTTAATGATAAACAATTTTGTTCCTTCTGTCTTATTGCATAGGTTCACATATATTTGAGCTCGATTTTCAAGATAAATGACATATAATTAGAAAAGATAAAATATTGAATACGTGAGCAGCACCTAAAAATTGTGTTTACCTCAAGTAGTTTCCTAGTATTAGTTTCCTAATATTTTTGTATATGTCTCGAACACATGCTGAAACTCTTGATTTACGAATACTTCCTAAAATATTCCTAATAAAAATGTATCCATACTCACTTAAGGAAAGCCAAAGACTACTCTAGGCACCCCTTTAAATCAGTTAATATTAAGGACTGTTTCTGAAAATATCCAAGAAATATTTCAATCAAAATAATATGTGAGTGATTAGATTTATTGAGAATAAGGAAGGTACAAACTCTTAAAAAGGAAAACGAAGAATAAGCAAACCGTATTATCCTACATTTATGCGATTTTCTGAGGAATAGAAGATTATGTTCCTGCGCACAAATGTTTCATCCATTATTTTCATGAAACTACTGTAGGATTTCATACCACTTCTACATAGACATAGTGGTAGTAATCGCGCTTAAGCTCTCAAACAAAAAATTCAGCAATATCTGAGATTATTAGAGCCCAGAATTATTGTTTACCTTTTAGGGGATCTGAATTTTACAGGTATATATATATATATATATATATATATATATATATATAGATGAAATATAGATAAAATATAGCTCTCCATAAATTGATATTTGAGACTGGTTCTATTGAAATATTTACAGGGCGTTTCCAAAGTTATCTGAAATATTATCGATATTTGATTTTAAGACGAAAAGCTCTTATAATTGTCTTGTCGTTAATAAGTTACAGGCCGTTCAATTATTTTCAATAATCGAACTTTGAGTGTAAGTGAAATTTATTTTAATAGAAGAAATTAAAAGATCAAACGAACTTACCTTAAGTGAAGTTCGATCTTAATTATATGTAGGCCTCGTCGAATAAATATTTAGTAGTACCTCCCTGAGGTACCGAACGCACACATCTTTAGCTACTTTAAAATTATCCCATCTCTACCTGCCTCGGTGCGGTCGCTTCCTTCTCATTTCTTTGAAGTATCCATTTGTTGCATCTTTGGGGAAGGCAATGGGTGAGACCTATTTATTCGACGAGGCCTACATATAATTAAGATCGAACTTCACTTAAGGTAAGTTCGTTTGATATTTTAATTATATTCCGGCATCGTCGAATAAATATTTAGTAGATATTTAAAGTTAGATGCGACAAATTCCAGATTCAATTTTATTTTTTGTTGTTTTGTTTATTAAATAAAAAATATAAAGTGAAAAATTAACTAAACCTTATACAACGGTAACTAAAAGTAACGGTACAATTTATCAAATACCGCTCTGGTGAAGTTTGTTTTATCTAGTATCGGCCTCTGGTAGAATCTGGCAAATGTATTAGAGTCGGTTGACCATGCAGCACAGGTACTAATTTGATCCATATGTATTCCTCTTCTGGCTGCAGCTGTAGTGGAAGCATGTCTTGTTGAGTGGCTCGTAAAAATTGAAGTGTCAAGTCCACTTTGTTTTAGCATTTTTCTAATCCACCTGCTAATCGTCTGGGAACTGGCATTACGATGCGGCTTCTTGTAGGTTAAAAACATGTTCTGATTATTATTGTTTCGCAACAGTTTTGTTCTACCTAAATATTTGAGCAGAGTACCAGCAACACATATATTTGGATCTTTGTGGAAAAAGGGCAAGTATAGAACAGCTTGATCTGACCTGACGTCTTTATTCGTTTAGGTATTTTGATTATAATGTTTTGTTCATTTGTGATTAGATTTTGTAGCTCTATGCTTGCTAGTGTTTGCATTCTCTGACCAGCAGCTAGGGCTAACAAATTGGCTAATTTTTCTGACAGTACATCTAATTGATTATTACTTAGGGATCTTTTAAAGTTAAGCACAACAGTTGGATCCCAAGTTACGTCATAACGTGTTCTACTGGGTCTTAGACTATATACACCTTTGAAAAACCTCTTGATTCTGGGATCTGAGCCTATATCGTGCATTGATATTTGGGAGATAGCGGATCTTGTTGAATTTAAGGTGTCATATGAGGCCCCTTTATTGAACTCCAGGGATAAAAATTCTAAGATCTGAGGAATAGATGCTACGAAGGGACCCACATCTTTGTCTATGCAATAATTCCACCAAACTTTTAACCCACAGTTATACTGTTTTAATGTGGATTCCGTTATAGATGCAAAACATACAGTAATGGACATTTATGGGATTTTCTTATACCTTTATCGTGAACGCATCAACAGAAAAGGCGTCTGGATCTTTCATCCATGAAACAATTTTTTTACATTTAGTATTTAATCTTTTCTTTTTCAAATGGTTTTGAATACAGCCATCCATACTTAATGGCCGGGCAAGCTGAAACTATAGTGCCAATCAGTTGAGCGAATTCACGGATTTTACAACTTTTCTTCGTTAACTTGCGTTTTATGAGTTTTGTTATTCTCATGCGTTTTTCTTTAGAAAAGGAAATAGTCATATCCAACGAATTATAGATAAAACCTAAATATTTACATTTTTGGGCAGGTGTCAATGCGCTCTTTTTATGATTAATAATAAAACTTAGGTCTTCTAAAAGGTTAGTTGTTGCTGAAGTATTTTTTAAGCATTCTGAATAACTATTGCCTAATAATAAAAAATCATCTAGATACAAAACTTAAGTAAAACCTCTTTCTCGATGTACTTTAACAACGGGTTTCATGATTTTCGTAAAAATTCTGGGAGCGCAACTAATTCCAAAGGGAAGGCAGTTAAACTGATATAAAATTCCTTTAAATCTGAATCGTAAAAATTTCCTATGTGAATTGTTAAAAGAAACCAGATAATACGCGTCCTTAAGGTCGACAGTTGTCATAAAGGAAAATTGTCTTATTATTTTAGTAATCATTTTTTGATCATCTATTTTAAAATGTGCATTTTTTATGTATTTATTAAGACCTTTTAGATTGAGTATCAACCTACCCGTACCATTTGGTTTTGGAGTCAAGAAAATATTTGAAAGAAATTGATGTTTTACAGGGCGAACCTTGGTAACAACTTGTTTAGATAAAAGTTCTTTGATAGATAGCGTAATATTTGAATCATCCCTATAAGACCACTTTGGTTCTCTCGGAATTTTCTTTTTTTTCTGGGTGTTCTAAGAATCGAATTTTAACACCCGGAACCCATGATAGCATAATTTTATTTTTAGTAATTGACTGCCAAACTGAAACAAAGTCTTGCAATCTACCAGCATACCACTCACCTCTAGTTGTGGCGGTACTGGTATCGTCTTTCGACTTTCTCTTGTCCGACTTTGTTTTGTTGTTGACGAGGGACCCGGTGGAATTTTTTCGGATATTGCCGTCCACCCTGGCGGCCCTGCTTGAAGTGGATCCGAGGTGGACTTTTCTTGTTTAAATTCTTTTTTGGTGCTTGTTTGGCTAACTTAAGTTCTAATGAAGAACATGCCAAATCCCGAGAAGTTTTCAGTTTTTCTTCTAATTGTGTTCCAAATAGCCACTCATCAGCGCTAGCTTTCTGAAAGACTTGTTGTGAGACTTTATTTAGATTGATAGTTATGAGTTCTGGACGAGCTTTAGTTTCTTGGTAAAAAGGACCTCAATAGCTATTTTTCTATTTTCTTCTTCATTGATAACGATTGAATTTAGAGCCGTGCCTATAGCCGTAACGCCAGCTCCCAGTTGTGCTTAAAGGTTACTCATCCGGATATCTCTCCTTATCACTGAGGGTATACACGCCGAGAATACGACTTCATTTAGCTTTGGAGGATTGAGGAAGGTACTATTCTCCGGGGCGGGATGTTTTTCTATGAGAGTTTCTCTTGTTTCATAATCCATCCCCTCTTTAGTTAAATGGGACCACTTTTCCGCTATATCCTGTTGAAGTGGAGGTCCCAGCACTTTTTCCTCCACCTCCTTTCCCCCCAATAGATTTAATATCTCATCATCAAGCGGTTTTGATGCTAGGCTTTTATCGCTCCGTCCTTCCTCTGAAATATAGACAGAGAGAAAAAAAATAGTTTTTGTTCCAAGGAACAAAATTCACTCTTTTGATGTCATAATCAGAAAGAGTGCATCCTAACATATTTGCATCTTGGTATGACAATGTGTACCTATAAACTATCACATACCTATATACGGTGTAATATTATTCATTTGTAATTCAATATCATAGTTAATTAGAGTTAAGTCGGATATCATAATCAGATTGAAGCTTGATATCATAATCAAACAAGTTATGAAAATATAATCCGTAGTAATCTGATGTCATAATCAGATTGCAATTTGACATTATAATCGAATACATAGAAATAAATATAATCTGATTTCATAATCAGATTACAATTTGACATCATTATCAATTACATAGAAATAACTATGATCTGATATCATAATCAAATCTCCCTGTATATAAGCATAGCTCAATTATTTCTATAATCTAATACCATAATTGAGTTCAATAACTCATTTTTAACCTTCCATTACTCGCGCCAAATTTTGGTACTTAATAACTCGCGCACGGTCTAGGAGACCGGGTAATGAATTAAGTAATTTCTGAGCTTACTTATTACTTTGTGAAGGATTTTAGGGTTATTTCATCATTTTGGGACAGAATAAAAGTCATTTATTAGGTTAGTTACAAAAAATATATTAGGCAAAAAAGCAGAACTGAGAAATTGCATAACATAAAGATAACAAAAAAAATTAACTTATATTTTCATAACACGCATTACACATAGGACGAATATGTTCTAAACACAGATATTTTGCACAATTTTGACAAAAGTACTTCGTCTTTCTGTTTTTCTGCCAGGTACAGACTGCACAGCGGCCGACGGTTCCAGGGGTTCTTACTGGGGGCTCATCTCCAGCTGGGACTCCACACACTTCTTGTAACCTGCTTCTTAGGCTCCTTGGCAAATTGGCAGATATAGCTCTTTCTTTTTGATAATCATACAAAAGGGCCATGGAGAGCTTAAGAAGAAATTCCATTCGAGGCGTTGTTGAATCGGGATTGTTTCCATTATAAATGACAAATGAATTTATCCCAGCTACGTTCAGCATGCTATAAAAGGGGACCATTGGCCATCGTCTGGTACCACGAGCACAATTATATTGAGCACACAATTTATCGACCATGTCGACCCCTCCTTTGGTGTCATTATAAGTCATTATAATTTCTGGCTTATTCGTACGAGGGTCAATGTCATCTCCAAAATGCATTGTTGAAATGAGAAGTACATTTTTACCTTTTTTTGGAATAAATGAAACCAGTGTTGTATTGTTGCAAAACCCAAACATTGAGGAACTGCTCGGTCGGCCTGTATTCTGTACAAATTCCAAAGGAAGCTGTCTCTTCTTCTTTCGAATGGTTCCTAGAAGGGTTAATTTCTTTTCTTTTAGACTTTCCGCAAGTTCCATACTGGTAAACCAGTTATCTGTGGTGACGTTTTTATTCGTACCATAGATATGTTGAGAAAGTCTTTCTACTACTGATTTAGCAGTCGTTTCTTTTTGAAACGGGCCTTCTGGCTGCTTACCCACATAAACTTCCATGTGACTGGTGTAAAACATATGAGAATCAGAGAGTGCAAAAATGTTTATGCCATACTTATTTGGCTTGTTGGGTATATATTGCCTAAAGCTACAATTACCTCTAAATGCTTCAAGCTTTTCGTCTATGGTTACATGCGCGGAATGTGAATAACACTTTTTTTGGTTATCGTTAAATTTTTCAAACAAAAGTCTGATCGGTGCCAATTTATCCATTTGGACCCTTTCTTGTCTTGTATTTATATCGTCAAAACGAAGGCATCTCATCAGGAATTGGAATCGTATTCTATTCATTCCCAGGCGAAAAGCTTCAACGCCACTACCATCTGTTCTCCAAAGGTCGCCCAGATTCATATGATTAGCTTTTCTGACTCCAGCAAGATATAGGATGCCAATTAGTGCTTTTATTCCTATGAGATTAGTAGTTCTCACGTCTCTTTCCCTCGAAAAGTTTTGAGCGATGCTATTAATTTTTATATTGGTGCAATCTACAATGATATTCAGCATTTCTTCGTCAAACAAGCACAGCCAAATATCGAGAAGAGACTTTTTGGATTTTGCGTAAGCTTTCACCCCTGGCAATTGCAAAACAATATTTGCACTAAGTGTTCTAATATTTTTTGGTGGAAAATGTTTTTTCCACTGTGTTACCTTGTCTTTTCCTATAAATACTGCATCTCTGGTAACAGGAACAGGTACATAGTCACCTCCACCATCCTCAAATTCTTGCTCAGTGTCACTGTTTTCTGATCTCTGTTCTATGCTATCTATGTCCCCTTGCTCATCATCATCATCATTTCCATAATCTTCATCAGTTTCAACTTCTTCGAACAATCTCAAAAGTCTTGCTTGCTCCGTTTTGTAGTTCATATCTATAATAAAAATAGAAAATTGATTTCCAAAAAATTACAACCAAGAAAACACACGTTTCTATATGCAACGAGATATTTCAACTATTATTTCATGACACACCTTATATTAGCATTATAGTATCAGAAATTTTCGTAAAAAAATGAAGAAAAGTCTAAAAAACTTACCGGTATTATTTATGAAATCTTTTCAGCGACAGTTAAAATTAGTTACTTAAATACTCGCACCCGGTCTACTACACCGTGTTAAAGCACCACTTCCGTAAAACACTTTCTATCAAATAATAAATGAGTGGGATGTTCGTTGAGTATGTACTGGAAAGGTACATGGAGGGGGAACGATGCTTAGCCAATGAAGTCGTAATTACGTCATATTGAATATTGGACCGGTCTGAGAGACCGTGCGCGAGTAATGGAAGGTTAAAATATCACATATAATTTTAGTAGCATTTGGTACGATTTTACATTATCTACCATACAACATAATAGACAAAAACAATTCGAGTAAAAAAAAGGAAATAAGGTTTATTTGAAAATCTTTCCCACAATATTTGACATTGGACTTTGGTCTCGTCTACCTGAATTGGATGAATATTCGTCGTCGGAATTGATATTATAACTTTGTCGCCTTGTTTTTCTTCTCGGTGATGTATGACGACTGCTATTATCATTATCACTATTTGAGGAATCACTTTCACTACTAGAGTGATAAATATTCTTTTTAATGTTCTCTAGCTCTTTTGTTAGTGTTTTCAATTTCTTTCTAACCCTATCACGTTTTATTTTTGGCATTCTTAGTGGAAATTTACTGAGTAACACAAAATTTGGATGTGATACGATCGGCGCACACAAGAAGAATGAGAAGGAAGCGACCGCACCGATGCAGGTAGAGATGGGATAATTTTAAAATAGCTGAAGATGTGTGCGTTCGGTACCTCAGGGAGGTACTACTAAATATTTGGTCCACGAGGTCGGAATATAATCACATTGTAATATACATAAACAAAGGAATAGTACATTTCAGAGCAGTTGTTCAAAATGTGCACATCCAGCTAAATTACAAGCATCCGCTTGACATCTAATAGATTACTGAATACTTTCGAAAAGTCTTGGATTGGTGTGAATATAAATACTGCCTCGTATGATGCGATTTTGGAGATTTTCGACGTTAAGGATAGGGGTTGTGTAAATGAATGATTTTAAATATCCCTACAGACAAAAATCCAGAGACATTGTGTCCCGGTGATCTTGGGGGGCCACGGGTGTGAAAATTCTCCTTCGATCCAACGGTGTGGGAAAACCTTATTTACAAACTCCCGTACGATCACTGCAAAATGTGGAGGAGCATTATCATGCATGAACCACATGCGCCTTTGTGGTTGTTATCAACCCTTAGGCTCGTTTCACACATGCACGGTGGCCGTACAAACGGCGCTGTTTAAACAGTGCCGTTCCATTGTGATGACTTTTAACACATTACCGGTTTTTTTTCTTGTTAGTTTGAATTTTTGTGTACAGACACTCACAAAATAAAACTGTACACCAATGTAAAAGAGCAAGAAACGTTAACAAATACGGCAAGTGTGAAAGCTTCCAAGCAATTTAATGCAAGACTGAACAGGTCGCGCCGTTCAAACGGTAACGGTAGCCGTGAAATCCAGTGGGAAGCCACGGCGACATCACGGTAAAGATTTGCCGTATCCACGGCTACGGTGCGTGTGAAAGCAAGCATTATACTCTGCATCCCCTGGCCGTGTAAACGCCGCCGTTTGGACGGTCACCGTGCATGTGTGAAACAAGCCTTATGGTCAGACAGTTTTCTCATAAACTTATATGAACCTAACAAATAGCAGTGTTTTTATAATTCAATTGGTATTGAATATTTATCTAGTAAATCCAAAATATTACACATTATTGTTATGAATAAAATCAGTTATTTACACAATGTATAGAACTTGACCGTTCGCAATATTAAACAGATCATGTATTTTTTGTAATTAGATAGATCTTTATTTAATTATGAACCCTAATATACATATAAGAACACATATTACAATAAACAGCAATGTAAATATAATAGAGAACATGGGATACAAGGCTTACTATAACATCAATCAGTAAACAATTACAGATAACATATTAAAAAGAAATAGAGAATAAAAATACAGATAGAATAAAAAATGAGAACAGAACAAACAATAGTACGTATATAGGATCACAGTAAAAGGAAATATAATACCTACATATGGAATAAAATGTTAAGTCTACTCCTAATAAAATGAATTCAACAAACCTTTTTAAAAATTATATATGTATATACAGAAAAGTATGGCAGTTTTGAACATCATATGTAAGATATAATAAATTGTACAACACCAATATTTATATACAAAATTACTTATTTTGAATGTGTTTTTAAATGAAACTCAAGGTCTCTAGTTAATTCCACAATATAATACAAGTTATTGAAAATTCTAAAAAATTGACAATTGTTTCGATAAATCAATATCATCGTCAGATTTATCGAAACAATTGTCAATTTTTTAGAATTTTCAATAACTTGTATTATATTGTGGAATTAACTAGAGACCTTGAGTTTCATTTGAAAACACTAATATGAGCATATTCCACGAAGTAAGGGTCGAGACAGTCAATTTTATTTTGAATGTATTTCTTCAAGCTAGTTTTGAACTATATCAATTGAGATTAAGCAGATATACAATCGATGAGCAATAATCAAAAGGTGGCTAAATAATTTAATTATACATAGTGATTCTAGTCTCAGTAGATAAGTGTTGAGAGAAAAAAAAATAGTTTCTCCGAAATCTTGATATAAGCATAATAAAAATGACTATAGAAGTTCAAAATATTATCTAGGATGAATCCCATATTTAACATTTGACACAACTGGAACTCCTTCATTATCAATATTCAAGTTAATAATATCAAGAGAATCATACTTATGAGTAGTTGTGAAGATCATCGCCTGGGTTTTGGTTACATTAAGTTTAAGATTATATATAGTGAGGTATTGGCTTATTGATATCAAGATGGAGTTCATTTTTTCAACAGCGCATTCAATATTAACATCACTACAGGCAATTAAAGTGTCATCATCAGACAGAATAATGAACTCACGTTCAACATACAGCTCAATATAATTTATATGAAAAGTAATTAGTAGTGGGCCTAAAACACTTCCCTGCGGAACACCTACATCAATGACCACATCGAAAGATATTTGATATTTAAAACGTACCCGTTGCTTACGGTTTGTTAGATAGTCTTTTGACCAATGATGTTTTCCGCCACGAATGCCATATTGTTCAAGTTTTGTTAGACATATTTTCCTGTCGATTTTCTCTAAAGCCCTCTTGAGGTCTAGGAAGAGCACATTAACATATTTATTTGAGTTGAGTTCTAAAATAACCTAAGATAAGTTGCAATGCTGATTCACAAGAATTTTTTTTTTGAAACCCAGATTGATTATTCATTGATATTGAATTTCTTGAAATGTGATTCAGTAATTGTTCATAAACAGTTGTTTCTATAAGCTTCTAAATAGGAGCTGAAGTATTTATTGATCGGAATTCTTCTTTAGAGTTTGTGGAATTTTACCTGTAGTTAGAGACGTCTTTATAAAATTCAGGATTACACGGCCTATGAAATCAAAAATTCCCTTCAACATTTTATAGTGCAATGTATCATATAGAGAAAACTTATTGTTCAAACTACCAACTATTTTGCGTAAATCCTGCATGGGAAGTAACTAAAATTTATAAAACTTGAAGTATAGATTATTGTTTGCAATAATCTGAGATTATTATCCATACCCTGGAGGATATCCTGAATACTAATAAAATATTCCTTGAAACTTTCTGCTGTCTTCATACTCCCTTTCAATATTGTGCGCCCATCAGCAGTTACCAAACTAATATTTGGTGGAATGTTTTGATTATTATTATCCACTATTCCTTTCAACTTTTTCCACATTTATCTGGGATTATTTTTAAACCTCTCTATCTTATCAACATAATACTGTTCTTTTCTTTGCTTAAGGAGATTTACTACACCATTCCTGAGTATCTTGAAATTATGCCACCTTATTTGTTTATCATTTTTTGAGCCTGAACATGTTTTGAACCTCTATGACCTATCCCGTAATTTGATTTTATCATAAACCTCATAATCAAACCACGGAAGATGTGATTTGAAATGGCAAGTTTCAATGGGTGCAATATAATCATTAACAAGTTCACATTTTTCCTAAATTTCGTGAAAAATAAATTCAGTATCAACTGAGCCAAATTTAAGTTTTGCATCAATAATTCTGATTTAATATTCCCCAAATTTTCTATATTAAGATTCCTAAATTTTTTAAAGTTATCGTATTGTTTAACAATAGTATATTAATTTAGTGAACAATCATGCACAACAACCCTCAAATTATTTGGTTACCTAAAACATAATCAACTAATGTTGAACTGCTATCTGTACTACGAGTTGGTTCAGTTACACATTGTCCAATTCAATATGCTCATAGAAGGTTTTTCATTTTCTTACTATAAAAAGAATCTGACAAAGGGTTCATATTGAAGTCGCTAATTGAAACACATTGATTTTTATATGAAGATAAAACTTCACTATAATTTCAAATTCTTCAATAAACCAACCAAGCATAATTTCGTTATGAAGTCACTAAAAGTTGTCTATTAATTTTAAAGTTTTGAATACAGAATAATTAAAGTCACTCCTTGCATACATAATAAGACCTCCCGTGTGTCTACTATTTGAATCGCATCTTACATGATTATTATGATCGAGATTAATATCAGTTCATTCAATATCTGATGTTGTTCTCGTTTCTCTAAGTAAAATGACTTTTGGATTATAACCTGCCTTGAACTTGATCCCGGTTTTTTTACAATACTTTGAGCATTTGACCATTAAAATAAATTATATCTGGATTATAAGGTATATCAGGGCCCACTATATATTTTTTGTTCCGGTTTATTTACGATTGTAGGTTTATAATTTATAAAATTAATTGTTTCATTATTACATCCATTATCAATGTGATTTTTGCGTTTATCCTTGACATGCTGAAAGTAGTCACGAAGAATCTTGGTTTGATCACTTGATATTCTAATGTGAGGAACATCACACATATGTTTATTTTCGGAAACAAATTTTGCATCATTAGATGACTTAAGAATAACCTTAATAGGTCGAATTTGATTTGGGACATACTTTCCCAATCTGAACATTTTCATATCACTTTTATCTATATTATTAATGTTTTTTAGTACAGTTTCTACAGCTTTGTTGTCTTTTGAGACACTTTCTTGTTGGAATTTTAGATTTGATTCATTCAGATTAAGAATAGTAATATTTGAATAACGTGTCTGCCTCCCTGTTATTTCACCTATCCAGTCTTCTCTATCTTCCATAATACTAGAGCCGATATTTCCTGATTCAACTGTACTCCTTAGCAGCTTATCCAATTCAGCTTCCAAGTTATCCATTTTCATCAGGAGCTTGGGAATAAACCGAACTCCACTTCGACAATCTTCACAATAGAACTTGAGGACCCTGAGTTCTTCTAGGTCCATCACTTTCATTTCACTAGCGTTATGTCCTGAGCATTCTCTATGTGTCGACCTTTGGCAGCTATCGTATAATAATGTAGGCTCTCCAGTTTTGAGCTTACAGCTTAAACACTCCAAAATTTAGGAATAATTCGTAAATCACCCGGACTATACACAAATTCTCAACGGTAAGACACAATTAAGTTCGAAATGTTCTGTTGACTTTATAATTTAGACTATTATTCCTGGACTATAAGTAATTAACAGTAAACTCCAAAAACACAAACAAATAAGTTTCATAACAAAAAGCTGGCCTCACTTTTTAATGAATGAAAATAATTGTCTATGCAAGACCAAGATGCACAATTAATATTTTTAGATTGAATTTTCAAATCATAATCTTTTGATCACTGCACAGAGTTTGTACCCGCTGTTTCCGATTGGGGTAAGTCTATGATTCTTTTAATTATTGGAAATATTATACAACACATGGCCTGATGGGTTACAGGTTAGAAGTATACATGCATCACATGACGATCATGCGAACGATAGGCATTTATTGACCTCGTCAACAGGCGATTTTGGTAGTATATGTCATATATCAATGCTGTGGTTTTGTTGATAATAATGGGTGGTAAATCAACAAAACAGGACTTCAGGAGAATGGGGCAGTCAACAATAATTTTGTAGTACACGAACAGCTAATATACAATTCTACTATACATAATAGCAATCGTAGTATGATTGAAATTCATTTGGTTCTTCTGGAAAACCCACAGAATTAAACTCAAAAGGAACATCATAAGAAATATTGGGACTCAACAAGCGACAGCAATTTGATAGTTTAGAAAATTGTGAGTTTTACGTACAATCTCATTTAATGAACACATTTTCTTTTTATTTCTGAAAAATGTACCTAAGTATGAATATAGCTTCCTCTTTCTCCTTTGATTTTACTAATGTCAATCACTTGGAAGCAACTTGGGGATAGGTTAGAAATAATAATTGAGGATTTTATTGAGCAGAGCAAGAGGATTTTGAAAAAGGAGACACTTAAAAATCCCAATATCCATTTAGATATTAATAATAGTTTGGTGCTTCATTATAATAATTTCATTAAGTTAATTAGTAAAAACTGGAATAATTTATATAAAACGCAAAAAAGTGTTCGACAGAAACATTTTGAGAGGATCAGAGATAAGACGGCGTTCCAAGAGTTAAACTGTCATAGTATAATACCTCTCTCGGGAGAGCCTGTAACTCCTAGAGAGCGCGTCCCCGGGTGGCGAATAGGGGAATGCTTCCCAGATATGGGTGGTAGGGCGGAAATCAAATACGCCCCGCGGACCAACAGGCAAAATCTGCAGCGTCTGACCCAGAGTGGGCGGTTGCAAACAGCGACGGTTCCCCAGGTTAGGGGCGGCTGAACCTACACTCACCAAGACGTCTGGCCAACGTGGTGTTTTATGGCTAAACCCCTCTCATATGAAGACACACCAAACATGGAATGCATTCTCCCAGTAACAACCTACGGATGTGAAACATGGGTCCTAACAAAGAAAATCTTAAATAAATTAAAGATACACCAAAGATCAATAGAATGAAAAATGATAGGAATAACGCTTAAAGACCATAAAACCAATGAGTGGATAAGAAAAAGAACCAAGGTAGAGGACATAGTGAGGCGAATAGGCAGTCTTAAATGGAATTGGGTCGGACATGTTGCCCGAAATAAAAACAAATGGAGCGGAAAAATAACAAGATGGAGACCTTGGGGGGAGAAAAGAAGCACCGGCAGACCACAGCAAAGATGGTATGATGACATCAAAAGAACAGCCGGACTTAACTGGAACAAAGTGGTACAGAACAGGGAAAACTGGAAAAATATGAGAGAGGCCTATATCCAAAGGATAGAAAACGGCTAGAAGAGAGAGAGAGTATAATACCTACTTTAATTTTTCAAGAAATTAGCTCTAAGGTATTGGAGGAGATAGGTAAAAGTGAGAAAATGTTGTTAAGTATGAGTGAATTTCTCAATTTGGCTAGCAAAGTACTACCGAAAGTTGATATATTTTCTAATTGCATTCTACGATTATTACAGATAAATTTGATAGATAATATGATTTAAACTAATGAGTTTTGAGTGTAGACGTATTTTTATTTTGTCCTCCCAATTTATGAATTTTTAATGGTAAAAAGTCGCCAATTGTGTTGTGAGATATATTATTTTAAAAGTAATTGACTGAACTTTCTATATATGGAGGTGAATCTACAATCTTTTTGTATTTAAAATAGATATTTGGTCTTTTATTGCATTTATGAAAGATTGAAATTATCGTCAAATGAACAAAAAACTCGTATAATTCATAAGCAATTAACTATTTGGAATCCGCTTTTGTCGTATGCAGTAAATTTATAAACAGTAAACTCCAGTGGCGCATCAATCAACAATGTAAACCGGAATTATAAAACAAAAAGATACTTTAATTTTGATAGTACCTAGTCTAAACAAATCCTTTTTGATACAACTGATAATGTCGATAACTGGAAAAATAATACTTGAAGAAATCATATCAAGTAAACAGCAATTGAAATCACTCATAGAAGCAGTAGAGGTTAGATTATCCCTATAAATCGAAGATCTGTACAGAAAACTAAATAAAGTAGAAGCAGAAAACCTTCATCTTTTGAATAAGATTGAGAACATTGAAAGGAAAGCTAAAGAAAATAATATAGTGATTTTTGGACTCGATACCAAACCCGAGGAAATAACGCCTGAATATATTTGTAACGAGCTAGGGCGACTAGTGAACGTTACAATAAATGAGAGCGACCTGAATAATATTTACTCTTTGGGTAGGAAAGAACGAGCTCCTGTCAAAGTGGAATTTGTTTCATACTCGAAAAAATCAGAAGTACTTAAAAACGCAAAGAATCTCAAAGGTACCAACATAAGCGTAGTTAATGACCTAACACTCATCCAGCGAGAGGAGCACAAGATTTTGAGAAACCACCTAATTCTGGCGAAAGCAAATAATCATATAAACTGCTACATATGAAGAAGAAAACTATTTGTGAACGGAAAAATATATTCTCCTGAAGAATTAGAAGTAATAGAAACTACTGAAATAAACAGACCGAAATCAAATAGCGAACCTGCGACCCCGAAGCGAGATAAAGCAGTGGCAAACATTCCCAAAATAACAGCTGGGCAAACATCATTTATTACCAAAGAATTAGCTACCGGTTCCGGAAAAAAAGAAGATCAATCATTTGTGGGAGGAAAAAAATACTAGAGCACGCACAGATTCTACGTAAAGCATCAAATAATTTATGTATGTTAATTTACTATTTTTACTCTCTGTCTTAAATAACTTCTTCAAAAATCGTATCAATGTCCTCATACTTTGTTATTATATAAAAACCAAATAATTATTGTGAATACTGTCAAATAATTTAAAACTGTTTACTGGTTAGTGCATTCACATGGATGAATATATAAGAACTTTTATGCTAGAAAAAATATCCCGTAAATGATACAAATGAAGCAAAAGAAGTTTTGTCTGTCAATAACAAATTGAATAACTTCAAGATTCTTGATACTAATATTTGTAGTGTTTCAAAAAATATAGATAAATTAAAAATATATCTTGAGGAACTTGAGACATGTTTCGAGTGCATAGTTCTAACAGAAATTTGGGGAGTCCCGGATACGTCTTTCCTCAACATGGCCAACTACACAACCCTATACAATGGAGGTAGCTATAACCAAAATGATGGTGTTATCGTCTTTGCAAAAACATACTCATACCATTCGCATAAACATATTCACATAAACGGAGGTATATTATTGAAAATGGTAATGGTTATGGATAAGCTGAGTTTTTGCATTTTAGCATTCTATAGATCTCCAGCAAGTCGAATTGACGACTTTCTTGACCAGCTTGGGGATATTATAAATAAAGGAAGTAATTAAGATTATTATAGCTTATTTGTAGGTGACATAAATATCGACTTGATGAAAATAACTGAAGGTTCAAGAAACTATCTCGATATGATGAGTGAGCATGGCTTTCAATCAACTATTAATACTACAACAAGAGCGAGAAATGGATCTGAATCATGTCTTGATCACATATTCATTGAAACAAAACAACAAAACTTCAATAACATATTATCTCTCACTATATCAACATCAATTACGGACCACTACATAACGTTGTTACAAATTGTACTGAATGAAACTAAAAACACTTCAATGAACAAAAAATATTTTCAAAAAGTAGACGAACAAATATTACAAAAAGTAATTAATAGTTTAAGTTGGAAAAATTGTACCCAATGCATGATATCGAATCGACAACAGAAAAATTCATCAACATCATTAACACATGTGTACAAAAATCAACTCAATACTTCAGATTAAAAAATAGTCAACGTAAAAGGAAAAATTGGATAACAAAATCATTGATAAAACACATCAACCAAAAAAACCATTCATTTTTATTATGGAAAGAAAATCCAAATAATGTAATTTTGAAAAATGATTATTTGACGAAAAAACAGAAACGGAAAAGAAAATAAAGACTGCCAAAGAAAATTATTATAAAAAATTAGTTAAACTTTGGAACACTGTTAATGAAATTTTGAATATCAAGACAGGAAGAATAATAAATAATATGATAAGATGCTGCTGATATATTTAACAACTTCATCACGAATGTGGGGGAAACTTTGGCAAATAACATACGACAAAATCCCAATTACAAAAGTAGAAAATATATAAATGAAAATTCACTTTTTCTTACACCAACGAATACTACTGAGATTGAAAATACAATAATTAGCTTAAAAAACAAAAAGGCTCCCGGGTTTGATGGAATGAAAGCTGAAAATCTAAAGATTATTGCAAAATTCATATGTGAACCTTTGACGGACATCATGAATAAATCCTTCGAATCAGGCATATTTCCTTCGATTCTAAAGAAATCTCTTATAACTCCAATTTTCAAAAATGGGAATACAGAAAATATTTCAAACTATAGGCCTATTTCACTTACATCTTCAATAAGCAAAGTCTGAAAAAATTATAAAAACGAGACTTACGACATACCTATCAAATTATAATCTGCTGTCGACATCCCAGTATGGCTTTAGAGAAAAAAAATCTACCAATGATGCAAACCATTCCTTGACAAAAACCATCTACGAATCCTTGGATTCAAGCACTCCATCTATTGGGTTTTTTTATCTAAAAAAGGCCTTCAATACTGTCGACCACTCCATACTTTTAGATATACTAGAAGCTATGGGTGTAAGGGGTTTAGCTCATAATTTATTCAAAAGTTATCTAACAAGCAGAACACAAAAAACTAAATACAAAAATCATGTGATCATTCGAGTGAAGAGATCAACATTAAATGTGGTGTACCTGTAGGAACAGTATTGGGGCCGGTGCCATTCGTAATTTAATTAAATAATCTATTTGAACAGGAAACAATCGGAAAAATAATCAGCTCCGCGGACGATACTGTGATTTATTACAAACATGATGACTGGTATAATCCCAAAATAAATATTGAAAATGATCTTGGAAAACTCGAAGACTGGTTCGATAGTAGATTACTCTCAATAAACTTTGACAAAACTGTATACTTACCCTTCAGTAGTCATGAAACGTCTCTGCCAAAATACAATCTTAATATCCAACAAGATTTTTCAATTAAACCTGCAAAAAGAATTAAAAACTTGGGTATTTACATTGACAATCACTTACGATGGAACCATTATATGGAATATTTAACTGAAAAGCTTCGGAGTATCCTACTTCGATTCAAGCAAGTAGGCCAATTTTTGAGCTTTAAATGTAAAACAATACTGTGCCACAGTTTGGTTGAGTCACACCTCAATTATGGCATTATTGGCTGGGGAGGAGTTTCAAGGAACTATCTAAATGCGCTCGAAGTGTCTCAAAGGCGATTTCTCCGAATGATTCTCAACAAACCTAAAATATATTCACGCTAACTACTCTATACTGAAACACAAATATAAGATAGACAATTATACATTATTCAGATAGGATGCCATCAATATAAAAATAAATACAAACTTACCACTCAAAATCATAGATACGCGACATGATCGAATAATCCATACTGTATACCTACAGCTCTTGAAACAATAGGTCAAAAAGGTTACTTCTACTTGGCACCTAAATTATTCGAGCAACTACCACATAGAATTATTGATAAAACTTCTTTTAAACGCTTCAAAACCCAACTAGTAACATTTGTTAAAGAAACAGACAAAACAAAAATAAACAAAATGATAGAATTCTGAATCAAAAAACAGAGAAGAGTAAACTCATATACGAAATGTATGTCTGAAATACAATAATGTGAAATATGAATTATATTATTTTTAACTGCATTTTTTGTTTCTTAAATTTTGACACACTTGCCAATATTCACCACATACAAGTATGTACAATACTTCTGTGGATGTCTAGATGTTTATACAATTTTCTTTGTGTTTTTTTATCACTGTATTTGTTAAATTTATGAATAAACGTTATTATTATAATGAGAATAATGCAGTACTAATGATTAAAACGAGACTATCAGGCAAAGTCAGCTGCCTGATCATAGCAGCTTATTTTTCATTGGCTAAATGAAGTGAGCTCCGTCAGAACAATAAGGACTTGAAAAGCTATGTAACCGTAGTAGAGATACTGACTGAGAGGCTACAGGCTGCCTATGTAGCAGAAGGGATGCCTGCGAATTGGGCCGCAAAGTACACGACTGAATCCACGAGAAAATCAGTAACGCTAAATGATACGGCAGAATATTCAAGAAGAATAATTGAGGGTCCTAGTATCAAAGGCGGCAATCTCCACCATGTTCACTTTTGGATAAAGCGCAAATAAGTGCTACATCCATATTAGTGGCTCCCTTCTGATTATGATATACAACATCTTTGTTGTTGCAAGTTGCCATAAAAAGTATTCAAATTGCAATGACTTTTCCTTGCCTTGTGTTAAGAGAAGAAGTTTAACATGCAATTGTTCCTTTTTCTGAAACAACTTAAATTGCTTTTCACAAAATTTTCATTTATCAGAGGTAAATGTGTGTTTCGGCATAACTTTTCTTGTTTGTTATCATATACATGACTATTATTTCTAAATATGACTGACGCAATTGATATATGTATGAATTTTACTGGACTATTTATATATCCGATATCATGATCACTATAAAGCCCTTTAGCTATTTTCAATTGCCATGGCTATAATAAATTGCATCAGTGTACGAATATTCAGTTTAGAATTAAACGAGGACTCATTTAGCTACAAGCCAACTAGACCCAATCGACAGCCCTTCAATTTATCAGTAATTAACAAGACATTATTCCGGTCCTATCTTCTCACATTTCACTCCTACACTCCTTCTTTAATCTTACTACACACTTTCCGGCGCTCTAGCGTCAATTTTCAACGGATGCCCGCGGCGATCGCGTGATCCATGAAATATGAACCTTTAACACGTCTGCGAACGGAATTGATACATGGAATAATGTTGACGAAGAGAATCTAGCGATACGGAAATTATTTGCATCTTGAATAAAGAAAGAAATAAATAACGTTCCCGGGAATTTGTCAACGTTCACTAATGTATTCATCAATCGAAAGAGTGATAATTGTTACATTTACTATCAGTGCATCACAGCCAATTGAATTATAAATAGGATGAAAAGAGAAATTTGGTTTTACTTACCGAAGTCATATTTTGTTTGCTAAAAGTTAAGTTTGGAAATATTTCTTTCAATACTAAATATTCACAGTTTTTCAGAAGAAAGAATCAGACACATCTTCATAGCTATACACTTTGAAGGATTTGAATAATTTTTTTCCGGAAAGCCCTATGCATCTTTCGTGCATAGTACGCGGTTCTACACTACCCCAATAGTTACTATGAGTACCTTGAAGAGGTTCGAATCACGCGAATCGGTTGTCATGCTAGTTAAGATATTTTGTTCACGAAATATCTCTTAAAAAAGTTTAATTTCAATTTGAGAATACCCCTATCCCAAGTTTGAGAAAAATACAAAGTTAGCTTATAATTAAATGCTGATACAATATGATATGATACGATATATGATATAAATGACATAATATTATTATAATATAGGCAAAATGACTTCGCATAATTCTTCCCACGTTAAGATAGAGCAACGCCGTCGAAGGAGTTGTTTTGTTGGGATTGCTGGTTAGCTTTTTCTCAATTTTCTTCAGTTTTAAATACCTTCCGAGTACGCAAGTTACGGTAGCTAGGAGTTATTGAAGGCCGGGAACATTCCATATTGCGAGGTATGTTTCTTGATTTTGTATTGGCTTCTTTAATTCAGCTTGGAGTTTCAAATACTTAATGGATTGAAGACCGATTGCTGCCAACTTGATTGGTATTTCTGTGGATTTTTCTGTTTCCGTGAGTTACCATTCGAATTTTGGATGTATTCGTGGAATTATTGCTGTTCTTCAATGTTACTCAATGTAGAATTTTCGGTCCTGATTTCAAATTCTGTGGGGATTTTGAATAGAGTATTTTGTTTCACTAATAATATTTGTCTCTTGTTACAGTTCAATTTAATCTCAATAGGCACACTTGAAGGTATGGCTAGGATAAACTGGTCGTTAATTCTTTCGATCAGAGGGTGAGTCAAAATGGCTGAGCTTGCTCGACAGGTGAGTTTATCAGCTGTTATTATTGGGATGATGCTAGAATCTGGACGGATATCCTCGTGATTTTGGCATATATAGAGGTCGTTCAACTTCGGACATGTGATATCTTCATATTAATGAGTGCTTGTACAGAGAATCACAAAGGATTTGTCGGGAATAATTATGGACTTACGGTAGGATAGGCTAATAAGACGAAATGTAGGTAGATGTATTGCGAAAATAATATTTCATTGATTGTACACCGGCTAATTCGTAATAGGGAAATGGATTTTTCGATCTAAGGATTCTGTTTCCTCCGTAGAGATTTTTCTAAATGGTCTACTAGTTTCAGTAGTTCGTTAATAAGAGTTATTGAAGTATAACAAAATCCCAGAATGAGCAAACATAATGGCATTCTCGAAATTATCTAGAAACTTAAAACTTAATAAATTACAAAATGATCAATTTAAATTGTTGTTAAAATCTAAGGCAGGTTGGTTGAGAAATATTTCTAATACCACTATACCTGATGATATTTCACAGTTTTTAGCTTTAGGCCCCAAGTTTAGTGTGGAACCAGTCATTTTAAAAGATATTTCAATCAAATCAATTTTATCTGACATGGACTATCTCACCTGCACGATCACAGACTCTAAATTGAGAAAGCCACAAATATTATTACTAATTATATACATAAACCTTATAATAATTCTTTATTTCATAATCTTTTACTTAAATCTAAAGCCTTATTGAAGGCGAACCCTCATCTGATTCTCACTCAATCCGATAAGGGTAACGTCACAGTCATTATGGACAAGCAACAATATGTTGAATTGTCAAATGATATTGTTTTAAACAACAGTACATATGTAGAACTATCATGTGATCCCACTTCCTCTATACAGAGAAAGGGTAATAACTTGGTTAAATCATTATTTAATAAACATCATATAGATATGACAGTTAAGAAGAAACTCATGAGCTACCATGTTGTCCCTCCAAAATTTTATTCTCCTCCGAAAGTTCACAAACCAGTTCTCTCTGTGTTATATTTTATTTGCAAGAAGTACTTGAATAAACTAGTTTTCGGTTTCTTTAGTTGCTACTTAGCTACAGTTTCTATACTTAGTTATAATTCTTGTTATAAGGGACGAACACCAGTTGTTATCGGTAAGTACCTATTCCAAAATCATAATTATTAAAACTTAATACTCATTCAATACTTTAATCGGCTATTGTACATTGAAATTCCAGGTGGCGGTATTGTATACTAACATTATTTGATAGAGTTTACAAACTAAGGGTTTTTTCAACTTTTAAAATATTTTAGTTAGTAAATATATTTTAAAAACGATTCACAATATTTGAAATACTAGATATGCATTATACCCTACAAAAAACTTGACAATGCAATAGGGTAGATATTATTATTAATAATAAAACATGCTCATATGTTGGCAGAGATTTGAATCTAGAAGAAAATATTTTCAATGTACAAGATGTTTCAGAAGCTACTCACATGAATAGAATAAAAAACAAATAGTTGGTAATTATGTAAAGAAAAGGGAGTAACTATTTAAGATAGTCTGATACATACATTGTAATAAACAGTACAGAAAATATTGAATCAAGTATCTCTAGTTCTAGTTTTTGTAGTAGTAGTCATAGCTATCAATATAGATTTGCAGGTTTAGAAAATTTTAACATTATTACTAACAATTTGTCCAGTAGTCAGTACAGGAAACGATAAATTCTGCTGATAATCAAAGCAAATAACATCCACTGTTGCATCCGTCTTTACTAACGCAGTTTTAGCTTTCAGGTCATCGTAGAACGCTTGTGCTTTCCGTAAATGTAGTTCCTTCTTTTGAATCAAGGACTGCTTCTCTTCCGGGTTGTCGGTATAATCTATTTGTATTTTGAAAGAGTCACATGTGGAACACGTATCACTACGTGGATATCCGAAGGAAATATTAAAGTGTTCTGTGAAATATCTATAGTAGAAGTCGTATGACACTTTAGGTTTTATTTCCTGATTATCTCTGAGGAGTCTGTAGCTTTCTGGTTCATACTTCTGGAGGTACAGTTCATGCATTTTTTTACATTCAGTTCGGCGGGAAGATAAGTTTCCTTTTTATTATCATTTCTTGAATAATGTGAATGTCTTGCTGGGAAGCTTCTAATATGTTCCGCGACAGTTGCAACAGTTGCTTCTGATATTTTATTTGGTCTATTGTGGTGGGTGCCACGGCCGTCTTTTTTCAAAAAACACCCAGAAGCACAAACTTGTGCTATTCTCATCACGTGTGATCTACCTATGGCGTGTAAATTACAGTAAGCGGTACGACAAACGTCTTCTCTTTTTGTTCCAACTTTGATGTAATAGTAGTATGAATATTGTTTTCTACGAGCATCCGATTCTTGACGCCTTCGTTTCACCTGTTTTGCAACAATCAAAGACCCTAAGTAGCTATCTTGAACATGTTTGTCAGCCATTTGATAATACTGATTGAAAATTGTATCTCTTTCCAACTCTGTGAATCTATCATAACATTTTTTATGGCATTCGCACCTGGGTTCCTGTCTTTTTGCTGTAACCACTCTTCCTGCACTATTGATGTATTCTTCTCTCGTATTCTTATTCAGTTTTCTTTGGTTTCTCTTCCAATTTGATGGAGTTTTTTTGCGTTTTTTACATCTTTGTTGTAGCGATGTTTCTTCTGTCGAATTATTGCCTAAAATATTATAATAAAATAAGTAGATATTGCTTCAAATGCAACTGTAAAAACATACCTTGTTCGTCATCACTACTTAGTATAATATCATCAGCGGCAATATGTGAAATTGGTCTATATTTTGATTTTCCACTACTTCCTGGCTTTTCTATATAATCAGGATCTTGATCACTATTATCTGAACAATGAAAAGGATCTTCCTCACTTTCTTCATACTGAGTACTCATATTTTGAAATGAAATTGCTACACCCGAACGCACCACTGCTTAAATCACTTGCAAATTTTTAAGGTTAGGTGAAGGTTTCGTTTAGAGCAAAAACCAGCTATGTGAAGTACATGACACATTCTTGCCTCCAACATACCCAAACGTGGATTTGAATAACTATCTCGTTTGGGGCAAAAGGCGACTTTGTGATCACATAATCTATTTACTATGACTTTTTGAAGCCGGCTATTGCACCAAACGATGCAGCAGCACTTTATTGCCCAAAACATTTCATAATCAGATATTTGAACAATTTGGCCTTTAGCAGGTTCTGAACAATTAGAGACTGATTAAGACTTTAGAAACATGAATTTCTGTTAAAAAGCTCATTTCCATTTGAAAATACACTGAATACAATAAATAAGCTGTAGGTATCTCTTACAATGGTACCTATATTAATCTAGTTGAAGAATATGTAACTTATGACACTGAATACTCCAGTCAACAAACCGAATTCAATTATTTATTATTGTAAAAACACAGCTATTGGATACTCAATTGAATACAATTAATTATAAACTCATTTAACTTGATAATGTGTTCATATCTCTTCCTCATAAGTAGTTTTCTTTATATACAGGTAATAATGCTCAGTTTTCATTAAGTTACAATTCCACGATGTTAATATACCATATGTTCCAGAATGAAAATAACAATATGTGAATAGCATATGATTTTATACAGAAAAGAAGTATGAATTTTCATGACACACCTGAATTTACTTGCCAAAAGGAGTGAGGCATGTAATAGAAGGTAAATCATGAGAAGTCACTTCTCGAAATAAAATATGTTATTATTCCTTTGAAGAACCTCGTATCTTATGGAAAATGGGTCTCAGTCAATTGGCTGAAAATCAAGTTTGATGTAGTTTATGATGATAGATCAAAGGTCTCCATGGGCACAATTGGATCTAAAGTAGTTGTTATATTAGCTGCAGAGCACCTTCAAATGTTTCACAGATAAGGATTTTGAAGTGTACGTTATGAAATGGTTGAAGCACTCGAAACAGCGACTTTTGTTCGAGAAAAAATAACCGTAAGTAAACGATAGAATTTTCTTTAATCAGATTGGATTTCTGTTGATTTAACGTATTGTTTCATAAAATCTTTGTGGTGTAAAATTTTTATTAGTTTTAATATTATTAAAAAACTATTCTAATAAATTTTCTGTAAACTAGCTGTAATGTATGTGTATCCGTTAAACTTTATTAATTCAGTTTCAAAGTATGTTACGTCATGGCAACTACAGATTAATATACCCTTTTCTATTTCTTGCTTTCGCTGAATGCGTTCAATAGCTTTCACTTTCCACACTTGTTATGTAATATCTTACACAATTTTATATTTTTTAGGTTGGATTCCTGGACAAGATATTTTTTTTTCTAATTTTGTACCTTTTTTTTCCAAATTTAGTGTACTGTTCATTAATAGTGAGTAATTCTTTTAAATCCTTTATTGCATTTTTGATGTTTTATTTTAAATATACAGGGTAAACAACTAAGAACGACTGTAGGCCACATCTCAGAAAAGAATCATGGTACAACTTTGAAAAAAATTATCTTTAGGTAAGTGGTCCTGAAAAATTGCTGGACAATATTTTGCAGTCTCTAAAATATCCGCTAGGGGTGAAATGAACACTCGAAAACATAATACTCCAAAAAAACATACTAAAGGTGTCCTAAAAATACAATTTTTGAATTCTTGATGAGCTTATGAAAAAATTTAATTAAGGAGATTTTTTGCCATTATTTTTCAAAAAATGGGTGGGGAAGGTTCAATCTTATGAACAAACGTATAACTTTTTCGTCTTTTAACCGATATTATTGATTTCAGCTGCATTCAAAAATACCTCAGTACATTTGAAATTTCCGAGGAAAATGGGAAAATTGTTTTGTTAAGCATATCTTATTAAAGAGGAAAAACTCTTTTAAATAACGCCAAAAACATTGATATCGATTAAAAAACAAAAAAGTGTTATGACATTTGTTTTTTAGGTTGAACCTTCTCCCACCCCTTACTTGAAGAATAAGGACAGAAAGTACCTAACTACATTTTTTCATAATCTCATCGATATAACAAAAATTGTATTTCTAGGATACCTTTAGTATGTCTTTTTTGGAGATAATCACAGTATTATGTTTTTAAGTGTTTACTCCACCCCATAGCAGATATTTTAGGAACTAAAAAATATTTTCCAGCGATTTTTCAGGGTCATTTTCCTGAAGGTATTTTTTTAAAGTTGTACCATGACTTTTTTTAAAATATGGCCGACAGCTGGCGTTCTCAGTTGTTGTCCCTGTTTTTGCTGATTAGGCACAGAAACATCTATAGGATGTCATCTAGTATGTTTGAGGTATATTATTTAGAGGTTCAATTAATGTCCCTACAACATCTAAGAGAATACACTGTATTGTTTTTGAAATGTCGCATTTAGATAATTGATAAGATGGTATTTTTTAGACATTGCATTAACATCGACAAGATGTTAAAAAGAATTTCAGAATGTAACAGTATTGTTGTTTTTAGTTCGTTATAAAGGCTTCCTTTTGAGGAAGTTTTAGTAACATCTCAGTAATGTAAAAAGGTTCAACATCAGGTCTAACATCAGCTTTAACATCGCTGAGAAGTTAAGTTGAAACATCACAAAAGTAAACAGCCAGAAGCTGGGCATGAGCGGTTGTATAGAAAGGGCATGCGATGGAAACAAGAGGAAAAAAAGGAAGAACATTATCACAATGTGATGTTCTATTAACATAACTATAATATTTATTGGCATAGTGGGTGGACTTATAAAATTTAATTATATAATACTTATCATTTAATAGAAGAAGAGAAATTATAAATTATATAACACTTGTCGACTTCCGTTGCGGTTTGAAATTACTTTTACTTTCAATGACCGTTCTGCTAGTGATTGGTAAATATTCGTAAGTCATTTACGCCTATTTTCTAATAAATCCTGAATAATAGTTTCTTAAGTGAGGTCTAAAGGGTCGAGTGCTTTAGTATCAGCTCAGATTATATCAAAACATGAAAGAGTTTATAATTTAACCAATAAAATAATCTGAATTCCAAATTTAATAATAGATTATCAAAAGCATGAAATGTATGAACAAAACTAAGGAAAAGGAAGAAGAATTAACTGCTGCTTTGGAAGGGAATCAAATGTCGGTATACGAATGAAAATATAAATGAAATGAGACGTACCAGGAACATCGTATTCGTATCAACTAGAATAGTTAACTGCAAAATCTTATATATGGTCAATATCGACCTAATACGCCAAACTTTTAGAAGAACAAGACCGAAGGACAGAAAATAATGTAACAGATACTGAAATGGAAGAACTTTCGTAGACATTATGGGGAAAGATGTAACAAAGAGAAGAAGTCCAAGGTGATGGAAAAATTTATAAAACCAAAATGAAATGAGTAACTCCGTCCGATTCATCTAACATTTTCAGTATTCGTCGTTTAACTTCGTGTTTGTGTATAACAGGATTTGGTATGTACAGGTATTTCGACGTATGTTTTTATTTCGTATTTTGCCTCGTTCGTAAAAGTCGATTTGGTTTTGTCGTTTGTTTTAGAAAATTTAACAAAACGCATGGAAACCATTTTATAATTAATTTTTGTATATTTTCATAAGAATTTTGTGAATAACTATCCTTCAAAATATCCTCGGTATAATTAAAATTTTGTTTTATTGTATTAGTGAGAGGCATTATTTTCAGTCGGTCTTTTATTATAATTTCAACAAGTTTATCACTGCGGTTTATTATTTCAGTATTCGAGAAACCGTTTTCTGTGATTGAGAGGATTTCCGGGTAATAAAGGTGATGTATTTCTTGACTGGGTACTATGATTTCTCTGGTGTAACAGCTGACTGGGATTTTTACGGTAGCTATTGGGAATGGACAGATATTTGGAAAGCTTATTTATTCAAATCATAGAAAATCGGAATTTGAATATTATTATATTTTAGGGTATAAGTTTCAAAATCAACACATAATTCAAGTTTTTTAATTACGTTTGAACCGACCAGACCGTCAATATAATTGTGAAACTTAAATAAAAAATAGTATTGTACAGAGTACAGGTATCGTGATTCAAATTAAGGGAAGTTGAAATTACAGCTTCAATTTTGACGTCTTTATGAACTTACTACTGTTGTTACAATTCCAGTTCTTTGTTGAAAAATAGTATTACGAAAGAATTTTTCTGCGATAATAGGATCTAATATCGATTACATACTACCAGTATCTGCTAGGAGTTTCATTGGAGGATTATTGATTTTTATTTACGGTGATTCAGTGCTATTGGAATCAGAAAATATTCCGTTTACGTTTAATTGGCTTCCTGGCTCATTATCCGAAAACTTTGATTATTATTATTTACGACATTATACGTGACGGGATCAATGTAATCAGGATCAATGTTATGAGTTTGGTTTTCGACGTCGTAAGGAATTAACTCAAAAGTCTGGGAATTAATTTTCGAATCAAGTAAGTTTGATTCAGTTTGATTTTGTGCAATTCTTGCGCAATAAAATTTTTGGGATTATTGGATTTAAAATAGTTATTTGGTTGATTATGCTTTAAAGTGTTTTTCGAGTTTATTGACATTGATTTTGGTCTATTATCTGGAGTTTTACCAGTGGGTGCAACAACATTTTTTGGTCGTCCAAATTCTTGTCTATTGCTTGGTTAATTTCTAGTCATTTGTCAAGGTTGAATTGGAATTGGTTGACTAGGAAATTGGTTAGGATTTTTGTAATTTATATATTTGATTCTGATCATTTCAGTTTTTTATAGGATTTTAATTCGGGTTGTTGAAATTAGTTTGGGGTGTTTGTTGGAATTGTTGTCTGAGCAATTGATTCTGATTAACAGTATATCTCGATAGAGAGTTATGAATATTTGGTGTTTCTCTATTGTAATTTTCTGAATTTCGAATTACTTTTAAATTTAAAAATACTTTGAGAGTAATTAAAATGGCCTTCTTCAATAATAAATATAATAGCAGCATCGAAAGAAGCTGGATTCTTAATTCTAATTGTATGTTGGTGCAAACCGGTTAAATTTCTAATAAGCGTTTTCTAAGCCATTTAGTCGTATTGTCTACAACATACTTCTTTAGTATTAACAGCCACTTCTGTCACTGAAAAACTATTAATTCTTTGAACCAGGTAGCTTTTTAACACTTGTGGTGTTCAGCAAAATCTAATGTTAATTCGTTTCTAATAGGATGGGCCATTAAGAGGTCCTGCTCCAAATATTCTAGTGATCTCTTATCGCCAAGACTTTGTTCTAATGTGCCTTCTAATAAATTCCAATTACCAAGTTCTAATCTATATTCAACTTAAAGATTAGCCATTACTATTAATTTAGAATGAATTGCTCCTGAAACATAATTATTAATAAATTCATTACCTACATTTTGTATCTATGAAAAATTAGCAATTCTCTGTAAATCGTATGAGAGTTCGGCTGTTGCCGTCATATAGTGAAATTAAATCAACTGTCAATTTCAGTACTTGAATGTTAATTTGTTCATTATTATTTAGATTAATATTATTACAACTAACGTTTTCTTCTAAATTCAATGAATTATTGGAATTGGAAATCAATTCTTCAATATTTGTATCAGAATCGCTCATTAATAAATCGACAACTACATATGTATATATTAATGAATGTTATATAATTAAAAAGTAAAGTATATTTCCAACCGGGAAATATATTACCTATCTTAAAATTAGGAGAAAGTGTAATAGGAAAACTCGGTACTCACTAGTACTACTTGAAATTTTCACTACGTGATCTTATCTGCCCCTGAATTGTGTATGTTGTCGGTTAAGAGTTCAAACTCATATTTGATTTCTAACAGAATCAGACCCGATGCCGTGGCTTCTCGAAAATACTGAACTACTATATCCTACTGACTGCGCCACTTTAGATATTTTGTTCACGAAATATCTTATTTAAAAGTATAATTTCAATATGGGAGTACAAATTTATTTTTCAGAGCTTCAAACACAATGAAGCCTAAATGTATGGAAAATACAAAATTAGTTGGTATAATTAAACTCTGACACTACGAATGATTGAAGATTTAAATGAAGCCATTTTGCTATAAACAAACCTTCACCCTATCTCCTATTTAAAAATGTGTTTGTTCCCTGCTTCTCACACCAGGTACAGAATATCATATTTATTTATTCAAAGCGGATGAATCTCTGAGTTGTCTACTTTTTCCCACAAGCCATATCGCCAATAACAATCTTGAATATTGCATATCTGTTAGAATTGAAATATATACACGAATTCTATGAACTCATGTGTTTGTAAATAAATATATGTAGTAAAATTATATAAATATTTAACTCTATTCTAAGTTGGTAATTCTTGCAAACACTGTAATTCATTCCTCAGTATATTCGTGTAAATGCAAAGCTATTGACGATATAAGACTAACATTTACGTAAAATGGACAGAAATGATCGTGAATGATCGTGAAACCGTTTTGTGAAGTTTTATGGCAGAACTTAAAAATGAAATTGTTGGAATGCTTTGACTTTTGGGACCGGCTTGGTTTGCCGTTAAGAATTTTAATAACAGGTTTTCATCTTTGCAACCACAATGAGATGGATTCAGTAGGGAGTAGAAGCTTTTTATATTTCCACGACTTTTATTACGATAAAAAAACTCTTAGTTTTTATAGGTACTTCCGGTTGTGTCATTTCGGTAATGTCAAGGTTTTGCTAATGACTCATTTGACTAAGTTAATCTGAAAAAACAGCCACAACCAACAAAAATTGTATTTTCAGCTGTAAAATCCAAAATATCGGGGATGCAGTCTGGGGCCAGCAATTAAACCATGGGAAGATTATGTAAACTCTTTCAATAAAATCTAGCTTTAGGAACTTTTTCTTTCATTCATACAAATTAATTAACAATTAATATATATTTTCGGTTGTTCAAATTTTTTTGACCACATTTCCACTTTTATTCATTTGATCGTGACAAGGATTTCTTGCATACCATTTTGAGGAACACAGACTATGATGAATTTTTTTTAAGAAGGGTACCTGAAAATATATTAGAGAAAGGTTCCTGAGTCAATAAATGTCGCCGGGCGTTCAAGAACATTATTGTTGATTTCATAATCATATATAATTTTCTCAGGTCTCAAGGAAAACGTCATTACCTTATATTCACAGGCATAAAACGACAATATATTATTTATACATCATTTCTCAATACGCCAAAGTTTAGATGAAATTGAGACACCATCGCTTCTATCACCAATCCGGTAGAATAATTTCAAGTCATCAGCATATAGTAAGCAGTTGACATCAAGATCGTCAACTATATAATTGATGAAGACATTAAATAATAAGGGGCCCAGGTTACTTCCATGTGGAACAACAGATGTTGCTAAGTATTCAACTGACTTACAACTATTAAACACGACATACTGGTGTCTGTTGTTTAGATAGGAGATGAATAATTTGATTAGAGAGGGTGATAATCCATATCGAGATAATTTACTCACTAGAATTCCGTGGTCTAGGCTATCGAACGCTTTAGAGAAATCGGTGTACCGCTCATCGGTGTTTTCAGCAATAAATTATATTTGCCAAATTGGTGACAGTTGAGCGACCTTTTACAAAACCATGTTGCTTTATGGTTAATATGTTGCATAAATGGCTATACATTCTATTGTAGAATAACATTTCGAATACCTTACAGAAATTACTAATAATTGAGATTGGTCGATAGTTGCTTATATCAACTCTATCAACATGTTTGTAGATAGGTTTAACCTTCGACGACTTCCACATATTCGGAACATTGCAAGTTTTCACGCACGTGTTGAGCAGTGTTGTTAACGGCGGAGCAAATACAGACGCACAATCCTTCAAAATGAAAGCAGGGACAGAGTCTGGTCCTGTTGTCATTTTATTTTCTATTAGTTCTAAAGCTATAAGTACTTCGTCGTCAGTGAAGGACATGATATTCAGGAACTGTGAGGTTACTGAATCATCTTGGGTAACGCACATCATACTAACTGAAAAAGATTTCGCAAAATATTAAGAAGAAGCATTAACTATATCGGTAGTTGTATCGAGCGTTTGGCCATTAAACGTCATTCTATCAGAGATATTAGTTGACCCCTTCTTGCTATTGACAAAAGCCCAGAATTTTTTGGGGTCTGCTTTCATACTCGACTCAGCTGAATCAGCATAATCCCTGTACGACTTGTCTATGTCAGATTTCACCTCTGCTCGTGAATATTTGAACTTGTTAAGAGTATTTACATCATTGTTGATTTTACATTCGTTTTTTAATTTCGATTTCATCTTAATGTCTTAATAATATCCTGGGTAAACCACGGTGGATATTTTCTTTTGTATTGTTTTGTTTCTCTTGGCACACACTCATCAAATGCATTATACAACTCACCGTAAAAGTAGATGCAGACATCATCGGATCTATCAAATGTAATGAAAGTCCAATCTATTTTAGAGAGACTTTGATACAATAGTGAAAAATTTGCTTTTCGGTTATATTCACTGCAAGATATTGTTAGAAAATCTCGCTATAAGGTGTGGCAAAAATTTAGTTTACAGGAAATATTTAGAACAGGATGATTCAGATCTTGAGCAACTGAATTTCAAATAGATCTTTCCACAGAACAGTCATTATTATAAAGGACAAGATCGAAAATACGTTCCAAGTCGTTCGAAATAGTATTGTATTAAGTTAAATTAAAAATTGGGAGAAAATTGGGAAGAGCAGAAACAATGTCATTCCCTAAATTATTATGGAAATATGCAGCATAAGAAGATATATTAAAGTCGCCCATAGTGAGCAACTTATTATTATGCAAACTTTCAATATTACTAATTGATTCAAAAAAATTAAGGTATGGGCCGCTAGTAGCAGATGGAGCAACATAAACATTTAGCACATAAACATGACCTGAGTCAGTTTTTATTTTGACCAAGACCATAACCACCCAGACTATGGTGGGGATAATGAAACTGTCTATATTTATTTCACACGACGGGAATTCATTTGTTTACATCTATAAGAACCCCTCGAAGTTTCGTTTAGCCAAAATCTGTTAAAAAAGAAAAAAAAATATTTTTGTCATTTAGATACTTCAGGAAGTATATTACTGAACAAATTTTGCCGCGGAAAATGCGCTGTTGCCATTTTTTGAATGCAGTTTATATTGTAGACATATTTTTAAGCACCGATATGAAAATCCGCAGAAATGCGTTGTTTCACTACTATACAGTGATCCTCTTCCCGACCTTTAACACAGATCAATGAATAATGTCTATTCTTACCAACTTAATATCGCTATGTTGCGGAAATTTGAAAAAACATTGTCAATAAAGCATAACAACGACAATTCTGATAAAGCATAAGAGGTAGGTATGTATACATTGTACATATATGTGAATTTAATATTGTTTATTCAGTTTAGTTAAAACATTCCGTTCATATTATTCACAAAAATGTTGACTCAAGTTGTAGAAATGGCTCTTCCTCGTTCGGGACAAGAAGGTTATGACTTCGGTCTTTTACATGGTTTGTTGCATAAACGCCCCTTATGTAAAACCAAATGTAAAGGGCATGGTAACAAACCTGATATTTTTACCATTATTACCATGGCAAAGTGTCGTCCAGATGAAACTGTCGCAAAAAACACGTGGTTTGAACACATCCATTTGTCTTCCAAAATCGAAATAAGGTACGTTTTTTTCTTCCTTAAAAAACTCATAACAATATTATTAAACATTTTAGAGTCTTGTTTGGTTTTGTACACAACGAGTCGTTCGAACGAAATCTGTTTATCAGTGAATTATAAGGCGCAGTAAGAAGGTCAAAATATCCAATAAATGCAAAAAAACCGCACATATATAATATTCCTCACCCAGCACCCCACTCCACTCCACGATCTCGAAAGTATGTAAAAAAGTTGAGAATACTATAGAAATATTGAAGATTTTATATTACACCGCTCTTATGATACATTTTCGCCAAAAAAGTTATATAGAAAAGTTATTGCAAATTATTATTCAAACAAAAATATTTATTTTTTATCTCCCTCTCACATTTCGGCACTTCTAAACCTGGAAAAATCAATAAAAATTATTGTGATAAAAATACATTTTCGAATAAAAATTAGTTCACATCGTTATATTGAATGTTTTTACGTCATTCTATAACAAAAAAAACTATTAAAAACAACGTAAAGTTTCGAATTTTAGTTAATAGTAGAAAAATTTAAAATTCGAGTTTTCTCTGAAACGAAGAATTTCCGCGGCAAAAATCAAATTATGTAGTGCTAGCTTTCTTGTATAGAATCATCCTATGAACCGATATTCCATGTAACTGATTTCGGCTAAACGAAACTTGAGCCAACCCCTCCGCCTCTCGAGCAATTACACGCCTCCATATTCCTATCAGCTCGGTATACTGAGCAGTCTTCTGGAAACATTTTACCATTAAAGACTGAATCGTTAAGCCATGTTTCGGTTAGAGCTATGACCTTATAGTCTGTCAGAGAGGTTGTATTAAGAAAATCTACAGTTTTAGATCGCAAGCCTGTGGTATTCTGATAGTATACATTTAAAGAGTTTGTGAAATTACTGATAACCTTTTTACCAGCAGTACAAGTGGTCGACGACGTGGTAGATCCATCCACTTGAAGCTATTGATTGCTATATTTCAAGCAAATCCTTCTTGAGTTTAGTTAAAGCAATTTTATATGCAGTACAAACACTTCTGTTCCACACCGCATGATCACAAGAAGTAGTAGATCCCTGAGCACCTGATAGCTTAACGCAATTAGTGCACTTCCGTAATTGGGATCTACAGGACTTCACATTGTGATTTCCACAGCATAAAGGACAGCTTAAAGAATTGTTGCACGATTTGGATGAATGATTAAATTCGTTACAGTTGTAACAACACTTCCAAGGCAGCATATACTCTATAGCGCTATCATACCCTACAAATGAGTTTTAATATTATATCATACACATTCCTATCTATCTGAATGACAGCCTGAAAGATTGCAGCATTTTTCTTAGTTAGAATAATTTTCACAATTTCACAATTACTATATTTGGAAAAGATCTCAGGCTCACAATTCCTAATTTGGTATTGAAGCATTTCTTCAGTATATTTTTCTGACAAACTCACAATGCACAAATACCAGTAACCTCCTTTACAGCATAAGAGTCAGACATTGCTTCTTGAACCAGTTTTACTATCTTCTCATTTTCCTCTTTAGATTTGCATGCAATAAGAATATCACCATCCTTAATATGTTCAACTTTAGTCAAATGTATACTATTATCAGTTGGATTAATATTATGCATTAGCTCTGATTTCGTTTGTATTATCTCCTGTGCCTTGTTCTTGGGTTGTACTATTACTGCAGGAAAAGTTTTTTGGTTCTCTAGTTAAGTCCACAATATAATAAAAGTTATTGAAAATTCTAAAAAATATCGATGATATTGATTTATCGAAACAATTGTCAATTTTTTAGAATTTTCAATAACTTTTATTATATTGTGGAATTAACTAGAGACCGTGAGTTTCATTTAAAAACACTAATATGAGCATATTCCACGGAGTAAGGGTCGAGACAGTTGATTACATTATAGACTACAATAACGCTTGTGTAGGTAGTAGTGGAAAAGAACCTACATAGAAGAACTTTTCTAGAAATGATTGAAATTATCAAACATTAATAAAAGAGGCGACGATAACTTAAGTTCCATATACTCTTACATTTTAACAATTTCAAATTATAATTATATCTACATACCTTTTAAAAAATACTGGTTGAAACTTAACTGTTCGAATAATCTCTTCCTCAGCGTATTCCATAAACGAGGTTAGCAATCGTTGCGGCCATAGGACAGCCCATTGCTATTCCAAATATTTGAGAATGAAAATTGGTTTTAAATTGAAAATATGTTGAGTATATATCTTAAATAAAGCCTTGCAACTAAGTTTTAAATTGGGCTTCGGAATTATCCAGCTGAAAACTGCATTTATTCAGATCATGATTCCAATTAAATAATAATGTACGACTCTAGCCATGGAGTTGCTTTTTCTTCGTTATCGCTTCCCAGAAGATCGTGGGGAACAAGCATGTAAAACAAAAAATTTCCCTCGAGAGAAAAAGGTGAAGTGCTGTGATTGATGCATATTCCGCAAAATATATTATTCTTATGGAAATCCTAGTAAATAGAATTATCTGATACCAAACAATATATTTTTCCAATTGACTTCAGAGTGTAGAATTTGAAAATAACCATTTCATATAAAAATGTTATTTCACAGTTTAGATGGAACTTCGCTCTACTCCTAAACCGGATATTTTAACTTCATCTTAACTGAAATGTTCTATCAGTTTCCACGTTTCATATGATATTGATGTGGAAAGTATTTATTTGGAAATATCAATAATCTAGAGATGCATGCCTCATTTGGTTAATTTAAAACCAGAAAAATAGTTTCATTCACTTATCAAATGAACGTTGAATATTATACATCCAAGAAAACGTAACGATAAAGTCGGGCACTTTTTGAAAAAATGTCGGGAAGCCTCTTGTTTGTCTCATCAGATTTACTTATGAAGTTTCCCGATCAATTCAACGCAACAGGTACATCAGGATATTTTCCATTGAATGGCAGATTTGCATACCTGTACTGAGCTTAACAAAACTAAAGAACTCGATTGTAAAAAAAAACGTGAGTTATTAGAGTGTAGTTAGTCTGTGTGTTTGTTTACAATAACTGTAATTACAGCTTTTTGAAACACACCTTTTCACCATTCATTCAGTATATTACCTCTAATAAAAACGTTAAATTACAGGTGAAAACTTTTAATACTCATTTATCGGGAGTAAGTATGTTACCTTTGGTTCATATTTATTGCATGACTACTGATTTAAACTTCTGTTTTACAGATATGACCTTACGAAACAAGAGGAAGTTGGTGCCAGTGGACAAAAGAAGACCTTAAACACGCCATAAGAGCTATACAAAATGGTGAGACGAAAAACTCAGCTAATAAGCAGTATCAAATTCCACGAAGGACTCTTCATCGTTACGTGAGTGTTTTGAATGGAGACCAAGAAACAGAATTGGCGACCCGAATTATCAGACTGGTGCAGGAGTGTTATACCCTCTAACGAAATGAATGCTTCGCAGATCTGTTTTTAACTATTGTCAGTTAAACGGTCTATATAACATGTTTTCACAAGAAAGGCGTCATTGGTTGAAAGCGTTTTCAAAAAATCACTCAGAGATTACTCCTGGAAGTGCCCAGAACATTAACCCTTTAACTCAAAAGCTCAACAAAAATACTGAATTTTATTATTTTGAAGAACTTCAAACTGTGCTTTAAGAGCTTGACTTGACGGATAATCCTGAAATAATTCATAATATGGATGAAAAGTGGTGCAGATTAATGGTGTATAATGAGCAAACTATCCTTGCTAAAAAAGGAGCGAAAAGGGTCCACCTAGTGGCAACAGAACATGTAGAGAATGTTATAGTTGTTGCTTGCAGTAACGTCGGCAGATAGATTATTCCTCCAACAGTTCTACTTAAAGGTCAAAGGATGAAACGCGAATAGTGTGACAACTTTTCACCCGACACTCTGGCGTTCTTAACAAAGATAGCACGTATGACAGTTAAAGATTTAACGCATGTATTGAGCACTCTGGAAAATTAAAAACTTCCAGGAAATTGTCTTTCGATTTTTGTTGGCGCATCTTGCCATTTAGATCTTTGGATTGTTGAAACTGCAGATTCTTATAGTATGACATCCCGTTTTATGTCTAAAGAGTAATAAAACACACCAATGGACCATAAGGCTGTATTCAAATCATTCGGGCACCATTGGGATGAACAGGTACTTTTATACTAGACTCGTGACATAGACCGAGCCATAAATAAACAAAGATTTGGAGATTTGGAACAAAGCCGTAACTCCACAAAATATAATATCGGGTTCCTCTGCTACGGGTATACATCCGTACAATTCACATGATATTCCCCAAGTGGGCTTTGGTTCTAACATATTACCGAAACGAGAGCTGGTGGAAGGCAATTACATGGAAGGAAGCAGTAGACTAGAAGGAAACCAAGACAAGGGGTACTGCACCACAACCTGGACCTTCTGGATTTCAAGAGAGGACTAATCGAAGCACCATAGGAAATATTTTTCCAAAAAATATATCCAATTACCCAACCAAACCAAGCAGAGACGGAGAGAGAAAGTAGGTGACAATGGTCGTCATCAATAGCTCTTCATCTTTAGACAGCAGGGCAAAAAGTTTTTCTTCTGAAGACGAGTCACCATCGGATGACCAAGAAGCTACAAGGTCAAACGTCGAACAACAACAGGAAAGTTCAAAAATTAATGCAGAAACCCAGAAGCCAATGAAAAACATTCAAGAAACTAAAAATTATACAGACAAACATATTCTGCATAAAATAGTTAGTAAATACAATGGACATAAGAAATCCGAAGAAAATAATATAAACATGGAAAACGAAAAATAAAAAATTATCCTTAACACGAATTTTACTGAAATGTTGGAGACATCCTATAAATATTTACCAAAAACAACAAGAAAGATAAAAGCGCTTCTCGTGAAAAAAGAAGAGTTTTTCCAGCCAAAGCAACAAAATCTACCACAGCAAACGTAGCAATGAACCAAAAACAAATGTTCGTTATGTCATAAACCTATCGCCACTGTGGAACACTGCTTAAAGTGTGATATAATTACGTATCATGAAAATTCTTAAAGAGGTTAGGAAATATCAGTTAATTTGATGCTCACACAATCAAATAAATAGTTTAAATCAGCTATGGTTGACAACAATGTCTTTGTACGAATACCAGACGTGGATCCTGGCAGATTGACACCATGAAATATAATGGAAGTTGTTCAATCGACTTATAATGGATTTTACGGATTAGCAACAATGACTGGAATTTCACCAAAACAGTTTTGTAGAAACGGGTTTCAGTTGGCTGATAATAATGTTTTCATAAAAAAATGAACGGTTTTGTAGATTAAAACTTACTTTTCCGCATCTGTGGCCCTGAACAATATTATATCATAAAATTGTTACTTGTATACACTTCGGAGGATGTATCGTGCTAACAAACCTAAATTTCTCCAAAAATACAGTATATCTGGATTTATAGGACCGGCTGTACTCGCTCTAGTCAACTGAAAATCAATAGGGTACATCTAAGAGACACCTTGAATAACATTCAACCATAAAATTGATCAATAGTATACTCTCTGGAGGCTGTATCGGGCTAACAAAATGAAAATTCTCCAAAAATTACAAAAACTTGGTACTTCAAGTGCCATAGCACCCGTTGTTTTGGCTTAAGTGAGCTGAATATTAATATGGTTCACCTTTGAGATGCTCTCAATATTATCCAACCATAAAATTGGTCACTTGTATATACTCGGGAGGCTGTATCGTGCTAACAATCTGAAACTTCTCCAAAAATGACAAAAATATCGTACTTAAAGTACTGTAGTACCCGTTGTATTGGCTCTGAAGAGCTGAAAATCAATAAGATTCATCTGTGAGATGTCCTGAATAATATTCAATCATAAAATTGATGACTTGTTCAACTCCGGAGGCTGTATCGTGCTAACAAACTGAAATTTCTTAAAAAATTACAAAATGTCGTACTTCAAGTACCATAGCTCCCGCTGTACGGGCTCCGGTGAGCTGAAAATCAATAGGGTACATATGTGACATGCCCTTAACAATATTCAATCATAAAATTGTTGAATTATTGCAGTCCGGAGGCTGTATCGTGCTAACAAAACATGTAAGGAAAAGTGGCTGACGACAACGACGACGACGACGACGACATACACTCAGGATTTTTTTCTAAAAACGGTTTTTTCGTGTTGATGTGGATGGAAAACGTAAAAATAACTTTTGTCTAAGTTCCACCTTTTTTTGGGGTAAACCAATAATTTTCTCGCATATTAGATAGGTTGGGCGGGAAAGTAATATATACTGGCAACAAGAACGACAAATAAATATAACTTAGAACTGCATCATCCAGTATTCCTAGATATACACAAGTATGTATTCAATGTATGTACAATAAAATGTGTATAAACAGGGCATATTCGTGTCAAAAAAAGAATGTCATTTGCAAGCCAGCGTTCAAGGTCTTGTTCAGATAAATAATTTTTTAACCTTAACTGGATATTTGCCTGAGAATAAAGTTTCATTCGATTCGAACGCGACGTACTGATTAAATGAAAAAAGCAGAGCTAATGCTGGTAATTCAGAGATGTACAGAACTAGTTTTGTACATTTCAAATTGCTCAAAACTGGGCAAATATTGTAAGGAAGCCAAGAGGGGAATTTGAAATTTGGGGCCATACAAATAATATCAATGAGACTGAATATCTAGGTATTGGACAATATGTTGCAGATTTAGATCTGAATGATACAATTATCAGGAGCCGTCAAACTAATAAATATTCAGGATCAGTTGTTCACCGAAATCATACTTGCTTAAGAGATATAGAAATAAAAATTACTCGGGTAAAACAAGCTTCCAAAACACATGGATTGATATGAAATAACACGATTACAAAGAAAATAAAAAAAGGTTTTCCAAAACTCATGAAACGATGGAATAACAAAGGAATAAATCTAGCAAATATTGTACGTTCAATATTATATGACAAGGATACTATAAAATAGGCAATGGTATGGTCACTTCCAAAGGATGCCAGATTACAGATGGCCCAAAATAGTATCAAAATTGATCCCCCGGGAGAGTGACGAAGAAAAAGGCCAGCTCTAAGATGGGAAAAGTATATCGGATAAGCGATGGCAGATAAAGATCTGGAAGAAAAAGATTGGTACTTTATCAGGCGAGTGTGGTGGGGTATTTCATGCCCCACCAACTATTAAAAAGGCCTGTTTCACGTATACTTCAGAGCCATGCGCCGAACCTCTCAGTACCTCTCGGCAATATATCACACATCATTAGTATCGAGTTTCTCCTTGCTGCGTGCAGTACGTGATATAATAGAATTAATCAAACACGACTGGGGTATCATATACCCCACCACACAGGTTTGTGTATATTTTTTATATGAAGGAAAAGTTAACATTTTTTTCAATTCTGTATTAAAGATTTTTAGTGTTATTGTAATAATAATAATAATATTAACTAATCATTATAAGGGATTAAAAATAATCAAGATTTACCAAATTGGAAATTGGAAAGTAAAAGCAAGATTAGTTTTTAGTTATGGCGGGACGGTATGAACGTTAACAAACAATACTACTTGCTCTATGGGAAGAGGCTGATGAAAATGAAGTTGTTATCGTATCTGAAAGAGAGGAAGAGTCAGAGCATGAGAGCTGCAGTGAACATAATTCCGAGAGCGAGGAGGATGCTGAGGATACGGAAGAGCACGCTCCTATAAATGAAGCAGCTTCCAAGTATTATGTTGGTAACGATGGTACTAAATGGTGTTGATCTCATTTTACTTGAAATATTCGTACGCGAGCCGAAACTATCATAACTCATTTACCAGGTTTGAAAAGAATGGCTAAATATTTTCAGACACCAGAGCAATGTTTTGATTTGTTGATCAATCCTAGTATGATAAATAATATCGTAAAGTGTACCAGCCCAAAAATACGTCAAAAATCGGTTACGCACGATGACAATCACATATGTTCTTCGAGATACAAATCCTACCGAATTAGGAGCATTATTTGGTTTATTTTTTTGGCAGGAGTTTTCAAAAGTGTTAGACTTAATCTCGAAGACCTCTGGTCTACTGATGGTACTGGAATAAATATAATTCGAGAAACAATATCATTGCAAAGGTTTATTATTCTTCAATCATGTTTAGGGATTGATAACATAGAAAATCGCGAAGAGAGGAGACGTATTGATAAAATGACAGCTATAAGAGGAATATTTGATCAATTAGTATCGAACAGTCAAAACGCATACACGCCTAGTAAATATCTTACTATTGACGAGAGGCTAGAAGCGTTTAGAGGACGTTGCGCTTTTCGTCAATTTCTACCAAACGAACCTGCACGTTACGGAATTAAGATACTTTCTCTTGTAGACGTAAAATGGTATTATGTTTTGAATTATAAGCTTATGTTGGATTACAGCTGGAAGGTTGTTCTATAGTTTATTTACGATAAAAAAACGATGATGTCAATTTCAGTTTCTTTCCTGCTTATCAGAATAAATATTAATTTGCCAACCGTGAATACAATTTATCCTCAACAGCCAGGGCAATTTACAGCTAACGGGTTGGCAAAACTTCAAGACGTTGTCAAATCAACTGATAAAATTCTCCAGGTTGTTTTGACGTTTATTGACATTCGATCATCGTCTAATATTCACAAGTTTTTTTGGTGTTTTTGAATTCATTGCTTCTTTAAGATTAAAAAACAGTTATTTTCATAACTAATTATTTAGGCAGTGTGTGGTTAATGAAATGCCGAAGCAACTGAACAGAAAATGTCAAGAACAGGTAACATCTTTGTTGAGCTATTTCGAACGAGAATGCCGAAATGGGGGCCCGCTTCTCCCGCTTACTGCTGTATGAGACGTAAGTAATAGTATTCGCTATTTGTATTCACCATTATTAATATTATTGTTACATATTTAAATGTAAATGATTAAATGTTTTTAATGTTAGGTTAGGTTAATTAAACTTGATAATATATTATTCTTTCATAAATTGAAGTAATTATATTGTAGAGAGTTGCAGAAGCTTTACAACTTAGCGTTACCACTGTTAACCGCAGTGCCGCCCAGCATAATATAGATGAACAGCCTAAAAGCCCACCTAAAAAGAGACAACCCATAAAACCTACTGTTGAAATTGATAACTTTGATCAAAATGCTTTCCGAAATGTTATATACGAAATGTATGGAAACAGTGAGTATATTGAATTTACTGTTTTATTTTATTCACAATTAACTAACACAATATTTTTTCAGAGGAATACATAACCTTGAGAACTTCAATAGACAAACTCTAGGAGCGTGAACTCTTTATTGGTTGTTTAACACCACTCTGGAAGATAGTGAAAAATATTGGATTCCAATACCAAAAAGATGATCATCGTCGTGTTTAATGGATTTGCCACATATTGCATTAAAACGTGTACATTTTCTACATGAATATGTCAAGATAAAAAGGGAAGATTTATATCAATTTGTGTTTTTGGATGGAACCTGGATATTTGAAGACGGTACTGTTGGACGTTCTTGACAAGATTCTAATCATAGAAGCGTGAAAAAAACCAAAATTGGTGGTCCAAGGTAATTGAATAATACAATTTAGCAATTAATTTATGATGTACTAACGTTCCTGCCATTTTATGACCTTTTCAAATATTTACTTGTCACACTATTTTATTTAAATCTATATAATTATTCATAGTTGTTTTGAGCTATGCAGTCTATCTAGGAAACCTAGTAGTAATTTGTTATTTCCTTATTGTAGATAAATAGTATTGCATGCTGGTTCCTCTTCTGGATTTATTCCTGGAGCAGTGCTGGTTTTTCTTCCAAAAAACAAGAAAGTAATTACCACGGTGAAATGAACCGAGGAAATTTTTTGCATTGGTTTCAATACCAGCTTTTAGTGAACTTGGAAGAACCTGCCACAATTGTAATGGATAATGCAAGTTATCACAGTACAGTGATCAATAAAATACCGACAACAGCTACCAAAAAGGCTGATATACGGAACTGGTTGACACAAAATGATATTCCTTCGGAAAATATTTTCCTTAAAACCCAGTTATTGATTTTAGTACAACGGTAAGGTGATATAAACATTTTTCAATATATTGTGGTAATACTTAGATAACTTATTTTGTTTAAATATATGCATTTTTGTAGAAATAATCCACCAACAGTATATGAAGCTGACATATTATCTGAAAAATATGTTCAAAAGTGCTCCGACTTCTCCCTTTCCACTGTGTGTTCAACCCAATTGAACATATTTGGGGCATAGTTGAAACTTTTTATAGAGATCATGTGGGAACTGATGGTTCTTCAACAGAACAAGCAATAGGTGTATGGAAAAAGTCTTTAGGAAAAGTGACTTCTGATATTTGGTCAAAGACAGTAGAGCAAAATAAAAAAATTATACAAGATGGGTGGAATAGAGAAGTAGTATTTGATAGACAGGATGTGCCCCCACTTATTATCAATTTTGACAGTGACGATGAAGTTAGTGATGATTTTGTAGTGGAGTAGTGGAAATCTTTTGTTTTATTTTTTGTATATTTTTATTCAATATGCTTTATTTCCACCTTTTCAAAATCACTAATAACTATTATTAAATTGATTAGATACAGTTATTTTATAATACACAAATTGAAACAACGACCACAGTATCTCTACATAAATAATACTGATAAAATGGGAGATTTTTTATTTTTATATCTTGTAACAAAATTTTATTTTGTGTATCTATATTTTTCATTTCCATTATATTTTTATTATAATAAGTATAATAGATATTGTATAAAAAAACAATATTTAAATTTGCATGAAGATGATTACAGCTGGTTCCTATAGCTCGTCTTTTCGATGTCAATCTAATTCTATCCAACTTTTGTATCTAAACTTTGATTGATGAAATTTTGAATCAGAACAGGTGAAAAATTATTTTCAACAAATCGTTTCGAACATAAAGAATGTCATGTTACTTCAACATCACATTTTTGACGGGTCAACTGAGTGAACGTGTTTCCTTGCAGAAGGAACAACGTAGCCAACTTATAAAATAATCCACAGAAACGGGGCAACTTCACTGCGAGAACTCCGACCGTTTTCTGCTTACAAATTCTACAACCACAGTTATTCTGCTTATCCATAAAACATTGTTGACAACATTTTACTGCCAGGGGTATATGGCGCTTTTAAGAATTTAAAATTATCGTCTCTCCGAGATACTCTTAGACTGCACTTTGTTTGCCTTAAATATAAAAATTTTACTTTAGGAATATTAATCCTCACGTACCTAAGTTTTTTTTACAACTTCATTTTTGCTTCTTATTTTCTGTTTTTATAACGTATAGTGAGTGTTATCTAAAAGTAGTTAACAAAAATTTGTAGATGTTTTAATGAAATTGAAATCACGGAGTGCGCGGAAACGTTAATAAAATGAAATAAAAATCGAATGAAAAAAGCTTAAAGCAGACTGATATTCGCTGCGAGTGGAGAATATATCTGTAGGAAAGTGTTTGATGTAATTCACCATTTGAACTGACTATTTCATGTCGGTGAAAATCTTTGGAAAACCAACATTTGATAGCAAAATTTCTTTTTAGCACAATACTTATTACATTTCTGAAATGAAAACTGATTTTTCATTATGCTTATCTGAAATCACTAAATATGCCTATTTAGCGCTCTTAAGTGAGCTTTACTGTGCGCTAGTGCCATTAGCTACGTACTTGCATGTCAAAATAAAATAATATGTTATTGACAGTTCGCTAGAAATCGCAACTTGTTTGTTTATTTTCTTAGCAACGGGGAAAATAACGCTTGCTTTGTGACACTTTTTTGACATTTTTATAGTCCAGGAGCCAGGTAAAAATTTGGTAAATTATTTCATCTCAAGCGATAATTAGTTGAATGAATCAGAGAGTTGTATCATAAAGCTTCGTGAACGTCAGCTACGGTTTTGTGGGTGGGATAAGCGGCGGCAGCCTCCCACTCACGAAGAAAAAAATAATAAACTCAATCATTTCCGCTTCCTGAAAGCATGTTAAATTATTGCTGACCCAATATCTCGAAGAAAGAAAACAATCAGTTGACTATACCAAGGTGGATTATACCTCAGCTGGTCGCTCGACCACAAAAAAAATTATACTTTCAATAATTTCCCCTCAACTGAAAATTTATCTGATGGTAGATTATTTGCAAATATGGAAAAATATATGTATCAACTAGCTGTATCTTTGTGGAACGACCGTCAGCTGATAGTTTGAAAGCCATAACGTACGGGTTAGGCGGGAGCTTGTATCACTTATATAAATGCATTAGCTGACGCGGTTTCCCTCGACTTACCATGAGGTGATTTTTTTTGATTTATTAAAGCAGTATATTTATATGGGAGGACAGCCAAAAATATATTTAAGTAATTTTTTTAATACAATATTTTTATTTTTATTATTTCTTTGAAATTAATTTTCGGCAATCACCAGCAATCTATAAGGGAAATTAAGAAGGACAATAATGTGTTTTTTAACTAACTTGAATTTAGAGACATTGTAAATATATTCAGAAATTGAGCAAATTGGAGTTTTACCGGAGGAATGAAATGAACTACGAAAAATTAATCAATGGTCACTTATCTTAACTTGGGATCGGTGAGTAGACACATCCAAATAAACTCACTCGCTGTTCTCTCAGATTCTATTCCCGATGTATTTCTGTACTATGGTTCTTTGCCAAATTAATTTTCATAAAAAGAATAAGATATTTCATTTTCATATGAACTGAAAGTACCAATAAACAAGGTGCTTCCAAAATAAATTTCATTGTCATCTCTCGAAATAGATGCCTTTTTGTGTTTTACATTTGACAGAAGTATGGATGATTTGATTTATGAGAAAATTTCGAAGTTCATATTATATTCGATATTCATTAGTTCCAAAAACTAATATTTAAAAAAATAAAATGCAAGTAGTGAAAAAAATGCTATATGAGCCACGGTAGAAAAGTGTATTAATGTCTCGAATCCATTAAAGACCTCGAAGCTTCAATTCTCGGTCTTTAATGGACCTCGACAATAACACCTCACTTTTCTACCTTGGCGCATAATTACTATTTCCGTGCTTGTTGCGCGCGCACGGAAAAACCTATTTTCTCGACTCCTACTATTTCAATAATTGTTTTTTTCAACAATCAGTACTGCAGATTGTTTTTTCCCTTCTTACTCGCTTCTAACAATCATTTCCTAACAAAAAGTAGAATTATAATTTAAAAAAACCGTGAGTTTCATTTAAAACACTAGAAAAACAGCATTTCATTCAAATTCAACATGAAATTATTAAACTTAATTAAAACATCAGAAGTTCTATGTACGTACATACGTGGTATTTATGCTGCGTCATTGCGAAACAATTTTTTTCTCTAATTATGGAAATGAAAAACGGCATTGGTTTTGTCATGCTCATTCTGTCATGTTAACATCACCAAAGTTTAATCTTGTTGCGTCGCTACCATTTACTGAAATTATTTCCATTAATACTACTACAAAAAAAGCTGTTGTTTAATCATGAAGAGATAACCGGCTATAAAAACCTGTTCAATTGTAAATAAATTTTTTGAAGCTCTAATGTTTCTAAAAAAATTTAATATTGAATTGTTAATCAGCTGGTATAATAACAAGTGTTAAAGTTCCATGATAAAATATACTTAGTGACATAGAAACCCAAAACGACCAGTAAATATTATTATATTTCGAAAACATCTCACTTACATGTTTATCATAAAAGTTTTAATACAGTATTATAATTTGAGCGCTATCCGTAGATTATTCTTTTTTCATTGAATTATTTTTTCAACGGCTATTGTAGAATGTCTGTATTCCGACGTAGTTTATGATAATGGAATAGCATTCTAGCACTAGTGCAAGAATAATCATTATCGCCCTTGGAATGGAATACTTGTGGCGCCCTCTAAATATCATGGTTCATTTGACAGAAAGAGAAAATAGGCGTGTTACGTTTTGTACACTTGCTGCACTACGCAGAGTAGAAGTAGTTCAGATATATCAAAATGCATAAAAATCTTTCAAACTCAACATAAAATGACTATTATGGTCGTTGAATATTAATTGTTAGAGCCAGAAGTGCAGAATAAGTGTACTTTATGACACTTTTTATTAAAAGAAGAAGAAAATGGACTATCTACTAGCAACAATTGTCAACTGTCAAAATTGTCTAATTTTTTAAATTTTAAATTCAAATTCATACTACTTCATAAAAAGTAAGTGAATGTATATAATTTCATTTCAATATTAGCTATTGCATGGCTTCATTCCTTTTTAGTGTCTGATACTGACAGCAGCTCCAACTCCTCCAGAAATTAGGGAGTTAGCAGAGGCGACACCACTCAATATGTTGCCTGAACAATCTAAACAACAATATGAACTATTTATCCAATGGAGTAGATTAAAAAATGCTGAATCATTTTCAGAGAGTGTATTTCTAGTATAATTTTCAGAATTAGCAAAGTCAAATAAACCATCTACTCTTTTGAAAATATACTCAATGCTAAGAACAACTATTAACATAAAACATAAAGAGAATTTGTCAAAATATGCCAGAATACGAGCATTTTTCAAACGACAATCTGAGTTGACTGTTTTATAAACAATTCGCCTGATGATAAATACTTCGCTACAAAGGTAAATACATCATTAGCTTAAGCCCTGGTCTTTTCAAGTCAGAATAAAACTATAAATAATATATATATATATATATATATATATATATATATATATATATATATATATATATATATATATTATATATTATATATATATATATATATTTATCAAATAATCCCTAGATACATCTTTCAATTGGTGGATAATGTATATTCGTAGAATATCTAGCATTATTCTACAGTTAAGTTATTAGAAGCTATAAGAAATAAACTTGTTTGGGTTGTGAATAACTACAGACTGATGCCGATTATTTACGAATTGAAATTTGTCAAAACAACTAATATTGATATATAATTAATGTATTTATCTGTATCAGATAGTATGTGGTAAATAGCGAGAGCTGATGCCATTACTACCAACACACACACACACACACACACATCTACGAATTGATTTTATCTCGTTTCCATCAATTGTTTCTAGTGTTGCCGATTCTAGCCTAGTTTAAATTAAAACTGTTACAATAGTTCTTAAATGGATATTTTCAATGATTTCGAGGAAGTCAAAGACGAAGAGATACAATAAATAGTAGATTTTGTAAACCCAGACCGTGACGCATATATAGTGACAGGACGTTTTGACCATGTTGAAATATGCGATAACGGAGAATCCTCAATCCGTTTTAGATACAATTACAAAAATTATTGGAAAATATGTATATGAGATATGGAATACTAACTTCAGTGCTGTCAAGCAGGTGACAGCTAACCAATAATCTATCTTGCAACTTACAAGGCGACCGCGAAACAACAATTGTTTATCCAGCTATTGTAATTTCATTGCAGCCAACGTTAGAATAGTTATTTTTGTTGTGTTACATTAACGAATGATAAATCAATGGATAAATTCAGTTTGAACGACATTCACACTTCATTTGTTGAATAAGACCTCCTAATAAATTTAATTTCCTGTCATTTTATTCGCCCTTGAAAAGACCGGGTCTAAAAACAATATTTACAATCTAGTATAATATCCATTTTTTCAGATCGCTATGATTATTGGAATTATGGGATCCTATAGAAAAAATGAACTCCACTCAATGAAAATACAGGATATGGGAATTTGGTTTCTGCAGTAGCTATTAATGTTCCGGATACAAAAACTAGAATCCCCAGAAAATTCACGATTACCGCAGTTTGATTACTTGTTCAAAAAATATGTTTCTTCGAGACCTACAAGTACAGTTTTTTATTAATTTTCAAATAGGAAGCTGCACAAAACAAATTGTAGGCATAAATAAACTTGGAAAAATGAATATACGAGTGGCACAATTTTCAAATTTGTCTAAGTCAAAATTATACTAAGGACTTTGTTTCCGCAGGACGTCAGCAACAATGATTGTGGATTCTGGGGCCAACATAGAAACCTTAAAACGGCACGGGGGCTGGAAATACAGATAATTCCTTACAGAACCGCCTCAATGTATCGACAAGCATAACGTCCCAAATTGATAAAAAACAAGAGCTATCAGTGAGCGAAACTAATTTTCAACAACAAAATTGGCCTAATTCACATTTGGGGCCTTCTGGTTCCAACCAGCAGCAACAAAATATATTTGCCTCATTGCGCAGCAAAAATATAAGGTATTCACCTAAACAAGTCACATTTGAAAATTGTACAGTTACCGGCGTAAATAATTATATATATATATATATATATATATATATATATATATATATATATATATATATATATATATATATATGTTGAGCCAGTCCTCTAGTATAGATAAATATTAATATATTAGATTGAATTAAAAAGGAATTTTTTTTTGTATATACGTATGGTGTATCATTAGACACTGCCTAATTAAGAACAAAATTTAACATAAAACGAATGAATGACTTAAGCAAATGTATTATAAAATATTGAGTACATCAATTTAAGAAATGGATTAAGGATAAGGAATAGAATGGTAATGATAATATAGAAATTAATTCTTAAGAAAATGTTACCTTCACAAATAAATCCTAAGGTCAAGTCAATGTCAACAATTTTCATTAAAATCAATCTGAACGCTGCTATGTCCACACTTGAATCGGGAAAAGGATGTTAATTTGTTCAAAACCTAAAATAATAAGAATTAATAATCAAATCACTAATTTATTAACGATATGCAAATACAATAAAAAGTTGCAATTTGAAAAAAGTAATTTATAAAAATAAAACTGTATGAAATATGACATTTGGAATAAGAGCCATATTGTATGTCATAGAAATCTAGTAATCAAATCGAAATCAATGAAGGGAGTGATTGAATCTAGTTATAATATCGCCAACCTAAATTCAATGAGTTGGAAGTTAATATGAAACAGAGAATGTAAATTTGAAATTAAGTTAGAGTTTATATAAAGCGAAATTAGTGCTAATTAAAGAATTAAAAAATAAACAGTTCCATATATATAAATCATAAATTTAGATTGTAGAAATTGTATATTAATTGTACACAAATTTACTAAAAAAAAAAGGAATTACAAGGATTGAAACCATTGTAATACATGTAAAAGACTATTTATATATTCTATAAGATATTGTTAAACCATTTATACAAGTGATTTCACTCTCCAAGACTATTTTAATTGAAGAATTCAGTATTTCCATAGAAAAAACAATATCATTGACAATTGTTGAATAAAATAACAAATTACGAGGCTGTGTTCTAGAGATTGTAAAAAATGTTATTGATTTTGAAAAGAAAAGGGAGTCGAGGGTTAGTTGGGGAATGAGGAACTAGGATGTAATCCTCTGAGAAGAATTTTGTAAAAACTTTAAAGTAAAAGTAATAATTTTAAATCTAAATCAATAAAAAATTCATAATATTAATGTCGATTAACCCCTGTGAAAAAGTGAAACGTGCCAAACGAGTATTTCTTGGGTAAGGAATACCTAAGAAAAGAGACGGGATGTTGCAGGTCCACCACGCCGAGAATGGAATATAAGGTCTGTGTTATTTGAGTTTTTAATTTGGAATTCCAAACAAACAAAGAAAAAGTGAACTTTTGAAATTAATTTGAACATTAAAATTTGAATAATCTAAAATTGGCCAAAGAAACTTTAAAATAATTAATACCAAATTTTATCCATGGATAATTAAAGAACTCTAATTTTCTGCAACAATAATTTTAGATATTAAATATGTACTTACTTGTAAAAAGTTTTTCGTTTGTAAAATAATCAAAGTTCACAGCACTCATAAATGCTTTTCCAATCTTAATTTCCGCTTTGCATGCTGACCTATTCTTATAACTATCAAACACACATTTAATTCACAACTTGAATTATATATGTAACTGTTTAATATAAGTTTTCAACCATATTATTCTAAATGCACTAAATTGATGCACATTGAACTGTTAAACGTTTGCATCCTCCACGTTAACTGTGTACTATAATTTTGTGACGACGAGAAACGTTGAACCGGAAGAGCTGCTCCGTTGCGCCGAAGCAGCTACTATAAGCGTTCAGTGCGCATGACCATCAAAGAATACAGGGGAGGTTCAGGAATATTTGTGTGTGTAAAATTTTGAAGATTTCATCAACAATTTATTAAAATATTTTTATTTAAGTGTTGGTATTTTTCTTATTCCAGTCAATGTCCATAACACTTTTCACGAACATTGTTTAAATCATTCATTCGATTATCATATGGTGAGATGATTGAAATAAAGATATATAATTTATTCAGGAATAGACCTATCACGAAATCATAATAAGTAAATGTTCATATGTGTAAAATTTTTTCTAATAGGTGTCCAGGACTCAAAGAGAGAACTCTCATGCTTCCGACTGCAATATATAATTTAAACAATACAGACAATTAAAAAATTTTCATATAATCATATAGGGCTAGCCGAAGGTAAAAACGGGTAAATAAAGGTAAATCATATAAGTATATATAAAATATAACATATCCACTATAAATTGGCACCCAAAAACGTGGGGCGATTATAAAAATAATATATTATAAAAAAAAAAAATTAAAAACAAAGAACAATGGAAAATAGGAAAATGATGTTGCGCGATGGGAAGCAGGTTGGAAATGATAGTGGATCTGAGGAGGAAAGAGAAGGAAGAAGCCATGGAATGGGAGATTTCCAGGTGCAATACCTCATCCAAGGACAGCAATCGGAAGATGATGCACAGGAAGAAAGGAGAACAGGAGATGAAGAATATGGAATAGAGGTAGAACGAGTAGAAGAAGGATTGGATAGAAGTCAAGAAATACAAGAGAGAAGGGAACAACAAACAAGAACAAGGAATGATAACCAAATGATGGATTTGATGCAACAATTGTTGAACCAGATGAATACAATGAAGGGAGAGTTAAATGGAAACATGAACAAAATGGATCAAAAGTTGAATGGAAAAATAGACAATATGAATGGAAATATAAATAGCATTAACGGAAATATGGATAGAATGGAGCTTAATTTGAGGGGAGACATTCATAATATTCATGAAAACATGAACAGATTGGAACGGAAGATAGAAGAGGTTAGATTTGAAAACTGCAAAGAGATTAAGGAACTTAAGGAGAATCAAGAAGAACATAAGAAGAGTATTCGGCAAATACAAGAGGACATAGAGGAAAATAATAAAAACATAAGACAAGAAATACAGGAAAATGGTATGAAAATCAGAGAAAACATAGTAGAAGAAGTATTAGAATTTAGAAGAGATCTAGAAGAATATTTACCAGAGAATATTAAAGTAGAGGTCTCAAAACAAAATAGACAAATAACAAAGGAAGTGGAACAGATGAAAGATAACGTAAATAGAAAATTTAAGGATTTGGATGGCCGGATTGAAGAGAGAACGGGGATGAGTCTAACAATAACCGACGACATAAATCGACAAATGAATAAAGAAATCGAAGAAATGAATCGGAAATTAAGGATCACGATAGAGGAAATGGAGGAAAATTTGAGAAGAAATGGAGGAAACAATATATACCCAGGAAATTTCCACAATTTAGAAATCGGAGTGAAATTTGATGGGAATATTAACAATATACATCCCAAAGTATTCCTCAAAATAATTAGAAACAAAATTAAAGGAATCAGAGATATTGTTGAGATCAAGCTTATTATAAGGAGCATATTACAGGGCCATGCTTTATTGTGGTTTTGTAATAAGGAAGAACTAATACAAAGCCTAGAAGAGTTCGAGCAACAATTCTTAGCCTATTTCTGGGGAGAATTGCAGCAAGCAACATTCAGAGAGCGGTTATACTTCGGGAAATTTGATTATAAGAAAAGAAAAAACCTGAATAATTATGCGATGCAATTATATAATATAGCCCAGTACTTAGATCCGGGAATGAAGGAGGAGGAATTAGTGCTATACATTGGCAGATATTTCAATTCAGAAGTAGCTGAAACAATAGTGCTTCATAATATTAAAGCCATGGATAGTTTATCAAGATATCTACAAAGAGTGGAACGGAGCTATACAAATCATAACGATACAAGAGACAATCGATTAAATGAAAATGGGAATGGACAGAATAGAAGAGAAAATGAAAGGAGAAATGATCAGAGAAATTATGAAAATCGAAATTACGAGAGAAGAGGACCAGGACGGGATGATAGAAATCCGAGATATGATAATTACAGAAACGGAAATGGAAACTATCGTAATGGGTATCAGAATGGTAATAATGGGAATCGGAATAATGGATATAATGGAGGAAATTACCCAAATTATGGAAGACGGAATGATAACGACAATCGTAATCGGAACTGGCAACAATACAGAAGAGAGGGGAGAAATAATGAAGAGGACAGAAGAAATGAAAACAGAGACAGGAATTATGATCAAAGAGATAGTCGAGGAGGTGAAGATAGAAGACAGGTGAACATGATACAAAACCAGGAAGAGATAAGAAGGGATAGTGATCAGGGCCCGAGTTCTGATCCAAATTTCGAGTAAGTTGCTCTTATGTGCATAATATTGTCTATTCTCCTAAATATCAACATCCTAGAGAATTTATATTAGATGAAGAACCAACAAACCCAGAATTAAATAGATTAGTATTTATAGAGGGAAATTTAGATAACATTAAATGTAGAGTTTTATTAGATACGGGTTCCGAAGTTTCCATTATAAATCAAAATATAGTAGACAATTTAAAACAGGACAATATTATGGTGATAAATACAAATAAAATATCATTAATAGGGGCAAATGAAAGAAAATTATATGAAACTACTAAAACCATTATGACAAACCTAGAATTAAATGGTGAGGTTTTATCAGTACAATTGTTGATTGTGAAAAATTTAAAATATGACATAATCATGGGTACAGATGAATTAAGTAAACATAGAATTATAATAAATTATAAAATGCAAAACATTATATGTAATAATCATACAATACCGTTTATAACAAATTATCAAACAGATATAGGAAAAAACGAATGTGCAATTGGACAAATAAATCACATTGCTGAAGAACAAAACATGAGGGAGGAATTATGTCCGGAGGAATACAAACAGAGAGTCTATGAATTACTTGATTCTCACGAAAAGCTGTTCAATGAGGAAGTATGCGTTGCGACTAGATATGTTCACAAAATTGAAGTCATACCAGAAATAAAAAATTTTAAGATCAAAACTTATCCTATACCTTATAAATTAAAACTAGAGGTATATCAGGAAATTAATAAAATGTTACAAGACGGTATTATTGAAAGATCTAATTCACAATACATAAGTGCAATAACCTGTGTAAAGAAGAAATCGGGGGATATTAGAATATGTTTGGATGCTAGGAATATAAATACATTTACTAAAAAACAATACGAAAGTCCATTAAATATTGAAGGTATATTTGGAAGAATTACAAAGGCTAATATATTTTCAAAATTAGATCTAAAGCATAGCTTTTGGTTAATTCCATTGGATCATCATTGTAGACAATACACTGCATTTATGGTAGATGGAGTGGTGTATCAATTTTGTGTAGTGCCATTTGGACTCCAAAGTTCTTGTGCAGCCTTAGTACGAACGTTGCATACAATCCTGAATCCGTATGAAGATTTCACTCTCCACTACATAGATGACATTTTGATTTTTTCTGAAACAGAAACGAATCATCATAATCATCTGGAAATAATATTAAAGGAATTAGAAAATGCCGGACTTAAATTAAACTTAGAGAAATGTCAGTTTTATAAAAGAGAAGTGGATTATTTAGGATATGTTTTAAGTGACACTGGTATAACAATGAATCCTGAGAGAATTAAAGCAATCCTAGAGTATAAAACACCACATAACTTAAGAACTTTACGAGGGTTTCTAGGTATCATCAATTATTTCAAGAAGTTAGTTCCTGATCTAAGTAAGAGAGAAATTCCTCTTATAGAATTATTAAAGAAGGATATTAGATGGAAATGGGACGAGAGAAGAGAAAAGGCATTTCAGGAGTTGAAGGAAATTTTTCTAAACAGCCTAAAAGTATTTCATCCACAATATGACAAACCTTTTATCTTGAGAGCGGATGCTTCAATAGAGAGATTGGCAGGGGTATTAATTCAAATACAAGATGGAGAAGAAGTACCTATTAGTTTTATATCCAGAGTGACTGAGCCAGCAGAAAAGAAATATTCAATAACAGAATTAGAAATGGCAAGTGTTGTATTTTGCATTAGCAAACTAAGATTCTATCTATTAGGAGCTAAGTTTATTTTAGAAACTGATCACTCAGCACTTACAGCTATGTTGAAAAACCGCTATGCCAATAATCGTGTACACCGATGGATCTTGTTGTTACAAGAATATGAATTCGAAATCAAATATATTCCCGGGAAATTAAACGTGGTAGCAGATGCATTGAGTAGAGTAGATGAAGTAGGGAACAATCAAACCAAATTTCAAATTGGAATAAACCAATTGTACCAAACAGAGGGGATATTTACATTGGAAAAGGTTAAAGAAGATCAGAGACATTTTGATAACGAGAAAGTTGAAGGTGCCTATAAAATTGATGAAGTGTGGTATAAGAAATTGGAGGACAGAGAAGTATTTGTAATAAGTAAGGAGTTTGCACAGGAAATTATTTATCATCTACATAAAGAGAATGGACACATAGGAACAAGAAAATTATGGACTTTGTTTCGAGAAAATTATGTGGCAAGGAAGGATTTGAGTATAGTGAAAGAAATATGTAAATATTGTCAAATATGTCAACTGGCCAAAGAAAAAAATTACCACAATAGCATGACAGCAAAATCGATAATTACAAATAAACCATTACAGATTGTGGCTATGGATTTTATAGGAAACTTAATTAGGAGTGAATCGGGTAATAAGGATTTATTAGTAATAGTTGATGTTTATACCAAATTTGTTAAAACTTTTCCATGTAAGAGATCAACGGCTAAGGTGGTAATAGAATGTTTGGAAAAATATATAGAATAAGTAGGAAGACCTGAGAGAATTATACTTGACCATGCTACATACTTTGAAAGTAAAAAATTAAAGCAGTATTGTGATAAAGAACAAATAAAACTACAATTTATTAGTATTAGAAGACCTAGCTCCAATCCAGCTGAGAGATATATAAAGGAAATCTTAAAATATTTAAGAATTCTTTGTCAAAAGACACATATTAGATGGGATGAAAATTTGGACAAAATTGAAGAATTTATAAATAATTTACCACATGGGGTAACAGGTGAAAGTCCAATTTATTTAATGAAAGGTATCCAACCTAAAAGAAACTGGATTCTGAATAGAGATACTACTCTAGAAAAGACACTAGAAAAGGTGAATATCAGAATAAGGAGGAATGCAGAAAAATATATACGGGATCAGAACAAGAAAATTAAGAAGAAAACAACCTTTAATAAAGGAGAATTGGTTATAATCAGAGCATTAAAGACATCTAATAAAGCAGAAGACCAATGTATTAAATTGCAATTGCCATTCGAGGGACCTTATGAAATAATAAATGATAATGCACAAAATAGTTATAAATTGGCATACCCAGGAACAAACATGATTAGGGGTATTTTTAATATAGAATCAATTTATAAGTATAATTCACCATAAAAGAGTAATAAGAGGAATAGATAATATTATGTTACTTACATGTAAATAGATAGTAGTATAGGTAGATGTAAGGTTTTTTTTTCGATTTTACTTCATAAGACGTATTCTCATATACAACGTGAAGATAATGACCAAGTTAAACATAAGATTTTCAATTTTCAAGGGTAGTGTACTAGTAGGCAGCATACAGTATCCGTGGTCAATGTAATCTAAAAAATTGAAACATAAGGAAATATAATGTATTAATGATAAATGAATAATATCAAAGAAAGATGGCAAGTTAAGCTTTAGTATAATATTAAATTTTTATGAGAATTTCTTTGATAAAGGACATAATAAAATTAAATAAACACTCATTAATAAGGACAGGTAGGAAATAGGAAGGATAAGATAGGAAATAATTAAATAAACAGTAAAAGAGATGAGAAGGAAAGAAAGTTTTCAAATCAAGATATAAGTAGGAAATATTCATGTCAAGAAAAATTTTATAGGAATAAGGGAGAAAAGTATAGTGAAATAATGGAAAGAAATATTTATAAAGTATATGATATGATTAATTATTATGAGATAGGGAGATATGATGAGAAAATTATGATATAATGAATATAGTTATGAAATAAAGTTGATGAATTATGATTAAGAAATATGAAAATAAATATAAATATGGATAGAAAGTAAAGAGTTGAAGGTTCGACTATAAGAATAGATAAATTGACATGAATATAGGTTGAAAATTGATATGAAATTATAGGAAATCATTGAAATAATTAAAAATTATGTTCTTAGTATAAAAGATAAAAAAAAAATAGAAGAGTAGATAGGTAAAGGAGGAAGTATAAGTATTGAGATTTTGAATAAGAAACGGTGGAAAAGAGTAAGGAATATAAGATATGAATAATTTAATAAGAATAAGAATTATGAGAATAAAATGTAAGAATCATTATTGTTATGTCCCTAATGAGAAATTATTTTGGAATGAGTTTGATATGGTTAAATTATAAGAATATCATAAAAATTTTGATAATAAGAATAAAAATAAAAATGTTATCAGAAATGTAAGTACTGAGCTGAAATCTCTAGATCGATTAGCATGGATTACAGATTGAAAATTGAAATTTTAGGAAGTTATCTAAATAGACACCTTTTAAAATTTAAATTTGAGGGGAGTTAAGCCAGTCCTCTAGTATAGATAAATATTAATATATTAGATTGAATTAAAAAGGAATTTTTTTTTGTATATACGTATGGTGTATCATTAGACACTACCTAATTAAGAACAAAATTTAACATAAAACGAATGAATGACTTAAGCAAATGTATTATAAAATATTGAGTACATCAATTTAAGAAATGGATTAAGGATAAGGAATAGAATGGTAATGATAATATAGAAATTAATTCTTAAGAAAATGTTACCTTCACAAATAAATCCTAAGGTCAAGTCAATGTCAACAATTTTCATTAAAATCAATCTGAACGCTGCTATGTCCACACTTGAATCGGGAAAAGGATGTTAATTTGTTCAAAACCTAAAATAATAAGAATTAATAATCAAATCACTAATTTATTAACGATATGCAAATACAATAAAAAGTTGCAATTTGAAAAAAGTAATTTATTAAAATAAAACTGTATGAAATATGACATTTGGAATAAGAGCCATATTGTATGTCATAGAAATCTAGTAATCAAATCGAAATCAATGAAGGAAGTGATTGAATCTAGTTATAATATTGCCAACCTAAATTCAATGAGTTGGAAGTTAATATAAAACAGAGAATGTAAATTTGAAATTAAGTTAGAGTTTATATAAAGCGAAATTAGTGCTAATTAAAGAATTAAAAAATAAACAGTTCCATATATATAAATCATAAATTTAGATTGTAGAAATTGTATATTAATTGTACACAAATTTACTAAAAAAAAGGAATTACAAGGATTGAAACCATTGTAATACATGTAAAAGACTATTTATATATTCTATAAGATATTGTTAAACCATTTATACAAGTGATTTCACTCTCCAAGACTATTTTAATTGAAGAATTCAGTATTTCCATAAAAAAAACATTATCATCGACAATTGTTGAATAAAATAACAAATTAGGAGGCTGTGTTTTAGAGATTGTAAAAAATGTTATTGATTTTGAAAAGAAAAGGGAGTCGAGAGTTAGTTGGGGAATGAGGAACTAGGATGTAATTCTCTGAGAAGAATTTTGTAAAAACTTTAAAGTAAAAGTAATAATTTTAAATCTAAATCAATAAAAAATTCATAATATTAATGTCGATTAACCCCTGTGGAAAAATGAAACGTGCCAAACGAGTATTTCTTGGGTAAGGAATGCCTAAGAAAAGAGACGGGATGTTGCAGGTCCACCACACCGAGAATGGAATATAAGGTGTGTGTTATTTGAGTTTTTAATTTGGAATTCCAAACAAACAAAGAAAAAGTGAACTTTTGAAATTAATTTGAACATTAAAATTTGAATAATCTAAAATTGGCCAAAGAAACTTTAAAATAATTAATACCAAATTTTATCCATGGATAATTAAAGAACTCTAATTTTCTGCAACAATAATTTTAGATATTAAATATGTACTTACTTGTAAAAAGTTTTTCGTTTGTAAAATAATCAAAGTTCACACCACTCATAAATGCTTTTCTAATCTTAATTTCCGCTTTGCATGCTGACCTATTCTTATAACTATCAAACACACATTTAATTCACAACTTGAATTATATATGTAACTGTTTAATATAAGTTTTCAACCATATTATTCTAAATGCACTAAATTGATGCACATTGAACTGTTAAACGTTTGCATCCTCCACGTTAACTGTGTACTATAATTTTGTGACGACGAGAAACGTTGAACCGGAAGAGCTGCTCCGTTGCGCCGAAGCAGCTACTATAAGCGTTCAGTGCGCATGACCATCAAAGAATACAGGGGAGGTTCAGGAATATTTGTGTGTGTAAAATTTTGAAGATTTCATCAACAATTTATTAAAATATTTTTATTTAAGTGTTGGTATTTTTCTTATTCCAGTCAATGTCCATAACACTTTTCACGAACATTGTTTAAATCATTCATTCGATTATCATATGGTGAGATGATTGAAATAAAGATATATAATTTATTCAGGAATAGACCTATCACGAAATCATAATAAGTAAATGTTCATATGTGTAAAATTTTTTCTAATAGGTGTCCAGGACTCAAAGAGAGAACTCTCATGCTTCCGACTGCAATATATAATTTAAACAATACAGACAATTAAAAAATTTTCATATAATCATATAGGGCTAGCCGAAGGTAAAAACGGGTAAATAAAGGTAAATCATATAAGTATATATAAAATATAACATATCCACTATAAATTGGCACCCAAAAACGTGGGGCGATTATAAAAATAATATATTATAAAAAAAAAAAATTAAAAACAAAGAACAATGGAAAATAGGAAAATGATGTTGCGCGATGGGAAGCAGGTTGGAAATGATAGTGGATCTGAGGAGGAAAGAGAAGGAAGAAGCCATGGAATGGGAGATTTCCAGGTGCAATACCTCATCCAAGGACAGCAATCGGAAGATGATGCACAGGAAGAAAGGAGAACAGGAGATGAAGAATATGGAATAGAGGTAGAACGAGTAGAAGAAGGATTGGATAGAAGTCAAGAAATACAAGAGAGAAGGGAACAACAAACAAGAACAAGGAATGATAACCAAATGATGGATTTGATGCAACAATTGTTGAACCAGATGAATACAATGAAGGGAGAGTTAAATGGAAACATGAACAAAATGGATCAAAAGTTGAATGGAAAAATAGACAATATGAATGGAAATATAAATAGCATTAACGGAAATATGGATAGAATGGAGCTTAATTTGAGGGGAGACATTCATAATATTCATGAAAACATGAACAGATTGGAACGGAAGATAGAAGAGGTTAGATTTGAAAACTGCAAAGAGATTAAGGAACTTAAGGAGAATCAAGAAGAACATAAGAAGAGTATTCGGCAAATACAAGAGGACATAGAGGAAAATAATAAAAACATAAGACAAGAAATACAGGAAAATGGTATGAAAATCAGAGAAAACATAGTAGAAGAAGTATTAGAATTTAGAAGAGATCTAGAAGAATATTTACCAGAGAATATTAAAGTAGAGGTCTCAAAACAAAATAGACAAATAACAAAGGAAGTGGAACAGATGAAAGATAACGTAAATAGAAAATTTAAGGATTTGGATGGCCGGATTGAAGAGAGAACGGGGATGAGTCTAACAATAACCGACGACATAAATCGACAAATGAATAAAGAAATCGAAGAAATGAATCGGAAATTAAGGATCACGATAGAGGAAATGGAGGAAAATTTGAGAAGAAATGGAGGAAACAATATATACCCAGGAAATTTCCACAATTTAGAAATCGGAGTGAAATTTGATGGGAATATTAACAATATACATCCCAAAGTATTCCTCAAAATAATTAGAAACAAAATTAAAGGAATCAGAGATATTGTTGAGATCAAGCTTATTATAAGGAGCATATTACAGGGCCATGCTTTATTGTGGTTTTGTAATAAGGAAGAACTAATACAAAGCCTAGAAGAGTTCGAGCAACAATTCTTAGCCTATTTCTGGGGAGAATTGCAGCAAGCAACATTCAGAGAGCGGTTATACTTCGGGAAATTTGATTATAAGAAAAGAAAAAACCTGAATAATTATGCGATGCAATTATATAATATAGCCCAGTACTTAGATCCGGGAATGAAGGAGGAGGAATTAGTGCTATACATTGGCAGATATTTCAATTCAGAAGTAGCTGAAACAATAGTGCTTCATAATATTAAAGCCATGGATAGTTTATCAAGATATCTACAAAGAGTGGAACGGAGCTATACAAATCATAACGATACAAGAGACAATCGATTAAATGAAAATGGGAATGGACAGAATAGAAGAGAAAATGAAAGGAGAAATGATCAGAGAAATTATGAAAATCGAAATTACGAGAGAAGAGGACCAGGACGGGATGATAGAAATCCGAGATATGATAATTACAGAAACGGAAATGGAAACTATCGTAATGGGTATCAGAATGGTAATAATGGGAATCGGAATAATGGATATAATGGAGGAAATTACCCAAATTATGGAAGACGGAATGATAACGACAATCGTAATCGGAACTGGCAACAATACAGAAGAGAGGGGAGAAATAATGAAGAGGACAGAAGAAATGAAAACAGAGACAGGAATTATGATCAAAGAGATAGTCGAGGAGGTGAAGATAGAAGACAGGTGAACATGATACAAAACCAGGAAGAGATAAGAAGGGATAGTGATCAGGGCCCGAGTTCTGATCCAAATTTCGAGTAAGTTGCTCTTATGTGCATAATATTGTCTATTCTCCTAAATATCAACATCCTAGAGAATTTATATTAGATGAAGAACCAACAAACCCAGAATTAAATAGATTAGTATTTATAGAGGGAAATTTAGATAACATTAAATGTAGAGTTTTATTAGATACGGGTTCCGAAGTTTCCATTATAAATCAAAATATAGTAGACAATTTAAAACAGGACAATATTATGGTGATAAATACAAATAAAATATCATTAATAGGGGCAAATGAAAGAAAATTATATGAAACTACTAAAACCATTATGACAAACCTAGAATTAAATGGTGAGGTTTTATCAGTACAATTGTTGATTGTGAAAAATTTAAAATATGACATAATCATGGGTACAGATGAATTAAGTAAACATAGAATTATAATAAATTATAAAATGCAAAACATTATATGTAATAATCATACAATACCGTTTATAACAAATTATCAAACAGATATAGGAAAAAACGAATGTGCAATTGGACAAATAAATCACATTGCTGAAGAACAAAACATGAGGGAGGAATTATGTCCGGAGGAATACAAACAGAGAGTCTATGAATTACTTGATTCTCACGAAAAGCTGTTCAATGAGGAAGTATGCGTTGCGACTAGATATGTTCACAAAATTGAAGTCATACCAGAAATAAAAAATTTTAAGATCAAAACTTATCCTATACCTTATAAATTAAAACTAGAGGTATATCAGGAAATTAATAAAATGTTACAAGACGGTATTATTGAAAGATCTAATTCACAATACATAAGTGCAATAACCTGTGTAAAGAAGAAATCGGGGGATATTAGAATATGTTTGGATGCTAGGAATATAAATACATTTACTAAAAAACAATACGAAAGTCCATTAAATATTGAAGGTATATTTGGAAGAATTACAAAGGCTAATATATTTTCAAAATTAGATCTAAAGCATAGCTTTTGGTTAATTCCATTGGATCATCATTGTAGACAATACACTGCATTTATGGTAGATGGAGTGGTGTATCAATTTTGTGTAGTGCCATTTGGACTCCAAAGTTCTTGTGCAGCCTTAGTACGAACGTTGCATACAATCCTGAATCCGTATGAAGATTTCACTCTCCACTACATAGATGACATTTTGATTTTTTCTGAAACAGAAACGAATCATCATAATCATCTGGAAATAATATTAAAGGAATTAGAAAATGCCGGACTTAAATTAAACTTAGAGAAATGTCAGTTTTATAAAAGAGAAGTGGATTATTTAGGATATGTTTTAAGTGACACTGGTATAACAATGAATCCTGAGAGAATTAAAGCAATCCTAGAGTATAAAACACCACATAACTTAAGAACTTTACGAGGGTTTCTAGGTATCATCAATTATTTCAAGAAGTTAGTTCCTGATCTAAGTAAGAGAGAAATTCCTCTTATAGAATTATTAAAGAAGGATATTAGATGGAAATGGGACGAGAGAAGAGAAAAGGCATTTCAGGAGTTGAAGGAAATTTTTCTAAACAGCCTAAAAGTATTTCATCCACAATATGACAAACCTTTTATCTTGAGAGCGGATGCTTCAATAGAGAGATTGGCAGGGGTATTAATTCAAATACAAGATGGAGAAGAAGTACCTATTAGTTTTATATCCAGAGTGACTGAGCCAGCAGAAAAGAAATATTCAATAACAGAATTAGAAATGGCAAGTGTTGTATTTTGCATTAGCAAACTAAGATTCTATCTATTAGGAGCTAAGTTTATTTTAGAAACTGATCACTCAGCACTTACAGCTATGTTGAAAAACCGCTATGCCAATAATCGTGTACACCGATGGATCTTGTTGTTACAAGAATATGAATTCGAAATCAAATATATTCCCGGGAAATTAAACGTGGTAGCAGATGCATTGAGTAGAGTAGATGAAGTAGGGAACAATCAAACCAAATTTCAAATTGGAATAAACCAATTGTACCAAACAGAGGGGATATTTACATTGGAAAAGGTTAAAGAAGATCAGAGACATTTTGATAACGAGAAAGTTGAAGGTGCCTATAAAATTGATGAAGTGTGGTATAAGAAATTGGAGGACAGAGAAGTATTTGTAATAAGTAAGGAGTTTGCACAGGAAATTATTTATCATCTACATAAAGAGAATGGACACATAGGAACAAGAAAATTATGGACTTTGTTTCGAGAAAATTATGTGGCAAGGAAGGATTTGAGTATAGTGAAAGAAATATGTAAATATTGTCAAATATGTCAACTGGCCAAAGAAAAAAATTACCACAATAGCATGACAGCAAAATCGATAATTACAAATAAACCATTACAGATTGTGGCTATGGATTTTATAGGAAACTTAATTAGGAGTGAATCGGGTAATAAGGATTTATTAGTAATAGTTGATGTTTATACCAAATTTGTTAAAACTTTTCCATGTAAGAGATCAACGGCTAAGGTGGTAATAGAATGTTTGGAAAAATATATAGAATAAGTAGGAAGACCTGAGAGAATTATACTTGACCATGCTACATACTTTGAAAGTAAAAAATTAAAGCAGTATTGTGATAAAGAACAAATAAAACTACAATTTATTAGTATTAGAAGACCTAGCTCCAATCCAGCTGAGAGATATATAAAGGAAATCTTAAAATATTTAAGAATTCTTTGTCAAAAGACACATATTAGATGGGATGAAAATTTGGACAAAATTGAAGAATTTATAAATAATTTACCACATGGGGTAACAGGTGAAAGTCCAATTTATTTAATGAAAGGTATCCAACCTAAAAGAAACTGGATTCTGAATAGAGATACTACTCTAGAAAAGACACTAGAAAAGGTGAATATCAGAATAAGGAGGAATGCAGAAAAATATATACGGGATCAGAACAAGAAAATTAAGAAGAAAACAACCTTTAATAAAGGAGAATTGGTTATAATCAGAGCATTAAAGACATCTAATAAAGCAGAAGACCAATGTATTAAATTGCAATTGCCATTCGAGGGACCTTATGAAATAATAAATGATAATGCACAAAATAGTTATAAATTGGCATACCCAGGAACAAACATGATTAGGGGTATTTTTAATATAGAATCAATTTATAAGTATAATTCACCATAAAAGAGTAATAAGAGGAATAGATAATATTATGTTACTTACATGTAAATAGATAGTAGTATAGGTAGATGTAAGGTTTTTTTTTCGATTTTACTTCATAAGACGTATTCTCATATACAACGTGAAGATAATGACCAAGTTAAACATAAGATTTTCAATTTTCAAGGGTAGTGTACTAGTAGGCAGCATACAGTATCCGTGGTCAATGTAATCTAAAAAATTGAAACATAAGGAAATATAATGTATTAATGATAAATGAATAATATCAAAGAAAGATGGCAAGTTAAGCTTTAGTATAATATTAAATTTTTATGAGAATTTCTTTGATAAAGGACATAATAAAATTAAATAAACACTCATTAATAAGGACAGGTAGGAAATAGGAAGGATAAGATAGGAAATAATTAAATAAACAGTAAAAGAGATGAGAAGGAAAGAAAGTTTTCAAATCAAGATATAAGTAGGAAATATTCATGTCAAGAAAAATTTTATAGGAATAAGGGAGAAAAGTATAGTGAAATAATGGAAAGAAATATTTATAAAGTATATGATATGATTAATTATTATGAGATAGGGAGATATGATGAGAAAATTATGATATAATGAATATAGTTATGAAATAAAGTTGATGAATTATGATTAAGAAATATGAAAATAAATATAAATATGGATAGAAAGTAAAGAGTTGAAGGTTCGACTATAAGAATAGATAAATTGACATGAATATAGGTTGAAAATTGATATGAAATTATAGGAAATCATTGAAATAATTAAAAATTATGTTCTTAGTATAAAAGATAAAAAAAAAATAGAAGAGTAGATAGGTAAAGGAGGAAGTATAAGTATTGAGATTTTGAATAAGAAACGGTGGAAAAGAGTAAGGAATATAAGATATGAATAATTTAATAAGAATAAGAATTATGAGAATAAAATGTAAGAATCATTATTGTTATGTCCCTAATGAGAAATTATTTTGGAATGAGTTTGATATGGTTAAATTATAAGAATATCATAAAAATTTTGATAATAAGAATAAAAATAAAAATGTTATCAGAAATGTAAGTACTGAGCTGAAATCTCTAGATCGATTAGCATGGATTACAGATTGAAAATTGAAATTTTAGGAAGTTATCTAAATAGACACCTTTTAAAATTTAAATTTGAGGGGAGTTAAGCCAGTCCTCTAGTATAGATAAATATTAATATATTAGATTGAATTAAAAAGGAATTTTTTTTTGTATATACGTATGGTGTATCATTAGACACTACCTAATTAAGAACAAAATTTAACATAAAACGAATGAATGACTTAAGCAAATGTATTATAAAATATTGAGTACATCAATTTAAGAAATGGATTAAGGATAAGGAATAGAATGGTAATGATAATATAGAAATTAATTCTTAAGAAAATGTTACCTTCACAAATAAATCCTAAGGTCAAGTCAATGTCAACAATTTTCATTAAAATCAATCTGAACGCTGCTATGTCCACACTTGAATCGGGAAAAGGATGTTAATTTGTTCAAAACCTAAAATAATAAGAATTAATAATCAAATCACTAATTTATTAACGATATGCAAATACAATAAAAAGTTGCAATTTGAAAAAAGTAATTTATTAAAATAAAACTGTATGAAATATGACATTTGGAATAAGAGCCATATTGTATGTCATAGAAATCTAGTAATCAAATCGAAATCAATGAAGGAAGTGATTGAATCTAGTTATAATATTGCCAACCTAAATTCAATGAGTTGGAAGTTAATATAAAACAGAGAATGTAAATTTGAAATTAAGTTAGAGTTTATATAAAGCGAAATTAGTGCTAATTAAAGAATTAAAAAATAAACAGTTCCATATATATAAATCATAAATTTAGATTGTAGAAATTGTATATTAATTGTACACAAATTTACTAAAAAAAAGGAATTACAAGGATTGAAACCATTGTAATACATGTAAAAGACTATTTATATATTCTATAAGATATTGTTAAACCATTTATACAAGTGATTTCACTCTCCAAGACTATTTTAATTGAAGAATTCAGTATTTCCATAAAAAAAACATTATCATCGACAATTGTTGAATAAAATAACAAATTAGGAGGCTGTGTTTTAGAGATTGTAAAAAATGTTATTGATTTTGAAAAGAAAAGGGAGTCGAGAGTTAGTTGGGGAATGAGGAACTAGGATGTAATTCTCTGAGAAGAATTTTGTAAAAACTTTAAAGTAAAAGTAATAATTTTAAATCTAAATCAATAAAAAATTCATAATATTAATGTCGATTAACCCCTGTGGAAAAATGAAACGTGCCAAACGAGTATTTCTTGGGTAAGGAATGCCTAAGAAAAGAGACGGGATGTTGCAGGTCCACCACACCGAGAATGGAATATAAGGTGTGTGTTATTTGAGTTTTTAATTTGGAATTCCAAACAAACAAAGAAAAAGTGAACTTTTGAAATTAATTTGAACATTAAAATTTGAATAATCTAAAATTGGCCAAAGAAACTTTAAAATAATTAATACCAAATTTTATCCATGGATAATTAAAGAACTCTAATTTTCTGCAACAATAATTTTAGATATTAAATATGTACTTACTTGTAAAAAGTTTTTCGTTTGTAAAATAATCAAAGTTCACACCACTCATAAATGCTTTTCTAATCTTAATTTCCGCTTTGCATGCTGACCTATTCTTATAACTATCAAACACACATTTAATTCACAACTTGAATTATATATGTAACTGTTTAATATAAGTTTTCAACCATATTATTCTAAATGCACTAAATTGATGCACATTGAACTGTTAAACGTTTGCATCCTCCACGTTAACTGTGTACTATAATTTTGTGACGACGAGAAACGTTGAACCGGAAGAGCTGCTCCGTTGCGCCGAAGCAGCTACTATAAGCGTTCAGTGCGCATGACCATCAAAGAATACAGGGGAGGTTCAGGAATATTTGTGTGTGTAAAATTTTGAAGATTTCATCAACAATTTATTAAAATATTTTTATTTAAGTGTTGGTATTTTTCTTATTCCAGTCAATGTCCATAACACTTTTCACGAACATTGTTTAAATCATTCATTCGATTATCATATGGTGAGATGATTGAAATAAAGATATATAATTTATTCAGGAATAGACCTATCACGAAATCATAATAAGTAAATGTTCATATGTGTAAAATTTTTTCTAATAGGTGTCCAGGACTCAAAGAGAGAACTCTCATGCTTCCGACTGCAATATATAATTTAAACAATACAGACAATTAAAAAATTTTCATATAATCATATAGGGCTAGCCGAAGGTAAAAACGGGTAAATAAAGGTAAATCATATAAGTATATATAAAATATAACATATCCACTATAAATTGGCACCCAAAAACGTGGGGCGATTATAAAAATAATATATTATAAAAAAAAAAAATTAAAAACAAAGAACAATGGAAAATAGGAAAATGATGTTGCGCGATGGGAAGCAGGTTGGAAATGATAGTGGATCTGAGGAGGAAAGAGAAGGAAGAAGCCATGGAATGGGAGATTTCCAGGTGCAATACCTCATCCAAGGACAGCAATCGGAAGATGATGCACAGGAAGAAAGGAGAACAGGAGATGAAGAATATGGAATAGAGGTAGAACGAGTAGAAGAAGGATTGGATAGAAGTCAAGAAATACAAGAGAGAAGGGAACAACAAACAAGAACAAGGAATGATAACCAAATGATGGATTTGATGCAACAATTGTTGAACCAGATGAATACAATGAAGGGAGAGTTAAATGGAAACATGAACAAAATGGATCAAAAGTTGAATGGAAAAATAGACAATATGAATGGAAATATAAATAGCATTAACGGAAATATGGATAGAATGGAGCTTAATTTGAGGGGAGACATTCATAATATTCATGAAAACATGAACAGATTGGAACGGAAGATAGAAGAGGTTAGATTTGAAAACTGCAAAGAGATTAAGGAACTTAAGGAGAATCAAGAAGAACATAAGAAGAGTATTCGGCAAATACAAGAGGACATAGAGGAAAATAATAAAAACATAAGACAAGAAATACAGGAAAATGGTATGAAAATCAGAGAAAACATAGTAGAAGAAGTATTAGAATTTAGAAGAGATCTAGAAGAATATTTACCAGAGAATATTAAAGTAGAGGTCTCAAAACAAAATAGACAAATAACAAAGGAAGTGGAACAGATGAAAGATAACGTAAATAGAAAATTTAAGGATTTGGATGGCCGGATTGAAGAGAGAACGGGGATGAGTCTAACAATAACCGACGACATAAATCGACAAATGAATAAAGAAATCGAAGAAATGAATCGGAAATTAAGGATCACGATAGAGGAAATGGAGGAAAATTTGAGAAGAAATGGAGGAAACAATATATACCCAGGAAATTTCCACAATTTAGAAATCGGAGTGAAATTTGATGGGAATATTAACAATATACATCCCAAAGTATTCCTCAAAATAATTAGAAACAAAATTAAAGGAATCAGAGATATTGTTGAGATCAAGCTTATTATAAGGAGCATATTACAGGGCCATGCTTTATTGTGGTTTTGTAATAAGGAAGAACTAATACAAAGCCTAGAAGAGTTCGAGCAACAATTCTTAGCCTATTTCTGGGGAGAATTGCAGCAAGCAACATTCAGAGAGCGGTTATACTTCGGGAAATTTGATTATAAGAAAAGAAAAAACCTGAATAATTATGCGATGCAATTATATAATATAGCCCAGTACTTAGATCCGGGAATGAAGGAGGAGGAATTAGTGCTATACATTGGCAGATATTTCAATTCAGAAGTAGCTGAAACAATAGTGCTTCATAATATTAAAGCCATGGATAGTTTATCAAGATATCTACAAAGAGTGGAACGGAGCTATACAAATCATAACGATACAAGAGACAATCGATTAAATGAAAATGGGAATGGACAGAATAGAAGAGAAAATGAAAGGAGAAATGATCAGAGAAATTATGAAAATCGAAATTACGAGAGAAGAGGACCAGGACGGGATGATAGAAATCCGAGATATGATAATTACAGAAACGGAAATGGAAACTATCGTAATGGGTATCAGAATGGTAATAATGGGAATCGGAATAATGGATATAATGGAGGAAATTACCCAAATTATGGAAGACGGAATGATAACGACAATCGTAATCGGAACTGGCAACAATACAGAAGAGAGGGGAGAAATAATGAAGAGGACAGAAGAAATGAAAACAGAGACAGGAATTATGATCAAAGAGATAGTCGAGGAGGTGAAGATAGAAGACAGGTGAACATGATACAAAACCAGGAAGAGATAAGAAGGGATAGTGATCAGGGCCCGAGTTCTGATCCAAATTTCGAGTAAGTTGCTCTTATGTGCATAATATTGTCTATTCTCCTAAATATCAACATCCTAGAGAATTTATATTAGATGAAGAACCAACAAACCCAGAATTAAATAGATTAGTATTTATAGAGGGAAATTTAGATAACATTAAATGTAGAGTTTTATTAGATACGGGTTCCGAAGTTTCCATTATAAATCAAAATATAGTAGACAATTTAAAACAGGACAATATTATGGTGATAAATACAAATAAAATATCATTAATAGGGGCAAATGAAAGAAAATTATATGAAACTACTAAAACCATTATGACAAACCTAGAATTAAATGGTGAGGTTTTATCAGTACAATTGTTGATTGTGAAAAATTTAAAATATGACATAATCATGGGTACAGATGAATTAAGTAAACATAGAATTATAATAAATTATAAAATGCAAAACATTATATGTAATAATCATACAATACCGTTTATAACAAATTATCAAACAGATATAGGAAAAAACGAATGTGCAATTGGACAAATAAATCACATTGCTGAAGAACAAAACATGAGGGAGGAATTATGTCCGGAGGAATACAAACAGAGAGTCTATGAATTACTTGATTCTCACGAAAAGCTGTTCAATGAGGAAGTATGCGTTGCGACTAGATATGTTCACAAAATTGAAGTCATACCAGAAATAAAAAATTTTAAGATCAAAACTTATCCTATACCTTATAAATTAAAACTAGAGGTATATCAGGAAATTAATAAAATGTTACAAGACGGTATTATTGAAAGATCTAATTCACAATACATAAGTGCAATAACCTGTGTAAAGAAGAAATCGGGGGATATTAGAATATGTTTGGATGCTAGGAATATAAATACATTTACTAAAAAACAATACGAAAGTCCATTAAATATTGAAGGTATATTTGGAAGAATTACAAAGGCTAATATATTTTCAAAATTAGATCTAAAGCATAGCTTTTGGTTAATTCCATTGGATCATCATTGTAGACAATACACTGCATTTATGGTAGATGGAGTGGTGTATCAATTTTGTGTAGTGCCATTTGGACTCCAAAGTTCTTGTGCAGCCTTAGTACGAACGTTGCATACAATCCTGAATCCGTATGAAGATTTCACTCTCCACTACATAGATGACATTTTGATTTTTTCTGAAACAGAAACGAATCATCATAATCATCTGGAAATAATATTAAAGGAATTAGAAAATGCCGGACTTAAATTAAACTTAGAGAAATGTCAGTTTTATAAAAGAGAAGTGGATTATTTAGGATATGTTTTAAGTGACACTGGTATAACAATGAATCCTGAGAGAATTAAAGCAATCCTAGAGTATAAAACACCACATAACTTAAGAACTTTACGAGGGTTTCTAGGTATCATCAATTATTTCAAGAAGTTAGTTCCTGATCTAAGTAAGAGAGAAATTCCTCTTATAGAATTATTAAAGAAGGATATTAGATGGAAATGGGACGAGAGAAGAGAAAAGGCATTTCAGGAGTTGAAGGAAATTTTTCTAAACAGCCTAAAAGTATTTCATCCACAATATGACAAACCTTTTATCTTGAGAGCGGATGCTTCAATAGAGAGATTGGCAGGGGTATTAATTCAAATACAAGATGGAGAAGAAGTACCTATTAGTTTTATATCCAGAGTGACTGAGCCAGCAGAAAAGAAATATTCAATAACAGAATTAGAAATGGCAAGTGTTGTATTTTGCATTAGCAAACTAAGATTCTATCTATTAGGAGCTAAGTTTATTTTAGAAACTGATCACTCAGCACTTACAGCTATGTTGAAAAACCGCTATGCCAATAATCGTGTACACCGATGGATCTTGTTGTTACAAGAATATGAATTCGAAATCAAATATATTCCCGGGAAATTAAACGTGGTAGCAGATGCATTGAGTAGAGTAGATGAAGTAGGGAACAATCAAACCAAATTTCAAATTGGAATAAACCAATTGTACCAAACAGAGGGGATATTTACATTGGAAAAGGTTAAAGAAGATCAGAGACATTTTGATAACGAGAAAGTTGAAGGTGCCTATAAAATTGATGAAGTGTGGTATAAGAAATTGGAGGACAGAGAAGTATTTGTAATAAGTAAGGAGTTTGCACAGGAAATTATTTATCATCTACATAAAGAGAATGGACACATAGGAACAAGAAAATTATGGACTTTGTTTCGAGAAAATTATGTGGCAAGGAAGGATTTGAGTATAGTGAAAGAAATATGTAAATATTGTCAAATATGTCAACTGGCCAAAGAAAAAAATTACCACAATAGCATGACAGCAAAATCGATAATTACAAATAAACCATTACAGATTGTGGCTATGGATTTTATAGGAAACTTAATTAGGAGTGAATCGGGTAATAAGGATTTATTAGTAATAGTTGATGTTTATACCAAATTTGTTAAAACTTTTCCATGTAAGAGATCAACGGCTAAGGTGGTAATAGAATGTTTGGAAAAATATATAGAATAAGTAGGAAGACCTGAGAGAATTATACTTGACCATGCTACATACTTTGAAAGTAAAAAATTAAAGCAGTATTGTGATAAAGAACAAATAAAACTACAATTTATTAGTATTAGAAGACCTAGCTCCAATCCAGCTGAGAGATATATAAAGGAAATCTTAAAATATTTAAGAATTCTTTGTCAAAAGACACATATTAGATGGGATGAAAATTTGGACAAAATTGAAGAATTTATAAATAATTTACCACATGGGGTAACAGGTGAAAGTCCAATTTATTTAATGAAAGGTATCCAACCTAAAAGAAACTGGATTCTGAATAGAGATACTACTCTAGAAAAGACACTAGAAAAGGTGAATATCAGAATAAGGAGGAATGCAGAAAAATATATACGGGATCAGAACAAGAAAATTAAGAAGAAAACAACCTTTAATAAAGGAGAATTGGTTATAATCAGAGCATTAAAGACATCTAATAAAGCAGAAGACCAATGTATTAAATTGCAATTGCCATTCGAGGGACCTTATGAAATAATAAATGATAATGCACAAAATAGTTATAAATTGGCATACCCAGGAACAAACATGATTAGGGGTATTTTTAATATAGAATCAATTTATAAGTATAATTCACCATAAAAGAGTAATAAGAGGAATAGATAATATTATGTTACTTACATGTAAATAGATAGTAGTATAGGTAGATGTAAGGTTTTTTTTTCGATTTTACTTCATAAGACGTATTCTCATATACAACGTGAAGATAATGACCAAGTTAAACATAAGATTTTCAATTTTCAAGGGTAGTGTACTAGTAGGCAGCATACAGTATCCGTGGTCAATGTAATCTAAAAAATTGAAACATAAGGAAATATAATGTATTAATGATAAATGAATAATATCAAAGAAAGATGGCAAGTTAAGCTTTAGTATAATATTAAATTTTTATGAGAATTTCTTTGATAAAGGACATAATAAAATTAAATAAACACTCATTAATAAGGACAGGTAGGAAATAGGAAGGATAAGATAGGAAATAATTAAATAAACAGTAAAAGAGATGAGAAGGAAAGAAAGTTTTCAAATCAAGATATAAGTAGGAAATATTCATGTCAAGAAAAATTTTATAGGAATAAGGGAGAAAAGTATAGTGAAATAATGGAAAGAAATATTTATAAAGTATATGATATGATTAATTATTATGAGATAGGGAGATATGATGAGAAAATTATGATATAATGAATATAGTTATGAAATAAAGTTGATGAATTATGATTAAGAAATATGAAAATAAATATAAATATGGATAGAAAGTAAAGAGTTGAAGGTTCGACTATAAGAATAGATAAATTGACATGAATATAGGTTGAAAATTGATATGAAATTATAGGAAATCATTGAAATAATTAAAAATTATGTTCTTAGTATAAAAGATAAAAAAAAAATAGAAGAGTAGATAGGTAAAGGAGGAAGTATAAGTATTGAGATTTTGAATAAGAAACGGTGGAAAAGAGTAAGGAATATAAGATATGAATAATTTAATAAGAATAAGAATTATGAGAATAAAATGTAAGAATCATTATTGTTATGTCCCTAATGAGAAATTATTTTGGAATGAGTTTGATATGGTTAAATTATAAGAATATCATAAAAATTTTGATAATAAGAATAAAAATAAAAATGTTATCAGAAATGTAAGTACTGAGCTGAAATCTCTAGATCGATTAGCATGGATTACAGATTGAAAATTGAAATTTTAGGAAGTTATCTAAATAGACACCTTTTAAAATTTAAATTTGAGGGGAGTTAAGCCAGTCCTCTAGTATAGATAAATATTAATATATTAGATTGAATTAAAAAGGAATTTTTTTTTGTATATACGTATGGTGTATCATTAGACACTACCTAATTAAGAACAAAATTTAACATAAAACGAATGAATGACTTAAGCAAATGTATTATAAAATATTGAGTACATCAATTTAAGAAATGGATTAAGGATAAGGAATAGAATGGTAATGATAATATAGAAATTAATTCTTAAGAAAATGTTACCTTCACAAATAAATCCTAAGGTCAAGTCAATGTCAACAATTTTCATTAAAATCAATCTGAACGCTGCTATGTCCACACTTGAATCGGGAAAAGGATGTTAATTTGTTCAAAACCTAAAATAATAAGAATTAATAATCAAATCACTAATTTATTAACGATATGCAAATACAATAAAAAGTTGCAATTTGAAAAAAGTAATTTATTAAAATAAAACTGTATGAAATATGACATTTGGAATAAGAGCCATATTGTATGTCATAGAAATCTAGTAATCAAATCGAAATCAATGAAGGAAGTGATTGAATCTAGTTATAATATTGCCAACCTAAATTCAATGAGTTGGAAGTTAATATAAAACAGAGAATGTAAATTTGAAATTAAGTTAGAGTTTATATAAAGCGAAATTAGTGCTAATTAAAGAATTAAAAAATAAACAGTTCCATATATATAAATCATAAATTTAGATTGTAGAAATTGTATATTAATTGTACACAAATTTACTAAAAAAAAGGAATTACAAGGATTGAAACCATTGTAATACATGTAAAAGACTATTTATATATTCTATAAGATATTGTTAAACCATTTATACAAGTGATTTCACTCTCCAAGACTATTTTAATTGAAGAATTCAGTATTTCCATAAAAAAAACATTATCATCGACAATTGTTGAATAAAATAACAAATTAGGAGGCTGTGTTTTAGAGATTGTAAAAAATGTTATTGATTTTGAAAAGAAAAGGGAGTCGAGAGTTAGTTGGGGAATGAGGAACTAGGATGTAATTCTCTGAGAAGAATTTTGTAAAAACTTTAAAGTAAAAGTAATAATTTTAAATCTAAATCAATAAAAAATTCATAATATTAATGTCGATTAACCCCTGTGGAAAAATGAAACGTGCCAAACGAGTATTTCTTGGGTAAGGAATGCCTAAGAAAAGAGACGGGATGTTGCAGGTCCACCACACCGAGAATGGAATATAAGGTGTGTGTTATTTGAGTTTTTAATTTGGAATTCCAAACAAACAAAGAAAAAGTGAACTTTTGAAATTAATTTGAACATTAAAATTTGAATAATCTAAAATTGGCCAAAGAAACTTTAAAATAATTAATACCAAATTTTATCCATGGATAATTAAAGAACTCTAATTTTCTGCAACAATAATTTTAGATATTAAATATGTACTTACTTGTAAAAAGTTTTTCGTTTGTAAAATAATCAAAGTTCACACCACTCATAAATGCTTTTCTAATCTTAATTTCCGCTTTGCATGCTGACCTATTCTTATAACTATCAAACACACATTTAATTCACAACTTGAATTATATATGTAACTGTTTAATATAAGTTTTCAACCATATTATTCTAAATGCACTAAATTGATGCACATTGAACTGTTAAACGTTTGCATCCTCCACGTTAACTGTGTACTATAATTTTGTGACGACGAGAAACGTTGAACCGGAAGAGCTGCTCCGTTGCGCCGAAGCAGCTACTATAAGCGTTCAGTGCGCATGACCATCAAAGAATACAGGGGAGGTTCAGGAATATTTGTGTGTGTAAAATTTTGAAGATTTCATCAACAATTTATTAAAATATTTTTATTTAAGTGTTGGTATGTTTCTTATTCCAGTCAATGTCCATAACACTTTTCACGAACATTGTTTAAATCATTCATTCGATTATCATATGGTGAGATGATTGAAATAAAGATATATAATTTATTCAGGAATAGACCTATCACGAAATCATAATAAGTAAATGTTCATATGTGTAAATTTTTTTCTAATAGGTGTCCAGGACTCAAAGAGAGAACTCTCATGCTTCCGACTGCAATATAAAATTTAAACAATACAGACAATTAAAAAAATTTCATATAATCATATAGGGCTAGCCGAAGGTAAAAACGGGTAAATAAAGGTAAATCATATGAGTATATATAAAATATTACATATCCACTATAATATATATATATATATATATATATATATATATATATATATAACACTAATCCAGGCAAGCAAAATAAAAACAATGATATAAGAAGATATTTTCAATTGTTAATTATTAATAAAGTTATATTTGTTCGTTTGTTTTTTATTTGATTGTCGTAGAAAAAGTATAGTCTAAAACACGGGTGGAATTCAAAATTCTACACTCGCAGAACTGTTTCCATCGCCTACGACTCGGGAAACAAATATTTCTACTCGTGTCGAATTTTGCTTATTCCACCCTTGTTATAGAATATACTATTCTGATATCGAAAAAAAAATTATCAAAGTATCTGCACCCTACGGTACATATTTTGGATTTGCACGCTTTACAATTATTATGATACCCAAAATAGGTGATTACAATGAGAAAGTGGTACTCAGAATTATATAATTTAAATGCGAATCTTTCGAACTTAGTATTTAGTAACTGAAAATTTTAATTACTTCAATGAATGATAAATAACTAATGGTCAGAAATCACTTCACAGAGTGCTTAATTTGTTTTCCAAATATCCGGGAGACCTTTGAAGTACAGAATTGATGGAGTTTATTTTTATTTATTACTTTAAAAAGAGTTTCAAGTAGAGCCAAAGTTTGAATTTCCGACTCCGTTCAGAACACTCATTTTAATGGCAGAACTTATTTCCAGGCAGCCGAAAGTAATCACAAATCGGATGTTTTAACACGGAATAGGAAATGTTAATATTGAGCTCCCACTCAGAAGTTCACTTTTTGCATGGCGGTGAGGTAATATCAGTTATGAGAGACTTTGAAATGAATATATCAATAGTTACGTTTGTAGCATTTAAAAAAGTGTGAATAAAACTTTTCACGTAAATTTTTCTCAATATTGAGTAAATCGCAACATAACGACTGTTATAATAGTAAGTATATGTCGGAATAATTCAACTACACAATCGTTTATTGATCGTAATTTTTATTTTTGGACTATTTCTGTAATGCATAGTCAAAAACTCGAACAATATCAGCAAATTTTCATAGGACCATTCAAAGAATATTACTAACAGTACATCCATACAACTTAATGGGTTATTAGTACAATAATATCATGTTTTAAAAACAGCAGTATAGAAACTTGATTAAATAATTTATTGATAAGCTAGTCTATTTGACTATGAATCAATTGAACTTTGTCGAATGTAGCACACGCATTGTTATTCTTAATCTGAAAACGTAATCACGATCTTTATGATCTCGGAAAAATGTTATGTTTCGGATTGATGAGGTAACCAATGGTAGCGACTGTATATCTCTACTTTAGTGTTACTTGAATACTGACTAATAAACGGTATGTTTGACTTAGTAACTGAAGGAAATGTTAGGGGGGGTTAGGTACATCGACATCTTGGTTATTTAGCATGATGTCTTTGAATGAATTTGAGTTTAGTATGTTGATTCTTTTGTTTTGAAGGAGTGGATAATCTATGATCATCTTTTTTATTAAAAGGATGGAATTAAAAAATGGGCAGGTTGGTGGAGGCTAATTTTTAAGAAGGAAAGAAGGGGTTAGATTGGAGTGACCTATGGCAATTCTTTTCAATTTAACATTGTCGTTCCTAGGTAAAACAGGGAAGTCATATGTATCGAAGAAATTGTTTTTCACTTCATATAATTTTTTATTGTCGTTAGTAGCGTGCCAATGTTTTTGACTTAGATGTCGATTCATAGGGGAGAGGAAGAAGCTAGCTTCTTTTGAGGTGTATAGAATTAGGATTGGTGAGCCATCTGTAGTTGCTTGTTTGGCAAAGAAATCTGCTCTTCCGTAGCCTGTTATGCCTTTGTGACTGAGGATCCACAGGAAACTACTTTCTAGATTTCTCAGTTTGGATATATTTTGTAGATCTTCTATTTGGATAGAGATAGGATGAATGGGGGAACATTTTTGTACAAGTTTCAGCGCGTTAAAGGAATCTGATATTATCAAAGATTGAGGTGTTTTGTTTTTTAAAGTTTGTTTTATGGCTTCGCGAATGCCGAGGAGTTCTGCTGAGAGGATTGTATTATTAGGATGGAGTTTTAATTTTGTAGAAGAGTTAGATGAATAAAAGGCAGATCCTACACCGTTTTCAGATTTGGAACCGTCTGTGAATATTAAGAAGTGTTGATTGTATTTTTGGTGGATAAGTTGTGAAAACTGAGAGGTAAAGAAGAAATTAGGGAGGGGAGATTTATCGAATGAGAGCATAGAGGTATTAATGGAAAAGGAGAGTGTCCATGGGGGAACAATGTTGAAGCTTATAAACATGTATGTATAACAGGTAGTGATAAATGAAAAAAAATAGTGTAAAACAAGACAATTACGTGAATACAGTAGCGTAAGGACGTTAAAACGCGGAAAATAACTAGGGTAATTTCCCGCTACTGGGGAAGGATGGTATAGTGAATTCCTATATTGTAAACAGCGCGCGATAACAAGTATATACAAACCAAATCATAGTTTATACAAACACAGCGTTCAGCCATGGAACTCACCTTGACTGAAATCGCGGTACCTTGACCTTTATAGGATATAAGCCGTTGACCATCTGATTGTGCAGATATAGTGATATATAGTAATATAGAAATGTAGTAGTAAAAATAGTAGACGTAGGTTAGTGTTGCTCGTTATGTAGAATTTAAAACCCGAATAATTATTATAGTCATGTGTAAGTAAGTGTAACGTATTACACTCTATGTAAGTACCTGTTTTATGTCATAATAAAGAAACGATTTTATATGAAGACATTCTATTGATTCCGTTCCTATTACGAGGCTCAATGGTAGTACCACGAACCTATTCTTGTGGAGAAATGGTGTCAGCATTTCGGGGCACATTCACCACATCACAATCTAATATTTTCCATGATGACTAGATTTAAATAACGAATTTAATAGCAAGGATAAATGAGTTTGTACAAACGTGTGTAATATTTTTTATTAAATTCAGCCAAGCGCTTTCGACATTACGTCATCATCAGGGCTCTCGTCAATCTGTATAGAGACGTATTAATATTGTTAACAAATTACAAACATTCACACATATATCAAATTGAAAAACGATACTACATAAACCATGTCGTCATTCGTGCATGTTACGCAATATATTATATTGTAATCACTACTCTTATATTGGTGGAAGACAGCTTAAGACGAAGTTTGCAAAAATCGATTAAGTAGAACCAGAATTACGGGCGTTTTTTGATAAGAAACTTCCCTCTCTCTCCCTCCCCTTATTGTTGTAGATAGACTAAAACTTGTAATAACGAATATACTCAGAATTTTCCGAAGACTGCCATGATTGTCCCTCTTTGGATATACAAACTTGAAAATAATTTCAAGGCTTTTCTAGAGGCCACTTTTGTTATAATTTTTCCCGCAGCTGTACTATGAACGGTTTCTGATATATGTCAGAAAGTCATTCTTATTGGGATACCCGGTACATATAGCTATAAATTGAATATCATCTTCCATGACTGTTTCTTTAGTTCGATAGAATAGATATTTAAAAAATCTTTGATTTGGGAAACTCACATCAGCTGGATTTTCACTGAAATTAGTAGGCAGCTGAATATTGGTTGGTGAAAACCGAGTTTCGATTCGATAAAAGCTTCAGCTATGAAATGGGGTTAGTTTTGCATTCGAACGACGATTTAATTACAAGCATATTGATCAAGCTCGTACGATATGCATATATTATGGCTTTAACTGGAATTCACAGCTTATTATTGAAAAACATGTGAACGGCTCTAAGTGGTTTGGTTATTATGAACTTAAACATTTATTGTCATGTAACATTATTCATTGTACTTGATAATATTGATAAGTGTGCTTAGATGTAATTAATCAAATATGCAATAATAAATTAGTATATTAACATTGTTATCTATATACTTATGGACACGGAAACAGGCATATCCAGCAACATTCTCATTCCTATATTAACCCTTAATTAGGCGCGCCGGTGTATGTTGTGCACCAATGCTAGAATAAACTTAATAACTCTGACAACACCGCATGTCTGTCCTTGCCGTATCGAATACCTTATAAGCCGCATCTCTTCCACCAAAATATCAGTGTTGTGCGAGGGTTTGTTAAGTGAATGTCAAAGGCTTTGATAGAACTGGTGCCTGAAGTACACCACGCGACCAAATGTGTAAGATAAATTTTAATTTTGGTTTCATGATTTTCATTAGAACATTATTATATTTAAATATTTCGATGAGTATTGTTAAGTATTGTGTAATAATATATTTTTAGGGATGAAATACCCGTGAAAATCCCAATAAAACTGACAGATAAAGAATTAGCCATATTCTTAGAAGTATACGATACTGAACCAGTATATGAACTAGAGGAATACGATAATGACCTAGAAGAGGAATAAGTGGCTTATAACAGTCACGATAGTCACTTTGAAGTTAACGGTGACTGATCAGACGAAGAAATTTCTGATAGCGAAACTTCATTCCAGGAGTATTATATTGGCAAAGATAATTGCACTAAATGGGCAAATAAAGTTTTGTTAGTGAGAGGGCAAAATCTAAAGCTCAAAATATAGTAAAAATACTACCGGAGCCAAAATAAGTGTCCGACAGTATTCAAAATGAAATAGATTTCTTTTTCAAATTTTTCACCAATGAAATAGATTTCTTTTCCAAATTTTTCACCAATGAAATATTAGAAAATATTATAAATTGTTCCAACATTTATATTGATACCATAAAACAAAGTTTTCAAAGGGATAAGGATGCAAAACATAGTAGTAAAAATGATTTGTTAACGTTTATTGGATTCCTTTTTTTAAGTGGCGTAAAACGAGTCAATCACACATCATTTTTAAAATTATGAGCAAATGATGGTATCGGAATTGAAATCTTCCGTGTTTGTATGAGCTATAAGACATTCCAATTTTTTCTGCGTATATTGAGGTTTGATCATATCACCACACGAGAAGATAGGCGTAAATTAGATACGCTAGCACCCATAAGGTCTTTGTTAGAAGATTTTAATAGTAACTGTAAGAAGGAATACTGCCTCAGTGAATACATGACGATTGATGAAATGTTGGTTCCATTTCGCGGCAGATGCAGTTTTATACCCTTCATTCCAAATAAACCTGCCAAGAACGGCACCAAAATTTTTGTTCTTTGTGATATATATATATATATATATATATATATATATATATATATATATATATATGTATATATATATATATATATATTAAATTTAATTTATAATTATTTTATTATAATTAGATATATATTTATTTAGATTTTTAGATTTGTTTGTATGGCTATCTCAGTTGTTCATTATTATATGATATATATTGTTATTTTATTTATATGATATTGGTTCGGGAGCATGAGACTATATAAGCACTATAGGCCTATCTGGCCCTTGGCTTCCAGATCTTTCACTCTCTCTCTTCATTTTTCTCTATTCCTCGCCTCGTTTTGCGAGTCCCTTACTCCCACTGATCTCAGGTCTCTCGTAACATCCTCCAACTATTTCTTCCTTGGTCTTCCTCATCTCTTCTTACCACTTTCTTCCCCTTTGTGAACTCGTTTTACTCATCTATCTTCTGCCATTCTACCTATATGTCCTAACCATCTCGCTCTCTGTGCTTTAATTATATATGGGTTATACTTGGGTGGTTATACAAATATGATAATTCTCTTTTTGTTCTTCTTCTGTATATTTCATTTTCTTTTATTCCACCACAAATATTTCTGAGCATTTTACGTTCCCATATCTCTAGTTTATTCTGCTCTTTTTTGTTCATTGTCCAAGTTTCACAAGCGTAGGTAACTGACGGTCTTATTATTGTTTGGTACATTCTTATTTTAGCTGTTCGTGATATGTCTTTTGAGTTAAACATCTGTGATACCATTCCTGCTGCTTTACTGCCTTTTGTTAACCTTTTTTCTATTTCCCTTTCTTCGTCTCCTTTATTTGTGATAGTGACTCCCAAATATTCGATTCGTTCCACTTTTTCTATTTTGTAGCTACTGTTTTCATTACAATTTATAATAATATCGGTTTTTTCATTATCCTTCATTACCATGTATTTTGTTTTTTTCTCGTTCATCACTAGACCATATTCTCTTGCCTTCTCTTAGAGTAGCTTAAATACGCTTAGCAGTTCTTTCCTGGATTTTGCCACAAGTACTATGTCGTCTGCATATGCTAGACACTGATGTTTATTCCCATGAATTAAACCTCGGGTTTTTATACCACTTTCTCTTAGTATAATTTCCTGAACTAGGTTAAAGAGGGTTGTGGATAATGGGTCTCAGACCTTTCTCTATCTTTAGTTCGTTAGAAGTACTGCCCTCCAAAATTACTTTGCTCTCGGTATTCTTCTTTGGGAGCTTTTTTGTGGATTGGAATTATTATTGACTTGTTCCAATTTTTAGGGATTTTTTCTTCTCGCCATACTTGTTTGAACAACTGCCATATTCTCTCCGTTAATTGTTCGCCTCCGTATTTTAAAATTTCTATTAGAATATTGTTTTCTCCTGCACTCTTATTATTCTTCATATGTTTTAAGCATTCTGTCACCTCCAGTTTTTTTGGGACCGTTATGGCTAGATCTTCCTCATCACAATTTTCTTCCCCCGATTCATTATCATTTTCGCCTAGTTCTTCCTCACCATCATTTCGTAATTCCTCAAAATACTGTGCAAATCTATTTATTTTTTCTTCCCTATCCCCTATTAGATATCCCTCTTTGCTTTTCAAAACATAAGGTGCTTTCCGGTTGTGGCCTCTCCATTCTATCATTTCATGATGAAAATGACAGTTTTAAAGAAACATATGATTGTGAATTTCACTTAAAGAAGTCTGTTTTTTCTTTAATTCAAACTAATTTCAATAAAATAAGTCCTTTGACAATAGGTAAAATTCATGGTTAATATTTGATATTACATTGTAAACTCTTCTTTTTATATTTGTGATAATTTTGAAACAACATTTAAGTTTATAGCATAAATCCTCCTATCTGACATATATATCTTGATTTCGTTATTTAATACTGTCCAAATTTTATAGTTCCAAATATCTACATATAATCTATCTCCATTTTATGATTCATTTTTTTTTGTTATTCTATAAAATTGATACCAAATTTTGACATATAATTATATTTATGTCATCTTGTATTTATATTTCATTAACTTGACTAATTCTTTATAATAAATATGAATATTATTTTTATTATTACTATTCAACTAATGGTTATATGAAATTAGATAACTTAAGCTTGTTTATTTTCAGATAAACAGCTGATTCCTTAGTGACAAACAAATATCCGTATTGGCAGATTTAATGTTTTCTTCAATACTTGTTAAGCGTTTTCAAATTTTAAGACAATTATGAAGGTAATTTCCCTATATTTATTGTTACTCTTTCAATTATTATAAACAAATGATTCATTATAATATAACTTTATATGAATTTTAATTCCGATTGTGGATTATTAATGTGCTCTTTATTAACATATTTTCAATCCATTTTAAATACTAAACTGAACATTCTCAATCAGGTGATATGCTTTAAGATATAAGATATGTGGTTCAATATATATATATATATATATATATATATATATATATATATATATATATATATATATATATGTATATATATGTATATATATATATATATATATATATATATATATATTAGTGCTTTTTTGACTGGAAAATTCTCGATTGCGGCTTACACAAAAACAATTGGCTCTGGCATTTTCTAGATGATACTGATCACAAAAACAATGTCTAGATATGATAGTCACAATCGTGAACAGTTTAAAAAAAAATGCGTATCCGCCATGATTTTAACTTTCACACCTGGCATAGACAGAGTCGGATTTAGGGATTATACCAGTGTGCTGTTTGGTAACATCACCCCCTCCTCAAATGGAACTTACTCCTGGAATTTTTGTGTAGCTGAGACTAGATATTTGAATCGGCAACTGGCCCCATTTCTACACTTTCCGATCTTATGGAAATAGCCGGGCACCGTCTTCATCGCATACTGATAACGGGGGTTGTAGCTGCAAATTAATATCTGGACACCGGTATCTTGAAAGATAATATCTCCCATATTCCTAATGATTCGCCAATCCAACTGGTTACTCGCTATCTTAGGCATAGCGAGTTTCTTCACGCTGGATCCCAACACATGGTCTCGTAGGTTTCGGAGTGCTTCCCACACATCGCGGTAGGTAGATCGATCTTGTAATTCATTTTTAGTTACCAAGTAGAAGACGTACCGCCAATTATGTTTCAGTTTCAGTGTCTTGAAAGGGGCTGGAATCTGGTCTTCAAGTTTTTCTAATTGCCCGAACTTCTTTCGAAAGGCGGATACGAATGTGCGTTCTTGAGACGGGCGGGGATGTTGTATACCAATGAATGATATTCCGGGAGACTGAACAAATCCTGTCGTCGTTCTGAAGTTACTGCATATCTAGCTTTCCCGGTACCTCCATATGCGCCCATAAATTCATCTCGTCGTTCTGAAGTTACTGCATATCTAGCTTTCCCGGTACCTCCATACGCGCCCATAAATTCATCTAATGTAGGGTCAGATACATCCCGAATATGGTTTACTCCTTTCTCTAGGTTATGCTTATGCTATATATAACATCATCGATCCTTTTCTCGATTAAGTATGGACCTTCCCAGGATTTTTGTAATTTTTGAGAAAATTCTTTTCTCCTCGTCGGGTTGTGGAACCATACTTGGTAATCTTCTTTAGAAACGCCTTCTGTGGCCTGCGTGTGGTACCGACTTTTCATTCTGACGCTGGTAACATGAAGATTTGTTCGAACTAATTCATGAATATCGTCCAGCCTTCTTCTGAATTGGATCACGTAGTCTTCGCCTGCTAGATCTTCTCCAGGCCGACAGCCAAATTCCAGGTCACAGGGAAGCCTCATTTCACGTCCAAACAGGATTTTCGCCGGTGTTTCACCCATGGACTCATTGACGGCAGATCGATAAGCCAATGCGAATAGGGAAATATACTGGTCCCAATCTCTCTGATGGCTGGAAACTACTTTGGACAGGTATTTTCCAATAGTCCTGTTCATTCTCTCGACCATTCCATCTGACTGTGGATGTAACGCTGTAGTCCTGGTCTTCTCCATTCCCAGCTTCTCGCAAATCTCCTGGAATAGAGGGCTTTCGAAACTTCTTCCCTGGTTACTGTGGACTTTCAAGGGCCCTCCCTATCGGCTGATAAATTCTTTCACCAATACATCCGGGATAGCGTAGATTTCCACCCACTTTGTGAAATAATTCATTACAACCAGTATGTATTTGCAACCATTTTCTGTCGTCGGAAATAGTCCAGCGATATCTTAAGCAATCCTTTCGAAAGGGCTTCCAACATTGTACTGTTCCATGGGTGCCTTTCTCTTGCAATGTGTTCTATTACTCGTAGCATAAGTCGTACATTTCTTACACCAGTCCTTCACGTCATCGGAGCTGTTCATCCAATAAAATCTCTCACGGATTCTCTGTAGGGTTTTCTTCACTCCCAGATGACCTCCCGATGGACTGTCGTGTAACTTCTTCAGTACTTCAGCTACTCTTGTTCTCGGGATAACCAGCTGTCTCCTCATCTCGGAAGCATCATCGTTTTCAAGGACTCTTTTCAACAGCCCTTCTTCCAGGACAAGGGAGTCCCACTGAGCCCAATACGCCTTGAGTTTTGGTGACAATCTTGACACTTCTTGCCGGGTAGGTTGCCAGATCATCTTCAGGTGAGGATCATTCTCCTGATCTTCTCTGATCCTTGGAACTGCAACTTCCTTAGATTTCGACTTGTTGAATTGTGAATAGTCTACAGGGCATGACCGTCTAGGTAAAGAGTGGGCTTCTCGGTGGATGTTCACCCCTGTCTGATTTCCCCTGTGACGGAGGTTCTTGGATTACAGGACTCTTGGGGCGCTCAGGGGGACTGCGTACGTGCTGTAGCTCGCCACACTTCCAGCATTTGATCTTCTTCGGCTTCTTGTCTGCTATACCTTTCAACAAGTTGACTATCTGGTCAAGTTTGTCATCGTCATCTTCTTCCTGCATTAGTGTTTTTAAATGAAACTCACGGTATCTAGTTAATTCCACAATATGTGGAATTAACTAGAGACCGTGAGCTTCATTTAAAAACACTAATATGAGTATATTCCACGAAGTGAGGGTCGAGACAGTTAATTTCTTCCTGCATGGTCCTACCTTTGTTGTACCGCGAGCCCTTCGTAGCTGCTTTGAATTTAAGAGGTTCTTGGTTTGCAAGAGTCGTAGGACGCTCACACGAACGGCGTGCATGCTCTAGCTCGCCACATTTACAGCACCTGATCTTCTTCGGCTTCACGTCAACCATACCTTCCAACAGGTTGACGATCTGGTCAAGCCTGTCATCCTCACCTTTTTCCTGCATGGTCCTAACTTTGTTGTAACCCGAAGCCTTCGTTGCTGCTTCATATTCAAGAACAGCTGTCAATGCGCCAACTAATGATTTGGGATGGGCTAAGCGAAGCGTCCTCTGCATATCGGGGTCACGTAAGCCATCAATAAACGCCTGTATGCCCAGACATTCCATGATGTTCTCTACCGCTGATGGATAAGCAAATCGAACGAGTCGGGCAATATCCACTTCATATGCTTGAAGTGCTTCGTCACGTTTCTGTTTTCGGTTCTTCATCTGGGATTGGTTCTAGATATTCGTGACCATATCGCATGTCCAACCTCTTCTTCTGCTGCTCGAAATCATCCGTTTCTTCCAGAGGTATCGTCTGAAGTACATCTAAGGCATTTCCCCGGAGAGCGATAGTTAAGTTCACTGCCTTGTCTCTATCGGACCAATTATTCACTCTAGCTGCTGCTTCAAATGGTTTCACATAATTGGTCCACTACATTTTTCCATCGAACGTTGGGGCCTTGACTCTGGTAAAACGGCCAATGTCTTCGAACTTAGGTAGTGTTTTTGGCTTGCAGGGTTTCGTTTGCTCGGTCTTCTTTTCTTCCTCTGACGTGCCTCGCGTTCTTGAATCGGCAATCTCTTCCTCTTACTCCTTGATTTTCTCGTTTATCGTTGTAATCTTATTCTCGATTTTCTAGTCCATCGTTGACATTTTATTCTCGATTTCAGATTTTAGAGACGAAATTTCATTTTCAATGTCAGCGGCGAAGTCGTTTTTCATTAATAAGATATCGGCAGATATATCGTTCTTCATAACCGAAATATCGCTGTTCACATTCGTAGAAATCTTCTCTTCCATGCCAGAAATATTGTTCTTCATAGCAGAAATCTTCTCGTACCTGTTCTCTTTCATGGCAGAAATCTTATGGTCCATGTTAGCAGAAATGCTGTGCTTCATAGCAGAAATCTTCTCGTCCATGTTCTCTTCCATGGCAGAAATCTTCTCGTCCATGTTAGCAGATATTGACGAGATTAAGGTGGAAGTCTCGTCATTAAATAAAACTGATTCTGGATCAAAGCCGTTATTTTCCAGTGTCACTTTAAGTCTTTCTACTAATTCACTTTCCTTACCGGACGTTTCCAACTCACGATCTTCCAATTGTGCTCTTAATTCCGCCACTTTCAGATCACATAGTCTCTTGGCCATTTTTACGTAGCAATTTATTTATATTACCCCACACCTGACACCAATGTAATGTTTTTCTAATTTATTTAATTCGTAAACGGGTGGGATACATTTTAAACACATGGTATGGCTACTTACAGATTTATTTAAACACTAAACTGATCACTAACACTAATTATACACAGTATATTCACTTAAACTAATTCACATAAACAGTTCACTAATTAATATTCACTTATTGACTTGTTTACCTCACGATGTCAAATTATCAACTAACTCCTCCGCTGATCGGTCCCTAATTTATATTAGTTACTTTTTTACTAGAAAATTCCGGACTGCGGCTTACTCAAAAACAAATGGCTTTCTGGGATTTTCTAGATAAGACTGGTCACAAAAACAATGTTTAGATAAGATCATCTTAAACAGTTATAAAAAAAACTGCGTATCTGCCATAATTTCAATTTTCATACCTGGCTTAGACAGAGTCGGACTAAGGGTCTATACCAGTATGCTGTTTCGTAACATTTATAATAGTTGTCCAACTTTTTGTTACCTAGGAAGTTAATACATACATTTTTGAAGGCATCACATCCCCTTTTTCCCTTCTGAAAGGTGTAGTTGTAAAATGTTGAACCTTAAAAAGTTTCCGTATTTGAGATCCAACGAAGATTCTTTCTTTAAGCTTTGCTCCACTCAAACGCCGGAATTTCCGTCTCAAATAAAGGAACGCAGTTCCTTCTGTATCTAACAATTCAACAAAAATTTTGATAAGCCTTAGTTTTGTGCGCAGACGAGGCAAATAAACTTTTTGCTGATCTACTAGAGGTTCATTAAGGACGTTTTTCTGGCCGAGCAAAATGATTTCACGTAACGGCCACTCTCTAACTAAATAATGTTGGTTTCTGGCTCTGCTGTCCCATTCGCATAAAAAACAACAATATTTTGAGAAGCCACTCTGTAGTGCAACAACTTCGAGATCAGCACACATAGTCCACGTATGAACTAGGCATTTTATGCATTGGAGTAATATGCACATGTTTTGGTATGTATCTTTCATATTTACAGCATGACCAACTGTGACGAACTATAAAGTCACTATTAATTTTAGAAAATATTATCATCGCCCAGTGAACTCGAAGGTCACTAAGAGATTATAGGAAAACTATTTACCGGAGATAAATCCCGACTGTTCGAAAACATAACAATAACACGTTTTAATTGTATAAATAATTTAGTTACAGTGAGGTCAAATGAGACCATCGACTGTGTGTTTTTCTTCAGAAAACCAAACTTTAACTATAGGAACAATCAGAGGAGAGGAAACAATAGCAGAATGTACAACGGCAACCCTCAAAGAAGGACATTCAGACAGTACAACCAAGGAATCGAGTATAACAGATACGTAGATTACAATGAGGAAAAGGCATTTAACAGGCATAGTAATTGCAATAACTGTACTAATAATAATGTAAGAATATGCGAGATAGAACGAAAAATTGGAGAAATGAGCAGGCAAATAGCACTGTTGAAGAAGGAAAACTACGAATTAAGGATGGAAAATATGGATCTAAAGGAAAACACCGAATTATTGCAAGGAAACATGGGACAGAGCGATAAAAATTTTGGGCTGAAGAATTTAATAATACATGGTATAGGAGAAGGCAACGAAGAAGATGAGGAACAACTAGAAAATAAATTAGAAGATGTAATGAAAAAGGTTAATAACACAGTAGATGTTAAATCAGATATTTTGAGATGTGAAACAATAGGAAATAAAAACAGTAACAAAAAAAGACCAGTACTAATAATGATGAAAGACGTAAATAAGAACAAACGAACGAATAAATTAAAAGAAACAAAGATATATATTGATGAAAGTTACCCAAAAGATATACTGGAGCAGAGAAAACAGCTAATAAGATACATGAAACAGGCGAGAGAAAGTGGAGCCAAAGCTATGACAGTCGATAAAACATTAATGTTAAATGACAACGTATACAGTCTAAAAGAACTAGAAGAAAGGAAAAATCAGTAATAAATACATACAGGATATAATAAGTCAACGTTTAAGGAAAATAACGAAACTAATCGGAAAACTTTTAATACAACCCTCAATGATGGAAGATTTAAACAACTAACAGGAGATCAAATTACCAATTTTACATTTCGAAAATATTATCATCGGCCAGTGAGCTCGAAGTTCACTAATAGATTATAGGAAAACTATTAACCAGAATGAAATCATTACTGTTTGAAAACATAACAATAACACGTTTTAATTGTGTAAATAATTTAAGTACAGTGAGGTCAAATGAGACCATCGAGTGTGTGTACGTTATTACGAAAAATAATACACTTGTATTTGAATTCGATTCGGTTCATTGTCAACCGTATCATGTTAATAGTACGTATTTCATTGTAAATTATCTGTGGTCAAGATTCTATGTTATTTGCAGTAATATATACGTCCCAGTGATTTTGATATAATCTATGGTATTATTTATCCAACCGATTAGATGTAAGTGTTCTCCATCAGCTAACGGTATAATGGACTGAGGGCCTAAGAAGAGGAACACTTACTTTTAATCACCACAAAACGGAAACTGATGGCCGTTCGTTTGTAACGATAGATTATCTCTCGTTATTTTTAGTATTAAACTCCAGATAATTTATTTTCAAAACCCTTTTTCTGTGCCTTTTTCAACTAACATTATTTTGAAAGATCTCTTTTCTGCGTTCATATAATAAAACAATTCATATTTTCAAACTTTTTTAGTTCCAGTTAGGAATAGAGTCGTTATTTTTTGCCGATACAAAATTTATGCAGGTGTTCAGACGTAAACATTTTTTGCGCCCGGCACCAACTAAATATTCTAGAAAATTGTAACGGTCAAGGCTTTAGGCCCTCCCCTATTTTCCAAATGAACCAATAATCATCAATTATTTTAGTGGCGTTCGACAAGCGAACAATTTTTTCCTCAAAAATAGGAGAGTCTAGCAGTTGTCATCAGACTGAGTGAATGCATACCTGGCAGAAAAATAGGTTTCCGACGACCTGCATGAAAACCGTATCATTTCGCACTCTAAACTAGCGCACAAAGTTATCTATTTCGCACTAGTGCGGAATATAAATATTCCGCAGTCACCTGTTTCGATGGATTGCTGTGCTTATTTACCTAATAGGTACCTATATTCTGATGTTTGCACAATTGTAGGCAGCTGTGACAATGACATATACTTAAATACATTCATGACATATTAATACCTATTGTCAGTGCGTTGATTTGATTTATTTATACTTATGTGTATGAGTTGAATCTGCTGATACCTATAACGAAAACATGGAATATTCGTCGGACGATGAAACGGTAGAGATTATTTCCATGAAAGTCCGTAATTTAGCAAGGGAAGCGACGAAATAATTGCTACCGGAAAAATCAAAACACAAGTATGATCTTGCGTATAATAATTTTATGGCATGGAAAGAAAAAAATAATACGAAAAGCTTCTCCGAGTTTGTTTCATTGGCCTACATAGGAGAATTGGGATCTAATTACAACCCAAGTACTGTTTGGTCAATGTACTCTGTGCTACGGACTTCGTTATTCCCTTAGCATACCGTGAACATAAGAAATTACCAAAAATTTAAAGCTGCACTGAAAATACGCTCAGATGAATATGAACCAATGGAATCAAGTACTTTGAACCCTCAACAAATTAACCAATTTATAGCGACTGCTCCGGATGAAAGATATTTGTTAATCAAGGTGGGTGCATGTTCTAATTTGTAGAGTTGACTAATTTAGGAAAAGGATATTTATGAAGAGATTTTTACTTTAACCAATTTACCACTCATAAGTAAATTGGAGATATATTAGATATTTTATAAAACATCGATAAATAATGAATAATGTGACAGGAATTAGGGCTCAGGCAGTTCAAAGTGTAATTGAAGGAAATGGTTATTTTCGATTGGTGCTAAACAATTGTTCCAATATAACAATTAATAATTACTATTCTAATAATACCTGAATACAGACCAAAATGTACATTAATATGTATGTTAAATGTTCAATAAAATTTGATCTTTTTCCCTGTTCAAATATATCTTTCTTAATAATGCAATTCACTTGAAAAATGTCTATGAGTGAAAACTTGTATTATTAGTGGTTCAAACATATTTTTAAAATCCGATATATTTTGTTTTTCAGGTAGGTCGTCGGAGAAGTATAGTGTACAACTCGTGCGGAAACTGGATATTTCGTACTCGTGTGACAAGATGACGAATCACTCGCTTGCGGCTCGTGGTTCATCATATTGTCACGCTTTACGAAATATCCTTTTTTCCGCACTAGTTGCACAATATACTACTTTCAAACAGTCCTATGATATGTTTAGTTATGATACTGTATAAAATAAGTGATTTGTACAAATGAATCTGTGGGGTTTTCGGGAAGCTTTGCTATCGTTGTACATTAGTTGAGAGGCCTTATAAATAATATCCTAGAAAGTGTAAATCCATACCTTGTTTACTTATTCAGAGGTTAATAAAAAATAAGTTGGCGCCCAGAAGTTATTTTCTTTACCTTTCTTTCCGAGGATGATGGTGTTTTGTTATTCCAATTAAAGTGAAGATTTAACCCTGAGAATCTTTAGAGTTCCGGCTATAGCTCTTATGAGTTGAGCTACCTAACGGTTATGACCAGAGATATACATGAGGTCAGCCTAACAGGAAGCAGTAGGAGGGTTACACGTTTCCAATGAATAACAAAACTGCCTGTAGACTTGTGTTCTGGGAGTAAATAAATAGTCGCCACTCGGTAGGTACATAGGAAATGCACGTTGATCCCATAGCTTTAAGGGCAATTTATTATAATTCTCATGATTTTTATGGCATAAGCTCAGTTGAAGTGGATGAAGATATATCCACCTCGGATCGGAGAATTCACCAACAAAAAAGTGGAGAGTATAATAACCGCTACTTCACTGCCGATTCTTCCAAGGAAAATTTTTACTTGATAGGACCAGAGGAACTAGAATCCTCACTTAGTTTTAAGGGCAGTAAATTAAGAATGGTTCTAATTAATATTCAGTCAATACGTAATAAAACAGATGAATTGTAATTTTACAATTATTGTCTACCCAAAAATCTTCGTGATACTTTCAGAGCTGCTAGTCGCGCAGAAAATACCCGCAATAGTGGGTGTAGACTTATGCATGATACACTATTCACATCATAAGTTGTTTGTCTCTAACAACCCAATACATCGAATTAGGAGCTAACTTAGTTACCCATATTCAACATACAAAACAAATACCCCATTATAATCAACATCTGCCATGTCTTTGTCTCCCACAACCTAGTTCCTCTGTTCGATTTTGAAACGCTGTTTTATAGGTGCTTTTCAGGGACATACTAGTTGAAAGAGTTGGGAGTCATATTTATATACAAGGGGCAAAGTAACGTTAACTACTAATAGCAAATGGATAATGCGAGAAGCAAGGAGCCATGTTTGCCTACATACCAACACCAGAGTAACAGGAATTGCCAGAACACCGGCAACTTTGTAAATATAGTCTATATACCCATAAAAATGGAAAACTGTAAACTATTGTAAATAAAGACATTTTAAAACGAACAAGTACAAAACTAATCCAAATGTTAGTACACGTAAACTTCTTTATATATAACGCTGTGCATTATATTAACAATATTTCAGTACTTCGATAATTATGAATACAAAACTGATATTAATCAAAAATGAACTATTCCTTCAATCTATATTCCAATTGTAATAGTAAGAATTGTTAAACCATTCAATTTCACTAAATGAAATGAGTATCGGGAAAATTATAGCGATTCCATTAGGAAATTACTCAACTTCATCAATTATACAACGTCTGATTCTTCGTCCCTTTCTACAATCTACAATGTTACAAGTTGATTAGCTTATTGTCCCTTTTCATTTTTATTATTGTGGGAAACACGAGTTCGTTTTGTTTCGATCAGTTTAGATAAGCGCACGTAAGCTAGGAGAAACGAACATAATTATCTATGATTATTTGATTTCCAATCATTCTAATTGAATACTCTATTATTCTTAATTGTTTCGGATAAGTATTTTCCCTTGAAATGATGTGCAAATTTGATCAAAATTCCCCAAGTCTGATTCTCTAACAACCCCAATCATCAATAGGGAAATGTTTCTAAAAATATTTGGTACAAAATCAGAATATAATCGTTACGAAGTAATAAACGATTCTAATTTAATATTCAAACTATCTCAATCAATAATAAATGGCTACATGTTTTAAAATGAGTAATTTTATTAGAGGATTGAACTGACTTCTTTTAGTTTCTTGTATAAGTTTTGCATAATACTTATTAGGCCATATTTACAAAAAGGAATCTTAACTTTTGCTTCCAATAAATTACTTCAAGGAATATGCATAAAACAGGTGATGGGTAAAGATTCGATGGGTTTGCTTTAAAGTAAACGATCTTACGTTCTTCCAATTTATAAAAAGGAACATTGAAGAAATTGCTATTGAAAATACAAATCTAGGTGGAAACAAATTTTCCCATACTTCTCAGTAGTTGTATTTGCTTAACTTCTTAATCGCGTTTTCATTTTGTTCAGTTATTCAATAAAAGCTTCAATTTATATCTCCTTTCCGAACAAAGTTACATATTCGTTAGCAATTTCAGTAAATGCAGCAGTTTTCTTCTTTTTCATAGCCAGTACTTGAGATTTCTCGGGAATCTCCGTGATAGCTTTGACTCTTTAGGCTACAAACATAATATCATTAGTAACTTAATCGCTACCTTCCTGTTCACTGTCTGCGTCAACCATTCTACACTTGTCAACTTCAACTATGCACATATTAATAAAAACAATTAACTACACGGTATTTCACATGCAAACAGTTTGTACAGTATGAAAAAATGATTTTACTTCTACCGCAGTACATACTCGCATTGATTGCACACTGCAAGTTTCAACAGGCTAGCCAAAATCGCTAAAAACTGATCTCTATACCATCTACTCTATTTATCCAAAACATTTCCTTGTGAGGAAGTGGTCGAGATTATGAATTCTAGCAAAACCTTTTACCTCACTTTTTTATTTCAAATTAAATGCTTCATTTTTATAAATTATCTCTTGATGTTCATTATCATTCCTCGATATTCTCAGATAGTTCGTGGATGTAGGTCATGAACAAATTTTGGTAATGAGACAGTTTTATAAGTCACTGATTTTTTGAATATCTTGTACAATTATTTCGAATGGATCACTGATCCGATCAAATGACATTCGGGATATAATATCAATCAAACTTTAGTAACCTGTGTCATTATTCGTGTTGGACAACTATTGGAATCAGACAACTTCGTGAATTTAAACAAGAATGGAAACAATTTTAAAGTGGGTAATAGAGTTATACTAAGTTCAATTTCGTTGTGTGATGAAAGTGGTAGGAGCTACAACCCTCAGAGGCCATCAATTAAATTACAAAGCTCGAGCATTTAATCATTGGTAATGAACCGCCTACATAAAAACAGTGGTAGGAATCACAAGCATTATACTTATAACATCAATAAATGTCAAATGCAGGTATCACAGGTTTCCGTAAACCAATGCCAAGTAAAAACGGACTAACTCCTAATTCAACTCAAATTCATCAATAATTGAAATGTAAATAATCTATTTCTGAACGGATTTTGTATTGCGAGCTAGATTGAAACATCAATACTTCCCATATAAGAGGGTATAAAATAACAACGATAGCATTTGTACAAGTATACATGATAAACTATTTGATTGATATGCATATTCAAATATATATTGAAATATTAAATGTGAGGTATAAATAGACGAACGTTCACATCAGTCATGAAGCATCAGGTTTAGAGATGTGTAATAAAGTTTGATGATGCAAATGTTGTAATATCATTTGATGTCCTATGCTTTCCAGCACTATTCGTATGAATAGTAAAACATCTTTTGAAGGATGGACATAAAACAAACCATTTCACCTACGCTACTGTTCACTGCCTCCATAATAATTACATTAATTTATATCAGGTAGTTTAGGAAAATGGCCATTCATTTACTTTATATATGAATGAACCGTGGCAGTGGATTTGTGAATAATCAATTATCTCAGTTAAAGGGATGAAACGTTAATACAACTGCCATATTGGAAAAAAAAGATTATAAATCAAAGGTAAATAATTTTGTATAATCTAGTGATGTCAAAATTCTAAGAATACACCCAACAGAAAGTTCTATAATACTGTAAAATATATTGTCAATAGTTCAAATTACTATCTTTTAAATGATTATGAATTCAAATGCACCATAAATAGAAATACTTAATATCCACAATTTTATGAAACCGTTAGATTACATAAAGTATCAAAACCAATATATATTGTTACGAAACAGCACACTGGTATAGTCCCTGAATCAGACTCTGTCTAAGCCATGTATGAAAGGCGGATGCGCAGGGATTTCTTAGAACTGTTTACGATTGTGGCTGTCTTATTTAGACATTGTTTTTGTGACCAGTCGTATCTAGAAAATGCCAGAGCCAATTGTTTTTGTGTAAGCCGCAATCTAGAATTATCTAGTAAAAAAGGCACTAATATATAAAGGACCGACCACGGAGAGTTAGTTTTGTTTATCATTTAACATCGTGAGACAAGCAGTTAATAAGAGAATATAAATTAGTGAAGTGTTTATATAAATTAGTTTAAGTGAACATACTGTGTATGTAATTAGTGAATAGTGTAGTGAATAAATAAATTAGTGAGTAGCCATACCGTGTGTTTAAATACATATATATATATATATATATATATATATATATATATATATATATATATATATATATATATATATATATATATATATATATATATATATTGATACAGATCTCTTGTTTCAAAGTCAAGTTGCATTTAATTTTTTTATGCAATACTTTTGACAAACCCTGTACTGTCTATAAAATCAATATGGTTGAAAAACCCTGTATATGTAAGATTTTGAACATTACTCAATTACCGATGACATTTACCTGTCACAATTGAAAAACATATTTAAAGGTTAGAGAAAATATAAGTCATGATAGGCAAGAAGTTGCAATAAAAGTATCCCAAATCTTTGTTGTAAGAAAATAATAAGTTTAGTTTTTTTTTGAAAAAGAGGAAAGTTTGTAGCCTCAGTAGAACGTGGATATCTATTTGAAAAAAATAAGGGAGTTGAGTTTAAGATTCCGAACGGGGAACATCTCATGTTTAATCTCCCCAAACAAATATTATATAAAAGTAATTGAACAGTGTAAATAATTAGTATAAGGCGTTATTCGGTATATTCAAAGTAAATTCAGTGCGTGTGTTTTCGAAAAATCATTCGTAATTCAAAAAAAAGGTGAAGGATCCACAATCCTAAATTGCAGTTTGCAGTTGTACGAGGTTGCAGTTTTTCCTTCTCTACGTCCAGACTTCTGGTGAGTTCGCTCCAGAATTATTTAAATCGATTATCATATCGTTGAACATCAGGCCTTGAAACAAAATTGAAATAAGATGCATCTAAATATTGCAATTAAAATTAATTCAAATAACAACAAAGTATAAATATACTCATCGAACAATTAAAACGAGTGGAAGAAATTATTTAAAAAGATCAGGTTCTTGACATTTACTGAGGAGTTGAGTGACAATTCAAATTTTAGATTTTTTTTGAAAAAATTAGAACTTTTTGAAATAAGATATTAGGCGTTTATTTAGTTTGTAGGTTGTTTTAATTTTAATCTATTCGTAAAAGGAACGATTTCATTATTTGTATTAAAAAGGAAAGCTAAATTTGTTAATTGGGACAATTGTATATAATCGTTAAACTTATTTTCATTGGAAATTATTTTAATCATATTAGAAAGGTTGATAGAAATTAAACATATTTACTTGAATAGAAATTTTTATTTGGACATTAAAATTTAGTGGATTATTGGTGACAGATAAGTCATTTATTCATAGTAGTTGACAGAAAGCAATTAAGTGGTGTTTCTGATCTTAAATATTCGTTTACAGGAGATAATACAGAACAAAACTAATAATCTAAATATTGAAATTAGAATTGAATTTAAATAACAACGAAATATAAATATACTCATCGAACAATTAGAACTAGTGGAGGAAATTATTAAAAAAAATCGGGTACTTGACATTTACCGAGGAGTTAGTGACAATTCAAATTTTGGAATGTTTTTGAAAAAATTAGAACTTTTTGAAATTAGATATTAGGCGTTTATTTAGTTTGTAGGTGGTTTTAATTTTAATCTATTCATGAAAGATACGATTTAATTATTTGTATTAAAAAGGAGGGCTAAACTTGTAATTTGTTTATTGTGATTATTGTATATAATCGTTAAACTTATTCTCATTGGAAATTATTTGAATCATATTAGAACTGTTGATAGAAATTAAACATATTTAATTGAATAGAAATTTTTATTTGGACAGTGAACTTTAGTGGATCATTGGTGACATATATGTCATTTATTCATAGTAGGTGACAGAAAGCAATTGAGTGGTGTTTCTGATTTGAAATATTCGTTCACAGGAGGTAATACAGAACTAAATTAATAATCTGAATATTGAATTCGGAAAATATTTAAAGAATTATGCAAAACTTTTTTATTAAAACGAACTGAACCCACCTGAAAATAGAGTTAATTATGTCAATTATGAAATACATAGAATACGGTACCTTAATATATATATATATATATATATATATATATATATATATATATATATATATAATAAGCAACGAATAGATTAGTGGGTATTGCACGCAAGAAGAAGGGGCTACTGAAAAGAGTGGTAACCGCAGACCCCTTCTTCTATTTGCGTGCAATACCCACTAATCTATTCGTTGCTTATTGTTCATATGTCACGCACTATTCGTACATCTTGTTATATATATATATATATATATATATATATATATATATATATATATATATATATATATATATATTATAACAAATTGATTATTTAAAATAAAATGCAATAAAGTTTATAAAAAATGTATATCATTAAAAAACAGAAACAAAAATGAAATAAAAGATTTAAAGAAATTAATTGAGGGACACGGGTGTAACGAGTTTGGCATTGAAAACGTTGGGAAAAGCCAACTTGGTTACCAATAGCAGAAGACATTCTTGTTTTTCAAACGTTTTTAAATGAACTTGATGAAAAAGCTTACAATAAATTATCTGAAAAACTTGATCTAAGCAGAAATTATGAAATATTAGCAGTAATGTTCAATAGAAAAAGAGTAGAAGAGGTTCAATATTTGACTTTTGAAACGTACAATAATGACTGCTCAAATTTCGAGCAACGCGCCTTAAGTGAATCTTTGACTACCGTTGAAAAAATACTAAGTAAGCAATTCAAGAGAATAGTAACTGGGGGAAAGGGTTTCAAACCCGTTCCTATTTTATTTTCAAAAAGACTTCAAAAGTATATTGCATGTTCTATTAAGATCAGAATAACAACTGAATTAGTTCCAAAATCAAATCCATATTTATTTTCCAATCCGGGATCTGAAAATAAATGGATGGCCGGAACAAACATCATAAGACGACTAGCTAAAGAATCAGGAGCTCAAGAATCTACTCTGTTAACGTCGACATGGTTCCGAAAACATATTGCGACGACATTCTTGAAAATAAAGGAAAATGAATCAATTTGGCGTTTCATTTTGTGCGAGAGAATATTACTTTGATTTTGTAACATGCCGATCGGAATTTTTCAGCACCAAAAATAACTCCTAGAAGTTATTGTTCTATTATACTGCACTTTCTTCCAGTTTTATTCGAAGTACGGCTTGCATAAGCAATGGAGTGTTCGAGACCGTCGCATTCCTGATACACGATTGCACCAAGACCAGTTTCACTAGCATCGGTTTGAATGATAAAATATTTAGAAAAATCGGGGTTTGCAAGAATGGGGCTAGAAGTAAGACGTTTCCTTACTTCAGTAAAATAATTTTTAGCTACAGGAGTCCAAGCAATGGATTGGCCTTTCTATCTGCCAAGGAGAAGATCAGTGAAAGGAGAACAAACTGTAGAAACATTCTCTATAAATCGACAATACCAACCAATAAGACCAATGAGACGTTTTATCTCAGAAGTATTCTCTGGAGCTGAATAATTTAGAATAACATATGTGCTAAGACCATTTTTATCAACAAAACAACCTATAAATTTAAGAGATTGACGACCAAATTCACATTTTCTGAGATTGACAGTAAGATTGGATGCATTTAGCCTGAGAAACATTTTATTAAGAGATTCCGTATGACGTTCAAAGGTGGGGGTGGCGATAATAAAGTCATCTAAATAACAAAAACAATGCGGCCCAAGAGAAGGATCTATAACTATGATCATTAGACGAGCCATAGTTTTAGGGGCATTAGCTAAACCATAAGGAGTTGTAACAAATTCTAAAAGTTCTACACCATACACAGTGAAAGTTGTTTGCGGAAGAGAAGATTCAGACAGGGGAATTTATAGAAAAGCTTTTTTTGAATCAATAGACGTCAGAAATTTCTCGTCTTGGAGTTTACTGAGAACAATATCGACTTGCCCCATAAGATATGACTCAGAAACGGTGACCTTGTTCAATTTTCGACCATCGAAATAAACACGATATTCTCCGGACATCTTAGGCAAAATCCAGAGAGGTAATTTCAAGGGGAGTTCGAGTGCTGAATAATTTTGAGATTCATTATCCCATCTACTTCTGTCACAAGAAGTTTTTGCATGGCCGAAGACAAAGGATATTGACATTGCGCATGTGACCCTAGCATCGCCAGTGTCGATAACATGCTTAACGAAATTAGTTAGGCCAATTCGATCAGAAGAAGCAAGTGAAGAAATCAAATTAATGACTTTGTCCAGTTAATTTTGTTCAAGTGTAGTAAGACCAAAAACTAACTGAATTGTGTTTATAGCACAAGTAGAAGAAAAACTAGAGTACGATGAATCTTGAAAATTAATGTCTATTTTAAATAGACTCAAAAAAGACATGTACAAAATAAAAATCTGATTATGGACATAATTATAAATCCTTCTCTTAGGCTATATTATTTTTGTTATTTAGATGACATTATTATCGCTACCCTTACCTTTGAGCTCCATATGGAAAATGTTAATAAATTGTATCTCAGGCTTAATGCAGCCAATCTCCCTGTCAATCTTGATAAATGTGAATTTCGTAGTGAATCTCTTAGTTTTTTTAAGTTTTGTTGATGGAAATAGTCTTTGCACAGATGACGATAGAGACTCTGCTATTTTAAATTATTCCGCTCCTAAGAATACTACGGAGATAAAACATCTCATAGGTCTTATTGGTTGATATCGTCGATTTTTTAAGAATTTTTCTACAGTTTGTTCTCCAAACAAATATTTTTTTTCATTACATAAGGAAAGACCGATCCATTGCTTGGAATCCTGAAGCTGAAAATGCTTTTTCCTACGATCACTACCCAAAGTAGGCTTTTGCACACTAAAATCAAACCGCAAAGTTGATGTTTTTCGTGATCTGTCATAATTTGACATTATTTCCGCTCTAGAGCGTACTTTTCCGCTCACATGATTTAATTCACAATAAACTAAAGAAAGTTAGTAAATAATAGGTATATTAATAGTACATTATACACCAAGCGACTAAAGTGACCCATTTAATCCCGCGTATGGGACCCATTTAATCCCCGAGGGAATCAATCCATATACATTTTGAATAGAAATAAATACTACTTAGGATGGACTTTTACGAAACTTGGCTGGGCATCGAGGATGCATTTTTATGAAATGAAACGTGGCTGGGCATCGAGGACGGACTTTAATGAAATGAAACTGGCCTGGGCATCGATGACGGACTGCCATTTTTTTGTAGTAAGTCAAAGTGCGCCAATAAAAAAAATAGTGTAAAGTATTCGTGGATAACTGGTCTTTCAAACTCGCGCGATTTTTCGAGCACGACGGCGCAGTGTTATAAGACCTTACAGATTAGACCGATTCAAACGTCATTTTAATTATTATTTTCTATCTTATAAACCCATCCAAAACTCCTATGTTATAGTTGTAGTTAATATTTAAAAATATTCAAAGTGTATCAATAATTACTCCCAATATTTTTCTAACCTCAATTTGTTCAACCTTGTAAATGTCATCTCAATGTCGTTTACGGCTTTAGTAAGTTTTAAATTGTCATTAGTTGGTTTACCGCTGTTCTTGATAGATTAAGTTATTTTTCTTCTTGAAACCTTGACTCAAAACATCAAATTGCAGGAGGTTATGGACACAGGACACGCGTGAGACACCATTAAAGCTTCTGGAGTTTGTAATTTGTTGAATTTTTGTGTTAATAAGTGATATCATGAGCCAGCTTCCGTTGATCTAGCATCTAAAAGGGCACGAGAAGTATGGTACGTGGAAATTCGCGGTACAGATTTATTTAGAACACGAAGAGCTTTGGGACGCAGTAAAAGGCTTTTTCATGTTTTTTTTTAATTATTTGTCTAGAAATAAGGTGATCGTAGGAAAAATCTTGTGTGCAATTCGAGCAGAAAGCGCGTTGCCGATTTCGGCAACCCGCTGCCTCAAGCGGCAAAGTATCACTTTCCGCTCTTAATACACAAATAGCTATTACTGTAGTTAAGTAACGTCTTCCTTCCTGCCCTATTCTTGCTAACCCTGCTTTTTCTAAATGTTTTATCATTCACACCTATGCTAGTAGAATTAGTCTTCGTGCAATCTTGTATCAGGAATGCGACGGTCTCGAACACTCCAGTGCTCATGCAAGTCGTACTTTGAATGAAACTGAAAGAAAGTACAATACAAGAGAAATAGAGCTTTTAGGAGTTATTTTTGGTGATGCGAAATTCCGATCGGCTTGTTACAGTTTTTTGAATTAGTCCTATCTATGTAGTTGGTATGCCACTCTGTATAAAATTATGAAATGTCATTATTCTTTACCAGTTGTCAAAAAAATTAAACTATAGTTTTTTCAAAAATTGAATAGATGAGGCTTTTACTTGATTCAATTTTTGAAGAAAGATGATATCAGCTATATGGTATTTTAAATTACTTTTAAAAAGTGCAGTGTGTACGCAAAATTTGTGGTTCTCCGGGCAGTGTTCCAGAAATCATGTATTCTCTAGATACATGAAATTAAAAACAGACAACAAGAGCAGTCCAGCCAACAAAGCCAGTATCTATGGCAAAGAAAAATGGTTAAAAGAAGAAAAGAACATTCAGTATAATAAGAGATATATTTTTAGTATTTATGTTAAGGTAATTCATTCACAACTATCACATATACTACATCCCATAGAGTTTGACATTTTAGATAGGGACATAAGAGATAAAATTAAAGTAATTATTCACAAAAAGTACCAAGGACAAAAACGTAAATTGAAGTCATTATTAACCAACAAACCAATATCAAGAAACCCACAAACCAAATTCTCAGAACATAAATTTTTTAATAGATTTGTCAATCTTTCAAATACAATTTTTTCAGATAAAGAAATTCAATTATTACAAAAAAGTTTTAAACATAATATTCAACCCACATGTTCATTGGATAACTTCAACAAACTAGGTATAGAAACAGAAATTAATTTGTATGATTTTCCAAATAATTCTAATAAAAAACATAAAGCTTCAGATATTATTAAAAAAGAATTCGTCTAGTTTAACAAACCCAATTTTGAATTATCAGTCGCCAAATCAATTCAACAGAAATCAAAGTCAAATAGTCCTATTTTCACAAAAGCAGATAAAGGAAATACGGTAATAGCATTACCTAAAGAAGATTATATATTAAAAACCAACAATTTCATTCAGGCAAGCAATTTTGAGACCCTTAAAAAAGACCCAACTAATAAATTTCAGAGAGAAATGAAATTAGCAGTAGATAACGTTAAATCTATAATTAACGATGAAGAAAAATATAAATTATTTTTACCCAATCCGCAACACCCTTAACTTTATTCATTAATTAAACTCCATAAAGAGGGGTACCCAATCAGGTCAGTTGTTTCTTATATCACAGCACCTTCATTCAAAATTTCAAAGATTCTCATAGATGTTATTCCTAAATATTGTTCATTCATACCTCGATTTGCAGTTAAAAACTCAACGGAATTAATTAATAATATTCAAGATATAATACTACCCCATAATTCTAAATTGATATCGTTCGATGTCACAAATCTATTCCCTAGTATACCTCCTAAAGAAACTATAACTCTTGTTGATAACTTGCTCACATACAATAATGTTAATCCTATAATTCACTTTGATATCATTACTTTATTAAAAGTGTGTTTAAATCAAAATTATTTTCATTTCAATGGAGAGGTTTATAGCAGTAAAGATGGTTTGATGATGGGCAACCCTCTCAGCCCCCTACTAGCAGAAATTTTCATGGATAATATAGAAAAAATAATTCATGAACACCCCCTTAGTAAAAAATTTATGTACTGGTACCGATATGTGGACGACATTTTAGCTAGCTTCATCGGTACAAATAGACAATTAGAGAGCTTCATTACTTACATAAACTCGATTCACAATAATATCAAATTTACCGTAGAACTTGAACAAAATAAGTCTATAAACTTTCTAGACCTTACAATTTCAAATATAAATAATAAACATGATTTTTCTATATTTCATAAACCATCACATACAGATATTACAATTCATAATAGTTCGGTCCACCCATTCAGTCATAAACTAGCAGCTTTCAATAGTATGATACACAAATTCTTAACAGTCCCATTAAATATTAATAATTATACCAAAGACTTAAATATCATAAAACAAATAGCAGTTAATGATAATTACGATCCAAATTTAATTGACAATATCATAAATAAAAAGTTAAAAAAACAGACTTTAGAACAAGTATTTCCTTCAGATAAAAATAATAAACAATTTAAAAGCTTATCATACTTTGGAACACCATCCTTAAAAATTAAATCATTTTTAGAAACTTTAGACATGAATATTTCCTTTAAAACTGATCACAATTTATCCAAATTAATTAAAAATAATAAATCTAAATCTTCAAAATTAAACAAAACAGGAGTTTATAAATTAAAATCTGGTAATGACAATTGTGATAAAATTTATATCGGTAGAACTTTTAGAAATTTTAAAACTAGAATTTCGGAACACAAACGTAGCTATGACAACAAAAAATTAGATTCAAACTATTCAAATCATTTATTAGAAAACCCACACATTTTCGACTCAAATTTTGAAATTCTCCATGTAGTCGGTAAATCCTTTAGTTTAAATTTATTAGAGGCCCTAGAGATTAACAAAAATAAATATTCAGGTAATCTCCTTAACGACCAAATAGATATCAATCAGTCTTCTTTATTGAACCTCTTTACCTAGAAGATAGCTTAGGAATGTTTGTAGTGAATGAATTTCGAGGTAATTTCTTTCAATACCATTGTTAACCTCAGTAAAGAGATTTAGCACTGTATATATTAAGACATTTTTATATTTTACCTTCATTCGTTTTGACAAAGCTACTGTGTTAGTGAAACGCGTCAACAAGATTAAATTGAACATTAGTTCAAATATATGAAGATTTAAACAAACTAAATTGTTTTATTTCATCGTTAGAGTTTTTTCAGTCATAAAAAAATAGTACACATATATTTTAATCAATTCCTAATTGAACCAGCAAAAAATTAAGCTCATGGATAGTAATTCTGAGACAGCAGCCCGCCACAGACCGCAACCACCATGTTTCTATTAATCTGCTGGTTTTTAATAATCTATGACTTTTAATACTGAAAATAATCGATTTTTCTAATCTCCTAATACCTAACTAAAAGCAGTTCAATTCAAAGTTGGCACTTTAATTGTTTCTTCTGCTTGATTCCATTTCCAAATTGTACACATTAATCTAAGCATGGTTACACGAACAGATTCATTTATTTTCACACTATCCTGAACCAAAAATCAACACGCTGCAAACTCAGCCAAAGGGATTAATACTCACATTAATACCGCTGGCTGCATGGGCTTACTAAACTCATACTAAACACAACGAACCTCAAAACTGCATCCATACATAAGTAATATGAATATTCCATTTCCCTGTGATATCAAAGACTAGAAGATGTAAAGAGATGTATACAGTTGAAGTCCGAGTTCTATGAAACATGTTGGAATTGGGATATATTATCCTCGAAGTATAAATACTTTCACCGCAGTTGATGATATTCTTGCTAATTCACGTGAATAATCCAAAATAAGGAGTTATGGGGAATTTGTCTATACAAACCAGCATATCCGGACCAACTGGATAAAACTTGCACTAAGTCGAGCCAAAATTACCTTGGTTACGCGAATCTTTTCAGTTGAATTTAACTCTTCCTCGAATTTTTTATAGTATAGCGTGTGAATGATGATAAAGAACTATTTTCACAAGTAGGAAATTCACTAAGCAAATTGTTTCAATACAAATAATGAGAATTGACAAATGACCTTCCAGTATTATGAAATAGTACCTAAATTTTTTTATATACCCTTTGGACGCTACAAAATTTTTACATACTATGTCAATAATTATCACTGATTCCACAAACTCAGAAGACCTCGTTATAAAAATTGCATTATCCTCAATTCTCAAGAGTAAAAATTGTCATGTCTTGAAGGAAACTCGTTTGCTTTTATGGTAGCATTGGTTTGCTAATGTTCATACATTTTAAACGAAGTGGGGAATCTAGCTACGCCAACAAACATTCTGTTTCATGAATAATGCACGTGAAATTAGACTTAACTAACATGTAAAGGTAATTCATCATTGCAAGTCTCTGTTGACTCATATTACAATTAAGTAATATGAAAATAATAAGTTTCATATGTGAATTTATCTACCGTAACGAACAAGCGAATTATTGTTTGCACGAATGTGGAGAACAAGTTAGTTCTCAGAAAGCATAATTGAACTTTTCATAATATGTTTTATCACTTTGGCGTTCTATTATGCCTTATTATTGATAACTATAGTTGCTATAGCTATTATTGATTATTGGTGTGCAATTATCAGATTAACTGAATCATATAGGGCAGGTGTAGGTCAGACGTCTCCAAACTTTGAAGCCTTGGGGCCATAATATTTTTTTCGGTATGTTGCAAGGGCCATAACAATTTTAATTTTTCTGCCCACCTAAGCAAACATAGGCTTTTATTGCATTTCAATTACTATTGATTGTGTATTGTGACACTTAACGACATCTAGTGTCGGATAGTGGTACTATCCCTAGTAGCACATAAAATTGGCTAAAGATCGAAACTATATCGGCTCAATATAGATATATTGGATTGTGTCAATGTTGATAAATGTCTATATTACAATATATATTTAACAATATTCGGACAATATAACTTTTAAGAGATTTAATCGATATACTAAACAAACGATATTGGATGAATATGTGTGTACATTGGAAATGATACATTCTATGTTTTATGTATATCAAACATAGATACTGTATTGGTATTCTGTTATTGATACATATTGTCAGATCAATAATAATCCAATATAGTAATTACAGGCTATTTTTAATGTAAATGAAGTGAGATTGGGCCAACATTATTAGATGTCGATCATACAATATTGATTTAATATTATTGTACCGATATTGTGTTTACAGGATAGCATTCAAATAATCAACCAACAATATCGGATCAACACTCATATATAATTAGTATACAATATTAAATTTTCAGTGCTTAACCAATATTGGTATAATATTGATATATTTTTATTGATTTATATTACCACACAAACGATAAATCGATATAGAAATAACCGGTTATTTTGAATGTAAAATAATTTGGGTTTAGACCAGCAATATTAGATGTTGATAATAGGTACAATGTAGGTTTAACAATAATGCGGCCGGTATTGTGTATTTAATATTTAATGAATGTACAAAAGAAATAATATTGTAACAATATTTATATACTTTGGGAATACTATATTCAATGTTCAATTTATATACAACATTGTCACAATATTGGCATATTCTTATTGATACATATTCCTGAAATTAGAATAATCCAATGTAGAGGTACGGATTATTTTTAATATCAAATGTTTGAGGTTGGGCCAACATTATTAGATGTAGATTATACAATATTCCTGTAGTATTATTTTGTCCATATTACCTTTATGGGATATAATCCATATCATTGGCCACACATCTCTAATAGATATTCACGAGCACGAACGGAGCAGCGGTGGTCAGCCCTAATGCCGTAATCGTCATATTATTTAAATTTTTAGTGCGTCTTAAGGAAGGTGTTGTGTCGTGTCGTGTTTTGTGAGATTGCAGGATGCTTTTTGTGATCGGTAAGATTTATTTGACAAATATTGATAGAAGTGATTGCATTGCACATAAATATTATTTCGTAGATATAAAATAAAGTGAATTTACTGAGGAGTAAGAACTGAAGTGAGGTTATCTTTACAAAAACCACACACGCTTTACTGGTAAATGTTTTATCATAACAAACGATAAGGTATCTTATTGATTTGTCAGTTACTGTAAAGTTCAATTTTGTTTATAAAGAACCATACAGCCTTCTCACTTTCAAACAGGTATTGAAATCTCATTGTTATTATCTACCGGAATTTTTATAATTCGTTTGATTTTTCTGGTTAACAATACATACTATATAACCACTTTCACACTAGAATATAACTAATAATATAACGAGTATTCAATGTGCTGTATCACAAATTATATGAAAAATATAGGTACAAACATGTGGTGATTTACAATATACATACTTACCTCATGTTTGTTCTGTGTAGACCATTATATTCTCCTATATATTTATCATAAAATTATTATATACGTTAGTACTTGTACATGTGCCAACACAAATAACATCCGAACGAATAGCGGGACATGGTATATTTGTTATTATATTGAAAAGGTTAAATATCTTAATGTGTATTTGTAGATTTGTACTAATTTTAGTAGGTACTTGATAATGTTTTAAAGTGAATAAACTGAAATATTTTGTTCCCGGTAGGATTTTTATTGTTTATTTTATAACTAAGGATCCAGTTTTCATTATAGTATATTGTTGTGGTATTACTAAACTTTTCTAGTGGTCTAAGCAAATATTGAATTTTGAATAATATTGCTTGGTATTTAATACTTGTTTATGGTTAATGAATATGTCCAGTTTCTTTAATTGTTGTTTCTTGTACTTTATGCTTGTTATACCTTAAAAACCAATATGTTTGATGTATCTTGTTAAAAAATATTTAGAAGATATGTATTTATTTACTGTTGGTGCTCAAGAATTTAGTAGGAAAAGTATGTTTATTAAAATTAACAACTATAAATATGTATCAGAATTAACTCATAATTGTTGAGATGGAAGGTTCTTACTTGTTCAGGAAATTCGCAATATATACATATTTTTCAAATTAAGCTTATATTTAGATCAAAATGGTATTCTTTCGGGACATTGTTATCTGGAATTGAGAAAACAAGTGTGATTTTATACCAAATACTTGGAGTGTCAATGGTAGCAAAAATATAAATACTATATATTCAGAATATCCAGCGACTTGTAAGGCTACTGTAACAGATTTAAAATTAGCTGGGGAAATGATATCAAAATTGGAGTATGCATCATCGTTTTCCTCGGATTCTGGTAACAGTGAAGAAAGAAATAATCTCCCCATAACAACTAATGGATCTTTAAATGTACCTAATATGGCTGGGGATATGACACTTCTGCAATGTCACAGTAAGTAACTCACAATATATATTTTTAACAAAATTAAATATTTTGTTTAAAAATTTCTATTTAAATTTATAGTTATTCAAAAAGCATGCAAAATTTTATGACTTTTTTAGATTGTGGAAGATTAATGGAGAATATGGAAAAACTTGTTAAGAGCTTTGGACCTTCACAATACGAGTATGATATAAAACAAATCAAAAACTGATATAATCCATGTAAATGAACATCTAACTCTGTTAGCTCTAAAATATCCTACAAACATGATGAAGGCACCTGAGTGTAAGCTTCCATTTGATAACAACGAAGATCTGAATACCTTTGAAAATAATTTGGAAGCTGGTCACTTCTATGAAAATATGGTATGTAGTTAATCCAAGTGTTCATACATTTAATTTCAATTTTTTTATAATTTTCAGGTAAATATTTTGAGTCTTGTATCTGGGACAAGAGATGTCAAAAAACTAGTGCAATTATGTTCGTTTTTTTTTAATTTTTTTAATTACACTGAAACGCCAGAAGTAATTAGAATTAGACGTACTTTTATTTTTATGTCAATATTATTAGTATACCCAATTTGAATTTTGAAAATAACTTTTTTTTGAAATAGATGTTTAATTTAAATTCGGGCTTTTATTTTACCTATTTCAATAACTTTTAAAAATGGTACCTAGCAAGCTCTACAACTTTTTTGTAATATTTCTGAGTAAATATTCAAAATACATGTATTTTTTACTGGCATTAGTAAGATTGTTTCAAGATAGGTTTTAGCAATTAGCACAAGTGTCTGTTTCTTGTCTACGCTAAGTTAATTTTCTTGCTTTTGGATGCATATTTTCAGTGCAGAGATACTTTTTACTTTAAAACTAAATTTATAGTTTTTATTTCGATTTTCATTTCATATTAGTAGAACATGAAAATATCATATAAGGCCTACCTATGTATTGCAATATTACTTCGATATAGCAATACAATATTTCAGCCGATTCGTACACAAATTGGAGTAACATTTACTAACTAATGTAGGACCTATATTTGTATTCCTATATTGCGCCAATATAGTATTACCAAGTTTTAGTCAATGTTGGACTACTTGGTACCACATATAATAGCTAATGTGGGGCCTATATGTGTATTGCATTATCAGGTCAATATAGGACACCAAGCTACTGCCGATGTTGGACAACTTGGAAAAATAATAAATAAACAATGTCAGGACTACATTGGCGAATTATCTGATTTCTCATATGTGGCCAATATAAGTTATTGATATTGTAACAACATCGCAAAATGTTCACATTTTAAATTGGGCCAATGCAATAACATCTATATTGTCTTATTCTATTGACTATATTTAACCAATATTCGGCCAATATGTATGTGCTGTTCTAGGTACTATCTATTTCAGCCACCCACTAACAGGGGGCATATTCGGGAATTTCCGCATTGGTTCGAGTAAGATATGATAAATAGATAACAGAAGCAATTGCAAAGCAATAATAGGTATTCCAGTATTGAGAGTTATGACCTGATTTTCCTTGCCCTTTTCCAAGATCTTTTGAAAAAGAAACCATTGAAGGAAGAAATATTTAGGGGATTAAATAACGCATATAATGATGGACTCAAAATTGATTGTATGATGGACTGATACAGCTACTAGAACTCATGAAAAATTTGAATATATTTGATGAGAAAAATACCAAAGGAATTACTGTAACAAATGTTGAATATGTTGTATTTTCTGAAAATGAAACATTCCTTGGAAACAAAATATTTTAAAATAATTCTAAATTTCAATAATGGCTCCAGATTTTTTGTTCAAATGAATAACTTATTGTTATAAGTAAAGGATAACCAAATAAATATGGGAGAATGTAAAAATCAAGTTATTTCTTTTTTTAAGTGACCTTCCATCTGTTATATTTCTATAGAACTTGTTTTGTTAGAAAACTCGGTTTTTAAAAATGTATTGTATCTTTTATACATTTTTCCTTTTTATTAAATAATGCAACTAGCATTAATACTGTCAAGTGTCCAGTCACAAAATTCAATAAAACGCCAAAACACAAGATAGATAGATAGATAGATAGATAGATAGATCTTTATTTCGTTAGGAACCCTAATATACATATAAGAAGACATATTACCATAAAAAGCAATGTAAATATAATAAATAAGATGGAATAGAAAGCTTGTATCAGTAAACGATTTCAGGTAACATATTAAAAATACATATAGAATACAAAATACAGATAGAATAAAAAATAAAAACAGAACAAACAATAGTATATAGGATCACAATGAAAGGAAATATAATACCGACATATATGGAATAAAATGTTTAGTATAATCCTAATAAAATAAATTGAGACAAACCAATTCAAAAATTATATACGAGTATATACAAAAAAGTATGGTATAGAAGTTCATATTTAATATTCCTCTCATAATCTCCAGTAGCAAAATGTATTGAACATATTCTAGCAGTATTTTCATTGAAAATATCTGCTCTACAACAATAATTTCCTCACAGTAGTGTCGTTAGGGAACCTAAAAAATTGGATGTCGTGTGAAATATTTACAGTGGTTGTCACTATTGCACCCACACACAGCACAACGCATTGTTGATACTTTTATTACTTATAAATTCGTTATTTGGACTAGTAATTTACAGGTACACATAACCTGTAAATCGAAAAATATCTTGATACTATACAACTACTTCTTTTACCTAGTTCTAATATTCACACGACTTCTTGTGTTCAATTAAGATCCGGAAAACGTTCGAAAATATCTATTTTGTCTAAAAAATATGAATAATTTATAACTATGTAGAAGAAAACAAAATTTTGTTAAGATAATGTATAGTTGAATAAAAGTTTGACTGAGTTCGAGTTACGAAAATCTAACTCATTTAATATTAAGGCTTAGATCTTTTCCTTTCTTGGTTTTAGTCGATCTTGGCAATTTGATTAAGACTTTGGTGAAAAATGGCTAAAACTTGAATTTTTAAACGCAATTTCCGATAAAACGGATACATTTATCGACTTAAATGCACAGCACCTTATTTTTATAATTTTATCTAATCTTTCAAATTTCATGGAAAAATAATGAAAATAGAACAAAAAAAATTTAGAGCGAGAATTAAATTCGACTCTGTTATTGCTAGGATTTTGAACTTTTGGCCATGCGTTTTAAATAAGGTTAGGACAATGCAAGGAAGTCGTTTCCGTTCCGACTATTCACGAACGAAAAACCAAAACGAGGCACGGGTTCCTGCATTTATGCCTTCCTATAAAAAGACTAGCGGCGCCGTTGCGAGTCAGTTTGCGCGGGAAAGGGCGAAGTTACCTATTGTGAAATGAAGTAATAAGAGTATTTTGATTAGACTTGTTTTTATGTGTGAGTCTTTAGTATGCAAAAGTAGCGAAAAATAGACAGTGAATGCAGAACGTTCCAAGATAAATGGAACTTTCAGTATTTTGTTATTGAGTGCAGTTATAAGGAGCTATGTTTATTTTGTAATGAAACTATAGCTGTTCTCAAAGATTATAACATTAAACGTCACTATGAATCGAAACATCTTCATATTACTCTAAATATTCAGGAATATTGCGGACGGAAAAATTTGAAGCTTTGAAGCGCGGACTGAAATCGCAGCAATCTTTGTTTACCAAAGCAAGAGTCTGCAACTCGCATCAGCTTCCATGTGGCTCTTGAAATCGCAAACCGGGGAAAACCATTCACCGATGGAGAAATGATAAAAGAATGCTTGATTGCAGTATCTGAAGAAATATGCCACGAAAAAGTAAATTTATTGAAAGGTATCAGTTTGTCAGCAAACACCGTGGCTCGGAGGGTGCAAGACATCGCAGAAAATATATCATCTCATCTGTCTGACAAATATGTACATCTTGAGTGGTTTTCTTTAGCCTTGAATGAGTCAACGAATGTGTCAGATACTGCTCAGGTGTTGATTTTTATTCGTGGAGTCGATAAAAGCTATGAAGTGTATGAAGATCCTCTCGATATTGATAGTATTGACGTCACGACAACTGGGGCAGATATTTATAAGGGAGTTGAAAATGCCATTAATAAAAAAACCTCCGATGTAAAAACTTGAAATCTATCACCACCGATGGAGGCAAAAATATGCGTGGTAAAAACAAAGGAGTGGTCGCACTTGTGTCAAAGGCTGTAGAAAATGATGGTGGTTTAAAACCATTAGTATTACATTGTATCATTCATCAACAGTCCTTGTGCGGAAAATGTTTGTATTTGTCTGAAGTTCTAAGATCGAATTTTGTTTGAATGAGAAGCATCGCCCTTGTGCTGATTTAGGAAATAGTGAATGGCTGTGGAAATTAGCATTCTATGCCGATTTGACAAATCATATGAACTGACTGAATTTGATATTGCAAGGAGAAAATCAGTCTCTTCCTGATTTATACACCAATATCAAATCGTTCAGGCAGAAAATAATACTATTTCAATCGCAGTTACGTAACAAAAATGTTTCACACATTTTAAAACATATGAAATATCCAGCCACACTACAGAGACTGAATTTCCAGTCGATTTTGCAGTCGAAACTTTGAGTGCTTTAAAGATAAATTCCGATATTCGTTTCTCAAATTTTTGATGTCATTGTGAACGAAATTAAGCTTTTTCAAAATTCCTTTGATTCTGACATCGAAACCCTGGCTCCGGAAGTCCAAATGAAAATTATTGATTAACAATGCAGTGATATGTTTAAGAACAAACATCAAAATTCATCTTTGTTGAAATTTCAAGTCTTCCGCTGGCACCATATGATAATTTGCATAAATTTGCGCGTGGGTTGTTTTCTGTTTTTGGTAGTACATATTTGTGTGAGAAAATATGTACTCCGTAAAATTTTAGTATATATTGTGCTTTTACTTAATTTGTTGCTAAAAATTAAACTAATTACTGCGTGAACAGTGAAGTTGTAAATATGGGGTAAGATCCAATTTAAATCCGCTTCTAGTATTATGGTCATAATCACAAAAACTCGGAATGCTACCGGCAAATGTTGATTAACCAAATCAAAGCAAATCACCTTGTATACAGCGGTGTTGCCAAATTATAACCTGTGCGCAAGATAACCGTATAACTAACTCTAAAAGTTTTAATTGTTTATTTATCTATTTCATCATGTACATGTATTTGCATATCTACCTTCAAATTTCGTTTTCATAATTTGTTTTATATGGAAACTGAGCTGCCTGGTTTCTATTATTTTGAGAAATAAAGTGCTCTGTGTTAAACATTACGAGCTACTGTTTGATTTCTCTTCCTTTGTCCATGTTCTACACGGTGGTCCTTCGATTATTGATTTTCCAATTTCGATGAATACTATGAATATACTTGTTCCAGCAATCGCTTTATTTTTTCAATACTCAGTCCACTACTGCTCCATATGTGTCCTGTTCTATTCAGCAGAGCAGCTATGACTAGAGAGTTTTGATAAGAGGACGTTGAATGCCAATGCAGGAACCTATATGGCACTCTAAGAAAAAGTGTTATCAAGAAATGTTTAATTTGAAGAATAAAAGAATATTTCAGTAAGCCATTGATGGAAATTGTGGAATATCAATCCTAGCTCGGCCCAAGACAAAAGTGGCATGTGGCAGAGTACAAAGGTAATCCTACATTAGCTTAATCTACAAAGAACGATAGCCAATAACAGTTCTGAAGAAAATCGAAAACATTCTACATTAAAATATAGTAATACACACCGAAATTGCTAGCGACGCCGCTGTGTATAACAATTTATGTTTCACTCCTTAAGCCCGTTTGGCAGTATGAAATCGGACACATCCTCAAACAAGCAAAACGGATATAATCATATGTTTTATCGTACACCACTTACATCTCACCAAATTTCATTCCGTTGCACCTGAGAAAAACAATAACGTTACTTAGAATTTTATCTCTATGACATACATTTCAATACGAGCATTCACTTCGATTGTTATTCTGTGACTAGTTCGAATTAACTGAATTATGTAAACTTGCCTATCTCCTCTCGTTAAGAATATCGAACCATTGTTTTGCTACGCGTGTCTTCGATGAAACTTTCAACCCAGAAGTCCTTAAGTATCTCAGCAAAATATTTATTTCAGCTTAAACATCGACAAAGCACTGTGTGCCATATTTTAATGTTTAATCAATTAAATCCATGAAGAGAAACACACAAGTAATAAATACTGGAGATAGTAATAACTAATATGAAACTATGTGGCACTGTTGAATAACTACTGTGAATTCTCAAAAAATATTGATGCGTGTTTGTTTTGTAGTCACACGTAGGAGAGTCCAAATTGAATTTACCAGTTCAAAGCAGAGCCCTGTGACATGGATTCAAACCCATTGAATAATTCACTTTTTTTCGTTCCATTCCATAACCACTTTCCTTTGTATATTATGATACCTGTTTGATATGTTAAAATTGCACTTAGCAAATTGATTTTTACTGACGAATGAAATTTTTTGTTAAATTTATTATTATTTCGATTTTTCTCAGCATTCTATATGTTGCTTTTGCAATGATGTCATTATCAACATGGATGTACCATGAGAACAGAAGTAACTTCGGGAAGTTGAGAGTGTTACAAATCAGTTCAACGTGTCAAGCCCGCCATTAAAATCGAGGATTTTGAGAACAACAAATCTGAAGTCTCTCAAATGTGAAATTTTCAATCCAAAATATGAGAATTCAGCGCAATATGCGCATAGTATTGCTACGATGCTTGGAACCAAACGACACAATTAAGAAGATTATCATCTATCGATCTTTACATTTAGAGAAGGTCTGAACACCTGTTTATCCTTCACGTCCTTATACAGAGATGTAAAGACGTAAACTTAGATGTCAATATCTTCTTTATAAATTATACCAAGGCCTTCGACGGGTCCCTACAAGAAAAATATTATGGATGGGAAAGATCCAAGATTAATAACTAATATATACTGGTACCAAAAAGCAGTCAATTTATTGCTGAAAGCATCGATGAGCGATCGCAGACTGACATTGTGTATACCGATTTCTCTAAACGTTCGATAGACTAGACCACGGAATTCTTGTGAGGAAATTATCTCGATATAGATTATCACCGTCTCTAATCAAATTATTCATCTCTAATATTAACAACAGACGCCAGTATGTCGTGTTTAATGGTTATAAGTCAGTTGAATACTTAACATTATCTGAAGTTCCACAGGGAAGTAACTTGGGCTCCTTATTATTTAATGTCTTTATCAATTATATAGTCGACGATCTTGATGTCAACTTGTCAATTTTTTAGAATTTTCAATAACTTTTATTATATTGTGGAATTAACTAGAGACCGTGAGTTTCATTTAAAAACACTAATACTAACTATTTGCTGATGACTTAAAATTATTCTGCTAGATTGATAGTAGAAGCGATTGTGTCTCACTTTCAACTAACCTTCGACGTTTTGAGAACTGGTGTATAAGTAATAAATTGTCGTTAAATGCCTGTAAATGTAAGGTAATGACGGTTTCCTTGAAAACGGAGAAAATTATATATGATTATGAAATCAACAATTCTGTTATTGAACGCCCGCCGACATTTGTTTATTTGGGTGTCACTTTTGATTCTAAACTTTCTTTTATACCGCATATTGAGGCTATATGCTCGTTCGCTAACAAAATTTATGGCTTCTTAGTTCGAAACTCGCGTGACTTCAATGATCAAGATACTTTAAAGGCTTTATACTATGCTTATGTTAGGTCTAAAGTTGAATACGCAGATGTTATCTGGAGTCCATTTTATGACGTACACATTCAGAAACTTGAATCAGGTCAACGGAGGTTTTTGATATTTCTTTCCTTTAAAATGGATGACATTTTCCCACCGGTAGGAGTTCGTACTGGTACACTTCAAACGAGGCATTGTGAGAATAACTTAATTTCTCGTCGTTACTGTCACTTATTGATATTTCTGTTTAAAATCGTGAATACCAACACCAGTGATCTCAATCTCCTTCTTAAACTCCAGTTCAATACTTCGAGAGTAGCTTCAAGAGCTGTCAATACGTTTTACCTTCCTACCCCTCGAAGAAATATTTTAAAATTTTCGCCACTTCACAGGATGTGCTCGACTTGTAATCATGTAAGTTACTAGCTTGATATCTTTCATTGCCGTATATCTAAGATTAAAGCATTCTTCTTTGATTTATGATATTATTCTTTTTAATAAATATACTTAAGTTCCTGTTCTGTAGTTAGGTTTGTCCTGTTTGAAGCAGTTGCACACAGGAACTGTTTTATTATTCGCCACTGTTTCAAGATTTCCGGCTCATCATTTTGTGATAACCACCATTGTAGTCCTTTTTAAATGAAACTCACGGTTTCTAGTTAATTCCACAATATAATAGAAGTTATTGAAAATTCTAAAAATTGACAATTGTTTCGATAAATCAATATCATCGTCAGAATGACAGAAGTTACATTTCATTTGATGCCTACCTGATGTTAGTAGTTATTTTTGGCTAGACCAAGAAGTGACCTAACTTGTGATTGACTTAATATATGTTTATAGAAAAAAGAAGAAGATGTGATATTAGAAATATTGAAGCTTAGATATTATTAGCCCTATGGTGATATCCTAGATATCATTTTTCCAATTAAGATCAGTATAACTGTGCAATGATATAGAAAACCAGGAAAACTATATCTGCTGATCTTTACAATTATCACTTAAGAAGACAGTTTATTAGTGGAGAACTCCCTAGATTTAACTGTTCATTGACAACTTCATATTGTTAGGTCACTTCTTGGTCTAGCCAAAAATAACTACTAACATCAGGTAGGCATCAAATGAAATGTAACTTCTGTCATTCTGACGATGATATTGATTTATCGAAACCATTGTCAATTTTTAGAATTTTCAATAACTTTTATTATATTGTGGAATTAACTAGAAACCGTGAGTTTCATTTAAAACACTATTATGAGCAGATTCCACGAAGTAAGGGTCGAGACAGTTAATTACCATTGTAGTCCGTTTACATTTTTTATTACTTCGTCCGAAAACATAACTTGCTTAAATGGAGCACTGCGGGCATTTAACCTTATTACTAAAGGTAAGAGCCCAGTGTTTTCATATAACTCGTTAATTGTTTCTAAAGCTATATTCTTTTCTTCTGGTGTTAACTGGTATTTTGTTTTGTGGATTCAACATATACGCTATAACATGATATGGCGTTAGTGCTTGCTTATATCGATTATTAAATTATTGTGTTTTTTGTAATGGTAATTCCACAGATTCATCAAAGATATATTGTAAATATTTCCACTGTTTTACAGCATCTGCGATAATAGCATTTTTCCTCTGCGCAGTATCAAGAGCAACTGATATAGGTTTTAAAATGTTTAAATAATCTTGCGCTGCATGTTTAATCGCAATATTTGAAACTTTTTGGTAAATAGTGGAATCAATCTCCTTTTTTTTTCTTCGCAGATTTTTAATATGATGTCCCACTGAGTGACATACATCTCTCAGCAGTCGCCAAGGCTATTCCATCGCACATCGCTTTGAAGGACTAAAGCGCTGCCTCCTTCTTGACAGAATTTAGCTCTAGCCAAATGGTTATTTCGAAAATACTTAACAATTTGGACCACGTGTTCTTTAACGTCTTTAACTTGAAAGTCCTTGCACAGTAAATTGACAATATGTGGAGAGCAGCCATAAGTTATAACTTTTGCGTTCGTTTTTTCTTCTAATGTTTTTCTCATAAGTGTCATATTTGCGGCATTGTCTGTCACAAAAGATTTTAGGGTACACTTGTATTTTAATTCACATGAAGAAATCAGGTCACAACCTATTTGAGTTAAATATTCTGGAGTATGTGGATTTCCTGATGTGTGTATAGTTTCATATAGGAGGGCTTGTCCATCTTCAGTGGTTATCGTTGCACATATCACTGGTTCGTTATGCACGTTTGACCACCCATAAATTGACATATTTACGGACTGTCCTGACAGGGATTTTTCTTTTTCCTCTTCATAGATTTCGTCCAAAAGACTTGTTGCTACCGTTTTTCTCGAGGGCGGTGTATAACCAGGCCTTAATAACTGAATGGCTTTTTTCGCCTCTAAATTCTCGATACATCTGAAGCTCGAATTAGGAGCAAAGATAACCTTTGCTATTTGCTTGTCAATTTTATGTTTTTCAGCAGTTGAAATCCGCATTACAAAACCACTCATGGTAGGCTGAGTTTCGATTGCTTTTTTTTTGGACTGGCTCAAAACTTGTTGGACTTGTTGGTACTTTCGGTGGAGTTTTTCTAACATATGAACTATCCGTCATGAGTGAACTACAACTTGAGGCAGATGATGTGCTAGCAAAACTGTTAAGCGACATTCGACTCTCTGGAAAGAGAAACAACATAATTGAAAATTGAAATTGATTAATTGATGATATGTTGATATAGTATTGAATTATTGATTTTAAAATAAAGTGAAAATGTTCAATAAAGATATAAAAGCAAATTTATTTTTTTAAGTTGAAAAAAATTAAAAATTAAGTAAGTATAGAGGAGTAAAGATAATCTTTAATTAACCTGGGAAAGGTCGCGTTAGTAAAATTACATTAAAGGCCACGTGTTAGATTTCACCTAACATTTTAAAACAATCCTATATGCCTAAATTCTATATCTTAAAATATCTATAAATGAATACTTAAAAATTACATTATCTTTGTTAAAAATAATATCTATCAAAAATTTTTTTTAAATTATCTAAAAAATGTATCTTCTTCTTCTCATTGACTTTCAGACCTTAAGGTCCATAGTCTCCCTATTGGGATTCCTAACCTCGTTTTTCCGGCAGCGGTGGCCAGCCGCTTGGCCAACCCTACTGCTTTAAATCAGTAGGGAGTTTGTGAATTTGGTGATTTAGTTTCTGCTCTGAAGTCTGTACTTTGCTTCTTCTACTATTCTTTTCTATTCTTTTCGGTCTTTTCCTTTGTTCTTCCAGTAATTTCTTCCAATTTCTTTAAGATCTTCTTCTACACCATCTAACCATCTAGTTTTCGGCCGTCCCCTTGATTTTCGTCCTTTTAGTTTCCTGTATTTTCTTGACACACCTTTCATTACCTAGACGTTGTACATGTCCTGCCCACCTTAATCGTTTACTTCTTATTTCATTTGTTATTATTGGGCTATTGAATTTCGTATTCTATCTCGTATCAACGATGTTATCATGATGTTTAGCTGTCTAGAAATAGTCACATATATTTTTGAACATGCATTTAGTAGTAAACAACACGTTATTTTATAACAAAAATTGAGACTTTATAAATCGTCAAACGTGTAACCTTAACCCACACATTAAATATTTGGGAATATAAATATTATTCAATTTATATTTAATGACGTCGAAGTCTATCACCTGAAATAATATAAAAATCAATGGGTCGTAATTTATTATAAAACACACTTTGATTTATAGGTTCACTGGACTTTATAATGGAAGGATATTCTTGAATACATAATATTTGCTAGCAACGAAAGTGAATTTCGAAATAAATTTTTTTAATGAAAAGCCTGCAATTCATATTTGTTCGCTTATTATCTTCTTTCGTATATATTTTTGTTTACATCATTATTAGCACTTTTAATGATTACAACAATTCATAAACATGGAAAGTTTAATCATAAAACCTAATATACAAAATGAATTTTAGCATGACGTTAATATTTTTATTGTAGGTGTTAGTATTGTTTCTTAATTGCTCGCGTTTGGCTCGTTTCCATTTTCAAATCATGTGGAATGATTTAAAATCATTCCAAACTCAGTTTAAATAAAGGGTTTTAAAGATTAAAACTAACTTTTTTGTACTTATATATTATATCGTATTAACAAACCGAAATTTCACCAAAAATTACCAAAAATGAGACTCTGTGAGACGCCCTTGACAATCTCCAATCATACAATTGGTCAGTTGTATCGTGCTAACAAACCGAAACATCTCGAAAATGTAGTATTTGTGGATTTATAGAACCTGTTGTACTGGCTCTGCTGACATACACACAGGATTTTTTTGTGTAAACCCTTTTTTCGAGTTTTTCTCAAAAAAGCCAACATTGATTAGTATCATGGATTTTTTTAACAAGAGGATGGTTAGTGAATATGTTACCCATCAAGTGGATTGCTGTTAAAGAATCGGTACAAATGGCGATATGCTTATTTGATAGAGTGATGCTATTGAATGCTCAAAGTACAGATCATATAACTACTAAAAAAAGAAGATAGTTCACTTGAAGTTGACTTTAGTTACGGCTAAGATCACCAAGGCGCTGCCATAGCAATGACATAACAGAACTTTTTGTTCTGTGAGTGACATAGACACCGTCATTATTAGTGGTGTCTGACAGGAATATTTAAAATTTTCAAATGGCGGGAGTTTTTAAAATTAAAAACTGTAGGGTGTATCTTTCAATTTTATTATGCTAATACAAATAAACCGGCTATATTGAGAACATTACTACCAGTAATCATATCCATTATTTCCAGTATTTTTCTTAATTTACAGCAAGCATAATTTCATGCTGCAATTTTACATTATACTATTTTTTTCTGCACAATTTACAAAGACATTCTTGTACTGCTAATTTACTTCAATATAAACTAGAAACAAAGTAGTTGATACTATTTTTAGAAAAATTTAGTTATCAAGATACTACCTGTCACTCGCGCTATGTCACGTCTCGATTCCGCCCTTTTCTATATATTTTAGCGCTAGACGGCAGACACTTTTATACCGAAAATTTCGTCTTTTTTCTCTTTCCGCAATTCTATTTTTTTTAATTAATTAAAAAGTATATTATCTACGGGCAAATTATGCATACATTTGCTATATAATTCATATATGATCTTCCATTTGCGGCATCAGTGGTAATTTTCTATGTATTTATTAAAAAGATATTCAGTTCTAAAAAAAAAGTTGTAACTTTTGTAAAAATATTTCTAAAGTTGAACGTTTGTCTTGAGTGGTTTCGATATTTCAGAAAAAAAAACACTGTCGCCACCGGTGATTCATTTCTTGCAGGTGTGGTGGTCGATGATTGAGTTTCATCCGCCGTGAATCTCGAACCGAGGCGTTATTCTTGACTTCGTTCCCAACGTGATGTATACGCAAGCCTGTGACTACTCTATTTGCGAATAGTTCCTAAAAATGATATTCTCGAGCACCGTCCCTAAAATCATCGAATTGTATCGTCCCCGCAACAGCGTCAGTTGACGTTACAATACAAATGCCATTTGTTATTTTGTTTTGTCAAATGTAAAGAAATTATTTTCAAATATGTCATCAATTTCTTCTATAAAAATGAATTCTACAATCAGTATTAAATCCAAATTGAAGAGACACACAAGTAATAATAATTTATTCATTTATCCAGTTCCAGTTATGCTTTCGCAGAGAACAGTTACGTCTATAAAGTAAAAGTGATTATTGAAACTAGTTTTTCTGGAAATAGAAAGTTATAAAAACTATATTATCAGAGAAATAGTGATAAAATAACAAAGGCATTTGAGTGATAATAGCGGGGGATTACAATTAATATTTCCTAAACAAACTAAAGAAATAAAAAGTTATAAAACCATCACTTATGCAGGAAATATTTCTAATAATATTTCAAAGATAATATTTTTAGCAACAAATGCAACAATTTCCTTTAAAAAAGAAAGTAACGTAAGTACAAAATTGTTAAGAGTAAAAACAAAAATATCAGCATTAAAGAAATCAGGTATATATAAACTTAAATGTCCAGAATGTAATGCTGTCTATATAGGTCAGACCCTTAGAAATTTTGAAATACGATACAGTGAACACTTACGAGCACACATATTAAAACAACCAGATAAATCCTACTACGGAAAACATCCACTTGACACCAATCATTCATTGACACCTAACACAGAACTAGAAGTGCTGCATATTTGTGAAGAGAAACAAGAACTGGATTTCCTTGAAGAATTGGAAATTAGAAGACACTTAAGAAACCCAAAATATCAAGTTGTCAATGAACAGATAAATCTAGGGAGTTCTCCACTTTTAAACTGTCTTCTTAAGTGATAATTGTAAAGATCAGCAGATATAGTTTTCCTGGTTTTCTATATAATTGCACAGTTATACTGATCTTAATTGGAAAAATGATATCCAGGATATCACCATAGGGCTAATAATATCTAAGCTATAATATTTCTAACATCACGTATTCTTCTTATTTTTTCTATTAAAACATATTAAGTCAATCCACTAGGTCACTTCTTGGTGTAGCCAAAAATAATTATTAAACATCAGGTAGGCATTAAATGAAATGTAACTTCTGTCTTTCTGACAATTTTAACATTTTTTTAAATATATTGTGGAATTATATAGAAACTGTAAGTTTCATTTAAAGCACTAATAATACACAGGATTAGTATTTTTAATGCCCTTCGAGAGGCAGGAGAGGCAGGTAACATATATATCTATATCGTTATTTTATAGTTTTAATAGTTATATTTTAATAGATATATGAATATAACAATATAAAATATTATTCGTCGACGTTTTCACAATTTGTGATTGTAGCGACACTATTGCACACACACCTTTAGCAGCGTATGTAACCTAATTTACTTTTGACAGTAGTTGTCAAACAATGCCCGGCTAAGATAAATATTAATTTCTGTATTTTGAAAGATAAATTAATTCACAATCGACTTAATCACTCTTGTCTCAGGGTGGAATCAAAAAATTTTTGAATAATAATAATTCAAATTTTATAATTTTCAGGTATTATCCAAATCAAATATTACTCTATATTCAGAATCTCGAGTAACTGTTTATTCACTATAATAAAAGGCACTTGAATAAGGCATAAGGGGGAATGGAGACGGACATTATAGAAGAGATATGAAAATATGTATGAAAATAGAAACTATAGAAACAAGGATTTTGATAATCGAAGAAATGATAGATATACAGACAGGAATTTTAGAAATGAAAATAGAAATTATAGAAATGAAGACCGAAGATATGGTAATGGAAATAAAAATAATGATAATAAGTACTTTGAGAATAGAAGAGATCCTAGGAATTCGGACAGAAGAAATGATAATGAATACAGAAGTGAAGTACAGAGTACAAAGGTAATCCTACATTAGCTTAATCTACAAAGAACGATAGCCAATAACAGTTCTGAAGAAAATCGAAAACATTCTACATTAAAATATAGTAATACACACCGAAATTGCTAGCGACGCCGCTGTGTATAACAATTTATGTTTCACTCCTTAAGCCCGTTTGGCAGTATGAAATCGGACACATCCTCAAACAAGCAAAACGGATATAATCATATGTTTTATCGTACACCACTTACATCTCACCAAATTTCATTCCGTTGCACCTGAGAAAAACAATAACGTTACTTAGAATTTTATCTCTATGACATACATTTCAATACGAGCATTCACTTCGATTGTTATTCTGTGACTAGTTCGAATTAACTGAATTATGTAAACTTGCCTATCTCCTCTCGTTAAGAATATCGAACCATTGTTTTGCTACGCGTGTCTTCGATGAAACTTTCAACCCAGAAGTCCTTAAGTATCTCAGCAAAATATTTATTTCAGCTTAAACATCGACAAAGCACTGTGTGCCATATTTTAATGTTTAATCAATTAAATCCATGAAGAGAAACACACAAGTAATAAATACTGGAGATAGTAATAACTAATATGAAACTATGTGGCACTGTTGAATAACTACTGTGAATTCTCAAAAAATATTGATGCGTGTTTGTTTTGTAGTCACACGTAGGAGAGTCCAAATTGAATTTACCAGTTCAAAGCAGAGCCCTGTGACATGGATTCAAACCCATTGAATAATTCACTTTTTTTCGTTCCATTCCATAACCACTTTCCTTTATATATTATGATACCTGTTTGATATGTTAAAATTGCACTTAGCAAATTGATTTTTACTGACGAATGAAATTTTTTGTTAAATTTATTATTATTTCGATTTTTCTCAGCATTCTATATGTTGCTTTTGCAATGATGTCATTATCAACATGGATGTACCATGAGAACAGAAGTAACTTCGGGAAGTTGAGAGTGTTACAAATCAGTTCAACGTGTCAAGCCCGCCATTAAAATCGAGGATTTTGAGAACAACAAATCTGAAGTCTCTCAAATGTGAAATTTTCAATCCAAAATATGAGAATTCAGCGCAATATGCGCATAGTATTGCTACGATGCTTGGAACCAAACGACACAATTAAGAAGATTATCATCTATCGATCTTTACATTTAGAGAAGGTCTGAACACCTGTTTATCCTTCACGTCCTTATACAGAGATGTAAAGACGTAAACTTAGATGTCAATATCTTCTTTATAAATTATACCAAGGCCTTCGACGGGTCCCTACAAGAAAAATATTATGGATGGGAAAGATCCAAGATTAATAACTAATATATACTGGTACCAAAAAGCAGTCAATTTATTGCTGAAAGCATCGATGAGCGATCGCAGACTGACATTGTGTATACCGATTTCTCTAAACGTTCGATAGACTAGACCACGGAATTCTTGTGAGGAAATTATCTCGATATAGATTATCACCGTCTCTAATCAAATTATTCATCTCTAATATTAACAACAGACGCCAGTATGTCGTGTTTAATGGTTATAAGTCAGTTGAATACTTAACATTATCTGAAGTTCCACAGGGAAGTAACTTGGGCTCCTTATTATTTAATGTCTTTATCAATTATATAGTCGACGATCTTGATGTCAACTTGTCAATTTTTTAGAATTTTCAATAACTTTTATTATATTGTGGAATTAACTAGAGACCGTGAGTTTCATTTAAAAACACTAATACTAACTATTTGCTGATGACTTAAAATTATTCTGCTAGATTGATAGTAGAAGCGATTGTGTCTCACTTTCAACTAACCTTCGACGTTTTGAGAACTGGTGTATAAGTAATAAATTGTCGTTAAATGCCTGTAAATGTAAGGTAATGACGGTTTCCTTGAAAACGGAGAAAATTATATATGATTATGAAATCAACAATTCTGTTATTGAACGCCCGCCGACATTTGTTTATTTGGGTGTCACTTTTGATTCTAAACTTTCTTTTATACCGCATATTGAGGCTATATGCTCGTTCGCTAACAAAATTTATGGCTTCTTAGTTCGAAACTCGCGTGACTTCAATGATCAAGATACTTTAAAGGCTTTATACTATGCTTATGTTAGGTCTAAAGTTGAATACGCAGATGTTATCTGGAGTCCATTTTATGACGTACACATTCAGAAACTTGAATCAGGTCAACGGAGGTTTTTGATATTTCTTTCCTTTAAAATGGATGACATTTTCCCACCGGTAGGAGTTCGTACTGGTACACTTCAAACGAGGCATTGTGAGAATAACTTAATTTCTCGTCGTTACTGTCACTTATTGATATTTCTGTTTAAAATCGTGAATACCAACACCAGTGATCTCAATCTCCTTCTTAAACTCCAGTTCAATACTTCGAGAGTAGCTTCAAGAGCTGTCAATACGTTTTACCTTCCTACCCCTCGAAGAAATATTTTAAAATTTTCGCCACTTCACAGGATGTGCTCGACTTGTAATCATGTAAGTTACTAGCTTGATATCTTTCATTGCCGTATATCTAAGATTAAAGCATTCTTCTTTGATTTATGATATTATTCTTTTTAATAAATATACTTAAGTTCCTGTTCTGTAGTTAGGTTTGTCCTGTTTGAACAGTGTATAAATGAATAAATGAATGAATGAACGAATGAATGAATGAATGAATGAATGAATGAATGAATGAATGAATGAATGAATGAATGAATGAATGAATGAATGAAAGAATGAATGAATGAATGAATGAATGAATGAATGAATGAATGAATGAATGAATGAATGAATGAATGAATGAATGAATGAATGAATGAATGAATGAATGAATGAACGAATGAATGAATGAATGAATGAATGATTGAATGAATGAATGAATGAATGAATGAATGAATGAATGATTGAATGATTGAATGAATGAATGAATGAATTAATGAATGAATGAATGAACGAATGAATGAATGAATCATTGAATGGATGAATGAATAAATGAATGAATGAACAGAATTCTATTATACTAATGTTAACAAAAGTATTGAAACATGATTTTTCTATATTTCATAAACCATCACATACAGATATGACAATTAATAATGGTTCAGTCTACCTATTCAGTCATAAACTAGCAGCTTTCAATAGTACTTAGACTTTTAACAGTCCCATTGAATACTAATAATCATAACAACGAATTCAATATCATAAAACAAATAGCAGTTAATAATAATTACGATCCAAATTTAATTGACAATATCCTAAATAGAAAGGTGAAAAAAGATTTTAGAACAAGTTTCCCCTTCTGATAAAAATAACAATGAACAATTTGAAAGCTTAACATACTTTGGAACACCATCCTTAAAAATTAAATCTTTTTTAGAAACATTAGACATGAATATTTGATTTAAAACCGATTACAATTTATCCAAACTCATTAAAAATAACAAATCTATATCTTCAAAATTATACAAATCATGAGTTTATAAATGGAAATGTGGTAATGACAACTGTGATAAAATGTTTATAGGCAGAACTTTCAGAAATTTTAAAACTAGAATCTTGGAACACAAACGTAGCTTGAAATAAACAAAAATAAAAATCCAGGTAACCAAATAGATATCAACCACTCTCCTTTATTAAACATTTCTACATAGAAGATAGCTTAGGAATGTTTGTAGCGAATTAATTTCCACGTAATTCCTCTCAATACCTTTGTTAACATTAGTATAATCGTATTCTGTATCAATGCAGTGTATAATAATAAAGTATTTTTAAATTATACCTTCATTCGTGTTGAAAAAGTTACTGTGTTAGTGAAACGCGTCAACCAGTTTAAATTGAACATTAGTTCAAATAAAGTGTTGAACAAATTAAATAGTTTTATTTTCATGGTAATGTAAATGAAACACCAACTTATTTAAATTCTACTATCTTTCATTTATCACAGTTTAAACCTGTACCTGTTTATAAGCAAGGACTTAGCTTTGATGGCAACCCCAAATCTTTATTATCGTTTTTGGAAAAATTAGAAGAAATGGCAAGCTCTAGAGATATTTCTAAACAGCAACTTTTTGACTCTGCTGGAGATTTATTTGCGCAAAAGCTCAATTTTGGTTTAGATTTTTTAAGAGTTTTGTTAATTATTGGGATAGCTTAGTCATTAGACTAAAACAAGATTTTTTAAAGTCAGACATAGATAATGAGCTTTGGGAGACTATTAGGGAACGAGGCAAGCACTTAGGATCCATGGACTACTGATTGTATATTCGGTTTGACTCCTCTACGGTGGTCGCCATGTTGTGCTAATTTTAAGTTGGCCGGCCTGAGTCACGTGATTCGTACAGGACCGGATTAAACAATAAATCAGAAATCATTTATAAGATAGGAAAATACGAAACGGTGAGAGAAAAAAGTATACCTACTTTATTATTTATACTAGCTAATGCGTATTGTGTATCTACCTAAGTTGGGATTATGGAAAACATTTTCATAAATTTTAAGAAGTGTTTATTCATAAATTATACTATTATATATTCTTATTCAAATTCAATTGATCAGGAAATAAATAAAATAACCGTTAATTTTAATTTAATTTAATCACGGTCAAGCCCAATTCACATTAATACAATATGGAAATAAAAAAAAATGCTACAATAAAAAAAAGAATGGATCTTTTCCAAGTGCTACCAACCAGGACCTTTTAAGCGTATTATCACTGGGAAATCTACAAATTGGAGAAAAAGGAAAATGTAAATTAACTTACATAAAAAAAATCATATAACTTACTTATGAAATGTTACACCCTCTTTCAAACGAGAAATGTAAGTAGCGTTAGAGCAGCCTCGTACAAAACAGGAAGGCATTTTAGCAGTTTGAAGCTAGTCTCCTACAGTTCTAGATCTTACAAATAACACTATACTATTAAGTACCTTACTAAAATAACACTTCTTATAAAATGTAATCAACAACTATTAATTTGCAATAAACACGAATATAATCCAAAAGTTAACACACAAATATCAAACTTGCGCTCAATAAAATACAATGCGAAAATTGTGAAATGTGACCGGATGCCACTCCTGACGCTGTCACAAATCAGTCAAATCGCATTGCAACAACGGAACAAAGGAAACAGAAATTGACAGAACGATAATGACGCGTCAGTTCATCCAGACAAATTCTAATTGGTTAATGAATTCTATTATGCTGTCAATTATTTCGCGCAACCAACCACCGTTCCATCCTCAATATCAAGAGAACGCATATGAACTGTAGCTTCTTAATACCAACTTAAAATTAGCCCAGCTCAGCGGCCATGTGTAGGAAAAAAGAGGGGTCATTTCGGATGTATGGGAAACATATACTATTAGAAGTCCATGGATCCTAAATCCGTGGAACGATGTCAAGCTAAAAATAAACCTGTAATTCTCTATATTGCTTGTATGGAAACATTTCTTTCCAGATTGTCTCGGAAGCCTTCAGAAAGAACAAAAATAAAACATATTAGAAATGGCCTCCAGACTGACTATAGGAAAAGGTTAGCACTTCATGATATTTCATCTGTAGAAGAGTTAAGCTCTCTATGTAAAAAATTAGAGGAAGAGTTAATGTTCAACTATTGAATCAGATAATTAATTTTGGAAGCAGAATTAGCAAATGCTTCTAAATCTCCTTCTCCAGATTGTTCACAGATAGCTACTAATAGCAAAAATGTTATGTCACAGGATCAATGTAACAAAAATCATAACGAACATAATAAGATCAAAAAAAAAAAATTTTAATGGCAAGAATAAATTTAACAGTTCTCAAGTCAATAAATCTGAAAAAATAGTTTGTTGGAAATGTAGTTTACCTAATCACACTTATGTCAATGGTAGAGCTCCGGTGAAAAAGATTTTCTGTTATAAATTTGGTAACGATAATGTAGCAACTACAGATTGTTCCAATTGTTCAAAAAACGACCTTATATACACGTCAAATTGTTAGAAATGTCTATTTTAGTTTTATTATATAGTGGTGAAAATGTTTCTGTAGTCGGAAGACAGGGAATCGAATTTTTCGGAAGTTAGAAATTCCTATTGAAGATACTGTTAATATAAAAAATATTTCCACAGCAGATGGAACTTATAAATTGTTACAGGAAAAGGGAATTTACCTACTTTCCTACTTTCAAGTTAAAGTAGACTTTATAAATTTTAACTAGGATATACAATATTAATCAACCAAATATACTTTATGTACAGTTTCTTAAGTGAATTTGAAGAAAATATAGGAGGGAATGAAAGATTTTGAACATTTAGATAAAGATGAGAAATTTTTGGCACAAAATATAGTAGATTCTTTCAAAGATATTAGTGATAAAAATAAATTGGGCCGAACTGGTGATATTAAGTTATGTGTTGATACTGGTGGAGCAAAACCATTCAAAATACCTTAGTTTTTGATGTCACCTTAGGGTGAAGTTGATATAACAGACCGGGTAGCAGAGAAATACCCTACCCTACATAAAATATAATTAATCGGTGGCCTAAGCCAGTATTTTTGTATTTGCTCCGAATTGGTACAAACAACCCACTACTTCCGTACTTCGTAGACGGTCGACCATTAAATTCTGTGTTTTCCTATAACGACCTCGGAATTATCGTAAATAGCAACCTAACTTGGTCTGATCATATAACTTCAGTTTGTAAGCGCGCGAATACCAGACTGTATCTCATTCGTAAGTGCTTTTCGAGTGTTTCGTTTCAGTCGTTTTGCAAACTGTATACTATCTATGTCCGACCAATTCTCGAGTACGCCGGTCCAACGTGGTACCCAGACCTAGTTCGCGATAAAAATCTTTTGGAAAATGTTCAAAGGAGAGCCACTCGACTGTCCCTGGGACAGCGAAGACCTTCCTACGAAGAAAGACTCTCCATGGCCAACCTAACTTCCTTTGAACTTCGCAGACACCGCGGAGACCTCATTACCACTTTTAAAATATTAAAATTTAATTTTGGTAATCTTGATATGATGTTTACCTTAAATCCAGATGACCGCCTTAGAGGACACTTTTTTAAACTCAAAAAAGAAAACTTTACCGTCAGATCAAGACAGAACTTCTTACCTAACAGGGTATTCGACAGCTGGAATAATCTTGATGTATCCACAGTTTCTGCACCATCTACTAACTCGTTTAAAAACAGACTTGATCATGCACTGCTAGAGCACATATAGTTTATTTGGTGTATTGTTTATATTGTACTTATTTTTCTGTTATTTACCTACTAGTAGGTTACATATGTAATTATCTGTTTTTTGGGCACAATAGGGACTTGTCCCTCTGCCCTTGTCTAAATATAATAATAATAATAATAATAATTGTGGGCAATGGGTCTGGAATAATGATGCTTGAATGGGAAAAAATGTTTATGTTATTGATGGGTCCAGAATTAATAGAAAAATACATTATTCGCGGCTACAATAATCACACGTCTCTATATTCCAACATGAAAATGATCCAAATTGACCATATCACAATGATTTAATGAATGCAAGGAATGAGAAACCACCTCCTGTAGGAACCACATAACACCACATGTTTTCATGAAATTAACTGTTCCCAGATAATTCCACAACATATTGAAAAAAAGGTAATAATTCTAAGGAATTTGACAATTGTTTCGATATTAAATGTCATCGTCAGAAGGACAGAAGTTACATTCCATTTGATGCCTACCTGATGTTTAATCTATCTAGAAACAGTAAGTTTCATTTGAGACATTAACCCATATTTTCATCAATACAGAAGTAAAGAAAAGAAATTTTTTTTATTCAGTGGATCCTGTATGTATTGTAAAAATACATGCATTTGTAAAAAGAGCGATAATCAAAACGCCGCATTTTTCGATATTATTTTTTTCACTTCCTCTATGAAGTATTGTAAATTCGGTTATTCATGTTTTCTACCTACTATTTTAGAGAATAATAATAATAGTCGACTATTATACCTTTATAAAAAAACATTTAAGGAACGAGTTTTAAGAAGAAAATGCTGAAATCCATTTTCCCACTTTTGATATCCATTGAAACTTTTTTATCATGGTTTTATTAATGTTAAATGCACATAAAACCACAATGTTATTCAAATTAACAATGAATGATCACATTCTATTGAGATCCAGCTCTCGCGCGTTGAATTTATAAGAAATTTTATGGTTCACGTAGGGAAAAAGTTTGTTCAGCAGTGAAAAATTTATTAACGATCCGACAAGAAATTTGAAGCGGAGCACAGCTTTCTTATAACTTCGTCGCGCGATTGGGGGTAAGTTTCACAAAGACTTTTTATTGAAATTAGTTTGTAATAAATAAACTTATAACTTTCTTGAGAGGTGAATTTTGATTTCATTATTTTAAAATTCCTTAGTATTTGCCTCACCTTTAGCAGAATAGTAAATGTTTATAGTATACTTAATGCAGGGTAAGTCGCAACTTTTAAAGTACTGAATATATTTTCGCAATTATTAGGAGCATGGCAAGTTTATGCATTTTTAAAACTAGAATGGAATTTTAATGAAATTGGATTCTGTACAATGACGTAGAAATAGAATAGACTCATTCATTTACATTAATAACGGAAGCTAACATTGCAAAAGCAATAACGAGATGGACAACTATATGCTACCTATCACCGTGCGATTTTGTCAAAATGTGCTTTATTTCTGAACACTTCTCGAATAATAGATGATAAATCGAAATAAAATATTCAAAGTAACATTGGTTAGAAAAAAAATAATAGTCATATTGTGATGATCTGGAAAAGACAGTATCGTAAACAGACATTATCATAGGGAAAAGAGATTAAATTGTGTAAATAATAGTTTCAATGTTAATAGCGGGCTTCGATCTGATCAAGGTCAGGCGAACATACGGAAAGCACGTTTCTATTAAATGTAAATATCACATTCACTTGATATGCAGAAGATCATACCTACGGGTAACTGACTCGTGAGATCGCATGCTTCCTATAAATGCAAAGTGTCGATGACTTTCGTGGTGAATCATTGTTATTATTTTGAATGGTAGAAATGTATGTATCGTGTAGTTATAATTGATGTTAATAACTCTTAATATATTTATCCCAGTGAGTTTTTTTAATCATGCTATTTATTCAACCCTTAAAGAATGGTTACGAGGTAAGTGTTTCTCCAAGATAAATGGTTTTATGATTAAAGTAGTCTATACGAGAGACACTTGCTAAGTAACCACCACAATATTTTCAGCTTTTGCGATCACATGTCGAAATTCTGTGAATTTTAAGATGCACATGCATATAGTATTGTCTGTAATAATTTTAATAAAATCATTAAAAAAATATTATTGCAAACGAACAAAAATTAATTAATTTACAAAACACACACACACTAGTGAAATTTATTTTAAAAAATCACTGATTCTCACTAGAGTGAGCTGGAGACTCTCTTCCTTCGAGCCGTCATCCGCTTTAGGAGCTAAAGATGCGCTTGAGTGCTCTCCGGCTGAGATTCGTACCTAGACATTACTGTTTCCAAGGCCGTGAATGCTTCAGCGCGCGAAGGGGTAGCATCAGCTCAGGTGTCGTCGTCATCTTTACTGTCATTATCTTCTTGATCTTCAGATGCTTGAACTGAATTGGCAATGTCATTGTCATTGAATATTTGATAGCCCTGGTCATTTGCGTCAATGTTCAACCATTCCGCAGCATTAGTTCCGTCACAATCTTTAAATCCGGTAGCTTTGCCACATCTTTAATATGATCTGGAGCTTCTGTCTCATTTTCGTTGTCCTTTTTAGTTTCTGTGTTTTCAGGCCAAAGCTTGTTCCAAACTTTTGTAAAGTTTTCTTTGGTTAGAAGATCCCATGAGTCGGCTAGCATGTAGGATGAGTATTTCAAATTAAGTTTCTTTGAAAACACAACTACACTTTCTGTATTGTCTTCAGCCATAAGAAGTCTCCGTAGCATTTATTTGCGGTACATTCTCTTCGACTTTTCAATCACACCTTGATCGACTGATTGAATGAATGGTGTGACATTAGGTGGTAGTAACATGAGCTCAAAATCTTTATCAATCTGGTTCATAACTTCCACAGACGCGTGCGTTGACGCATTTTCCAGAATGAGTAGAGCTTTGCCTTCTTTCTTTTCGATAGTTATTGACATTTGGTATGAACACATCTTTGTACCAGTCTGTGGAAATTTCACTATTCATGCACGCACTTTTCTGGGCTCTGTAGGTTGAGGGAAGTTTCTCTACGTTTTTTAAACATCTTGGATTCTTACATTTCCCAATAACCAATAAGGGTAGTGCATGTTCGCCACTAGCATTTGCACAAACCATCAATGTAATACGCTCCTTACTGACTTTGTATCATGTTGCAGCTTTTTGTTGACGAGAAACTAAAGACTTTCGGGACAGAGCTTTTCAATTTATCCCAGTTTCGTCACAGTTGTACACATCTTCTTCAGCGAAGCCATTGTCTATCTCAAAGTCCAAAACTTTTCTCTTAAAAGACTGTCTGATGACAAACTTTCTCCTTTACCATTAAACTCCCTTATTCCATGTCCAGCTTTCACATTTTTTAACCAACCAGTGCTGGCTTTGAAATGAGCAAACCCACCAAACCCACCTAGTTTTTCATTAAAAAGATTGGCCTTTTCACAGATTAAGGGCCCTGACACAGGTTCACCGAAGCTTCGCCGCTGAGTAAACCACAAATATACTGCATTATCAAGTGTCTTATCATAAGCTGACCTAATCGTTCTCCTCAATTTAGATCCATCGTCAGAAACCACTTTGGTAGCAAAGTTCAAAATGTCATTTTTCTTTTTCTTTATGTCTGAGATATTAGCTTCTCCTACTCCTAAGACTTTGGCAAGGGACGAGCCGCTTTCACCGTTTTCCAGTCTGTTCAAAGTTTCGACTTTGTTTTGAATTTTAAGAGATATATTTTTCCTTTTCAATTGCGAGGACGATGACATAACGCAAAACTTTACACACTGCACTTGTGAACAAACCGTAACTAAAAATCGCACTAACGTATATGTAATTTCCTTAAGACATCGCAATGTCTCATCACTAATGAAAAACTAACACTGACTGATGACACATGTTGAGCAGGTAGTGGGGTCGGGTTTCGTAAACTACGTAGCCTAAGAGCTGATTCGGGAAGGGAATGGTGATAGAGAGCTAAACATAGATCGTACTGGGTTGTTGAAGTTCAATCACGGAAACATTGTCTTTCCTCATTATTTTCCGTAAATGCGTTCTGAGTTTTGACGTTTCGGGTTATTGAAGTTTGGAATATCGACGCCTTACTGTATCTATATCATAAACGTAGATACTTAGAGTAGGTTGGGTAAAAATGGAAGGTCTGGTAAAACCAGATACCCTGTTATATTTCAAAATAAGTAGTAACATCCATCGGATATGACCATGACTGATTACTGCCCAGCAAGTCATCTACCAACTCTGGTATCAATCTAGACGCTGTAAGAGGAGTATATGCCGAATTGTGAGGTTGAACTAAAATATTTGACGTTTTTTCAAACGGTGATTTTCTAGTTTGCAGGCAAAATTAATTGTAGGTGGGTAGATTTAGGGAATACTGTGTTTGTTTACTATAGTTATCCACAACCGGTTTTAGGAACTTGCTTTGTTTTTATTAAAATATAGTTACATGTTTTACCAATCCAAAGTTGGGTAAAACCGGACACTGTGTGGTTGGGTGAAACGGGAAGTATGCCGTTTTACCCAAGTACATCGTCAATGTCTTTTTCAGGCTAGAATTGTAATGGGAAAGTATACAAGAAAAACGCAAAGGCAGTCTTTGGATGAGAACATATGCGTTAGGCTGTTGTGGAGGTACTGAAGGGAAGAATGGGGTATCTCAAAGCTTCTAACAACCATTGAAGCAAGGGTGAAGAAAATTAAACAGGGTGCTCTTAACAGAGAGGATTCAGCAACAACACGACTAAGACGTCATTAACTTGTTTTTATTCCTGCTCAGGACATGGAATTAGTTGAATATATTTTGTGTCTATAATCACACCTGTTTGGTTCAACTCTTGGGGCATTAGGAAGTTTGGCATTTGAATTAGCAGAATGCAACGGCTTGCCTAATAGATTGAATGAGGGCACGGAAACGGCTGGTAAAGCATGACTTTATGCCTTTCTCAACTAAACTTCAATCTCCTGAGCCAACCTTACTAGCTAGGGCAATGGTTTTCAATAGGCCTTCCATAAAATATTTTTCGTTGATTACTGAAATGATGGAGAAACACAAAATACCCCCTAAGCGTATTTATAACGTCGATGAGACAGGGATTGTGACAGTAACAAAAAAAAACGGTCTAAATGTTTATCATTGCGGGGAAAATGGCAAGTTCGCTGCTTCTCTTCGGTTGAACGTGGAGTTCTGGTTACAGTGGAGATTTGCATGAGTGGCTTGTGTTACTATATTGTTTGATTTTCCAAGAGCTAGGGCAAAGTCAGAACTGTTCGATGATGCTCCCCCTGGTAGTATGGCTCATTACTCACTACCGTCCATCAGGGTGAATGCAAATGGAAATATTTTTGATTTGGTTCCATAAATTAATTCGGTGGAGGTTTTTGGTATTGTCCCTTTGTTGGTTACTGTTGGTCTGGTCGGGGCACTAGTAGGTTTAGCTCGTTCTTCCTGGTTTTCAAAGGCAAGAAAATCGTCCACTCCGTAAGCTATTCCTACGACGTACAGCTTGTTATGTTTGATATAGCTATGTCTCTTGTCTTGTCTAGCCAGTAATAAATGTTTCTTTAGTATTTTTTGTTCTTGTCTTTGTTATTGTGTTAAATCATTTGTAATTACGATTCTCGTGCATTTTAGATTCGAGATATTTTTGAAGACATTTTTTTTTGAAAAGTTCGAGACAAATTTTATCTTTTTTTTCCCTAGGGATATATATATCAATAAAATGAGAATCATCCAGGTCTATATCAAGAAGAGCTATCAGTTATTTGCTAATATATTTTGTGTTCATTTCTTTGCTTTTTGTTTCTAGTCCAAAAATTATTATGTTGTTTCTCTTTTCTGAAATTTTTAGTTTTTCAATCTGTGCCTTAAGCTCCGAATTTTCTGTTTCTAGCTCACGTATTTTTTCTCAATTCTTCAAATTTCACTTGTTCCTATGGTCGATTTGATTTCTTCTCTGTTTCTAATTATTTGTTCCAATAGTTGGTTATTTGTGAGATAACTCATATTTATTTAAGCTCCTGAACTATAACTGTCATTATTGTTAACGAGGTAAGTATGCGTTTAAGTTTTAGAAACTAGAAATACTGCAGATAACAAATATGATTCTAATATCGATTTATACGTTTAATTTCCTAATTATATCTGAATTGATAATTGTTTTATTGGATTTTATTTACTCACTGTATTATACTCATCTTCTACTACATTTTGGTGTAAATTTTAACTATCACTTTGAACTTTCTTCACTATAACTTTGCTTGTTTACATGACACGACAAAAAAATTTTGCGACTAAATTAACTACCTATTACTGCAAAGTGGCTTTCAATGGGGAAAATCAGTTGGGGTCATACTAAGTGACATAATTCATTAACTAATTTGTACACATAGTTCACTGTATCGATTCCTGATTTTTTATTCTTTTAATTCAAAAATAAATTCCCTGACGACAACTCGTTAACTTTGTATATATGATGAAGTTAGATATAAATCCTTATCGATTCACGAAATATTGATGTTTCGGAAAATAAAAAAAAATGTATTAATCGGCGATGAATGTCCGGGAGGTACATTGGATACAGTCTTTGAAATGCATTCATAATAATAATATAATTGGAATGATATTAATAATGGAATGGAAACTATCCAAACATGCCAGCCAGAATCGATATTGAAAATTGTCGTGGCATGTACAAAAGTTGATAACTGAAGTAATTTATTACCATTGTGGTTATATATTTATTCAGTTTATGAAATATTCCATCTAGTTCATATCCTACACTATGATCAACAACATTGTCTAATTGATTTCCACTTCATATTCCCGGAAATTGAAAATACCAACATATGAAATTGCAATTCGTCGTAGAGTCTTCGCCAATATTATATCCACACCACGAATTGCTGACCACAGATTTCCATAATGTCCCTATCAGAAACCACTTTATATTGTCATGTTTTTCTCATTTATTTGAAATAGTTTATCCTATCGGGCGGGATTAATTTATACACACGGTAAGTTCACTTACTTAATTTATTTATTCACTACACTATTCCCTAATTTATATTATATACACAGTATATGCACTTAAACTAATTTATATAAACACTTCACTACTGTTTATTTACTCAGACTCAATTTATATTTACTTGTTTACTGTTTATCTCACGAGATCAAATTATAAACTGACACCAGCCGCTGCTCCGAATTCTTCATACATTAAGTGCCCTTTTTTCTGGATAATTCTAGATTTCGGCTCACACAGAAACAATGGCCTCCCTGGAATTGTCTAGATAAGACTGGAAATGCCTAGTTAAGAAAGTCACAAAAAATAATCGTAAACAGTTCGAATGAATCCCTGCGCTTTCGAAACAATTTTAACTTCCATACTTGGCTTTGACAGAGTCGGATTCAGGAATTACATCAGTGTGCTATTTTGTAACATTACCCCCTCCTTAAAAGAAAGTTCCTCCTGTAACTTCTATGTAACAGGGCACCATCTTCAACGGGTATCGATAACGAGGGGTATACCTGCAAATTAATATGTGGACACCGGTATCTTGGAAGATCACCTCTATCATGTTCCTGATGACTCGCCAATACAACTGGTTGCTATCTATCCTGGGCATTGCTAGTTTCTCCACGAGGGATTCCAACACATGAACTCGAAGGCTTCGTAGCGCTTCCCACACATCCCGGTAGGTGGATCGATCTGGAAATTCATTTCTAGTTACCAGGTAGAAGACATATCGCGAATTGTGTTTTAGTCTCAGTGTCTTGCCAGGGGCTGGCATCTGATCTTCAACTGTATCTTATTGTCCAAACTTCTTTCGAAAGATGGTTGCCAACCCTCGTGCGTGTTTGTTATTGGCGGAGATGTAATGTGCCAGTGAGTACTCTTCCGAAAGCGTAAAAAAGTCTTTGTTCCGTACTGACTCCGTATCTAGCTTTCCCGGTACCTCCGTATTTGCCCATAAATTCTTCGAAGGATGCATCAGACTCTTGTTGTAGATGATTCACCCCTTCCTCTTTGTCATGGTCTCCTTCGAATGACGCTAGGCGGTTTTGATAGATGATATCGTTGATCCTCTTCTTGATTAAGTATAGACCTTCCAATGATTTTTGTAATTTTGTTGAAAATTCTTTTCTCCTTGTCGGATTGTGTAACCATATTTTGTCCCCTTCTTTGAAACTGCCTTCTGTGGCATGAGTATCATTCCGAAAAATACTGATCCCAATCTCTCTGGTTGCTGGAAACTACATTGGACATGTATTTTCCCATGATTATGTTGATTCTTTCGACCATTCTATCTAATTGTGGATGCAACGCTATTGTCCTGAACTTATGCATTCCCAGCTTGTCACAAATATCCTGGAGCACCTGGCTCTCGAAATTTCTTCCTTGATCGCTGTGGACTTCCAATATGGTGTGCCATATCGGCTGATAATTTTTTTCACCAGTAGATCCGCGACAGTTGTGGCCTCCTGATTTGGGATCATATAAATTTCCACTCACTTTGTGCAATAATCCATTACTACCAAGATGTATTCACCACCATTTTCTGTTGTCGGAAATTGTCCGGCAATGTCTAAAGCAATACTTTCCCAAGGGCTTCCAACATTATATTGTTCCATAGGTGCCTTTCTCTTGCGATGTGGTCCATTACTCGTAGCACAAGTCGTAGATTTCTTACACCAGTCCTTCACATTTTCGGAGCTGTTCACTCCTTTCATGGACCCACTGAAGGGTTTTTTTCACTCCGAAATGACCTCCCGATAGAATGTCGTGTAACTTCTTCAGTCCCTAAGCTACTTTCGTTCTAGGGGTAACTAGCCATCTCCTCATCCCGAAGCCATCATGGTCTTCAAGGAGTCTTTTTAACAGGCCTCCTTCCAGGACAAGTCCCACTGATCCCAATATGCCTTGAGTGACGGTGGAAATCTTGACACTTCTTGCCGGGTACGTCGCCAATTTTCTTCTTTCCATTGCCGAATCTTCTTCAGTTGAAGATCATTATCCTGATCTTCTCTGATCCTGGTGGGTAACCAGTCTTAGTTGACTACCGTAATTCTTGAAATTGCTGCTTTCTTAGATTTCGCCTTGTTGCAGTGAGAATAGTCTACAGATCATGACCGTCTAGGCAGAGAGTCGGCGTTTCGATGATTCACATCAGCACGGTGATTGTCCCTGTCTAATTTCCCCTGTGACTGAAGTTCTTGGATTGCAGGAGTCCTGGGGCGCTTAGACGGGCTGCGTACGTGATCTAGCTCGCTACACTTCCGGCAACTGATCTTATTCGACTTCTTGTCTGCCATACATTTCAACAACCAACAAGTTGACGGTCTGGTCAAGTCTGTCATCGTCACCTTCTTTCTGCATGGTCTTACCTTTGTATCGCGAATCCTTCGTGGCTTCTTTGCATTTATGAGGTTCTTGGTTTCCAGGAGTCGCAGTACGCTTACACAAGCTGCAAACATGCTCTAGCTCGCCGCAATTACAGCATCTGATCTTCTTCGGCTTCTTGTCTATCATACCTTCCAACAAGTTGATGATCTGGTCAAGTCTGTCATCGTCACCTTCCTTCCTGCATGGTCCTACCTTTGTTGTGTTCCGATGCCTTCGTGGATGATTCGCATTGAAGAGCAGCAGTTAATGCATCGACAAATGTTTTGGGATGGGCTGAACGAAGCGTCCTCTGCATATAGGGATCACGTAAGCCATCAATGAATAGGCCTGGATGCCCAGACATTCTATCATGTTCTCTGGTGCTGATGGATAAGCAAATCGAACTAGTCGGGCAATATCCACTTCGTACTCTTGAAGGATTTCCTCACGTTTCTGCCTTCGGTTCTCCTGCTGGGCTTGGTACAAATGTTCCAAATGTTCGTGACTGTATCGCATGTCCAACCTCTTCTTCAGCTACTCAAAGTGATCCTTTTCTTCCAGAGGTATCGTCTGAAGTACATCTAAGGCATCTCCCCGAAGCGCGATGGTCAAGTTCACTGACTTCTATCTGTCGAATCAATTATTCACTCTAGCGGCTGCTTCAAACTGTTTTACGTAATTGGTCCATGACCTCTTTCCATCGAAGGTTGGAGCCTTGACTCGTGAAAAACTGCCCATATCTTCTCTTTTGGGTTATGTTTCTGGCTTGTAGGGTTGTATTTGGTCGATGTTATTTTCTTCTGCTGACGTGTCTTGGGTTCTTGAATCTGTCATCTTTCTCTGTAACTTATTGATTTTCTCGTCCGTCGTTGTCATTTTATCCTCAATATCCGATTTTTGAAACGAAATTTCAGTTTCAACGTCAGCAGCAATGTCGTTTCTCATTAATAAGAAATCGGTAGAAAGTTTGTCCATGTAAGCAAAAATATCGTTCTTCATCGTTGAAATCTTCTTGTCCATGTTAGCAAAAATGTCGTTCTTCATAGCAGAAGTATTGTTCTGCATACCAGAAAAATCGTTTTTCATGGTTGAGATCTTTTCATCCATTTTAACAGAAATACCATTTTTCATAGTTGACATCTTCTCGTCAATATTATCAGAAATATCGTTCTTCATATTAGAAATAGCGTCATATCAGAAATTGACAAGATTAAGTTGGAAGCCTCGTCATTGAATAAAAATGTTTCTGGATCTAAGCCTTCACTTTCCAGTGCCACTTTGAGTCTTTCTACTAATTCACTCTTCTTTCCAGACGTTTCCTACTTGCGATTTTCCAATTCTGCCTTTAGTTCTGTCACCGATAAAGGAATCAATGGGAAATAAGTAATTACACGTCAAACTAATGTTTTTCGAAACAGTTGTTTCATTTAAAATAGTTAGTTCTTCAGTTAGCATTCTGGTTCACAGGAAATATTACATCTCAATTGTTTGACAAAAATGGACATCTTGAGTAGTTTTAAACGATTGTTAAAGAGACAACGGATATGATCCTTAGTTTTTATTTTTTTGGATGGGTATATTACATCTATGAAATCTATAAATACCTCCTTAACAAATTATTACAATATAGTAGGAAATGCCATAAATAATTAAAACCTCCGGTGAAAAAACTCAAAATTATGATAAATTTGAAATTCGGAAAATGATAGAATTTTTGAAAAGCAGCGCCTTCTTACTGAATTATGAAATAACGACTGACCGTGGAGTCGGCAGAACAAATGAAAAAACTAAATTTGATATTGCGACGAGGAATCCAGCTTTTCTTTGATTTAAACATAAATATCAAATCGTTTCGGCATAAAATGATACTGTTTTAGTCGCAATTATATGAAATATTCACCACATAACGAGATTGAGTTTTTCGTAGGTTTCAATCTCGAAGCGTTAAGTGCTTTGAAATAAATACTCGTTATTCAGACGTTGGTGTTAGTGTTAATGAGAGAGATATTTTCCAAAATTCATGATACGAATAGAGGAAGGCTAGTCCCAAAAAACAAATTCAATACAATTTATTTATTTCAATATTAAATTAATAAAGATTGATCGCATAGTTATTAAAATGTAAAAATTTAAAGACACCTCATTGAGTATAATTTTAAGGATTTCTGTGTGTTTTGTTTCTGCTTAATAAGTTGTCTCTTTTTTTTTGTGTAATTACTTTTCATGTTTTGCTGATATTGAATACAATACATTCCATAAGTACACAATAATTGAGAATAAGATGACAATATTACGAATATGAAGAAACATAATCAATCAATCAGAGGCGTAACTAAGGGCCCGCAGGGCCCGCAGTTTGCGGGGGTCCTGTAGTTTTGGGGGCCCCGGGGACACCAAGCGCAACGAAAAATTACTAAACTGAAAACTCATTATTTTACAGACCAAACCCTCAATATTTTAAATTTAATTTACTTTCAATTGGGTACTATATTTGCAGTAAATGGTAGCACCCACTTCCACTACGAGATATAATTATTATCAGTTACGCATCCCTCATCTATCTGCTAATGCTAATAAAAATTGACCTCTTCTAGGTTTTTTTGAATGCATTTTCAGTTCATTTCATACTTTAGAGATACATTAGAAACATGTGGCTAGCACATTTATTTTTATCTTTATAGTTGTAAAAAATGGTTTCTCGTTTCTCGACCCTTATTGTGTAGGCAGAGCGCTTCAGTTTTTGTTGATCAGTCATCAGTGTAGTTCCTGGTTTATAAAATGAGCTGAATTGTTAATTTGTCTTAGTTATTTCTATATAGTTTATATCTTTTATGGAAAAAACATTACGTAAAAAGAAATATAATTTTGGTAATATTGTTTTTTCTTTCTTATTTTTGCTAAATTAACTAGTTTTTTTTTACAAACAAAAGATACAAGTTTAAAGGTATCAACGTCAACGTCTGAAGAGTCAATAAAAGAAGAAATTGTTACCATTAAAGAAATTACTGAGACTGAGAAATCGGCAATTGGATTCGCTTATGATGATGATGATGACATTTGTGAGGAGCATCAGTCAATTATTAATAAAACGAGTGACATAGAATCGACTGATTATGATATGGCCTCAGAAACCTGTTTCATCGATAGTGGAATTTCAAACAAAATAATTAAAAACACAACTGCTAGTTCTAATTCTAACAAGTTGTATCCCTCCGACAATGCCAACTTTCCCGACAGACCTACTGCAGGACAAAAAAGGTTAATATTAAGTATAGTCCGATTCCAAGAGATTTGAAAAATCGTTGTGTATCAGAAAACTATCATGAAAGTACTTCAAAGGCAGGTATTGAAGTTCAAACTATTTGGCTTTCTTACTCGTCTAAGTTGAACTTGGTATATTTTCAGCCTTGCTGGCTATTTCGTGAACGGTGGCAAGTATCGGACGGATCAGGCTGGATATCTGGTATCAACGACTGGCAAGGACTTTCAAAAAAAATAAGAAAACATGAAAAATCAGAGGATCACGCAAAAGCTTGCTTAGTAAATGAACGATGGAAAAAAGGCTTTACGTTAGATAGCGAGTTAGAAAAGCAGACTAATAACGCCTGTAGTTTTTGGGCCCAGGTCATAGAAAGGCTAATAAAAATTATAATTAAAATTGCTAAAAATTCTGGTTCATTCCGAGGTCACAGAGAATCCTTCAATGATATATATAATGCAAATTTCATTTCCGATGTATGTTTTTAGCTGAATATGATGATGTTATGAAACGAGTTGTTAACTTACCAAAGGGAACTATCAAATACCTAAGTCCGCAAATCCCAAATGAACTGATTCAACTTTTGGGCAAAAACCTTGAACACACCTTAATTAATTCAATATTGCGCAGTACCTACATTTTTTTCCATCATTGTCGATACCACTCAAGATGTGAGTAAGGTCGATCAGCTTAGCATAGTTATTAGATATGTAAAAATTGATCAAAACAAACAAATACCGATATTTAATATCGTAGAATCTTTTTTGGGCTTTTATAAAGTAACAGGCCAATCGGCCGATGACATGTCTTCTCAAATTTCAGATATAATTTCAAACTTAGGCTTAGACATTAAGAAATGTTGGGGGCAAGCATGTACGATGGAGCTAGCACAATGAGTGGTGCTTATTCTGGAGTTCAAACTAGGATAAAACAAATTGAAAAGACAGCTACATTTGTTCATTCCGCTGCACATAACCTTAACCTCGTTCTCAACGATGCACTGAATGATGTCCAAGAAGTATCAAATTTCTTCACAGTTTTGCAAGAGCTTCATAGTTTTTTTGGTTTCAGTATTAATGGATGGGATATTTTATCAAGCATCACTGGAGAATCAGAGGTAACACTAAAAAAATTAAATCCAACTCGTTGATCTGGACGATTATTATCTTGTACAGCTGTTAAATTGCAATTCTTAGATGTCATAAAGGCCTTAACAAAAATAAATTTTGAAAGTGAAAAAGCCGACGATCGTAATCAAGCTTTATCTCTTAAGAAAAAAATAGAAACCTTTAATTTCGTTATCACGCTCATTATTGTTACAAAGTTATTAACTATAACTAATTTGGCCTCTACTAAATTACAAAAAATCGATCAAGATTTATCTAATGCGACCAATTTATTAAAAATATGTCTAACTAATGTAACAGATCTCAGAGAGAAATTTTCGGACATAATCACAGAGGCAAAATTAACTTGTCAGAAATGGGGTATTGAGATACACGTATTTTCTAATAAAAGAGCTAGAACAGTTAAAAAACATTATGACGAATTATCAGTAGATCATCGATTTAATAATGCTGAGGATATGTACAGAGTAAACGTTTTTTATAGGGTTGTGGATATTGTTACTCAGCAATTAAAAACTAGGTTTGAAGGAATGTTTCATGTAAGCGATAAGTTTATGTTTCTTGAACCCCAGCGCTTATCGCAACTAAATCATAGAACATACTAATAAATTAAAATAAAACTATGAGAGAGATATTAGTGAATGATTTGCTTTAATAATAATAATAACTTTATTCAAAAATATTGTTTTACAAGAATATTACATGAAGTGAATAAAGTAGGTTGGCGATAAGTGTTATTACACTTGTTTCGCAATAAATACAATTTAATCATATATGGTCACATACAACAATACAAGTTATAAACTATTTGAATTCAATATAAATAAAAACACTATAAATTATATGTATAAAACTGAATCAACGACACAAGGATTTTTTTTTTATTAAAATTAACGTGCTCGGCGTCTGTGGCCACTTGCACAAAACGATCACATTGCTATATAAAACACAACAAGACAATAATATCATATGTAGGTTTGGTTAAATTTTGCTGTAAATATCGCTTTACAAGAACATTACATGGAGTGAATAAAGTAGGTTGGCGATAAGTGTTATTACACTTGTTTCGCAAAAAATACAATTTAATCATATACAATGGTCACATACAACAATACTAGTTATTGAATTCAATATAAACAAAAACACTATAAATCATATGTATAAAAGTGAATCAACGACACATAGAATTTTGAATTATAATTAGGCCTAAATACAGTAGAACTATGCATATAATCCATTGGAGTGAAGTCAATACAAAAATGTTATATACTACAAACAACATGAACGAACTACAGCACTCAGTATCACAAAATAAAATGTCATAAAAATAATATTTATTTACCATTTTAGGACATATAATACTACAGATAAATTAAAATGTTAGTAGGTTACAACAACGATTTTAATATGGGTAAAAGTGTGAATGATAATATATATATAAAATGTAAAAAATGTAATAAAATAACAATATTTTTTGAGGCGTATTCATATTTAACACACATGGAAATGGGATAGAGATAAAATGTATACGAAATATAACGAGGAAGTTTCTTGGTCAATATCGATTGGTTAAAATAATCATTCTCAAAATACTCGAACTTTAGATCTCTTCATGAACATTTTCAGCTGTTTTTTGAATTGGAATGAGTTGGGTATAGCGCGAATTGTTTCAGGTAAAGTATTGAACATTTTTGGAGCGTTATAAGAAAAACTAGTTCTCAGCAGTGATTTTGTTATTTGTGGTATTACATAGTTATTTCTTTGTCTAGTGTTATAGGTATGTTTTGGTAAGTTTGACGAGTGTTTTATTGTATAGTACTTCATGCTGACATTGTAGTAATAGAGTTGTTTAAGGTAGAGTAACTCTGATTCTTGAAATAGTAGATCACTTGGATATCTTGAGTTTTTATTTAGAATAATTTTCAGGAATCGTCGTTGTAGAACTTCAAGGGGTCGGATGTGGGATTTTAGTGCACCTCCCCATGTTAATAAACCATATCGAAAATGACTTTCAACGAGTGCATGATATAGTGTGAGCAAATGATGAACAGGAAGGATTTTTTTCATGTATCTTAATTTATATAGGATACATTGTAGTTTTTTGGCTACGTAGTTGATATGTAAGTCCCATTTCATGTGCCAGTCTATTATGACTCCTAAGTACTTTATGTTACTTTCGGCTGTAATTGTAAGATTGTTTTTACCATCGAGGATGTTGAGCTGAGTAAAGTGAGGAAGATTTGTTTTATTACAACTGAAAGGTAGGAAGTTGGTTTTTTGAAAGTTTATAGTTAGTAACCTGCTTGCAAGCCATTTTTTAATGATAATAAAGTCTGTTTCTACTATTTCTTTTAGTTCTGTCCAGGTATCGGCCTCGTAGAAAATCGCGGTATCGTCTGCGAAACCGATAATATTACCTCTGCTTTTCACAGAAAACAGTCCATTCATGTAGATGTTGAAAAGTAGGGGTCCGAGGACCGTACCTTGAGGCACTCCACATTGTACGACTAACGATTTACTGTCGACACCGTTTATTCGGACTGTCTGATACCTATTCGTAATATAACTTTTGAATAGATCTAAGCAAGTATTTCTGATACCGATGTACTCCAGCGACTGAAAGAGCAACTCGTGGCTAACAGTATCAAATGCTTTCGATAAATCAATGAAAACACATAGACAGGGTTTGTTGTTGTTTAACGAGTTATATATTTTTTCAGTAAGGGCCAGAATAGCATCTTGAGTGGACGTTTTTTCTCGAAAACCATATTGTCTTTCGGAAAGTATGTTATATTTATTTATAAAATTTTGTAGTCTGTTTTTTAGAAGTTTCTCAAATATTTTTGATAAGTGGGTGATTAATGAAATGGGTCTATAATTTTCTGTCAGTTTTTTGTTACCTTTTTTATATATTGGAATGATAACTGAATGTTTAAATGCTCTAGGCCAGATACCAGTTTCTATGCATTTGTTGAAGATGTAAGTTAACGGTTCAGTTATTAATGACGCGATAACTTTGAGCGTTTCCGTTTTGATTTCGTATGATCCCACGGCTTTGTGGTTTTTCAACTCTTGAATAATGCTGTTTACTTCAAGTGTGTTTGTGGGTAGGAGTGTAATTGAGTTTGGAAGGGAGGGTCTATTGATTTTGTAGTTAGGATCTGGGTTTATATTTTGAGCAAGTCTTTTCCCAGTGCCATTGAATGAGGTATTGAATTCGTTTGCGATGTCCTTAGGATTTGTTAATAACTCTCCTATTTCATTTTCAATATTATCAATAGAGATCTTCGATTGTTTGGTGTTACTTACTTCTTGAACCACATTCCATAAAGCTTTTGTGTTTGATTTTTTGAGTTCGATTTTGTTTTTATAGTATTTGAACTTAGTTTTTTCAATTAGAGTCGACAATTTGTTTCTATATTATTTGTATTGTAGTTTTAGTTCGTTGTCATTTGGGTTTCTTCTCAAAAGTTGAGCCATTTTATTTTTTGTGGTAGTTGAGGTAAGTAAAGCATTTGTCATCCAAGGAGCGATCTTCGTGTTTTTCCTTTTACGTTTTTTTGTATATGTACAGCCGTCTATATTTCTTTGAAGTGTTTCAATGAAAGTATTTGTTGCATTGTTGGGATCTGGATTCAAGTATAAGAAATCCCAAGATTTTTGTCTGATTATATTTTTAAGTTTTATTTTGTCTATGTATTTCACTATTTCTCGTTCCTTGGGGCATTTGGTCTTTTCCAGTACTATCTGTAGTATTGTTGAGAAATGATCAGTAATGTCGGTTTGTAATACTAGGGGCAGTATTTGATCGAGTACGTTGAGTCTGGATTTTAAAAATATATGGTCAATGCATGAACTACGTCCACCCTGTATTCTTGTTGGATTATTAATCGTGGAAATGTAACCGAATTCGTTAAGTGTGTTGTTATAGTTTGTATTATATTCATCATCCTCTAGTAGGTCGATATTCAAATCACCAATGAAAATGTTATAACTTTCTGGTTGGAATGCTGAACTCTCGAAGTAATGTTGAAGACTGATAACGAATTGATCGAGATTGCTTTTTGGGGATCTATATATAGCATTGATAAGAAAGTTGTTCTTGTCATTGAGAATGATTTTAATTTGCAACATTTTGTTTTCATTCAAAGGTATGATTGAGTATGTATAATTATACTGTGATTTTATGTATACAACAACTCCATCGTTTTGATTGAAATCACCCTCGTTATATAATTTGTTGTATCCCTCTAAATTATATAGGTCCGAATTTCCCACTGCCCATGTTTCTGATAAGACAATACAATCGAATCCAATACGTAAGTTTTCTAAGAGAATTTTAAATTCGTCTAGGTTTTTATTAATGCTTCGTATGTTATTATGGATAATTTTGAAGTTTTCACAATCTTTATTAATTTCTAAAATATCTCTGCATTCTTGTATGTGTTCCAAAGAGTAAGTTTCTATTATATCAATATCAAAGTCTCTAATATATTGATCCATTGGTCATTGTTTTACTCCTGAAATTCAAACTTACATGAGTATGAACATATCCCAATCTCCATATACTTGACCTTATTCTAAATGAAACACCATTAAGTTTCCATTCCTAGTGATATTAAGATCGAATTCCTGATCTTATAAACTCTTGATTCTGTCTTTTTGTTGAGGAGGACCAGATGTCTTCGTTGCCTTCTTATCACTTTCAGATTTCGATGGAGTAATTTTATCTTCTTTTTCTTTCGGTGTTAAATCTTGTCCGATATTTTCTTCGGTTGGATTATTGGCTGTTTCTGATTGAAATACAGGATGGAGGCTTCGTGAATTTGGGGTCGACGGAGCACTGTTTGGTCTTCTTTCTGTAGTATCGGTATTCTCGTTTTCTTCAAGTTCCTCGACGGTGTAAGCTCTGTTGTTGATATACAACCTATTTCCCTTTATGTACGAATTATCAGAACTATGTTGTCTCGCTCTATTCAAGTGGTGCCTCAGTATTCTATTCTCGCAGAGTTGTTTATAAGTTAGATCGTTTGAGATTCCAACACTGGTACCTTTTAACTTTTTGCAGTTTTTAATAACTTCAAGCTTCTTCAAATATGATATGAACTCAACTTTGACAGGGTTTTTATTCTTATTTCCTAATCTGTACAAATTATTTATATCGGATACCTGGACATCAACGTCCAATAATTTCTTGAGTTCTTTGCAGACGGCTGGTGCAGATACTTCCTGAGAGTCTCCTAGTCCAAATATAACAATATTATTTTTCTTACAAGTTACCTCCAATGCTTCGATTTTATTATGTAGAATTTTATTTTCAATTTCTACGTTATTTATTCGATAGTTGAGTTCTTCTATTTTCAATAATAGTTTGGCTTCAGACGCCTCAATAGCAGATTTAAGTTCCTTTCGATTTTTTATAATTTCCTCCTTCAATACTTTTATTACTTTTTCCCATTCACTTGCCATTCTTTGAAATTCTAGTTCGAATTCTAGCGAATATGGTCGCTTTTACTTTTACGCTTAAAACTTCTAGTGATTTATTTTTCACAATAATATAGTAAAGACAATTGGATATATGGTAGTAAATAGTTAATTCGCCGTTCATTGATGTTGGTACAAATTTGTTACAGTATTTTAACTCCCATACAATTCACATGTATAATGTATCAATCAAGCGAAATAAGTCCAATTTACTGACATCCAAAACGACAAATTGGAAAAAACTTGAATGATAACAATGTCAACAGCAAACAATCGCGTTCGGTAAGACTGATTATTCTCGTAAACAAGGAATGCAGAGACGTACCTCGATTTGTATAAGCTCCGGCGAGTGCTATGAGTCCGCTAAGTGGAATTTCAACAATTATTGCTCTTTGTAACTTGGTGATTTCACTAATAAACACAGAGACCAGAGAAAAGTAACTGGCACTCACAAATTCGTCTAATAAAATTAGTTCTTTCGAAAAATACTTTTAAATCCGAATTAGATTCAATTTTTAGGATAAGAGCGTTACTCAATGTAATCCTAATTAAACGTGTGGAACTTAGCTCTAGTTTTACTGAAGTAATTTCCGTATTAGGCTTATTTTTGACGTTGCCTGTAACGGTAGCCAGTGCAAAACGTTCGTTTTCAAAGCTCAAACGTATAAACAACTTTATGCGTTCCACCATGTCACAAGTTAGACTAAAGGCATTGAGGTTACTTTCCATAGAAGCTATGGAAGCTAGTAAAAAGAAGGTATCTGAATTAGTTCAGGCATTTGCCAACCACAAGACCCGTAAACGAGAATTCTAGGTATTGATCTTTTCTTTATTTGACACAGGTTTTTTTTAAATATTTTCTTGTTCAGTTATGTGAAGAATTTGATTCGAAATACCTACCCTTTGTCATTGCTTTGTTTCTCTTTGAAATTGTGTTATCATGACGATACAATAGTAAAAAGAGCCAAAGTACCTAATACCTAATAAAGGTTTTGCATAGGTATACTATTTCTGTGCATAATATAATGTTTTGTTTGTTTATCTTAATATATAAATATGTACTCGTATTATATGTTAGATTTTTCTACTTTTGTTTGGTATTTCCAACACATGAATATACCTCGTTTTGTGAGGAACAAAGAATGGAAAAGACCTTTGACGTACTGATCTTTTGAAAAATTAGTATATTAATTATAATAACATTTTTCAGCACAGTCATAGGCATTCTAATTATATATAGATATATATTATTGATTCAATATTATTTTTTTCGGCCTGTTCACCATTTGGCCTTGGGACCGCGTCCCATTTAGCTACGAAAGTTCCCTATTATATTATAAGATTATAATTAATTTACTATGGAATCACTATCACCCTATCTCTCATGGACACATTCCCAAACTTCCAAGCTTCTGGAGATAATGAATGAAGAAAAATGAGTAGGATAAACAGGGATACTTTTTTCACGCTAAGGTGCCCGTTATAGCGACTTTGTTGAGACAAACATGAAAGGCCACTGATAATGGGTATTTGCTTCAAAAGCACAAACAGCATGAATCAAATCTACATCATTCCTGCTATGTTCGTATATGCATTCATATAAAATAAACGAAAAATATTACAGCATTATATTTTTCGTTTGGTGCGATTGAGAAAATCTCATAAAATACTTTTTATGATAGGTTTACAAGAGATAAACTATATCTTGGGGAGTAGCTATCTCCTTAGCTAATAAGGAGTTTAGTAAGCACTTGGTGGCTTCTCAATTATATCCGCAATTAAACATCTAATGACTGAGATCATCGAAGCACCCGTCATAGTCACATGTATCTCTGGTGGACACTTAAATTTTATGAAGGTATGAATTGACGGTAGCATGTCCCAAAAGGCATCTGACATACATAGTATATACTCTCCTTCCAGACAATATTAGTTGTGCGTCGGCTGCAGTGTTCGGAAAAAATTGGAAGTGAAGTTGATTGTGCACACATAACTTTCCTCAAACTAAACCAAGTTGAACAATTAATAGCTCAAAAGCCCAAGTTGATAAGAACTCTAGTTATAGAGGTTTGAGTGAAGGAAAATCTTGAAAAAATTGAATGTAAAGTTGAATGTGCACGCACAACTTTCATCAAACTCAACTTCTTCAAGCAGTTAATAGCTCAAAAGAAAGAGCTTGATCCACTGAGTGTTCTGAGAGTGAAACGACCAAGATATATTCATTAGAAGAGGAGTTATGAGAATTCGAGTTGCTTAAGTGAATGTGTCCCATAAGAAATGTACAGGGAAGAATCGCGTTTGAGTATAACTTGAGTAAGGTGGGAGTTCAGTAAATTTTATTGATTGATGACATATCTGTGTCTAAATACCTTCCATTTAAAAAAAAATGAAGGAAATCGGCCGGATAGAACGGCCAGACTTCAGTTTTCATAATTTTTTTTAATATAATCTGATGCAAGGGGCACATAGATACACAAGACTTATACAATAATCGATTGAATATACTCAAGTGGTGACATCTCTAAAACGCTTATAGAAATATTTGATCGCATCCTACTTGTTCGCGCCAACAGCCAATTAGCCGTTGGCGCTTCAGAAGTTGTAACGTGTTTCGAGTGCGGCCAACTAAGAATAAACGTGAAATGTAATAGTATATTGTACAATGAGCATGAAATGACATATATTTTGCGGTGGTTACAGTTACAATTTCCCACGAGTAGGTATATGAAATTTTGTAGTACGAGCATAGCGAGTACTACAAATTTTCATATACCTGCGAGTTGGGAATGGGTCATTTCATGCAAATTGTACACTATACTTTTTCTACGGCCACGTGAATCATAAACAAATCTATAATATTTTTCATAACAATTTCTATTATTAACTTTACTGCCGTCATTGTTGCATGATTTAGAGAATTTTTTCTCTGAAATTATTAAGTCGAGTTCTTAACCCTGAACGAACCATATATTTTTTTATATGTACCTACCTACATCGTGAAACAAATCAAATCAAATCAAATTTTTGATAACTCGGAAATAAAAAAACTCTATGCAAAAAAATCGTTATATTTAATTCACCTGCGGAAAAGTTATCAACGATAGTGTCTTTCCAAAGAAGTAATATCACCTCCTACATCTACCAGGATAGTAAGCGATGTCCTTCTAAAGCAATGGCTAGTTTACATATAGGGATCAGCATATCAATGTCAAATCATCAAGATACTGAAACTGAAACATAATCCGCGGTACGTTTTCTACGTGGTAACTAAAATTGGAACGATACAGAGAAGATTAGCATGGCCCCTGCGCCAGGATGACACGCAAAATCGTGAAGCGTTCCACATTTTAGTATATGTACTTGCTTCGGCAGTACATATACTAAAATGGGGGCTCAACCGGGATTGTTTAGATAAGATAGTCGTAAAAATTTATAAAAAAACCTGCGTATCCGCCATAATTTTAACTTTTATACCTGGCTTAGATAGAGTCAGATTTAGGTACTATACCAGTGTGATGTTTCGTAACAATATGTTTAAACGGATGAAAATATCAATATAGTGAATTGAAAATCGATGGAAAATTCATATTCATTTAAAATTTTAAGAATGAAGTTCATAATCATAATCACATTGTGTTCTTGACGCCGGGCTATGTATGGGTCATAGTATGGGTCGTCAGGTCACAATCAATGTTCGGGGTTCCTTGACAAGTGATACCCCTCTCTTTACCATTTACATTTAATTCATATGGGATGCCATTAGCTGTTGTGTTCACCTTGACAGCGTACTTTTCCACCTACGTCACTACATTATGTAAACTCCTTCATGGATGAATTCACGACCAAATGTTTAATTTATGTTAATCAACACTTTACACATAGGGGAAAGTAGGGAGAATTTATCCCCAGGGAGAATTGATCCCCACTTTGAATTTACCGCCCAAATATCGTGTACCGAGTTTCGTCGGCAATACTGATTGAGTATCACGCACTTTTAGTCAACAAGCTTCATCCGAATATGCAAGTATTGCTTGCTATGGTTTTATGAGAGTTTTTTAATTTTACTGTGCTTAAAAATATTTTATGGTGACTACTAAATGTTTATTTACCTACTATGTATGAACAAAATCTGGTTTATAGTATATTAGTGTCGTTGTGTGGTATCTGGCGAATATTTTTTGCTAATTTGTGCTGCGTAATTTGGGTTATGTTTTGATTTCTTGCTATTTTAAATATTTAATGTGTTCTCTGGAGAGTTGATCACATTGCGTTAAGGGAGATATGATCAGGGGATCAAGTCTACCTTATCGAGTTTTAATTGGGGGGATCAAAACTCCGTTATGTAATTTTATATATATTTTTTCGTTTTTATTTCAGATGCTTAAAAATTACATACCTTAAGTTGGTGCAAAGAAGCGTGTTCAGTACAATTCTGAAATTATAGCTGCAGCTGTTGCTGCAGTGAAAAATGGGATGTCCTTTAAAGGTACTGCTGAACAGTTCAACATCAACGTAATGACGTTAAAGCGAATAATTAGACGAGGAGAAGATCGTTTGCCCGGGTTTCAAAAAGCACAAATTTTTATAAAAGTGAAGAAGAACTGCATCTTTCAGAATATCTTATTCAAGCATCTCGCTTAAATTATGGTTTATCTTTAAAAAAATGTCGCGAACTTGCCTATGAGTTCGCTAAGGCAACTAATAAAAAGATTCCTCCATCTTGGGAATCAAAATAGCAGGCAGTGATTGGGCAGAATGTTTTATGGAGAGACACAGCCGATTATCTCTCAGAACTCCCGAGCCCACTAGTCTAGCCCGTAGTTCCGCATTTAATAGATTTACAGTGAGCACCTTTTTCGAAAAATTGCGAACTACGCTTGAAAAGTATAGGTTCACTCCTGAAAAAATTTGGAATATTGATTAAACAGGAGTCACAACTGTTCACAAGCCAGGGAAAATGATTGGTGTAAGAGGTGTTAAGCAAGTAACAAAAGTGAAAGAGGACAGCTCATAATAATTTGTACTGCAGTGAATGCTTGTGGAAAGCATGTTCCTCCCTTTCTAATTTTTCCACGTGTAAACTGGTACGATCGCATGCCACAAGGCGCACCACCTGGTTCCGCTGGCGCTCCTCATCCATCTGGATGAATGACAGAAGCAAATTTCTGCAAATATCTGCAGCAATCTCAAAAATATTCCCACTGCTCTTCGGACAACAAACAATTCTCGATAACCATGACAGCCACGTAAACCTCGAAGTTATCGATTTTGCCCGAGCCAATGGTCTTATCCTCCTAACGTTGCCACTGCATACATCACACAAGTTACAGCCACTGGACCGAACCATTTTCGGACCTTTGAAAACGTATTACAATTGTGCTGCATCTGATTGGATGACCGGTCATGGAGGAAAAAATATAACAATATATGACATTCCAGGCCTCCAGGCGAATATTATTAGTGGATTTAGAGTGTCCGGAATTTTTCGATTCAATTCCAATATCTTTAGCTCTGCTCAAGTTTAGTGACCAATAGGATAAATCCTATGGGAGAAACTACAGATTCTGATGCTTCAGAATTGCCTAGAATTCGTTAACGTAGTCCTTAGCCCGGACCATCTGGCCATCGTGATTAATCGCCAGTTCAACCTTCTGTATCTACAATGGTGTCCCCAATGGAAGTCTTCCCATTTCCCAAGGCCCCACCGAGGGCTGCGAAGCAACCGACAGGTCGTAAACGAGGTCGATGTAGAATTTTGACTTGCACACCTGAGAAACAGGAATTAGAAGCAGAACAAGCAGAGCGTCGAAAGAGGGCTTCAGGTGTGAAAAAGAATTTTTTAAAAACGATGAAAAGTCCCAAAAATAAAAACAATTCAAAGAAAGGTAAAGAGCGACAAAAAAGCGAGAGTTCTGAAGATGAAGAGGTTTGGAAGGCCAGTGACGATAGCTTAAATGATATCGACCCATTTTTAGATCCAGCTAGTGATAGTGACAATTTCGAAATGGAGGTGAACGATTTCTTCGAGGCATGCGCTCCTAAAATTGGGGACTTTGTATTAGTTAAGTTTAGCAGGAAGAATGGAACAACTTATTTTGTAGAGCAGGTTACTAAAGTTCAATCAACGGCTTCTGAGGTACTAGTAAACTTTTTAAGGAAGAAAGAGGCACATTCTCACTTCCTAGTAACTAAAGATGGAGGGCTTGTGCCCACAGATTACGTAAAAAGAGTTTTTCCAGTACCTGATGTCGGACGTAGACTTTATAACTTCAAAATAAGATTTCCTAATGTTTGTATTGCATAAACTGCAAATATTTAAATAAATATAAATACTCCCATAGATTAATAATTCATTTATCTGTATCAATTTCCTTAAGTGCACTTTACTAATCAAAAGTAGTAGAGGAAGACATGATCCTAATGGGATCAACTCTCCCAGATAGGGAGATCAAGTCTCCCTGAGAGGGGGACACTTGATTCTATTTGGAAAATAATTAAAAACATTTTTACACTTGGTACTCAAACAATTTTTTACGTTAATGTAAGTGTTAATGTTTATATTAAGGTTATTACATTGTAGTGAATTTGAGAAAAATTAGAAATACCTTGTATAGTACGATCTAGATTCAATATACTAAAAATCGGATCAAGTCTCCCTACTCTCCCCTAGTTTTGCTACGCTTGGTTCCTGACTGACTGGGGAATGGATTCAACTCTAAGTCACTTTCCTTAATACAATCAAGGGGAGGGGGGGGGGGTGTTTTCTATTCATCTAAGTTGAACGATGTTTGGGAATTTTTAATTTGAATATTTTTTTAATTTCATCACAACTTTAACTTCATTCTCAAAATTTGAAATAAAAATAAAATATATTTTAAACGAAAAGAACGATATTTATGAAAATTTGCAGGTAAGTGCAATGAAAAAAAATGCATCTGATGTACATTTTTTTGTTAATAATATACTTCCGGTTTAACCGGAAATGCCATCCACTTCTTTAATTTAAATAGGACACCCTATATATTTTTACAGACTTTGAAAGAGCTTGTCATTTTGAATTCATACATACTGAGTTTAGTGTAAAAAAATTTGTAAAAACGAGGAATAGCTCACTGTTAGTTGTACAATAGGTGTACATTTATTTATTTTAGAATAATGAGAAACCAAATTACTTCAAATGTTCAAAATGCTCGCCGTTAACTTGCTGGCAATATGCCATCCTATTAACAAGTTCTTGAGTGACTCTTTCCAAGACTTCTCCACGTATTAGTTTACATTCATCAATATTTCTCTGTCTCAATTCCTGTAAGTTTGTTGGTCGTCTAACGTAAACACGTGATTTTAGATAACCCCAAAGAAAAAATCTAACGGGCTTAGATCCAGAGAATGAGCAGGCCACTCTATGAATCCTCTACGTCCAATCCATCGATTTGGAAAATTCGCATCCAGAAAATCCCCAACCCGTCTATCATAGTGGGAGTGCTCTATCTTGATGAAACCAAACATTTTGTGGTAATTGCCCATTCTGTTGAAGTGCAGGAATAATTTCGTTATTCAGTAGATCCAAATACTTGCCACCATTCAAGTTTCCGTCGATAAAAAATGGGCCTATAAGCCTATTTTCGACAATTCCCATCCAAACATGTAACTTCTGTGGATGCTGGATATGTGCTTCATGAATCCAATGAGGATTCTCATTTGACCAATACCTTGAGTTATGGCGATTAACTGTTCCATTTAAACAAAAAGTTGCCTCATCGGAAAAAACTATGTTAGAAGCAAAATTTTCGTCGACGTTACATTAGCCTTTCGCAAAATTCCAGCCGTCGGTCAAAATCATCATCTGGCAATTCTTGAACCAACTGTACCTTATACGGATGATACTTTCCACTTTTTAATATCTTTCCTACAGAAAGTCGACTGATAATACCATGGTTTAGTGCTAAATTTGTGGTGGAAGTTTGAGGTGATTCTTCTAAATCGATTGCAATATTTTGTTTAACAGTTTCGTTCGTTGCAGTCCACGGTCTTCCAGGTTTTAGCAAATTTTTTACCATCCCAGTTGTATTAAAACGTTGTAATGTTTTAGTTACTGTTGAGCGTGATATAGGATTTCCCTCCGGATGCAAATTATCAAAAATATGACACACTTCTTCATGAGTTCTAACACGATCACCATAACCGATCATCATTAAAATTTCAACACGCTCTTTTTCACTTAATTGGACCATTCTAAATTGTAAAATCTATTTCCGTCAATTAGAATTTAACAATTGGAGAACAGAAGTCGTACTAAACAGTACTCGTTTATTTATTACTATGCATACAAACAACATCAATTAGTTTATCTAAATAGTTTTTTGCTTTAATGCAGAAAACTCAATGAGGTTGATTAAAGTGCTATATTCCTCGTTTTCACAAATTTTTTTACACTGAACTCAGTATGTATGAATTCAAAATAACAAGATCTTTCAAAATCTGTAAAAATATATAGGGTGTCCCATTTAAATTAAAGAAGTTGATTGCATTTCCGGTTAAACCGGAAGTATATTATTAAGAAAAAAATGTACATCAGATGCATTTTGTTCCATTGCACTTACCTGCAAATTTTCATAAATATCGTTCTTTTCGTTTAAAAGATATTTACTTGGTTCCATACTTTATCCCAACCCTGTATATGTTTAAAAGGATGAAAGTATCAATATAGTGAATTGAAAATCGAAGAGAAATTGATATTTTATTTTAATTTTAAATTTTGAGAATGAAGTTAAAGCTTTTACGCAAATAGATTGACAGAACGCGAGATTAGTTTATAATTTGAAGACGTCACGAGACGGGTAGGAGCGTTTTAGCAGGCATTTTGAAGCCTATTTTTATTGAAATGTATTATTTTTTTTATAGAATTCTTATTCTCTTGTTTATATAGGGTCTATCTTTGAAATGAAATAAATTTCATGAATTAGTCAACGTCCCTATTCTGGTTAACACCAATCAATGAGAATCAACTGAAATCTGTTCATCTGAGATCGTACGAAATATCTCTACTTGACTTGCATAATACGTCGATGAAATTTCTAAATCGAAATTCAAATTCTAAAATTGTATCAAATGTTTACCGCATATCAATTTGTTTTAAATTCAACAAATTTCAGTATTTGCAGCAATTATCAACAATTTCAAACCAAACTTCGCAAAACTGTTACCCAAATTTGTGTTAATCCGTGTCGGCGGTGGAAATGTATTTGCCTTGGGAAATTAATTTGTAGAGAATTCTAAGAAGGGCTAATTGGATTGTTAGCAACAGAGCTAGGAAACGAAATTCCGTGGTAAAAGTGGGTAAAGACCGCAAGAACTCGGAATTTATTTTAATTATGTTTGCAAGTAATCGGAGTTACTGAAAGCAATCAACACTCCGTTATACTAGCTGATTAGATGTCATTAGCAGTTAATATATTTACTGTGTTGACGTATTTCTTTCTACCCACACTGACAATTTGAGTTTAATCTATTACCATTTGGAAATGCCTATAACGATCCGCATTTGGTAATAGTTTCTCTATAAATACTGAGCACGGGAAATTTAGATTAGATTAGATTATATTTTAACAGGGTTACAGTGCACTGAAACCAAAGGTTTATCGTGCCCCCCCTATCAGAGCTGTTCTCGCTACTACTACAGCTCGCCTTCCAGTTCCAAGGTTCTAATGAGCTCTAGTATTTGGGACGACTTCGACGAGGTTAGGTCCTCACTCATACAAGTTTCTTGTCCGAAGCATTTTTTGCGTTGGCTTGCAATGGCGAGGCATTCCAGAACTAGTTGATCCGGAGTTTCATCCTCCTCCCTCAGAATCTACACTTGTCAATCTCTGCTAGACCTATTCTCATTGAGTGCATCCTAAGGCGACAGTGTCCTGTAAGAAAGCCCGTGAGGAGATGTAGCTTATCTTTACTGAGGTCCAAATATTTTTTGGATCTAGCAGTTTCAAAGTTCCCCAGGAACTTTTTGGAATGTTCCAACCCGGAAGGACACCGCCAGAGTGCTTCTCTTTCGGTTTTCTCTTTCTTCCGAAACTCTTTCGTGTAGGAGCATTTTGCTACACCACATAAAGGCTCCGGGCCAATAAAGGGCATTTGTGCTCCTTTCCTGGCAAGTGTATTGGCCTCTTCATTTCCCGTGATTCCCGAGTGGCCAGGAACCCAGACTAAAGAGACCCTGTTATTCTTGCCTAATTCATTAAGGTTTCTCCGGCACTCCCATGCCAACTTTGAGTCATTGACATGGGAGCTCAATGCTTTGATAACTGTTTGACTATCAGAATGGATCGATATGTCACATTTCTGGTAGTTTCTTTCTAGGTTAATTTCCATGCATCTTTCGATCGCAAGTATTTCTGCCCGAAAGACGCTCGGGAAGGAGCCTACCTCCAGCGCCTGCTCCAATGGTGGTTTTTGAACCATCCGTATACCATCTAATGGTGTTTTCTTTTAGAGTTTGGCTGGTGTATTCCCTTTCCCAGTCTCTTTCCGTATTTAGCGTCGTGGTGAAATTCTTTTCGATGCTTACTTTCTTGATCATTTCGTCACTGGGAAGATTCGCTAATGAGATGTATCTTGTCAGAGAGGACCAAGCTTCCTGATTTTTAATGCTCTCATCGCCTGAACCTTGCTTAGATATTCTAAGAATTGCCTCTTGGGTAGATCTTTCTATCACCAGATGTAGAGGTGTGAGATCTGTAATGATCTCAAGTGCCCTAGTTGGGAACGTTCTCATAGCTCCAGTGACGCAAACACAGGCAAGCCTTTGAACTTTATCGAGGGTCTTCCTCGTGCTGTACTGACTTGCATTTGTGTGCCAAACTATTGCCTCATACGTAATTGCTGGTCTCACAATCATGGCGTACATCCATCGCAGTATTTTTGGGTTAAAGCCCCACCTCTTACCAGCTAGAATTCTGCACGCCATCAAATCTCTTATTGCTTTACTAGCAGTTATTTCAACATGCTTATTCCACAGAAGCTTACACTGTCTAGGGTTATCCTTAGATATTTAACCTCTGATTTCCATTCTATGATTTCCCCGTTTAAGGATATGGGTTCCATGTCTGGAAGTATTTTTTTACGGGTAAATGGAATTACTATGGTCTTGCTTGGGTTAATGTTTTGCCCCACTCACAAGCACCACTGCTCAGTGATTCTGAGGCCCTTTTGTGATAAATCACACGAGGTGCTCTCGACCTTGCCTCTGACTATTGAAACAATGTCATCGGCGTAGCCCATACATTCGAAGCCAAGCTCCGTTAACCTGTTGAGCAACTCATCTACTACGAGACTCCATAGATGTGGAGATATCACTCCCCCTTGAGGTGTTCCCCGAGTGGCTTTAACTGAGGTGGTTTGACTCCCCACCCGTGTCTCAGCTATTCTCGTTGTCAACAACTCATACATCCATTTTACAATGGTTTCATTCACTCCTCGCCTTTTTAGTGCTTCTTTGACAGACGCATGAGTTGTTTTATCAAAGGCTCCTGATAAATCCAGGAATGCGCACATTGCGATTTCTTTGTTGTTCAGAGTTCTCTGGATGACTTCGGTCAGCTGATATAGAGTCGTCTCAGTTGATCGACCCGCTCTGTAGGCATGCTGACATTTATGAAGTGGTATATTCTCCAGATTCTCTGTTCTTATGCAGTTATCCACTACATTCTCCATCGATTTGAGTAGAAACGATGTTAGACAGATGGGTCTAAAAGATCGGGGATCAGTCCCATATTTTTCCCTATTTTTGGTATGAAGGTTACCCTTGCCCTTCTCCATGTTCTAGGTGTTAGACCCACTGCTATACTGCTTCTTGTAATCTTCAGCAGGTGAGGAAGAATCTCTTCTATCCATTGCTGTAGGAGTGCTGGAAATATTCCATCCACTTCTGGTATGAGAGATTTATTTCTGTTGCATTGTTTTAGAGAAAGAAAGTTGAACCAAAGTTGAATAAAAAAATAAAAAGGTTTAAAGTTTAAAACCAAATTCTGGAAGCTGTATCAAGCTAACAAACCGAAATTTATCCAAAAATGACAATAAATGTGGTATATCTGCAATTATAGGACCAATTGTACTGAAAATCGATAAGGTTCATGTGTGAGTCGCCCTGAACAATATCCAATCATGTGGTACTTCAGGTACCAGAGCACCCATTATACTGGCACGGGTGAGCTGAAAATCAATAGGATTCATATGTGACATGACGTGAATAATGCCCATTCATAAAATTGGTGACTTTATGTATTCCGAAATCTGTATCATGCTAACATATTACAATAATAATAAAAGCACCCGTTATACCGTCTCTGGTGAGCTGATAATCAATACGCGCTATTAGTGGTGACGTCATAATCTTAGGTTATGTCAATTTTGTATCCAAACAAACATTTATCGCCATTTAGATACCATTGGTGTGATTTTGGACCAGAGATTATTCCTTTATATTTTGAATATAACTGCTGATTTAGGCATTTAGATATACACTAAGACTTTTACAAAGAGATATATTCGATTCCAGCCAAAATAGGTATGTATAACAATATAATTTTAATAGAAGAGTTATCTAACCTAAACATATGCTATTAGAAACATATGAAATAAAATTGTTTTAATAAATTTTCTATCTGTATTATCTAATTTAAGGTTTCTGCACATAAAGAATAATGGTACTGTCTTGGCCACCAGGCTGTAAGCATTATAATGTCGAGAGAGAACTGTAAGTTTTATAGATTTCCAAAGGATCCAAAAGTAAGAAACAAATGAATGAAGCTGACAAGGTACCTACATAATGAAAAATATAACATTTTATTTTTTGTGTTTATACAATAGTGTAGCTGTGATTTTATGGACGTAGAAAAGAAAATTAGCCAACTATGTTTTTGTACATGATCAATCTTTGCAAACAAGGTAGAAGCAAACTTGTATGTGTTCATTGTATGTTTGATTTTGTACTGTATATATTGATCTCCCTATAACATATACATTATTATTTGTCATTACACATCTTTCGCTTTACATTTTTTATAAGTTGCTTTGTATGATTTTTTGAACGTTTGCTATTTTGAATTGAAATTCCATATTGTACCTTACTTTCCTCTTTTTATTAACTGAAACCATTGTATTACAAGTAAATATTTCTCTGAGTAATAAGGAAATTTGGAAAAGTTATTGTTTATATTATTTGTTTTTAGTTAAAATTGAATATGTCTACACATGTACCTAGTTAAAAAAAGAGCCTACAAATCAAATAAAATTTGGAAACAACTAACAGAAACTCTGAACCTCGTACAAATATGATTTGATTGAGGCAAAGTTGTGACATGATGTTCTGAGTTTCCAGACTAAACGGCATATTTTCTATCATGTAAATTTGCAATGATTCCTCAATTTAATTCTCTTAGCACAAAACAAATCAAAATTTATAATTATGAAAACATTTTATTATGTTAATATAAATGGTACAAAGTTGTAAAGGTAGAATGCTATTAAAACATGTAAATTTTTCTCCCATTCTTGATGTCGAGTAATTCCCACAATAATGTCACTTGGTATTCATAATATTAAATAGCGCATGTCCTCTCATGCAATATGCACCTTGTATCTGGTGATAATAGTTATATTTTTCAATTATCACTAATATATTTTCATCAAAATGAATTATGTAGGTAATTCCTGTCTCTTGAAAGGACACTTCAATTAAACATTTTTCACTAACAAACCCATATTATCATTAAAAAAGGTTTCAAGAGAATGTTGATACATGTTTTGATGACAATAGAACAAATGATCACTACTATTTATCGTATATTTTCACATTAATCAAATAATGCAGTAAAATATAACCTCAAATATAGCTTCTAAAATCAAAAATACGCATTGCGGGATATCTTACATTATCAAAACTATTATTTTTTATATTGAGTAGACACGATTACTTACTTTTCAACAATTTATTCCTTCCAAAAACACGTATGAAACGCTTAAATAATCAAAAATCTACACTCAAATGCAAATTCCTATGGCAACAATTTTTGTTTGGATACAGTTTCAAATTGTGACGTCACACTAATCTCGCGTATAGGGTTCATCTATGAGATGCCCTGAACAATATTCAATCATAAAATTGGTGACATTATGCACTCCAGAGGCTGTATCGTGCTAACAAGACATGTTACAAAAAGTATCCGATGACAATGACGACGACCACGGCGACAAACACACATGATTTTTTTTCTAAAATCCCTTTTCCGTGAAAAACGTACCAATGGATGGAAAGAATTGAAAAATTCCAACCATTTTTTGACGAACCAATACTTTTCTCCGAAGGGGAAACCACCCAATGAATTATATTGCAATACTTTCTGAAAATGTCGGTAATACTGTAACGAAGTTAGTTTTTTTTGTTTCGGTATCATTTGATTTATTTAGTTTATTTATATTCAAAACCCGTAACCTGTTAATTCCTCCTTACTCAATTACTTTAATTTTAAATATTGTGAGGTGATGAATTGAATTTTACTTGGCAAAACCATTTTAATTACAAGCTCGTTTAATCATAACATTTGGGCCGTCCGGTATATATATATATATATATATATATATATATATATATATACGAGTATATATACATTTTCATTTCATTTGATTAAAAGAATTAGACCGTCCGGAATACCTATAGAAATTTTGGTTCGAAGTAATTAAATGTTTGAGTTTTTTATATGAGACTCCTTTTTGAAGCGATTAGTAGAAGTAATAAATACCGAGACCACATTTTGAAAAGGGTTTTTTGGCTTTTTCTTTTTCCGCTCCCGTTTAAATAGTGAGTAAGAAGTTTCCGTAGAAATATAGTAAAACTTGTTAAATGCATAAAAGGTCAAATTTCATTTTCCTCCGTATGTATATTTCCGAATTAAAATTATTTTAGTGTAAAATTATAATTGATAGTTGAATTCAATATATTCCGTGTAAAAGAATAAATTTGTTAAGAGTCCCGTAGTTATACGATATTCAGTGGTGTTATCACATTATATTTTTTATTTTCTATAGTTTCCAAGATCAAATTGTAAACTATACGCTATTTTCTGTTGTTGGTTATTTTAAAATTTTATTTGACCTAATTCGTCCGAAGATATTTTCAGTTTTTTATTTTAGAACCAGGTTTTTTTTGTGTAAGCTTTCTTTATTAAAATTTTTTTTGATTGATATTTTATTTCGATAATAGAGTTTTGTGTTTGGTTTCCGGGAATTAAATTTGATTACTGGGTTATTCGAAAGTATTTCTCAGGAATTAAATAAGTTCTGGTAGAAATTTCAACACCTCGCCGACATTCTCGGGATCTGTTAAAATTTCTTTCTGGTTCTGTAGTTCCAATTTGGTTAATAGGGTTTGCATTTGGTTTTCGGGAATTATATTTGGTTACTAGGTAATCCGAAAGTATTGCTCAGGAATTAAATAAGTTCTGGTAGACATTTCAAAACCTCGCCGACCTCCTCGGAATCGGTTAAAATTTCTTTCTGGTACTGCCGTCCAGATTTAGTTAATAGGTTTTCTTTTGGATTCCGAGAGTTATATTTGATTACTGGGGGATTTGGAAGTATTGCTCAGGAATTAGGTAAATTCTGGTAGTGATTTCGGCTCCTCGCCGACCTTCTCGTGTTTTGTTCAAATCTCCTTCGTTCTCCGCTGTTTTGAGTTGGTATAGGGTTTTTCTTCACAAATTTCGTCAAGCCGCCGATTAACCCCGTATGCACTATTTTGGGTAATACTGCATACGATAACCACGATTATAAAACCACTGAGTCCGTATAAGTTTATATATTTTCTAATTTGTATTGTACATGAACCGTTTTATATGTTTTTCGCTTATATGTTGCCTAGTGTGTATTATTTGTTTGGAGACCCGTCCGCTTGTTAAATTTCTTCAGTAGCTTTTGGTTAAAAGTTTTATTTATTTTGTTAACTGAGTTTACTTATTGTGGTATAGAATATACACCTTTATTGAATTATTCTAGTTTCATACACAACTTACTAAGAGTTCGTTATTACCGTTGGTTTCAATTTATGTAAGCTTGACAGCAGTAATAATCATATTGGTAGTTCATTTTAAGGTAATTCTGTGCTAACAGTCCAGCAATAAAGCTCTATCAAAATAAGTATACCGCTACTTAGTCTCTACAGTAAGTTACAATCCGACCCTGGAATTTTCCTTACCTCCATTTGTTGCTATCCGGAACCCTCGAAAAGTTTGGAGTCGAGGGGACGTGGAGTTGACCATGTCAAAAATCTGGCGCCTGAGAGAAAACTTGAATCCGCAGTTATGGGGTGTCAATTGTGACGTGACCAGACACTTAGTCGTCGACTTATAAGTACGAGACAAAGAAGGACAGAAGTAAACGCGTCACAATACAGGAATAATAAGGAAATATGAATGCAATATGGGCTATACATAGGCAGTATACGTAATAATTCGAAATTAAATGTGTGAAATAGCCGAGAATTACCGAAGTTTGGAGTTTGCTCGCACTTTTATAATGTAACAGATAGACACAAATGATTTTAAGATGTTGGTTATTATTTGGGTTACAAAGCGTGCGAAAGATGCTCGCAAGTGGTTGTGTGTATTTGGGTCTTGTATAATAAAAATCAAAAATATAAGAAAGTAAATAATGACAGAAGTTATTTCTATCATTCTGACGCTCATAGCAATATCGAAACAATTGTCAATTCCTTAGAATTTCTAATATTTTTTCAAGATATTTTGGAATTATCTAGAAACAGTTAGTTTAATCTAAAACAGTAAATAAGCTTGAACATTTTGAAGACGTGAATACAAGTAAGGAAATAAACAACATATACAGGAAAAAAACTGTATTACAGGAATTATAGGAAATATTAAAGCAATATAGGTAATATTAGTTATTAGGTAATAATAGGAAATAACTAGGTAATACCAAGGCAATATTTTGGGGGAATTATGCGTAGTTATTGTCTTTTATTGTCCCAATAAGGCAATTTTTTTCAAAAATTGGGTTGTTGATCTTCCCTCGCTTTTCTCGCATCGTATATAGGGTTGGCGGAAAAGTAAATGTTGAAATAGGCTGTCATAAGGACTGCTGACAATAGTGAAAGCTCAAAACAATGGAATAACTGTGTTCTTTTTTCATTTTTCAATTAATTATAGTCTGATTATATGTCAATTCATTTTTATTTATAAAGTTCTGTTAGTGAAGCTGAATGATATGAGTAATCATTTTCAAAAAAATGTATTTAATTTCTGATAACGTAAGTCAATAATATTGACAATTTGAATTTGCTATAAAATTTTAATTCTGCAGATATCCAGTAGGTATTGGAAAAATAAATATCAATAACAATGTTGGAAATCGATTCGGCAATAAATGCTTTGCTTTTTTCAATTACTTATCTCTATCTATATTGAGAAGCGATCACCGCATCTGCAAGAAGGAAATAACCGGTAGCGTCAGTGATTTTCCATTCACTGGTAAAATATCGAGGTTACCGATAAAGTGCACTACGTCCCGAGCATATTGAGGTCATCCTTATCGCGAATTTATAAATTTTTCTCCAACCAAAAATTGATAAACGCGGCTGAAGATGTTTTCACTTCAAAAAGAATAAATCTAGCCATTGAAACCTACTACAAGCATTCACAAGAAATTCGATATGTCTGCAAAAAACTGTCGTATTTCTTTTTTGGAAACTGTGAATCGTTTTGGAGTGAATTTTTCCATTTGATTCGGCTGAAAAATTGCTTTCGAAAATTCCTCAACAAAAATATATATTATACTTATTTTCGCTATATTAGAGTTTGTGTTACATCGTGAACACATTTTGTCACCTCAAAGTAGCACTATTATCTCCTAAATCTCGTCACAAACGGATAAAACTTGTTTTCATCAATTTATGGCTCAATTAATTTAGCCTTAGGTGATTTGTTTTCCGATTTTGTCTTAGATGGCTAGGTTTTCTTGATCTTATCACAAGTGGCTGCATCGATCACTGCTGGAAACACTGATATTTTGGCCTTGTCAAAAGTGGCACATTATTCAATTGTTACTGTCTTGGGTTTTATGGACTTTGGGCTTCTTAGCATCGAGTTTGACAACTTTAGCTCCGAATCCGCTATTTTGGAAAAACAAATTCAAGATTTCCAATTACATATTGCTACTGAACAATCTCAGAAGCGAGTTAGTTCAAACTTATTGCATAAAATTACCGTAAAAAAGTACTCCGGAGGGTTACCAGAAAATAATAATTTGGAGCAATATAAAAAATAGATAACAGTAGATTTTGAACAAAAATGAAGAGATTAAAAGCATTGAAAAGAATAAAAACAAATACAATAGAAGATAAACACAACTAGATGAAGACAGAAATAGGAGAAGTTATAGAAACAAGGAATAGAGAGGGAGTAGCTGAGATAGAAGAAATAACCAAAGAGGAAGTTGAAGACGCAATAAATAGGATAAAAACGGAAAAAGCTTGTGAAGAAAATGAAATAACACCAAAAATGTTCGAATATATCGGGGAAGAAGGGAAGGAATGGCTGTGGAAATTCCAGAAGATTCCAAAACAGCGGGAGAAAAATGTAGAACCACCTACCCATATACAAAAAAGAAGAGCAAAGATGTTGCGAAAATGACTGAAAACAAGACTGAGAGAATATGTGGAACGTCAGTTAGAAGAAGGGCAAACAGCTTTTTGCCCGATCAGACAAACAATTCATAATATATATGTACTCAGAAGACTGATAGAAAAGAAAATCCAGTAAGGAAAATAATTATATCTAACATGCATACATCTGAAGGCGGCTTTTGACACTATAGACAGAGAGGAAGTATAGAAATGATTAGAGGAAATGGAAATAACAACAACATTGCTAAAAAAATAAAAAGCACATATGAAATAGTAAGATGTCAGATACGAAGAAGAATATCAAATGAATTTATAATGAACAGGGAGACAGCTTAAGCCCGTTACAATATATTTTGTTAATTGATAAGATAATTAACCTTCAACTAATACCACCGAGTCACAGTGACCCATGCTTAATTCCTAATTTGCCGATGCGCGATTGGACGGAGGCTCTAGTGCCTTGCCTTTTCAGTATTTTGTAAATCGGCAACGGGAACACTTGCCAAAGCGTTATTGACTGAAATTGATTATCGCAAGTCCCTTAGGTTAGTCGTGTTGGGTGAGACCCAGTAATGGTGTAAGAGACGAGATTAATGTCAGGTAGGTAATAATTGTTCTCTACAATATAGGGCTCACAAAATAGCTTATTATTCACTACTTTCCTAAAAACTACTTTAATTTTTTATTAAAATGAGTAACCGTCCTCTCAATGGAAAGGAGCTCTTGAAACTAGCCCGAAAGTGACGAATTTTGGTGAGAGAACGACAACTATGAAGAAAACGTTTAAAATAAATTTGTTCTAAGCAGCGATATACTAGAATATACTCGTATTTACTAGAGGATTGTACAAATATTCTGGACTATGGAGATGGAAGCGATAACGAAAAAGATGATACAGAACTACTAAGCGATCATTATACGGATAGTGAAGAAGAATGGTAACCTGAGAATTAGGGAGTGGACGATTTGTTGCGGATGATACGGTGGTGGAAACCAACGAACAAATTGATGTATCTCAAAGTGGAAATATTGCACCATATAGGTTAGTTAAAAAATATAAAATGGTCTAGGTTAGCACTAATAAAAGGTAAGATAACATCCAAAAATTTGATAAAATTTTTATCCGACACGCGAACATCCTTCTACAACTCCTCGACAAAGTTGGAGATTATGTATTGATGATTAAATGACAAAAATTATTGTACAATTCACGAATCAACGATTTGACATAGTCGCTGCTATGTACAGTCAGTGTAAATGAATAAAAACTGTGCGCCACTCATTTTCCCAACTTTTACAGGCACATTGTAAATCGAAGCGTTTATTGGTCTCCTATACCTTCAAGGTGTATTCAATTCAGGTCACGACCATTTAAAAAGTCTTTGGTCCACGAATGGTACCGAAAAGGATTTATTTATAGCTAGATGTTATGCCAGAGGTTTGTGTACAAGTTATGTCACGTCACGACAAAGCCCAACAGCATTTTTGACTGGTCATAAAAAGTCTAATTATAAACTGAAGATTTTCAGTTTTTCAAGCATTAAAAACAAAAAATATATTTTGGGGTGGTTTATTAGGGGAATCACTGAAAGTTTAGGACCTTTTTTAAAAAAAAATGTCATCATCCTTATTGTACATATACCAAAAGTACCTTCGTCCACGCGGCCAGAAGAGTGTCGTCCTAAAAATATTCTGCCAATAGTCGATAAAATAATTGAAACTATATGAAAGATTAGCATCAAGCTTTTTTTGAAAAAAAATCTCCTATATTGTGCAGGCCAATGAAGATTTAGAGATGAACACTCTTGTTTGACTGCAATTCGCAGTGGCGAAAAGATATTAGTGACAACAATGTTAGCGTTTTCATTGATTAAAAGCGCGCGTTTGAAACCATAAACCGTAGTTTGTTAATTGAACAATTAAGATCATATAGAGTGAGCGCTGCAGAGCAAAATTTGATTAGTAACTATTTAAACGATTGTCACCATTCAATAAAATTGGGCAATATAAAGTCAGACAGAGTAGCCAGCAATTATGGCTTGCCCAAGGGAAGCGTGTTGGGCCTATTGGTGTTTGTAATTTACATCAATGTCTTACACCGTGTATGTAGAAACTGATTGGTAAACCTGTTCACCGATGATAATATAATGATATCTGTGGCGGTAAGTTTTTTTTGAATTATAAATAGTGAAAGCAAGTGAAACTGAACAGGCGGTTCTAAATATAATCGTAGAAAATATTCAGATAAAAATTTCATAATTATAATTAACAACCAGTTTATAAGTGCTTGGATAATAAACATTTGAAGGTTGGTTTAGTTAACACAATTAAGGTTTGTCAATGAAGAAGCTGCATATATTTTTGTTATTTACTATTTAAATATATCCCAACTCACTGATTAGAACAGCGTTTACAGAAATAAATTACAGAAATAAAATCAGTTGATAAGAACAGCGAAATCTTAGGTGCTTCACGGCGTTATTCACTATAGTACACACTAGTATTTTTCGGTTAGATGCTTGTTTGCGAAAGTGCTGTAGGTTTGTAATCTTTTGAGGTTGTTTATATCGGCACATTACACATAAATACGGTTTCCTCAGTTTCATCATGGTGTAAGGTTTCTTGCTCATATTTTTTTCTAAGTCTGCCTTTCACCATAGAAATATTTCCTTCGCTTCTTACAGAATAAGATGATGGAACTGTGATGGTTATATGTTGAGTAGGCTATTATGAGGGCTAGTATGCTATGTGTGTATAAAATGGTACAGAAAGGAGTTTCAGAGTAATAGTTGCAAATGATTGTCTCGAAATTCGAAATTCACTCTGCTGCGATTTGCAAATAAAATCTTTCTTCAAGACTAATTATTCTTCGATGAGTTTCGTCTTTATAACAACTTACCAAGCGGAGTAAATAATTCAAATACAATAATAAATATTTATTTATTCAACCACTACACAATTACTAACAAGATCAACCCACTCTGTCATGTGTAAAAGATAAATTCACATTGCACATTAACAAATATGATTTCTCTACATTTCTCCCAGATTTTACCGCTAGTGACACGGTTTTCAAAACGATACAGTCAATGATTTATAACAGGAAAGGCAGCTATTGCAGATATATGTTAGGAATAGAATATAACAGTATTTCAAAACCTATAATTTGTTATTTTGGGTTATGAAAGAACATACTTTGATAAGTTGAGTGTTTTAATAATGATAAAATAAACGCTAATTATACAAAGAAATACTAGGCTCTACCACGTGAGTTCATAACTCTTAGAAAACTAAAAAGATAATGTTATTCTCTTTCTTATATTCTACGTTATAAATGTGACTACTTACTAACAACGTAAATATCTCAACACCACTCGATTTGAAGAGTTACATAAAAATCGCATAAAACATAAAAAACTATTTTGATACCATTGTATAAACTTATGAATAAGTATTTATGTTTGTTCACAATTTGTCAATTACACTGAGAATTAATAATAAACTCTTGCTTCAAGTAAAAGTTATAATACTAATATCTTATTTCTATGCTTTAAGAATGTTTCCTTGCCTAACGAACTTGTTAATGTGTCAGCAAGGTTTCCATTGGATGAAATATATTCAATAGATATTTCCTTTTGGCTTACCAGATCTTTCAAATGCTTTTTTTTATATCTATCCATTTTGTTCTTTTTGAATTCTCATAACTTCTTGACATTAGTATTGAACCTTTGTTATCACAATAAAGTTTAGCATCTACAGTTGAATTAAAATCACCCATAATGTCATTGAGATTGATTAAATCTTGACCGCAAAAGCCTGCAGCTACACATTCCGCTTCTGCCGTAGATAGAGCGACACGTGCTTGCTTTTTAGAAAACCAAGAGATAGGATTTCTACCATTTGAAATAATGCAGCCGGTAATACTTTTCCAGGCCAATTTATCGAATGCCCAATCTGAGTCAGAATATGCATTTAGTATGTTGAATTTGTGTTTTTTCCAAATTATAGGTTAATCCTAGGTTTTTTTAACATTTTATCTATCGAAGTATTCTTTTGCTTGTATTCCATGTCTATTGCGTTGGTTTGTCCAAGAATCTACTCAAATGAGAAACTGCGAATGCTACATCTGGTCTTGTCGTTATGGATAAGTTCATTACATTAATCCCCCAATCAATTGCCGATATGGGATTTCAATAACGTCACTATCTGGATTGTATTGCAAACCCTTTTGCATTGGTGTATCCTTTGGATTTGATTGTTCCATCATATTGATATTTACTCTTAGTAATACACATTCCCAAGAAATTACTAATTTCTCCTAAGTCTTTTGCTTCAAATTCTTCTTCCAATATCAAGCTTACTTTTTCAATATCTTTTTTACTGCCTATTAAAAGTATGTCATTGATATAAATTATCATGTAAACAAATTTTCCGCAATAGAGACAAGAATCATATCCTGGTCTTCTGAAGTTATTCTTTTGGACAAAGCTGTTGAAAGTTTCATTCCATACTTTCGGTGATTTCTTCAATCCATATAATGCACGATTCAGTTTAAAACTGCAAACGTTGTCTTTAAGCCTTCTGGTGGATAAATGTATATCTCACTTTCTAACTTGCTATTCAAGAAAGCTGTAGGAGTGTCTAGCTGATTCATAGTCGAGTCCTGTTGCACAGTGCAATTGAAAACAAAAGTCTAATTGTGCACATTCTAGCGACTGGTGCATATACTGGTTCCAAAGAGTCATTCTCTTCCTGCAACATTAATCCTTTTGCTACTATCCTGGCCTTTTTCATACCATCCGCTTATGTACGAAGTACCCATTTCGTTTGTATCGCTGTCTTTCCATTAGGTACATTTATCTCTGCCCATGTTTTGAATTTTTTATGTGCATTTAACTCCTTTCTCATAGCTTCATTCCATACGTCAGATTCAATAGCATTATTGTAGCAAACTACATCATTTTGAGCAGTAAATAAACAATGTGCGGAGTATACTTCATATTGGTCCAAATGTTTCGTTGTAGATATTGTTTTTTCTCTATTTGTAACTTTTGTTTTTTGTATAGCCTCCTCACTACTATCTGTATCTTGTGTATCTGTATGTTATTCATCCCGATTTATACTCGTGTCTCCATTTTCTTTTGATTCAACAATTTCTTCTTTTCTTTCTCTATCTTCACTGACTCCATGTTCTCTACTGATTTCCAATATATTAAGTTTTTCTAGAATAATTTCATTGCATTATCTTTTCATCATGTTATAATTTATTTGGTTTTCATCAAATACTGCATCTCGAGAACAAATCACTTTTTGGTTTTCTACATTCCATAAACGATAACCTGTTTCACTATCTCCCACCATTATGTTTAATTCTGCTCTCTTTTCAGGCTTATTCTTCTTTGGAAAGTTAACTGACCATGCACGGCTTCCAAAAATTCTTAATTCAGATAATTAATTTTCACCATACCATAGCTCCGAAGGAGTCATGCCATTATTAACTGTGGTAGGACATCTGTTTAATTCGTACGCTGAGCACAGAATGGCCTCACCCCATAATTCCTTAGGTAAATTGGTATCAGTGAATTTGATCCTCACTTTGGCAATTAACGTTCTATTCATCCTTTCTGACTTACCATTTTATTGAGGGCTGTATGGACATGTGTCTTCAATTTTAATGCCCCTTTGCATACAAGAGTCCTAAAAATTTGGGCCAAACTCTTAGAAATTGTGAGATCAGATACAGTGAACATTTACGAGCATATAGATTAGAACAACCAGATAAGTCCCACTACGCAAAATAACTACTTGACACCAAACATTCATTGACATCTAACACAGAATTAGAAGTACTACATATTTGTGATAAGAAACAACAACTGGATTTCCTTGATGAATTAGAAATTAGAAGACACTTAAGAAACCCACAATATCAAGTTGTCAATCAACAGATGAATCTGAGGAGTTTTCTACTTTTTAACTGTCTTCTTAAGTGATAATTGTAAAGATCAGCACATATAGTTTTCCTTGTTTTATATATCATTGCACAGTTATACTGATCTTAATTGGAAAAAGATATCCAGAATATCTCCATAGGGCTACTAATATCTAAGCTTTAACATTTGTAATATTATTCTTCTCATTTTTTTTATTAATATATATTAAGTCTATCACTTGGTAGTTCCCTTCTTGGTCTAACCAAAATAATTATTAAACATCAGAGAGGCATTAAATGAAATGTAACTTCTGTCATTCTGACGATGATATTTATATCGAAGCAATTATCAGTTTTCTTAGAGTTTCTAAACATTTTTCAATATATTGTGAAATTATATAGATACAGTAAGTTTCATTTAAAACAGTAAAATTCATTTATTCAACTACTACACAATTACTAACACGTTCAATCCACCCTGTCATGTGTTAAAAGATTAATTCACACTACACATTAACAAATATGATTCCTCTACATTTCTCTCAGATTTTCCCGCTAGTTAAGCGGTTTTCAAAACGATACAGTCAATAATTTATAACAGGAAAGGCAGCTATTGCAGATATTTGTTAGGAATCGAACATAAAATATTTTAAAACCTATAATTTATTATTTTGGGTTATGAAAGGACATATTATGATACTTGAGTCTTTTAATAATGATAAAATAATCGCAAATTATACAAAGAAGGTGGTAGAGTCTAGTACTCTACCACCTGAGTTCATAATGTTATTCTTCTTCTTTTTCTTATATTCTAATTTATCAATGTAACTACTTACTAACAACCTAAATATCTCAACACTACTCCTCGATTTGAAGAGTTACATGAAAATCGCAAACATATAAAAAATTTCCACCATTATCACATCTAGTTTTTTGTGTTTTACAACCATGTTGAATTTTTATCAACTTAATAAAATCAATAACATTGTTGCTTGCTTCATTATTTTTAGACTTTGAAAGTCTAATTATTAGAAAATGTGAAAAATCGTCTATACATACTTGAAATTATCCAAATCCTTCAGTAGTAGGTTTACTGGACCCGAAATGTCTGTATGAATAAGTTTCCCAATACTGTTCGTTTTCTTTTTACATTGATTGAAAGGTTTTCTAGTACTCTTACCCTCAATACAACTACTACATGGGCTTTTATCGAATGGCAATCCAAGTAATTTTAAACCAAATGTACTTAAATGTCCTAGTCTTTTTTGCCATACATTCATATTTTTAATTTTAACTACATTATGACAAAAGTCTTTGCTGTGATTAATTTTCAATATAAACAAATTTATAATTGCTTCACAATAAAATGTATGATTTTTCAAACTCATTATAACCTTCTCTTGATTATATTACTATTATTCTTCAATGTGATTTTGAAAACTTTGTTCAACAATTTCGAAGATGATAGTAGATTTTTTGACATACCTTGGACAATTAAAGCTTCTAACGTAATGTGTTTTCCTCTACACTATCCATTTAGTACACCTTCCTTTTTGGCTATTAATGATTATCCAGTTTTTCCTGTACCAATATTCACCCCTGCTTCCAAATCTGTAATATTTTCATAAATTTCTCCAGCTCACTTGTCACTAGGTAATCTGTGGCACCCGAATCCGAAATAATCCAGCCTTTCGTTGGTGACAGAATCGTACAATTTAATGCTATGAATGCGATTGAATCGTCTTCCGTTGCTTGAGTTGCCTGTTGACTTGTTTGTCCGTATACTCCTCTAGATGTTTTTTTATCTCCCCTTCTGTCACTAAAAGTTCCTATTTTGGTTGTATTTTCTGTATATTCTGCTATTTTGTCACCTGGCTGGCCACATTTATAACGGACATACTGATTTCTGTGTCCTTTGAATGCTACCTCATTGTCTGTCATAGCGCTGTTTCTATATTTTGTTTTCAACTTTATTTCTACATCGAGCAGTCTTGCTTTAACAAAATCCATATTCATATATATTTTTAACAGTCTCAAAAGCTGTAATTACTGGATCATACTCTTCACTAAGACTTAAGAGAAGGTGACACACTTAATCTGATTCTTCGTACTTGCTCCCTATACTTTCCAGTTCTTTAATTAACCTATAAAATTTCTGAAAGTGATCTTCTAATTCATCTGTTCTTCATTTAAGTGTTTATAACTTTTTCTTCAACGTTCGCCTCGTAAAAACACTATTTCTCTCGAAAACGTCTTCAAGTACTCTCTTCATGTGATTGCAGTTTTTGAATCCTTAACAATATGAAGATGCTTCTCTGATATGCATTGAAAAATAATCGGTTTTACTTTAGCATCCTTTACCTCTAATTCCGTTTTCTCCTTTTCTGTATTGAAGTCTTCTACTAATTTCTTCAATGCAACAGCGACTTGCTTCTCTTGTAGAAATGCTCTAACCTTAAACTTCGAGTTATTGAAGTCATCCGAGGTTAACTGTAGGAAAATTACCGTGGAATTCATATTTTAAACTATATTATTCACACTCAGTTTCACGCCTTGCGTTACACTGCGCCCATAACCTGTTATTTTGGGTTATGAAAGAAAATACTTTGATAACTTGAGTGTTTTAAGAATGATAAAATAAACTTAAATTATACAAAGAAGTCCTAGGCTCTACCACGTGAGTTCATAATTCTTATGAAACTAAGAAAATAATATTATTTTCCTCCTTTTTCTTATATTTTACTATCTCAACATAATTGTCATCAAACTCACTGCTCTCAACATTGTTTTACTGCCAATCAAGCGCTACTAGAACTGTCATAGATCAATCACACTCATCTTGATTGATTAATAAAATAATAATCTGACTAAATACGGGCCATAAACACACACATACCTTTTATATGTAATTACTGGCCTTTCGCTCTTAAATATCAGGTACTAGGATTCGGCTTTGTATTGCATGTGTTGAAGCGGTTTCCACACCAATTACCAATTAGTGAAGCGATTAGTAACATCTGATTAATTTGTACAATTAGTGTGTGTTACCCAGTTTTAAGCAGAATAAATAATATGGATCCGAATACGACATGTGAAACTGGATGAAAACGAAGACCATTGATAAAATTCTCGGCAATATTGAACTAAAAACGAATTCAATTATTCTGATCAATTACTGGACAATTTGCATATGAAAATATTCATTTCATGAATCGTTACCTCTAGATTAATTAGAAGAGTGCAGTTACCATGTTTGTTCTGTAAAACCAGGTCTAATTCATGCAGCGGTCTCGAACATAAAATTTCCACATATAGTCTCCCTAGAGCTTGCATAATTATAAAGTAGATATAAAATTTTCGGTACGGAAATTTTATATCTACCTTGTATTTTATTAAGTAGTTTCAATGTTTTTTTCCCTTTGCCCTACCAAAAAAAGTAGGAATCAGAGTCTCAAATAAATATATTTCTCCATATTATAATTATATTTATAATACTGGAGAAAAGAAAATTACGAATGACCCATGCAAAATCTATGAAAATTTTACGCGGTAACATAAAATCTACGCCCCAGTAGAGGGAACACCGGAACAAGAAATATTACATATATCTGCAAAATACACTAGACAGCGACAGAGAGGAAACGGAAAACTTAATAATCATGGGAGATTGGAATGCAAGAGTAGAAGGTATACTAACAGAAGCATGGTGTGCGTGGGAAAATATGGTGAACAAATAGCAAATAATAATGGAATCAAAATGATAGATTCTTGCAGAAGAAACGACCTGGCAATAGAAAGCACCTTCTGGGAACCAAATATAGAAGATAAATATACATTTGTAGCAATAGAAAGAAACGCGAAGAGTCTGATTGATTGTATAGTACGTACACAAGAGTTGACGCAAAAATTGTAACAAGTGATGACAGACAAATATTCAGAAATAGGGTCAAATCAAAGACAGCTTAGCTACGGGATAATATGACAAAGACAATTAAAGAAAACCAATATAATAAAATTGCAATTTACAAGCTAAAAGAACCAAAAAGAAGAAGATAAGGAATTCACCAAACTAGACAAGCACAGAGGAGGTTTGACACTATAAGGAAGTTGGGAAAAATTTAGAGAAGTTATACTAGGAAAGGCAGAGAATATATTCTGGAACAGAAAATACAACGGAAAATTGAAGAGAACGAAATGGTGATGGACATTAAAGAATTAGTAAAGAAAAAAAATATAAAAAAATTTACCTAGACTGCAGATCAAAGAGACAAAAATTAGTACATTACTACCCAGATAACACTGAAGGTACAAACATATTCTTAGCATGTGCTCACAAGATGATAATTCGTACATTCTCCAAAGTATATACATGAGACATCCATATAGCGCGTGGTGAAAAGAATAAGTTTGTGCTATTTGAAGTCGAAATTGTACATTCTGTTAAGTACTTGCCAAGTACATACTGATGAAAATGTGCAAGTCACACATTACTTTTAGTACATATTAAGGACGTGCTTAAAATAATATTTTCTGGAACATCCTAAGCACTTGCTAACTAGATACCCCTTAGAACGATCCCTCAATTTTGCAAAAATAAAATATGAAAAATGTATATACTTCATTCACGTTTTAATACTACAAATATACTAATAATGGTCTGTTATTATTGATGAATGTTTATCGGTTTAATGTTCAACTTTTAGGGAGGCCATAAGTTGAATAGTTTTTAGTTTGTTTACTAAGATAAAATTATCACAACTGTATTTGTGTAATAAAGTGAAAAATATAAATCTTTAGTATTCACTTTTTTATGTAGTGTTTTTAATTTGGTTCCGCTTTCAAAATTGGAAAATTATTCAGGTGGATGTAACTCTCTAATGAGTCAAGGCTAAAACTAAAATTGAGTATGTGAGAAGTAGAATTTATCGAAACAATTGTCAATTCTTCTTAATTTTCAACAATTTTTATTATATTGTGGAATTAACTAGAAACCGTGAGTTTCATTTAAAATAATAGTAGAATACAGGTTATCTTAATATCTAAGTTTTTGACTGAAAGCGTGATGAGTTTTGGTTTTTTAAAAATAAAAAGTGAAGTATCTAGTGAAAATTAATAAAGTAGGTAACAAATATAGTAATTGCATATGATATATTAACCGGTCCTATTCAAAATCAAATAGGAGCACCGAAAAGAGGTCATTAATATAGTTCGAGGTATTATAGGCGTATAGCAAATAAGGGAATATCAGATTTATCTGCTTTATATACTCCAAGTACAGATTACATTACTGTATGTACGTACATAGAATCTCGAGGTCCTGAACAAGTTGGAGATAAATTAAAGTCATATGTTTATTCTTCAGCTTTACACAAATAGTTACAGAAATAAATGAAAAATTTTCACACATATAGCAGCTTAAGCAAAATTTGTTCTGCCTGAAACATTATGGAAATAAGCAGAAGTCCACAATTAATATGCCATTGTCCATTGTAGAAATTTCTGATGAAATGTACTACTAATAAAGCTCAAGAGTTTTTGAAAGATATTGTACATTTTTATTAATTTAGCCATGCATGCAAATCAGGGAGTCTAAAGACAAGCTCAGCTAATTGTTTGGAATCATATTTCTTGAAATTTCATATAGGCTTTCAATCATTTCTGGAATATTTTAATATCTTATCACAATGGTTTGTACCTTCTTATTTTTTGGTACAACCAAGTGTGATAAAATATTCAAATAAGGAAAAATATTTATACTGAACTCATTCTTTTGAGTACAGAATAGCACATGCATAAGATATGAGTTTGCTCTACTTTAGTATATGCTTTTCACGTGAATCACATTAACAGCAGATGCACATATTATATGCAATGTTTGTACTTTCCATACAAAACTCTAAAATATGTGAAATGCACATGCAAAAAATATGCTTTGGTATTTACATGGAATGTCTGTAGCACAAACTTATGCGGGACATTTCCATATTTTTGGAACATCCTTAGTACATGCTGAATGCAAAGAACGCATATCCATAGCATATTATTATTCCTAAGAGGATATTCCTATCACATGTATAGTACCGAAAATTGTTATCTGGGTATAAGAAAGAAAGTGAAACAGGCAGTAAAAACAGCAAAAAATGAGAGTTGGAGAGAATTGCGAAAAGATATAACAGAGGATTATAGACAGATAACAGAAAACTCTGGAAAAGAATTGAAAGACTAAGAGGAAATGAAAAGATAGAAATAAGAGCCATGAGGGACAGCCAAAACCAACTGAGGGTAGGAAAGGAGGAGGTACTAAGAATATGGAAGAAGCACCACCAAGAAAAATTCAATGAGATACTAAATAAAGCAGAGAATATCCAAGGAGAAGAAGCAAGGGACAATCTAGAAATAAGACAGGAGGAAATGAGAACAATAATACGAAGATTTCCATATTAGAAATGGCGTAAACTGGAGAAATAATTATTTTACGGAAAAAAGGCATAATGAATTTTCGTTGAAATCGAGAAACGCTACACAGAACTGTTATTAGATAGGCTAGAATTCATGAAAAAATGTTTTTTTAACAATAATAATTGATTTTGAAATGTTAAAAATTGCTTTAACAGCTTGACTGCCGATTACTCCAATTGGAGTATTTCGGAATCATTCGGCAATGCCCATCACTCCAAAAGGAGTTTTAGTTTTGCTTGAGATTCACACACTAGTATTGAGCCGGTGTTACCGAAGAAAGGTTATACTTCGTGTGGCGTCAGTCGTTGAACTTTTATTTAAAGTTTATTTTAGTTGCTTATGCGTTTGTCATTGTGTTTCAAAAATAAACATGTATTCAAAACCTGGACCTTCTGGTCAGCACAAAAGAAGACTTGAAAGAATTTATGAACGGATTCGTAACAAAAAAAGACTAACAAATGAAGAATAACTTCAGTGTTTAGATGATAGTAGCGGTGATGAATATTTGTTAGAATCTGAAGATGAAGATTCTACCTCCGAATCAGAAGCCGCAACACGTGATCAGAATCAATTGTTGGGTAATATTCCTGGTTCGCCTGTAAATATCAATCCACCACCGACTAATGTGCAAGTGAATTTCCAGTGGACAAATACAGGGACAATAAAACACTTCACGTTCAAGAAAAATCAAGAGCTTTTGGTACCAATTTCAGGCAGAGGGAAACCTATAGATTTTTTCAGCCTTATAATTGACGAGACTTTTCTCGAGCAGATTGTAAACCAAACAATTGATTATGCTATTGCAGTTTTTTTCAGTAGTGAAACCCCTAAATTCGCGTATTACAAATTGGAAACATTTGACTGTTGCATATTTAAAAATTTTCATAGATCTCCTCTTTCATACTGGCACTATTCAACTTACACGAATAAATGATTACTGGAAAATGGATCTTCTTTTCAATATTCCACTTTTTCGAACAGAACCTGATGGATTGGTGCTAAAATTTCGCATATACGAAGGTTCATCAGATGAATATGGCGGTGCTGGACATACAACCAAAGTAGTTCTATACATACTTGAAGTAAAGTTAGGTCAAGGACACGCGGTATACCTCGACAACTTCTACAACAGTGTTGGCTTAGCTACAAAGCTGCTAGAAAATGACATACACCTATTGTACCAGAACTCTGAGGAGTAATCACAACCCACAAGAAGTCATGAAGGCAAAATTAAAACGAGGAAAAACGAATCTAGGTTCTCTAATGGAATTCATATTGGAAAATGGAAAGACAAACGCGATGTCACTTATATAAGTACCGAATTTGGAAATGAATCTGGTATTTTCAAGAATAAAAGGGGAAAAGAAATTGAAAAACCTAAAGCCATTCTAAACTACAACGAATACATGTCAGGAATTGATCGTCAAGATTAAATGCTATCATTACCCTTGCAATAGGAAAACGATACCGTGGTACAAGAAAATTTTCATTCATGTTTTACAAATGAGTTTGATAAATACATACTATTTGTACAGAAAATATTCTGGTGATCGTCTTCTTCGCTTTTATGACTTTCGACTGGAAGAAATTAGAGATCTGTTAGCCACCCCGGATGATGTACTCGTCCGTCCTCCTAGCCAAAAAAAGGATTTGAACGCTAGCCATTTTCTTACAAAAATTGAAATAACCGCCAAGGAAACAAAGAAAGGAAGTACTGAATTCAAGACTGTTCGTAGAAAGGAATGCAAAACATGCAGGGAACACAAAATAAGGGAACACACAACGTTTGAATGCAAACAATTCCCCGGAAAACCTGGTTTTTGTATCAAATACTTTGAGGACTTTCATAAAGAACTCTATTTTGTTGTCAGTATTTTTGATATATATTTCAATTTTGTTTTGAACGAAATTATTTGTTTTTCATGTTTTCTTTGTCTATGGTAGTTTACTCGTAAACCAAATATGTTTACTTATTTTGTTCTTAAATGAAAATAAAAGTTATTTGCATCATGATTACGACATTTCCTTCCTTTCTATGGCTTAAATGTGTATTTCCGATCGGAGTGTTCGACGTCTCTTGAGAATTTTAATGGCTGACGCCGACCACTCCACTAGGAGTGAATTATTTTTATGCTAATTAGAGACAAAATATATACATAAATGTAATAAAACAATGATTCACATGATCTCTGGCGTAAATATATATAAAAAAACAAATAAAACACTACGGCATCCGGGCATGCTTAAAAAATATGTTTGGCAGTTAACCTGTTAATTAGAAAAATTATAATGTCATGAAAAAATTCATAAATATTATTGGTGAAACTCTAGAAACGCTATGCAGAACTGTGATTAGATCGGCCAGACCTTGTAAATTTTTTTTTCACTTGATTTTCGGAAATTGATTTTTCAAATTTGATTGTCGGAGTTATTGATATTGTTACACCTGTTTTATGAATATCAGAATGACAGCTTGGACTGAAAATAAGAAGAGGACTCAATAGGCGGAGTAGTCAGCTGTCAAGGTGACAGTCTAGAATTTTCAAGATTTTTCTATTGTGTTTCATATAGACGTACTAGTATATTATAGAATATTCTAGTCTTTTCTGGAAAGTTCTTTTTATATATACATAGAGATCAGTTGTGGTAGTCAGTCAGTCAATATTTTGTTTCGTTAATAAGTTGAATTGTTAAAAAGTAGTATTGAATTTTGCCAAGACTTAGTATTGAATAAAGTTGTGAATGTTATAACAGTGGTGACAGCGGTAAAAGTAATTTATGGTCAATACTAGAAGTACTAATTACAACACCCATATGGAAGCGAATAGTGAAGCACTAGCATGGTTTCTTCAGATGATGGAGCAGAAAAAACAAGAAAAGGAGGAAGAAGACCGGAAAATAAAGCGAGAAAAGGAGAAAGAGGAAAACCGTAGAATACAAGAAAAGGAAGAAAAGATACACAGGAGGAACGTGGAGAAGGAGGAAAGGAAGCAAATATTAGAGGAACTGTCCAATTTTAGTTCTATCTTTAAAAGAAAATTAGCAGCCCTAGATAACGAAATAGGTACAATGGAAGAAGGACTAGAATGAACATAAAAGCATTTAAGGAAGATTTGGCAACAGTAGAGAAATATTTAAATACATTAGAGAAATATTTAAAAACGACAGAGAGAGATTTAAAAACAGACCAGATTGACCTAAGACAAAAACTAGATACATTAGTAAAGAAAATAGAAGCTAACTCCAATGATAGCAGTTTCATTAGTGATAGTGCCAGAACTGAAATAGTTAATCTGAGACACAACCAGGTTATCAAGCCACATACATATGATGGCCAATCATCTTGGGAGACATATCGACGCCAATTTGAAGCAGCAGCTAGTGTTTTTGGGTAGAATGATCAAGAGAAAAGCTCCGCACTTATGATTGCTCTTCGTGGACAAGCCGCATGCATTCTGCCATTATTACCCCAAGGCTACCCTAGCTACGACGTCATTAACCAAGCTTTAGGAAACAAGTATGGACATCAATATTTGAAACCAGTTTTCCAAAGTCAATTGAAGGTGCGCATGAAAAAATTAGACGAATGCCTCCAAGAATATGGAAGTGACATAGAAAGACTATTGGGGTCAGCCTATCCACAGGCTCCTAAAGAATTTTTCGAACATTTTGACGTTCAAGCATTCATTGATGGTTTAAGAGATACATAAGTGCAATAAGCCCTTCGATTACGCCACCATCTGACACTACAAGAAGTAATACCTTTTGCTCATGAATTTGAAGCTGCTAAAACCATTTCCAAAACCGAACGTTCAAAATTAAGAGCAATACACTTTGAGGAGGAGAATTTAACCAAAATGATGGCTAGAATCGGAAACCCACTGAAAGACACGCTACAAAGTCGTACACCAATTCAAGAATACCGGAAATGTTTCAACTGCGAAACAATTGGACATCTGCAGAGAACATGTAGAGTTCCATCAAGATCTCGAAGCCAAATTAGGAACTAGGATAACCAGACAACATCAAGACAGCGTACATCCTCGCAGAGCTCAGTTAGAAACAGAGCTCATAGCCCCACAATAAACAACCCTAGAAGATCATCTCCATACCAAAGTCGATCACGAATACTTGATCGGTGCTCTAACACCAGCAACCAAACAAACAAGGATAGAATTGCTGCATGCAACAACAATGAGAAGCGAATCAGACGAAAACATGTAGTCAGTAGGAAACCTAAGAAAGTTTCAAAAGAAAGATGAAGACTTAAAAGTTGTCCGGACATGGCTACAAAATGGAGTTAGACTCGATTGGCAAGAAGTGACCAAGTATGGTTAAACCATCAAAAGATACTGGGCTCAATGGGATTCCCCTACTCTTCGCTATGGTGTACTCCATCGGATGTGGGAGAGCTCTGACGGTGTATCTACGATCCACCAACTTGTCTAGCCTAAATAACTTGTTCGTAAAGTGGTGGAAGAATTTCATAGCAATCGTTCAGGAAGACATTACGGAGTTGAGAAAACCTTAGCCAGAGTTCGTGAACGATCCTACTGGGTCAACTGTCGCCAAGACGTTACAGAATGGTGTAAGAAATGTGACTTATGCAGCGGAAAGAAAGAACCAAAAACTAGAAATCGTGAAAAAATTGCTCAATATCTGTCCAGTGAACCATTTCAAAAAGTAGGTGTAGACATACTCGGGCCACTACCAAAAACAGAAAAAGGCAACAAGTACTTAATGGTAGCTAAGGATCACCATTCCAAGTGGCCAGAAGACGCTGAAGCATTTATGAATAATGTCATCGCAAGACACGGAGTACGATTGGAAGTACATTCCGATCAAGGAAGACATTTTGAATCAAAATTGTGGACAGAATTGATGAAAATCCTCGGGATTAAGAAAACTCGAACTACATGAATGCATCCACAGTCTGATGGTTTAGTGGGACGTCATAACAGGACCATTTGCCAATATCTATCGTTATTTGGCTCCCAAAACCAGCAAGATTGAGATGAACTGATTTCATTGTTCCTCTTACCTTATCGAAGGGTACAGCATGAATCCACCTTCAATGTTGGTCACTGGTCGAGAAGTGAAGCTTCCTAGCGATATCCTCTTTGGAAAACCTCCTCTTTTGTCCCGAGAAGAAGACCAAAGCCTGCCTTAGTATGTTGAAAGACGCGACTGAAACTAACCAGCGAAAAGATGGAAATACGGTTGGATGAAACCATTAAAGAAGAGATATTTAAGCCATGTAATGCAGTTTGATTGTACCAGCTCAGAAGAAAAAAAAAGGTTAAATCCGAAACTTCACCGAAATTGGAAAGGTCCCGTTCGTCCGCCACCTCAACGATAGCAACTTCTACACAATAGCATATGCATATAACCTATAGTGATTTTGCTAACAGGAAGATTCGAGGAGACACTCTGCGCTTTAATGCAGGAGGCCCTCAATATCATAGAACAATGGTGCAGAGACCATTTGCTGTCAATAAATCAAAGAAAGACAAATATGGTTCTTTTAACGAAAAAAAGGAAGCTTGCAAAACATCAAGCCCCAAAGCTGCTAGTTACCAAACTTAACTTCTCTTCAGAGGTGAAATATTCAGGGGTCACCATTGACAGTAAGTTAACGTGGAACTCTCACTTAGAAAATCGAGTTAAAAAAGCATATATTTCGTATGCGCAATGTCGTAGAGCCATCGGCCGCACCTGGGGAATGTCACCTAGGGTTGCTACCTGGATCTACACTGCCATCATCAGACCTATACTAACGTACGGCGCGATTGCCTGGGGAGTTGAAACAAACCAGCTGACAGTCGTCCGTAAATTGGACCAAAACCAAAGAACAGCATGCCTGAACACAACAGGAGGCATGAGAACCACACCAACAAGAGCTATGGAGGTAATCCCCGGTCTCACTCTCCTTGACATATATATCAAGTAGGTTGTTTTGATGGCCATGACACGTCTACGCTCTACTGGTATACAAGCTGATGTAGGATCCGGTAAACTGAGACGTAACTTGTGGCATGAGGCCCTCGGGGAGGTCCCACTGCTGCAGGCCAATACGGACTCGATTCCACCGCGATATGCCTTCAACAGGCCCAACAAGGTGATTTTTTAAAACAACGCAAAACACCTAGTGGAAGAAGGCGCAATCCGCATCTTCGCAGATGGGTCTAAATCCATTATGGGCTCAGGATGTGGTATTTTTTCCAGATCCCTGAATCTAAACATAAAATGGGCAATGGGCTGCAATGCAAGTGCTGCTCAAACAGAGCACACTGCTATCTGCCTCGCGGCAAAAGAGATTACCAAAAGGAAAACCACAGGTAATAATATATACATCCTTACGGACAGTAGACAAACACTACTAGCCCTGAACAGACCACGTATTACATAATTCTGAGTACTAGAATGTCACATGGCCTTAATCGAAGCCTGTAACAACAACACGGTCACTTTAGTCTGGATCAAGGGCCATGAGAAATCGAAAGGAAACCGAATTGCAGATTCGCTAGTCAGGAAGGCAGCCTCCCAAAAACTCTTGTGACATGGCACACTCATTGGTCTATCGGCGTCAGCGACGGCCGACCTATTGCCAAGGAACTGCTACAGTATCCGGATAGCAAAGTATCCAAAAAATACGTTACTATGAACGGGCAGAACCTACGAAAAGCCCCGGGTATTCTGACTGGTCACTACCACCTACGAAAACACCTCCACAGACTGGGTTTTTCTAACACCCCACTTTGTAGAGGATGTGAACAAGAATATGAGACTGTCGAACACACTCTTTGCGAATGTCAGACACTCTCTCATTTTAGGTTTCAAGTATTCGGCGAGCACAGGCTAACATATGCCAATATGAGGGAACTTAATTTAGGCGACGTTATCGCCTACTTCAAGGAAGTAGGCTGTATGACGAGCTAGAAGGAAGTTTTGAACCTCAGAAGGATGCACAATGGGCGAATTATTGCCTAAGTGCTGTGGAGCCACCCACCCTTCAAACTTTTATAGATACAGTTAATGATCAAGAAAATCAACGACCTAATTTATCGCATTCATCTGACACCAGAAAATAAACCTAAGGTCGTGCATATCGAGAGATTGGCCCTCTATTATGATGATGACCCACGCAATTGGTTTCAAGGAGACGTCGAAGTCCCTGTTATTGGAGGCGAGTAGTCACAGTCACCTGTCAAGATTTTTCTATTGTGTTCCATGTAGACGTACTAGTATGTTATAGAAAATATTCTACTCTTTTCTGGAAAGTTCTTTTTATATATAAATAGAGATCAGTTGTGGCAGTCAGTCGATCAATAGTTTTAATAATAAGTTGAATTGTTAGAATGTAGTTTTGTATTTTGCCAAGTAATGGATAAAGTTGTGAAAGTTATAGCAATATAATTGATGTAGATCTCTAGAACTACTGTAAAACTGAGAGGAACTCTGAAGAAATAGTATATTTTCATAATACAGTACGCTACGTGAACTTGGCGCACCATATTTTCAAATTTGATTTTTTGTATTGAATCGCGGAAACTACTCAGAGAAATCTAGAACTATCTCAAACGACTCTAAATAAAATTCAAGATTGTTAATTATGGTGTTCACAGGAATCAATTTCTGGCCTTTTATTAAGAAAGAAAATAGAAATTTATAGTAGAGCTATGATGAAATTTCATGGATATTCAAATGACTGATATATTTTGTATACTCACCTATATACCTATTCTTTAAAAAATGCAATAAGTCTGACCCCTTTTTTTTATAAAATTATATAACACAAAATATTAAAATTGACTTAAATGATTTCTTATGCAATAGACAGATAATTTCTGGTAACAACTCTACTATATTTTGTTGTTATTCCATTTAAGAATTATATTCATGTTTCGTATTATTTGTATGAGTACAAATTTAATAATTTGTAACTATTGAAATAATTTGTTTTCGTTAATTTATTTATTTATATGGATACATGTTTAGAGTAACACTGTATATACAGGGTGTATTTTGCCACACCTATCTCGAATATTAGCCAAAAATTTATTTTTATTTAGTGTTTTTTTATAATTGCATATTATATATCTTTTTCAAGATGTGTTGCCTATGTGGTACCCATATATTGTATTTTTTGTAAGAAATATAATTAAAAAAACTGGATAAATCGTTTGATTAAAAGTTTTGTTGTTTCATTCCTAGCTTCTTGGTACGTAAATCATTTTGAAGAAAAGCAAAACAATTTATCATCCATATATTCATAAAACTGTTATGGTATAGAAAACGAATAATATGTATATTAATAAACACTAAAAAAACAAAGAAGTATTCAGAAATGTCTTAACACTTATTTCGTCAACTGAGGTGCCATCTCCAGTAGATACTCTAAAAGTAATCAATGTATTAGCAGAAATCACCAAAGGCTGATATGTTTTCACTATCTGCTAATATCATGATAACTTTTCGCGTCTACTGAAGATGGAAGTCTAGTTGCCGAAATAAGTATTTGGACATCAATCTATAAAAGTTGGTAACAAAATGTAAACACTATTTGTTTATTATCAATAAAGAGGCTTTTGTCATGTTGTCGATGTGAACAAATATGTGGGTTTAATAAATCAATCTGGAATAACAATGACAGAATATGTAATAACTATATACAATGACTTTGTAATAATAAATAACATATGATGTGGTGGAAAAACATTGAATCTTAGTTATGAATAATTTTTTTATTAAAAAAATATACATTTAGTGTTAATAAATAATTATTCTCACGTAATAGTGAGTATTTCTTTATTTTTAGAGTACAAACAAATAATTTGTTTTTTACTAATAAGCGTTTAATAAGCCATATTTCAATAACGGATTTGGTAATAGTTAATTATTCTTAGTGATTGTAACCAAACTGAACAAGTATCTAGTAAGATTGTTTGAAATCTACATGGAAAAAACCGAGGAAAAAACGTGAAAATCTCCAAAGTAGATCGATTATTTGTTGCTTTATATCCGAACCGGTATGAGCAGTACCGACGCCAAAACTACACTAACTTCAGAATCTTCCTCTAAAATTTGAATTGACGTAAAAAACTGAAGTGACAAAACGCACTGTATGAGCCACGGCAGTATTAAGTTTGGCTAAAAATGCAGTACACCTCATTAAGATTACTGGTCATAACAAAACTAATTCCATGAAACCTTATCTTCAAATAGATGCTGAGCATCACCAGAATATAACTGGTTTAAGAAGTATTAATTCCATTGTAAATAACCAAAATACCCACAAATGTCTACAAAAAATATACAACATGGTAGCGATATCGTTTACAATAACTGTGTTTTCAATATTACCAATTATTAGATTGTTAGTTACTCAGTAAATTGGTTCCATTTCTATAAATTATTTATTATCAAATTGTTTTTACTTTATTTATTTCTTCTCTCAAGACTTAAAAGTTGACTAAGGAGCGATACCGATATTGCTAGACACAAACATGCGCTTAAATATATTTTTTTCATTTCCTTGTACTCTAGTAAAACTGGGTTTAACTTTCTAGATCAATTTGATTATATTATATATAGTACTAGAGGATAGGAAAAAATATAGGTCTGTGTTATATTGGACAATAGGTACCTCCTTAATTGATAAACCTACCAATAAAGTGTTTTAAACAGTTTTGATTCTTCTCAATTTCCGTTTGCCCTCTTGAAAAAATTGGAATCAGTCTCTTAAATCAATACATTTCTTCATATTATTAATAATTTTATCTACTTCCGTTACTGAAACCGCATTTAAAACACGGGTTTGACATGCGAAAAACGATTCTTTTAACACTAACGCGAAAAATCACCTCTCGATCTTTTGTCTTTTAAACGTCACATCACGTGTGTCTTTGGTATTTTAAATTTCATGTTAGTGATAATTTTGTTGTTTTGTGTCAGCTATCAGCCATCGTCCGCAATGATATCAATATAAGTATGATCTATTTCTTTGTTCCTGCAGGCGTAGGAAAGATATAGTAAGCACATCATGTTAAAAACATCGTAAGTCATTCGTTTCAATAAAACTCGTGATTAAAGTAATGTTTTTAACACTTGGTACTTAATATATATACTACTAGAAAGAAAGGAGAGTTAATAATGAGCCAGGGAAAATCAAATACAATTTTACGCGGTAACATAAAATCTGTTGAGTTGGCTGTGTCTACAGCGGTTTGGTGTATAGACGTTTTATATTATTTGCCATATTTGAATTGAAGTCGCCAAGAGAACAGCATAAAATGAATGGGAAATCGTAAAATTTTTGATTCTTTTGTACAGAATCTGAGCATAATCAAATTTAACATAAAAATATGAAATATTTAACTTATTGCATGAACAATATTTTTCGTGAAATTATACCATATGTCACCCATAAATCCATTGTTAAGATAATCAAAACAATTTCGAGGTACTACTTTTATTTCATGAACCACAGACATTTACTGGAGAAAACCCACAGTTATTTACTTCATTTGCCAATATTGAAAAAATAAGTGGAAAATAAATTTTAAAAACACCTCCGCCCCTATAAATAATTGGGCTAAAATCAAATTATGTATATAATAGAATAGAGGTTTCAAATATACCATCCTACAATTTAAGAAAGAATAATGAAAATATGATTATCAATCCGTGTACATCAGGAGTCATAAAATTTGGTGCAGTTAGAAATGTCTGAGTTTCTCATTAATAAACAAAGTACAATGTTTTTGGCAAATATATATTTCAAGATTGTGGAAAAAATAATGTTTTGCACACGTGAGCATAACTTTTTCTCACTTGTCTGGTTGGACGCGTGAGAAAAAAAATACTTTTTTCCACAATCCTGAAATATATTTATAACAGAGAATAGAAGATTGTACTTGGTTTATTGATGAAAAAATTCCATATTCCATCAAAATTTTCGACTCCCGATGTTCACGGAATAATAATCATACTTCCATTTTTTCCTTGGAATATGTCTTGATGGTATATCAGAAATATATATTCCATTATCCACATAATTCGATTTTAGACCAATTATATTGTAATAGGAAATCCCATGAAATTATTAGTGATGAGAGTATGCAACCAAATATACGCTGGTGTATTTATTTTGCACACTTGTAATGAAAGTTTATATTTATAAAGTCGAATGAATTTAACAATAAATGATAAAAATAGGCTATTAAACCCCCATTTCATATAATAAAAAAATATTTTGAACCATCTTAAAAACAAATTAAATGTGTCAGATTGACTTGCACTGCCATACAAAACCGACTATAGGGGTTAATTTATAAAAACTTGCACTGCCTTGCAGGATAGGCAGAAGGTATCAATGGTATAAAAATAAATCCTCGACGAGTCAGCATCTAGCGCTGTATCTTTAATACCTGAAAATGTTATTGTCTTAACGCCTTATTAAGTTATTACCATCATTTTCTTATTGGATTCGGAAATAATTGTTATTGTGACTTCAGGACAAAAATATCAACAATGTTATCGGTTTACTACTAACAACTGAAATTCCGTTTCTGAATACTGATTCATTTAACAACATCTATAGTATTTCAATAAAGGCAAACAATAATTCGGAGTTTTTAATTAATCAAAAGTAAAGACAATTCTAACTGACAACCGGCCAATCAATTTTTTTTCAACTTTATATTAAAGAATGAAAATAACTGAGAATTTAAAAGTTCAAGTTTAATTGTAATGAATGAAAACTTAGTTAAAAATATGAAAAATATGAATTGGAAATTACCAGTTCAATGTTTTAAAACAATACACCCTTATTACAAGGTTCATTTTTAACTAAGTTTTCATTAATTACAAGTATTTGTTTGCTTTCTACAATTTCATCTACTTATGCAGATGGAGTGCATAATTCTATGATTTTAGATACCTGTAGTAACTTTTCTGTGACGACAGCTTTGATAATGGCCTAGTGGCTGAAAGCACTTAGCTGGATTTTATAATAAACTGCTCACTCAGTACACGTCGTTTCCTTCATTCAATTAAATAAGAATTTTATACCTAAGAAATAACAATTAAACTTGAGCTTTTAAATTTTCAGTTATTTTTATTTTTAAAAATAAAGTTGAAAAATTTTTATTGGAGAATTGATAGTTGTTTCGATATCAAATATCATCGTCAGAATGACAGAAGTTACATTTCATTTGAAGCGTATCTGGTGTTTAATACTTATTTTGGCTAGATCAAGAAGTGACCTACCTAGTGATTGACGTAATATATGTTAATAGAAAAAAGAAGAAGATGTGATATTACAAATATTGAAGCTTAGATATTATTAGCTCTATGGAGATATCCTAGATATCTTTTTTCCAATTAAGATCAGTATAACTGTGCAATGATATAGAAAACCAGGAAAACTATATCTGCTGATCTTTACAATTATAACTTAGGAAGACAGTTCAAAAGTGCGGAACTCCCTAGATTTATCTGTTCATTGACAACTTGATATTGTGGGTTTAAGTGTTTTCTAATTTCTAACTCTTCAAGGAAATCCAGCTCTTGTTTCTTATCACAAATGTGTAGCACTTCTAGTTCTGTGTTATGTGTCAATAAATGTTTGGTGTCGAGTAGATATTTTGCGTAGTGGGACTTATCTGGTTGTCTAAATCTATATTCTCGTAAATGTTCACTGTATCTGATCTCAAAATTCCTAAGAGTTTGACCCAAATAGACGGCTTTACATTCTGGACATTCAAGTTTATATGTACCAGACTTCTTTAATGGGAATATTTTTGTTTTCACATTTAACAATTTTGTACTAACATTACTTTCTATTTTAAAAGAAGTTGTTGTATTTGTAGCTGAAGATATTATCATCGAAATATTATTAGAAATATCACCTACATATGTAATGGTTTTTTAATTTTTTTTTCGTTAGTTTGTTCAGGAAATATTAGTTTTAATGCCATTTTTTCCTGTTTTTCATTAATTAATTTATTTATCATATGTAATGGATAATCGTTTGGTGTTGCTATTTGTTTAATTGTATTGATTTTTCTAATGAAATCACATTTGTTCATAGGAACCGAAAAAGCTCTATGTATCATTGAATTATATGCTTCTAATTTATGTGACATGGGGCAATTGGAGTTATATGGAATAGTTACATCAGGGTCTCATATTTTAATCCACTTCAAGAGAACTTTGTCAAAACTCGAATCACTTATTCAAATAATCAACGTAAACGTTTTCACGTCCAGAAACAAACAAGCATAAACATTCGTTTTTCTTTGATGTGCCGAGATCTGCCGGATCGCGTTCGATCGTGTTGCAGGGTAGCGCAAGTAAGCGCGAATCAACGCGGGTTGTCGTTCAAACCCAAAGTGCTGCGCCGCCCTGAACTGATTTGAGCGGAGCAGCGCGCTTGTTCTGGATCCACCTTTGCACAGAACTATAAATACTACATATTTGTGATAAGAAACAAGAACTGGATTTCCTTGAAGAATTGGTAATTAGAAGACACTCAAGAAACACCCAATATGAAGTCGTCTATAAACATATTAATATAGTGAGTTCTCCACTTCTTAAGTAATAATTGTAAAGATCAGCTGATATAGTTTTCCTGGTTTTCCATATCATTGTACAGTTATACTGATCTTAGTTGGAAAAAAGATATCCAGGATATCCCATAGGGCTAATAATATCTAAGCTTCAATATTTGTTATATCATATCTTCATCTTTTTTCTATTAACATCTATTAAGTCAATCGCAAGGTCTAGCCAAAAATAATTATTAAACATCAGGTAGGCATAAAATGAAACTTCTGTCATTCTGACGATATTTATTATCGAAACATTGTTAAATTTCTTAGAATATTTAACATTTTCTTTTCAATATATTGTGGAATTATCTAGAAACAGTAAGATTCATTTAAAGCAGTAACAATATGTGGTATTCAGATATTCACCCCACTCGTATTCAGTGAAAAATCTCCAAGATTACTTTTGTTCGAGCTAGCGTATCTTGGAAGGGAGAATTAATTGCAATGAGTGTCAGTTCAAGCGCAAAGCGAATAAAATATTCATTTGGAAACAAAAGCAACACTTAGTGCAAACAACATGTTGATTAGTAGAAGTCGCAGGGAAATTAGACGCAATTCCACGATTGCTGGAGCATGTTTCTTCATCAGTTAGTTTGTAATTCCTCGAATTCGTGCTAGTTGCGAAATGTTTCACGTAAACTAAGGCAGAATAGTGTCTATATTAATCTCAATATTAACCATTGCAAAATATTATTTTCAATGAATGTGTTGTAGAAAATCAATACGGATGAAAGACGCGGAAAAAAGTATTCAATTTATTGATAAAAATAGAACAAAATAGTACAATAATAGAATCGAACACGAAACATCTTCTAGAAAATACACTCCACCTCAACTGCGGCAATTATATAGAAGCGATGTATTTTTGGCATGAATCGCGAGTATTTTGATTTGCATAATTTGTTATGAGGCAATTTCATCAAAATGATGTTTAATTTTGTCACACCCTAAGTTAATATCGTGTTTTATGGTTTTAATTATTGGTTTTGTATGCGCATGAACAATTTCACCTCGCAAACATAATATAGGTATGGATGTATCAGATTAATTAACCATATAATTAATTAATATTTACAAATGGTTTGACAACAATCTACACAAGTGTGGTTCTGCTACCTCGACTGATGCATCAATAAATTATCTAGACCTGATCTCACCTTTTGCTTACTAAATGACCTAATTATATGATGGAAACGTTATGTTTTCCACTATAGGGGACAGTGAAAAAGTTTAGAATTGGGTTTGATTTTATAAACTACGATTACCATCATTATTGGAACTATAAATTCCATTCCACTCAAATTGACTTATTTCTGTGTTAAAAACATGATTCTACTAAAAAATTGGTGTTCTTAAATTAACCTGCCTATTCTATTTAATCGATCGAAATAATTCATGCTATTCAAATAAAACATACAAGAGTACGTTTTATTTGAATAGCAAATATGAATAGAGCCGAAACGTCAAAAGTATGCTTTTGCGTAATTACAAATAACAATCACTCTTATGAATTATTCGTCTAGTCGAGAAGTGAGTTCCCTTAGGAAAATCGTCAGACTTGTGCCGAAAATATATGCGATGGCTCATTCGACGGGGAATTAAATTTTGAAATTTTGAATTCTGGAGATGAAAACTTCCATGATTTATTAAGAAAAAAAGAGGCTTCCTTTGAGTTCATTTATGTTCAGAATTTTACTGTTAATTTTGTATATTTCATATTGTTTCACTTCATATTGTACGAAGGAACCAACTTACCGAATATTAAGAAGTGTTCCAAACCTCGTTAGAACTATTTTTTCATGCACTATGAAACAGGTAAAGTCACGGGCATATGTTTTGTTTACCATCTTTTTTTTTCTCATTAATTGTATAACTGAGTTGTATTTTGTTATATGGTGAACAATAAAGCGTTTATTATTATTATTATTATTATCTTCTTTCTTCTCACTTGAATCAAGTGGTATTTCTTTTCTGGGATGACAGGTTGTACCAGGTCGTCTCAGAGTCTATTGCTTGAATTGAGGAAAGATCGCACAATATTACATGTTTTCAGGATGACAGACTTTTGTATGTTTGTATGGGTATTTGGGTGAAGACTTAGTTGTTCAAGGTGTGAGTTAAAGGCGTGTGGGGTGATGCCTGTGGTTGAAATGATGAACGGTATGGTTTCTACTTTTTTCTGTTTCCAAAGTGTCTGAATTTCTATGGCTAATTCAGTATACTTTGCTATTTTTTCTCTGTATTTTACTTGGATGTTGGGGTCGTTAGGAATTGATATGTCTATGAGATAGGTGATTTGCTCTTTTTTATTTTGGAAAACAATGTCCGGCCTATTATTATTATTATTATTATTATTATTATTATTATTATTATTATTATTATTATTATTATTATTATTAATATTATTATTATTATTTTAGGAATTCACAGGGTTTTTGTTCCCTGGATTTCTTCTTTATACGGGCGGCCCAAGTATAAACGAAGTCTATTGTGCTCTAAGAAACGAGCGGACTATATTGCACGTGTGTAAAATGACGCTTTTTTGTATTCGATTGTGTATATTTTCAGATATGTCGAGTTCTGTCAGATGTTCTGTGAACTTTTTGTGGGTGATACCAGTAGCAGACATAATCAACGGAACAATGGTGACCGCCTTTTGCTTCCAAATTCTTTCCAGTTCTATTGCGAGGGGGGTGTATTTTTGTATTTTTTCCGAATATTTGTTTGTTAGATTTTGATCGGTAGGGATGGAAACGTCTATTATGTAGGTGTGTTTGTTTTTCTTGTCAGTAAATGTGATGTCGGGTCTGTTGCATGCTAATGTTTTGTCTGATTGTATCGTTTTGTCCCAGTATATTTTGTATTCCTGGTTTTCCAGTATTTCGGATGGTGTGTACTGGTAGTAAGGTACGGTTTTGTTTATTAGTGAAAGTTTATATGCCATTTCCTGGTGGATGATTTTTGCGACTGTGTTGTGTCGTTCCAGGTATTTGGTTGGTGCAAGACTCTTGCAGCCGTTGGTTATATGCTCTATTGTTACTCTGTCTGAATGGCATCTTCTGCATTTGTCATTTGTAACTGAGGGGTCTTTTAATATGTACTTGCTATATGTTTTCGTTTTTATTACTTTATCTTGTATAGCATGCATGAATCCTTCCGTTTCAGGGAAGAGGTCACCCTTCTGGAGCCATTTATGTGTTAGTCCTTTATCGATGTCTTCACCTTGTGTCTGATTGAAGTATCGTCCGTGTAGTTCTTTGCTTGCCCATCTTTGTATTTTCTCTTTGTATGTGGTTTTCTTGTCCTTCAATGAAAGGTCGGTGTTGTGTAAGTCTAGTGGAGTGTAGTTAATGTCGGCGTGTACTATTGCTAGGTGAAGATCGCTTTTGGACTTTTTGTCATAAAAGTATTTTCTTAGGTTTGAGATTTGCGTGTCGTGTAGTTGGTGGATGTCAAGAACTCCTCTTCCACCATCTGCTCGAGGTAAAGTAATCCTTTCTATACAGGCGTTAGTGTGGTGCATATGGTGTTTTGTCAGTAGTGTTCTGGTCTGTCTGTTGATATTTCCGAGATCTGTCGGTGTCCACTTGAGAATTGCGAATGAGTAAGTGAGCGTTGGTATGGCGTAAGAGTTTATGGCTTTAGTAAGGTTTCTGGATGTGAGTTTACTTTTTAGTAATTGTGTGAGTCTCTTCGTATATTTTTGTATGAAATTGTTTTTGAGATCTGTATGGTTGAGTTTGATTGTTTGTTCGATGCCAAGGTATTTGTATGTGTCGTTTTCATCCATGTGCTCTATTATGCCTCCTGTAGTCCTGATGCCCTTGGTGTTTGTCCACTTGCCACGCTCTATGCTATTAATTTTGCATTTATTTAACTCGAATTCCATTTTTATGTCGTTGGACATGGTTTCCGTTATTTTAATAAGGGAGTTCATTTGTGTTCTTGTCGAGCTGAATAGTTTGATGTCGTCCATGTAGAAAAGGTGATTGATTTTATAATTGTTGTTCTTGTTGAATTTGTTTTAGAGAGGGCCTGAGATATAACATTGAGACACATGCAGAACCACAGGGCACTCAGTGTATCCCCTTGAAATATTCCTCGTTTGATGGGTATCTTGTCAGTTGTGAATTGAGTATTTTCTGTTTGCACATGTATGTTGGTGCACTATCTTTTCATTATGGTTTGGAGGAAATTTATGATGATAGGGTTGATATTGTAGATTCTGAGTACGTGTATTAGCCAGCTATGTGGTACGTTATCGTACGCTTTTTTGTAATCAATGTACGAGACGAAAAGATTGCGGTATTTTTTAAGTGCTTGTTGATGGATTACTGCATCTATTGTCAGCTGTTCTTTGCAACCTTGACTGTTCTTTTTGCATCCTTTCTGTTCTTCTGTGAGTATGTTGTATTTGTCTAGGTGGTCCTGCATATGTTGTGCGATGGTTGATGTGACGATCTTGTATTATGTCGGTAGGCATGTGATTGGTCTGTAGTTGGCTGGGTTCAGAGTGTTATTGTTCTTAGGTTTGATGTATGTGATGCCTTGTGTTAAAAAAATTGGGAGTTCTGAGGGATTGTGGACGATGTGTGTTATAAGTTTTGCAAGTATGTCATGCGTCGCAGTGAATTTTTTAAGCCAGAAATTTTGTATTCCGTCAGGGCCGGGTGCCTTCCAATTGTGTGTTTTATTAATTATGTCTTTTAGTTGTCCAATGGAGATGGTAATATTGTTTTGTGTGTCCAGATGTTCATATTCTCGTTGGATTTCTGTGATCCAGCTGGCATCTGAGTTGTGTTCAACAGGGTTTGACCATATTGATTTCCAGAAATTGGTGATATCTTCTTCTGATGGTGTTGGGTAGTTTTTATTATCGTTTTCATTATCGAGTTGTGCATAAAATTTCTTTTCATTTTGTCTGAATGTATTGTTTTGTGACTTTCGGAGGTTACTTGTTTTGTAACTTTTTAGTCGCCCTGCGTAGACTGCTAGACGTTGTTTGTGGTTGTCGAGGAGTGATATAAGTTGTTGTTGGCTAAGTTGTGCTAAATTTATGTTCGACTTTTGAAGTTTGTCAATTGTTTTAGCGGATCTGTTGCCAATTAAGTATTGGGTAAGTAGTCCTAATGTTTTTCTGATAGTGGTTACTTTTTGTTCTATTCTACGTTGCCAGTTCGGTATTTTTGGTTTTGTCTTGTTTTTGTGTTGTTAGTTGGTATTTTTTGTTCATTTAGGGTCGATGTTACTATTGCTGCACAGTAGATTAAGGTGTGCAGTTCAGTTATGTTGGTTTTTTCGGTGATTAAGCTGTTGGGGGCTGTATTTACTTGGGCTATTATTTTGTTGGTTTTCTGGCTGTCTTTGAGTCGGGGTATTTTTGGTCTGCTGTTGGGACAGGTTCCTGTCCATTTCATATATGTTATGTGTAACTGTTCGATTATATTATCGTGGTTTCGCTGCCAGTCTTCTGTATGTGTGGTGTTTAAAGTCTGCTTTCTTGGAGTTGTTGATGGTGCAGGGGGTGGTATTTGTGAGAGTGTTTCAGCAATGGTGGCTTTGGTACGTGGTGTGTGTGGTTCAGTCGATATGGCAGGTAGGGTTGCCTTTTCATTGATTTCTGATGCGATTTCTTTTTGATTAGATCTATTTCAAATTCAGTGATTCGATTGTTCCTGATTATTACTCTGTACTGGTCACTTATTCTTTGTTCGGAAAGGTGTTGTGATTCAGGGTACTTGTTAACGAATTGTTGGTGCATGCATGTCCTGTAGTCTGTTAGGTCTTGGTGAAAATTGGTAGCTATGAGATAACAACGGATGACATGCTTGTTCATTTCATCCGACCAAGTCATCCGTTGTCGTGGTTTCCCGGCTTTGGTGGTCGTTGGATACTCCAACGAAACAGTATTGGCCAGGGTTCGTGATCGTGATCCTTATTATTATCATTATTATTATTATTATTATTATTATTATTATTATTATTATTATTATTATTATTATTTTCCTTTTTGTGTCACCGGATTTCCACCCGGCGTGTTTCAACGACAGTCGGCCTCAACAGCAAGACTTTCGTTGGGTGTCACTATTCTAGAAATGACCTAACAATGTTTGTCGCATCCAGGATTACAGATTTTTGCATTAATCGGTAGGTTGACTCAGGAATATCAATGTCTTTGAGGGAAGTACTTAGTTTCTTGGGAATTAGCCCCATACAGGATAAAACAACTGGAATGATCTTGACCTCTTTAAGATTCCACAATTCTTTTATTTCGGTCCTTAGCTCCTTATTATTATTATTATTATTATTATTTTTTTCTTCATTTCAGGCATCGACTACTTTGGTCATTAGCCTTACTCTACTAGTTGTTCAAAACTTCCTGCCGATCATAAGGTCCGTATTCATACAATCATGATGTAGTTCTGGTAAAAGAATAATATAATTTCTACACTTCATATTTTTCCTAGTAGTTTTGAATTTTTTAGGAAGATGACCATTTTCCACATTTCACGTGGGTTGTTGGCAAGACAAACACGTATATCACCAGATAAATTCAACTGACTCCGGAGATGTGAAAAGTTTCTGCATTTAAGTCTTAATTATATCTTTCTCGGTTTCTTCTCTTACTTTATCTATTTCTTTTTTTAAATCACTTCTGATGGATTCAATGTCCCTTCCGTGTTTAATTATGCTTCTTTTTGCATCTTCTATCTCCTTCTTTCCGGTTTTCTCTATTATTTCTACTGCTCTGGTAATATTTACTTCCGTGACCTTCCTTGTTTTTTCTACCAAATTTTGTTCCAGTTTTATGATTTTTTCTTCCTGGTTTTCCAAACTTTTTTCCATTTTTTCTTGCTTTTTTCTAATTTCCGCTAACTTTTCATCTTGTTTCTCTAATTTTAATTTCATGGAGTTATTCATCCTTTCTATTTTTTGATTTTGCTCGTCAATCTTCTCTCTAATTATTTCTTTGAAATATTCCTTTCATTCTTCTATTTTCTCCATCATTTTCTTACTATCTTCCCTTATTTTCTTACTATCTCCTTCTTGTTCTTCTATTTTCTCCATCATTTATGTATTTCATTTTTAATTATTTACAATTGTCTTAACCGTTAAAATCGATCATACACGTTAAAATGGTGAGTAATGTGTTCATATTGAAAATATTTTGAATTACAAATCTACAGTCTAAATTAACATTAAAATGTGCGTGCGACCTTTTTAAATATTCACTTAATCTAATTTTACAATTGGTTTCAATAAACTATTCCTAGATGATATTTCGTTCCTCGCAAAAATAATATTATTTACAAACAAATCAACTCACACGTTTTACGAGTTTACTTGTTCTGCTCTCTCTGTCGCTAGCGTTTGTCGCAGCGTTATGTCGCTGTAGCATTTTGACACTTATTGCATCAAGAATTCTAACCAAACATATTTTGTAAATATTAAATCATAACATTGAATATTATCTTTCGCATTGTTGAATATTATTATTGTTTAATATTTCTTTCAGATTATGGATTCATGGTATTTCTTTGTAAGAGATTTTGTAGTAATGGATGATGTTTATTTAATGGTTCAAATACATGTGTTTATAATCAAAGGTAATGTTTCTTTTTTTGTTTCATTATAAGTTATAAGGTTTTTTAAAAATAACACAAAGGCTGTCTTAGTGGATTGAGATGAAAGTATTTATAATTATCTAGAGAATATAAATAAGTTGAATATCTCATCCTTAACTTCTCATAAAGTATGATCCAGACCATTACTATTTCAGTATTTCATAATGACTCTATTTTATAATAATCTTTATATCTCATTTATTCGTTATAATATATATAAAAAGATAGGAAGACTTGGCTGACCAGTTAGAAAAAATTGGCAAAATATTGGGGTAGCAGCAAATGAAAGTACACTCTTTATAAAATTTCCAAGCTTTCGGAAACGTTTATTTCCATCATCAGGGAGCACTACAAAAGATCATAAAAACGTTACAACAACTAAATGCGACAAACACCACAATCCGCCGAGCCAAAGTAACCCCGACCAATCGCATGGCTGGGCGGCTGGTGGTGTTGGTCATATTTAGTTGTTGTGACGTTTTTATGATCTATTCCAGTGCTGTCTGATGATGGAAATAAACGTTTCCGGGAGCTTGGAAATATTATAAAGAGTGTACTTTTATTTGCTGCTACCCCAATATTTTGCCAATTATATATATATATATATATATATATATATATATATATATATATATATATATATATATATATATACATATATATATATATATATATATATATATATATATATATATATATATATATATATATGTATATATATATATATATACATATATATATATATATATTAACATAGAGGGAAACCTGCAACACCCTGTATACAGAATTATTAATAGTAAACTATATATTTCAAACAATTAAAATTTTTGGAATTTGAATTTTTTTTAAAAAATGATCTGAAAAGGTGACAATCTGTACTATTTACTATTCAATAGAGAAAGCATATGAAGGATCTAACTGTATGATTATAGAGAAGAATTAAAATAAGCTTTATAAGAATATAGGTGACATAAAAACAACTTCCATATTTAAAAGAGAGAATTTTAAAACGTTTGTTGCATATGAATGAAATAATAATAACCCATTATTCTTATTGTCAAAGTAAACTAATATTGTGATTTGTTTTAAAGAAGTGAATATTAGGGTTTGAAGGAAGTTTTCAATAAGATTGTATAAGTATTTGAAATATGTAAATGTAGGAAGTAAAATGAAAAACATTAACTCTATGGAATATGACATTTGTTGAACGATTTGACATTTTGAATAAATAATTTAGAAAACAAGAACTGTCATTTAGTAAATTTATTGAAATACAAATTAAGGGACAAATATATGAGTTATAATCGTTTAAGAGGCACAAAACAGAATTTTTTAAAATGATGGATGGACAATCCACTATTTGAAATGAAATCTTCCAAATATGAATTTTGATAACCAATTTTGATTGGTGGAATGCTTTTAAGATATATTTATCAGCGACAAGTAGGTTGCTAATAATAATAAAAAATTGAATGGGAACAGTTTGTTGATTATACAGTCTATTGACTAAGTACTTTCTTTTTGGGTAGAAATTTTGAAGAAGCAACATCTTTTGGAGAAAAATTTTGAAACTTTTAAAAAAAAACAATAATTTGGCATTCTAAATCAAAGAAAGAAATACATTATACTTAAAAGCTAGAGTAATATATTTAAGCAAGCAGAAGTACACATTATAGGAGATTGGTAATCATATTTGAATACTAACCATAAAATTTATTGATGTAATTAAGTAAAATATTGTATGGTGGAACGGTGTCTCCACCATACCTTTTAGAAAGCTTTGGATTATATGATTTGATTAAAATGTATTGATGTGGACGAAGTATAGCACTGTTTCTGGATATTGTGCAAGCTGGACAAATGGTATGGAATTTTCCAAGAGGTAACCTAAAACAAAATAAGAAACATTTATTGATGTGCATTAATTGAACTATACAGTGAAAAAAAGGTATTTAAAACTATTTAATTATATAAAAAGAAGTTAGAGTGAACTTACCCATTTAGTGCAAAGAATTGAACTTTGATGTTAAACAGACGCTAATGAGTTTTATCTTCCGCCATTTTCCTATCATAGACGTTTATATAACGGATTTCGTATTATAACATTTGTGTTAAAGTTGCCTATTTTGAATTAGATATAGAAATTGTATTTCATTGAGTGGATGACTTTATTTGAATGAATGACCATAATAGATAATAGGTTTTCATCAATTTATGTCCTGTAAAAGAATAATGTATTTGTTCCTATAGCATGAAATAACGTTTTTCTATTTGAAAAACATTGTGAAATTATTTTCTTGAGATTTTTCATTTCTCTATGGTGATTGCTCCATCTAGTTTAAACATTTGGTAGCTTTAAACTGACATCTATGAACCGTGGAGAGGTTCAGCATTAAACACAGGACCGTCTTTAGAATTTCTTTGGAAACAATAATGAAGCAAGTATATTTTGATAAACAAAATTTTTATTGAAAGATAGGAATGTTATTTGAATTTCGGCGCTCATATTAGAAATTGAAATTGTTTTTTTTATTTTTTCTTCTACATCTGAACCCTACTCTGAGATCAGAGAGTTTCTAATGCAAAGAAATAATCATTTTACAAATAAAACTTAAATATTAAAATATACCGGGCAAACAAAAATTAAATATCAACAAAACTAAACTAAAATTAATAATTCATAGTATTTAAACTTTTTAAACATTCTCTCTCTCCCCATTATATCCAGTTTAACATGTCGGCCCAACGTAGGGCAAATTAGGGAAAGTATATTTGTCTTGAAACATTAAAATTACACACCTAACATATCAGTATAATATATATATATATATATATATATATATATATATATATATATATATATAGTGCCTTTTTGACTAGGAAATTCTGGATTGCGGCAGACACAAAAACAATTGGCTCTGGCATTTTCTAGTCATTAAACAATGTCTAGATAAGATAGTCACAATCGTAAACAGTTATAAAAAAACCTGCGTATCCGCCATAATTTTAACTTTTATACCTGGCTTAGACAGAGTCGGATTTAGGGACTGTACCAGTGTGCTGTTTCGTAACAGTACTTAGATTTAGCATTACATGCATTTCCTTCTGGAGAAAAAATTAGGAAACTAGATGAAGATTTAGTTAAATATTCTGAGCTTCAACAGTAAATTCAAAATTTCAATGCAGATAATTCTGACACTAAAGATAGTTCAATTGTTGAAAACATTGTTTATAACATGATAGGAAGGTTAAGAGATAAAATTGATTCACGTCAGGCCCCTAAGGCCAATACACTACAACAATCTACTAGATCTGAAACTTGCCCGAATTTAGGAGTGAAACTTCCTATTCCACCCTTTACAGGTGGATAGATTTCACAGCTGTTTTACTCCTTGGTTAGGGATGATAGAAGTTTAACTGATATCCAAAAGTTTATCTATTTGAAGTTTTCCCATGTTTCGATTCCCAAATCTCATATCCTTATTTGGTTATACCGTGCTGAAAACGGCAAATAAGCCAGAAACATGCATGTCCGCGGTTACCACTCTGTTTCAGTAGCCATTTTTTCTTTTTGCGTGAATTACCCATGAATCTCTTCATTGTTGTTGTTTACATATCACGCAATATTCCTACATTTTCTTTGTTATTTACTATGGGTCGAAAGGTTCGGGCAGGGGGGCTATATGCGCATCCGTGCCGATATTGCTTGTCGTCCTGAAAACTCGGGATCTTCCAAATGAAGGGACAAATGAGCGTTTGGTTTTCCTGTTGAAATCCGTTGTTTTGTGTTTTACCATGTTTCAATTAACATCTTCGCTCCCAACTTTCAAATCCTTATTTGGTTATACCGTGCTGAAGACGGCAAAAGAGCCAGACACATTCATGTCCGCGGTTACCACTCTTTTCCAGAAGCCCTTTTTCTTTTTGCGTGAATTACCCATGAATCTCTTTGCTGTTGTTATATATATATATATATATATATATATATATATATATATATATATATATATAATATTCGTGGTTTTATATTCATTTATAAATATATATATATATATATATATATATATATATAAAAATGTATTTCATAATAATTATTAAGATAGTAGACAGTAGATACAGGTAAATAAGTTGAATATATTGTGAAAATAATTTTCTTTAAACCGGGTTTCGAAGTTTAAAAGTTATGATTCTTGAATCGATGGTGTAAAGAAAATTTGGTGAACGCATTTGTGCTCCCACCTGAATAAGTGTAGTCTTCGTTGCCGGGTTCGCCAAAATTTTGAATCTGGTTGTAAAATATTTATTTCATCGGTCACATATATAAACTCAATTTATTTAGTGAGTAAAAACGTTTGAAAGGAACTTGTGAACATTTCATGACAATTCGCAGTTTGGTTCTAAAAATACTGCAACTATAGTTATTTTTAAAACAGTTTCAAGGAGGATGAGAATAAGGAGACTACTATTTCATAGTAATGAGGCCACACTGACAACAAGTACAAATACTGGTGTTATTGTTACCGTTTAATCAGCTGATAAGCTACTACCTATCGAGTCAATATCCATTTCATTTCAGGAATATTAAAATCGCCAAATATGATAAAAATATCGTATTATTTGAATAAATATGTATAAGTTTAGGACAGACAAGCTTTAATACATTCATGCCTCTGGGAGGTATGTAAATACACACTATATGCATCTTTCGAACTCCATTAAGTGTGATTTTGATTTAACTGTATTCAGATGACAATTGAAAAGTTAATGTTATCAGCTTCCGTCTGACGGCTGTTAAGAAATCACTTGTTAATTTTTTTTTAAAACTATATTCTGCTTACAATAATGTAATGTTTTTCTTATTTATTTAAACAATAAACGGGTGAGATAAACTTTAAACACATGGTATGGCTACTTACCAATGTATTTAAACACTGAACTACTCACTAACACTTAATTTATATACTATTCACTTACATTCAATTTATATAAACACTCACTAATTTATATTCACTTATTTACTGTTTATCTCACGATGTTAAATTATCAACTAAACCAACTCTTCCTGGTCGGTCCCTTATATATTAATGCCTTTTTCACTAGATAATTCTAGATTGCGGCTTACCTCAAAAACAATTGGCTTCCTGGCATTTTCTAGATAGGACTGGTCACAAAAACAATGTTTAGATAAGATAGTTACAATCGTAAACAATCCCTGCGCGTCCGCCATAATTTTAACTTTCATACCTGCCTTAGACAGAGTCGGATTTAGGGCTATACCAGTGTGCTGTTTCGTAACATTACCCCCACCTTAAATGGAAGTTCCTCCTGGAACTTCTGTGTAGCCGATACTGGATGTTTGAATCGGCAACTGGCCCCATTTCTACACTTTCCGATCTTATGGAAATAGCAGGGCACTGTCTTCATCGGATACTGATAACGGGGGTTGTAGCTGTAAACTAATATCTGGACACCGGTAACTTGGAAGATGATCTCTACCATGTTCCTGATGATTCGCCAATCCAACTGGTTACTCGCTAGCTTAGGCATAGCCAGTTTCTTTACGCTGGATTCCAACACATGGTCTCGTAGATTTCGAAGTGCTTCCCACACATCGCGGTAGGTATATCGATCTTGAAATGCATTTTTAGTTACCACGTAGAAGACGTACCGCGAATTATGTTTCAGTTTCAGTGTCTTGCCAGGGGCTGGAATCTGGTCCTCAAGTTTTTCTAGTTGCCCGAACTTCATTCGAAGGGCGGATGCCAACCCTCGTGCGTTCTTGAGACGGGCGGGGATACTGTATGTCAGTGAATAATCTTTTGGGAGAGTGAACACATCTTGTCGTTGTTCTGAAGTAACTCCATATCTGGCTTTCCCCGTACCTCCATACGCGCCCATAAATTCATCGAAGGTAGGGTCAGATACATCTCGAATAAGTTTTACTCCTTCCTCTAAGTCATGGTCTCCTTCGAATGACGCTAGTCGGTTTTGGTGAACTTCTTTTGGTTTTCCGTTGGGGATCTTGCTTATGCGATATATAACATCATTAGTAGATAGAGCTATACAGATTCTGGTTCACTACTTCAAAAATCTCCGCTTGGTGGCGCTGAGAGCGGCGGCGCGCACGTTTTTAATTTTAGGCCGCCATTTTTAGTCCTGTTTTAAAAATCTGAAAAAAAACTTCAGTGAGATTCGATCGCACAACCTTCGCGTCTATAGCAAGGCATTCAACACATGCCGCCATAAGCTCTCATGCATATTATTAGCGAAGAAAGGTATTGCTGCAATGTGAGCGCACCGTACGCTTCTTGCTGTAAAATGTGACGTAGTCGACAAAGATCCGTTAGGATGATAAGGCGGCGCGCTACCGGGGGCTTAAAAGTAACTTATGTTGAAATATTACTAAGAATTTCGTACCGGGTGGCTTGAAAGTAACATATAATATTTTATGCGTGACACGCAGTAATTGAATAAACGTCACGTGTAACGGATAACCGTACTACGCCAAACGTCACGTGTCACAAGCTACGTCAAACAGCTCATTTGTAATATGGCTTTGGAAAAGTACAGTCATCGAATTGAAGAGTTTATTAAGAAAATTGGTAAATTAAATGAAGAAATTACTTTTTATGAGGATAAAAGTGAGGTTATGAGGCAAATAGAGAATCTCAGTTTATCTGGTGGGGAAGAAGAAGTACGACAGACGTGGAGCAGTCTTAGTATAAACTGGTTACCTAAAGAGCTAGCATGCAGACAATTACCGCAAATTACTTATCCGTTAAGACGTATTCAGCCATGTTCAACAGCACAGAAAAGGATATAAAAAATGAAATTAATAATGTTTTCGCCATGTCATGTGTAATATTAGTGGCTGTATTTGTTTTAATTTTAAAAATTATTTTAAAAATTGTAAAACGAAAATTCCAAATCTTCATGTAATATAAAAGTTGATGAATATACAGAGTGTTTCAATAAAACCCATGTTTTTTAAAAAAACTTTATTTATAATGGTAATACAACATTAGAAAACCAGTGGCGGAGGCGTTGGACATTTCTTTCGGTACACGAATATGGTTCAGAGGCGTGGCAGGGATTTGGATCACGAACAAAGTTGCCTGTTGCACACGGCGTACCATCAAATTTGCAAACGTCAATAATGTGCGGAAAAACACCAAATACGTGACATTTCTTCAGCAGAAATTCCGCTTTTTGTTGCCCTCGAATGTAAATATAGTCTGCAGCATACAATAGCTTGCTTTCCAATATTTCGTTTACTTTGGAATATTCTACATCTCCAGAAGAGTATCGAATGCCATGTATCTTCCTTTCCAAGTATGATGTAGTCTTTTTATCATCGTTACTTAATGTGGAGAATGGTTGCGGTGGCAAAAATATGTAATGTGAACTTTTGAAGCCAATTTCTATGGTGAGTTCTTTGGCAACGAAAATCCCATCTACGACAAAGCCTTGAATGTCTACAAATGCTACTCTCATGTCGACGTCTGCTCGAATACTAACTCTAATCAACATCTAGTTTAGGCTTTTAACAATTTCGGTGAGGGGGAAGTATTCCATGACGCAATCGTGAATTATGATGCAATAGACTTTGGTATTTTCGGGGAAGCCTATGTTTGCTTCAATGTCGAGTTTCACATCGACTGTAGACGCCTTCATGCTTTCCTCCTGCTTTGAACAATCGATAACAAACAATGCATGTCGTTTGAAAGAAGAATAATCCAGCAGGGGACGCTTCTGTGTAGAGTTTGCGTAGTTGGGATAGAATTCAGTATAGTTAAAATATGCCTCATTGTAGTCAGTTTTACCAAAGTCCAATTGCATTCTTTCATTAGGCCAATATTCACCGTTAAGTGACAGTCTTATACTTTGCACGTCGGCATTGTCAAATAAAGTCGGGTCAGCTGTACTCACGTTACGTTTATTGGTTTGAAAGAAAACAATAACAAAACGAGGTCTTTCAACTGAAGTAGATGTTTTAACAGCCCAAACTTCACGTCTTGCGCCCTTAGTAATTGCAGGCAATTCGTGTAACTCCCACTTCCTAAATGGAATAACTATAGGTTGATCTTTTTGAATGGATTTCATGAGATTCAATTTGATATCGTCATTAGGAAAGATATGTTTAACTTTTAGTTCAACACTTGTAATGTTAATTTTAGCAGTTGTACTAGTGAGCGTACCAGATACATTCTTTTCCGTGATATATATGCAATCATTATCGTTTCGTGCTCGAACTAATCGTATTGTTTGACGTCCACATGTAATCATGGGATAATCGTTGAAAATGTTAAAAATATATTTGAGAGGTATTTGAAGGTTGAAGGACTTGTCGCTGGCATTGAGAATGGGATCTTTCGGGTAATTCCAGCCTGCTATAGCCATATGATTGGAATCTTCTTGGTTATAACAAGTCATTGCACGTACGGCACTTATTATTCCAGGATCTCGAACTGTTTCCATTTCCCTGGCACTTTCACTGTACGTACATGAATCGAATAGGAAGGCTCCAACATTGTTTGCTAATTTTACGTCACCAGCTCCATGTGTTTCAAGCGACCCTTTAATGCACAACAAAGTATCGCTCATTGCAAAAAACGAATCAACTTGATTAATGCTAAACTCCACAATGTCACTACAATTGAATGATTTTATAAATGGAGCATAGGTTCTATATTCAGCCTTTCTAATTGAATCGTCAAACATCGGTTTACGATAGATATCAAACATCGAAGGTATGTTGTCGTTTTGACGAAGACGTTTTCCATACGTAGTTGTCATTTTTCAATTTAAACCCCAGCGATTGGAGAACCAATTTGTTTGCGAACGTGAGCTGTTTTAGCTTTGGCGACTGCTTAGCTAATGAAGTTGAAAGATCTGCAGACTGTATTTTATGATTGATTATTAGTCCCATCTGCTTCGCACTCTAAGCTCCAACACCAAAGTACTAAGTTCTCCACGGAAGTTTACAGGCTGACCGTCTTGGTCTAAGGCGATGACGGTGATATTGGTTATTTCACGTTGTGGTATAACGGGTAAGTAGAGCAAATTATGAGGAATTTCGTCGATGGAATATCCTGGATCTACTTGTATGACGAATTCGTAGATAGTATGAGCAGGTCTGTTTGCATCGAAGGCTCCAGTGGTAATGTTACAATCGAAGCGGATACTGGATACTTTAATGATTTTCACGGGGAGATCTGAAGAGTGCGTTTTGTTAGCGTCGAGTATTTTCGGTGAAAATCCTAATATTCTCCCAAGACTATCAGTTTGCATAAAGGAAATTTTGTATTTACTTGAAATTTCGCATTTTAACGTATTGTGATTGGGTTTTAGTGAAAATACTGGTCTAGTTGAATTGCTCTCACCCAACTTATCACAGATAAACTGTTCAAGGTCAGCAATTTCATAACATCCTGTGGGAATATCAAAACTTTGAAGCTTGTCTTTGGTATCGTAGTAGTAAAACGTACAATTTTCAATGTTTGGTATACTGTGATAAGAATGAAAAGATCGTAGAGCTATTTCGTAATCATTCTTTGGATCGAGGACAATAGGGGTAGGAGGTTGAAAGGTGAACACGTGATTGGTGCTGTTTACTCTCAGCAACTGTGACATGATGACTGATGAAATTCGGAGGATGTATGAATTTAAATAACACACACGACATGTTCAATTATTTATTTTTACAAAGAAAACATGTGGCTTGAGAACTCGGAGGGCCGTCACAATGCGTTGTCCAATCAGGTCGGTTGTAATGGATGAAACAAGGCAGTCGTATTTGTAGTTCAGAATTTGCTCGATATTCATTGGGAAGTTTATGCCATATATCAAGCAATTCAGAAGGTCTTACACACTCTATTAGATGCTCAATGGGAAAATGCTTTAGTTCTTCGGCAGTGAAACTACTCAATGTTTTTCCATGGTAGATATGTTGTAGTAATAGTTCCGTCATTGTTGTAGAAATTTCAAACACAAATGACCGCAATTGATTTGATCGTAGTTTTGATATTGGGTATTGTTGTAGAAAATTCTCACACTCTTTCCCAGATATTTACCAACTTCTTTCGGCGGCTTCAAGTTACCAAATGAATCGAAATACTCTACATTGTTGTTTATCTTTCTGTAAGCTACCCAATGGCTTCCGCTATTCTTAGAGGTATCCAAATTAACCACTGCGCATTCTTGTTTTCGGGGACCGGCTTTGGGCAGAGTGTCTCGCATGAACACTCCTCGAAAATGTGGTATTTTAAGCGATTTTGCGTAATGCGTTATGTCAAAGTCGGATAGTGCGTGATTGGGTAGCTTTATTAGTTTTTTTTTTTTTAAATACAATCCGAAACCGCCTTTTGGGTACTTTTTCAGATACATACCAGATCCTACACGTTCCATAGCCTTATTATGACGTACATCCTCTTCCAATTTCTTTTGCGCATGCTTTGCGTCAATGACAGTTTTAGCAATCCCAGCAGCACCACCTGACAAAGCTCCAAGTGCTGAAAGACCAGCAAACAAAGGGATAAGTGGTAGGAAACCTCCGGATTTCGCTACAGGTATTACTCGAGGAACCTCGACTTCTTTTTTCCCACCAAATTCTTTAATAAGTGCTTTGGCTGCTCGTAGGGCAAACGTTGCAGTGTCTTTCAAAGATGCCCCTTTTTTCATGGACTTTCCCACTTTTAGAATAACATCTCGATGCAAGGAACGGCGTTTGCGGCGGCAACATCCCATCCCCAGCTTTCTTTTCACCTTCATTCCGCCTGTCACAAGTAATGCAGCAGTTTTCTCTGCCAAAGAAGCGTCTTTTGATTTGACGCGAGCCCAAGCTTTATCTTCAAGTATCTGATCGGCTTTGTGTCGTTTCTCTTGCACTTTCACTGTATGTACACGAATCGAAAAGGAAAGCACCAACATTATTAGCCAGTTTTACGTCACCGGCTCCTTGTACATCGAGTGTCCCTTTAATGCACAACAAAGTTTCGTTCATGGCAAAAAACGAATCAACTTGATTGATGCTAAATTCTACAATATCACTGCAACTGAATGATTTGATGAACGATGCATATGTTCAGCTTTGCGGATTGACTCGTCAAATTGCGGCTTACGGTAAATATCAAACATTGGTGGCATATCGTTCATACGAGAACGTTTTCCATACATAGTCGTCATTGTTGTTGTTGTTTCTCTTTCAACAAAAAGCCTAAAAACTGCAAGAACAATTTGTTGGCAAATGTAAGCTGCTGCTTTGAAGGTTGCCGCGAAACTAATGACTTTGAATGTGCGTTGGAACGTCTTTTATGATTAATTATCAATCCCATCTGTTGCTCCTCGCTCTAAGCTCCAACACCAAGGTACTCTTTTCACCACGAAAATTTATAGGTCGTCCGTCTTGGTCTACAGCCAACACAGTAACGTTGGTTATTTCACGTTGTGGTATAACGGGTAAATAAAGTAGATTATGTGGAGTTTCGTCAATGGCGTACCCAGGATCTACTTTTATGACCAATTCGTAAATAGTATGAGCAGGTCTGTTTGCGTCGAAGGCTCCAGTGGTAATGTTACATTCGAAACGTATGCTAGATACTTTTATAATTTTGACAGGTAGATCTGAAGAGTGCCATCGTTTCGGTTCGAGTATTTTTGCAGAAAATCCTAATATGTTACCCAGACTGTTGGGATGTTCAAACGAAATTCTATATTTACTGAAAATCATACATTGTAACGTATTATTATTAGGTTTTAGTGCAAATAATGATTCTGGTCTCACTGAATTGCTGCCGCCTAACTTGTCCAGTATAAACGATTCAATGTCAGCAATTTCGTAGCATCCTGTGGGAAAATCAAAACTTTGCAGCTTGTTATTGTCGTCATAGTAGTAAAACTTGCAATTATCAATGTTTGGTATGCTGTGGTATGAGTGAAAGGAACGTAACGCTATTTCATAATCTTTATCCGGATGGAGTACAATAGGGGTAGGCGGTTGGAAGGTAAATACATGATTTGTGCTATTCACTCTCAACAACTGCGACATGATGAATGATGCAAGTCGAGGGTTGGAAGGTGTTTTAAATAATAAGAATAATCTACAATTAAGATTTATTTAATACACGTTGACATAGAAAACAAGATGCTTAGGAACTTGCAGGACCATCGCAATGCGTTGTCCAATCAGGGCGGTTGTAGTGAACGAAGCACGGCAGACGAATTTGTAGCTCAAAATTTTCTTTATAATCATTAGGAAGTTTATGCCAAATATCTAACAATTCAGATGGACCAACACACTGTATCAAATATCGAATGGGGACTTGTTTCAGTTCTTCAACAGTAAAACTTCTAAGAGGTTTTCGGTGATACATTAATAATTCGATAGCCTTATCTCCCATTGTTCGATGAATGTTGAAGTAGAAATTTCAAACACAAATGTCCACAATTGATCTGATCGTAGTTTTGGTACTGATTATTGTTATAAAAAATTTCAACTTTTTTTCCACCCAGATACTTTACAAGTTCTTTGGGCGGTTTCAAATTACCAAATGAATCGAAATACTCAACGACATTGTTTTTCTTTATATATGCTACCCAATGTGTTCCGTTATTTTTGGACGAGTCCAAGTTAACCACTGCACACTCTTGTTGTCGAGGAGGGGATTTAGGTAGAGAGTCTCGCATGAAAACACCTCGAAAATGTTTAATTTTATATAATTTTGCATAACGTGCAATATCATTGTCGTACAGTGGACGATTGGGTAGCTTTATCGACAGTTTTTTGACTTTTTTAAATACAATCCAAATCCTTTACCTCCCCCATACTTTTTCAGATATAAACCATTTCCGACATGTTCCATAGCCTTATTATGACGTATATCTTCTTCCAATTTCTTTCGAGCATTATTGGCATCAATGACGGTCTTTGCAACTCCTGCAGCTCCACCCGATAACGCTCCAAGTGCTGAGAGTCCAGCAAACAGAGGTATAAGTGGTAGAAAACCTCCAGATTTCACTACAGGTATTACGCGAGGAACATCAATTTTCTTTGATCCTCCAAACTGTCGAATAAGTGATTTGGCTGCTCGTAAAGCAAACAAGGCACTTTCTTTCAAAGATGCTCCTCTCTTCATGGATTTGCCTACCTTTAGCACGACATCTCTATGGAAGGAACGACGTTTTCCCATTCCCATTCCCAACTTTCGTTTAGCCTTCATGCCGCCCGTAACAAGTAATGCAGCACTCCTTTCACCAAAAGATGCGTCTTTTGATTTGACTCGATCCCAAGCTTTATCTTCCAACTCTTTATCTGCTTTGTGGCGTTCTTCAAGAGTTTTATTTTGTGAATAAGCGATATCGTGTTGTTTACAGGCGTCGTCTAAAGGATTAATACCGACGTCACCACGTATAAGTCGTTTTTGTAACTTTGTTCCTGCTGTAAAAGGAGAGAGAAGTCTTCAACAGTTAACAAATTATTTTCATCATAATCATCACTTACGTCCACAATAATTGTAGGTGGGTAAATGAAGTTCGAATGGTAGTTTATTGATTAAAGAATTCAAAAGACCTTCTCCCTCAAACACCAACATTAAGACTGATCTGCGACGATGTAATGCCATCCATATATATAAATAGATATAGATATTGAAAATACTTTAATAGCATCCATCACAAGATGAAGATCATTCAACAAGAACAGACGCTATCCATTGAAAATCTGGACTTTACATCTAAACCAACTGTTGGTAAACATGGAAAACTACTACCAAACTCATTTAGAGCTATAATATGTGGACCAAGTGGGTGTGGAAAGACGAATATAATGTTGGCACTTCTGTTCAATCCTAATGGTGCAAGATTCAAAAATATTTATGTTTATTCAAAGTCACTATTTCAACCAAAATATCAACTGCTGCAAGATGTTATAGCTCAAGTCAAAGGCGTTGGGTATTTTCCATTCAAAGACAATGAGGACATTATTAGCCCGGAAGAAGCTCGACCAAACTCCGTGTTTATATTCGATGATGTAGCGTGTGATGGACAACAGAAAATTCGACAATATTACTCCATGTGTAGACATAAGGACATAGATGCGGTCTATCTTTGCCAGACATATTCGAAAATTCCCAAACAGCTAATACGAGATAATTGTAATTTGATTGTACTATTCAAGCAAGACGAAATTAATCTCAAACATATATTTGACGAACATGTTTCTCCAGACATGACTTTCGAAAAATTCAAAAAAATGTGTTCTCAATGTTGGTTGTCAGACAACTATGGAACTTTAGCAATAGTAAAAGATTTTGCTCTGAATAATGGTAGATATCGTCAAGGATTTGATAAATACATAAAGATTTAAGCTAAGTCTTCAGTTCACATCAATATGTCAGACGATAAAGTAGCTGTTGCCTTGCGTAAGAAAAAGGTGGCTGAACTAGCCAAATCAATTCGCAAAAAATATTTAGCTTTGAAATTGGGTAAATCAGAGCACGATGAGTCTCTTAATAAACTCTTCAAACCAATATCTATGCCATTGAAGGAAATTGTAGAGTCTTCAAAGACATTGCAGAAAACCATTTCAAATTTGAATCCAATTAAAAAAGAGGAGAAGGAAGTAAAGAAAGAAGAAAAACTAGATGATGATGATGTGTTTGTACCACCATCTTTTCTCGAATCGGAATCTGTAGCTGAAACAGATGAAGCAGGGGATATTATACGTCCCGAATCTCCAGAGGAGATGCGTCCTAACGTTTCAAATGAAGCTTTTCAAGAATATATGGATCAATACCCTCCGATCAGTTTAAAATACATTGAGGATTATTTTCAAAAAGATGATAAAATTGACAAAAATTACGGTCCTATCTATGATGATATGTTTGGGTGGATGCTGGGTAAACGTCGAATTGCCTTTGATAAAACAAACGGTAATATAAACGTGCTACAGGATGGTAACAAAGAGGCTGGATACTTACCTGGAACTCAAGGATTGTATGAGCTTTTATTTTACAACGATCCCCATTATAAAGAGGAAGATCTAAAACATTACAAAATTCTATTAAACAATACACAAGTTCATCTTGATACTCTCAATCGTCTTAAAGGTTCAAGTACTGACAAATACAAATATATAATTAAACCATTATTTAAAATACCGCGATCAGACTCAACACCGAGTAGTTCACAAAATACGTCTTCAATTCAACGATCTGGCTCCATGTCAACAAGAACTCGCCTAAAATCACTTCCAATTAATAGAGGAAAAGGACTTGGCTTAACGTACAACGAAAAACCTATGGAATATATTTATTGGGATGATCCAAATGAATTGGTTGAACGTTTGAAATTATTGATTGCTTCAAAAGAGGCAGGTAATACGTCCAACGATAACGAAATAGTTGCCATCATAAATGAACTAAAGGAAGCAAATATAATAGAATAACCAAAAATAAAGCCTATTCATTTCAATCATGCCTCTCGATAAGTTCGGACACCGCCGTCGTCATGCTAATGAACGGATTACACCGTATATGTCGAAAGTATCATATCCACACACTTCGGACGGTAATATTGATGCTGAAAATGTGAGAATCTGTAATGTTAGGGCGCCGACTACAAATAGCGATGCTGTCAATAAACTTTATGTCGATGAGCAAATGCAAGTGTATCACAATGAACTTGGAGTACTTCAAAACAAAATCAACGACATTAATTCATTTATTTCGAGAAATCCGCCAGTCGCAGCTCGAGATATGGCAACTAAAAAGTACGTCGATGATGTGATTGTTGTGACCAAAGATAATATGAGACGAGAATTCAAATATTTTGTTCAAGGTTTTGAGAAAATATTTTTAAAACAAATACAACAACAATTCCAAGGAAAAATCAATGAGCATGAAGTATCCATAAACGAATTACGAACAAATTACTTGAAGAAAGATATCAAATAGTATTGAAAAGATATCATCAGTTGAGAACGTGTATGTGCTTACGAAGCATGTCATCCAAAATTCAGCTTGTAAACGAACTCCACAAACCGATACGTAAAAATTATCCGCGCAGACGTACAATTGTCAAAGGCATAGATGATTTATGGCAAATGGATTTGGCTGAAATGCGACCTTACGCACATCAAAATAAAAACCATAAAATGATACTAGTCGTTATCGATTGCTTCTCAAAGTTTTTGTGGACACGTCCGCTAAAGACAAAGACCGGTGAAGAGCTAACTCGTGCATTCTCAGACATTCTCGCTCACACAAGACGAACTCCCAAAAATCTTCAATCAGACCAAGGAACGGAATTTTACAACAACAAGTTTCAACAATTAATGAAAAAACATGCAATTAATCACTATAGTGTATTTAGTACGAAAAAGGCTTCTATGGCCGAACGAGTAATACGAACATTGAAATCAAAACTATATAAGCATTTCAGTTTAAATGGTACCTATAAATGGATAGACATTCTACCTGAAATTACAAAAAATTACAATAACACAAAGCACTCAACCACAAAGTATAAACCTTCCCAAGTCAATAAATCCAATGAAAAAGCTATTTTAAACAACACCTATAAACATTTAAAGATTGCAGGACCGCGAAAATTCAAAGTTGGTGATATTGTTCGCATAAGCAAGTCGAAACATGTCTTTGAAAAAGGATACACACCCAATTGGACAACTGAACTATTCAAAATCGTTAAAATCAAAATTACCAATCCCATCACGTATTTGCTTGAAGACATGTATGGTATACCAATCAGTGGAGGGTTTTACGAGGAAGAGCTGCAGAAAACGTCAAATCCAGACATTTACTTGGTGGAAAAGGTGCTTAGAAGAAAAGGCAACAAGATGTATGTTAAATGGTTGGGTTTAGACAAAAATCATAACAGTTGGATAGAAAATACAGATGTTGTTGTGTAACTACTTTCAATTTGATCGTCGCATGTGAATACAAGGTTTTGTAGCGGGGGGACATTATTAACCTTAAAGAGATAGGTGAGTGGGTATAAATTGGAGTGAGCTGCAAGCTATATTGTTAGTTGTCAATATGAATTCTCAAGATAGTGGTTATAGTAGTAGTGCTTCAGAAAGTTATACTTATGACGCTGAACTAGATCATATTTTAGAAAAGTATGAAATTGCTTCCAAAATGGAAAAACACTACTTACTGTATACAGAGTATTCTACAGATACGAGTTTTCGAATTGGATGTGGTCTAAGTCCAGCACGAACGTTTGGTAGTGTAATCACTCTCGCAAACGCTGATACAAAAATCTTCTTCAGCACTTACGAATGGGACACGTTTATCAATATTTTAAATAATAATTCATTTATAAGTGCACCACTTCCAGCATTATACGAAGAATATAAACCAGAGACGATACGTTGTGGAGACTATTGCACTATTCGGCAACTAATATTTGATGATGTTAAATGGTTGGAAGTGACTAAACACGACATCAGTTTCCTTCTACGAATACAAGATGTTCTTCAAATCATACAACTTGATAATTGCCTCATTTCCCATCGTCTCGCTCATTTAGAATCTCTAAATTTTTGTGAATACTATAGAAATGTGATTGAAATTATCAGGAATTTCGTTCAAAATAATGGACATTTGAGTAAATTTGAACTATTGTACACCATTTGTGATTGTAGTAATAGTATAATGTCAGTGGCCCTTAGAGAATTTATATATTTCTATAAACCTAAAGTTGTGAACGATTTAGATAATGTAATAAATTGATTGATTGAAATTATTTTGTTTTATTTCCACTTCTGCTGTCACTTGAGCTGATTGAAGAAGAATTTACTGAATAAAATATTTATTATGTTTTGATAATAAAACACGTTTGAAATTGCTACATATATATATTGTTTCATATAATTTTTACAAAATTTCTTAACTACTCTGTTATATTTTATAAATAATTATGATATATCATCATTTCTGTCAATCTCATAATCGTCAATAAATCTGCTAAACCTCTCACTAGCAGATGGAGGTGAATTTAATTATCATTATCATTGTCATCATCATCATCATCGGTAATAGGATGTTGTACAAAACTCTTCCATTTAAAATAACTATATTTTCTAATAATATTGAGAGTTAAATTTTTAGGTAATGTTGAATTGCTCAAAAAGTCTTTAACTGATTTAATTCTTAGACAAATAGTTTCAATGCACATCTCCTCCAAACTCATGATAGATATTTCTAAAACAAAAACTTACTACTACTACCACTACTACTACTACTGACTACTCTTATAACCCCAGGGAAGTGTGTCAAATGACTTTGAAATTAACTGTCGTTTATCGTCGTATGGACTTAAAGCAATTTTCGTTTGTTCTATACTAAATACATTGTGAGCATATGAACGAATAGTTTGTTGAGTTATGACTTTTGTATTGAATTCATTTAAGCATGTAACATAATCTTCAAAAGTAATAATATTTTTCACTATATTATTTTTAATACCCTTAGATTTTTTTGAAATACCTAAATTATTCATTTTAATAGCTATTTGGTTTAAGGCCATGCCTTTCTTTTCTAATTTTTTTCTAAAATTAAATTTTTCCTCTTCACTGACTTGCATTTTATAGGTATACATTTTGGAACGAAGACCGGCAAAATGAGTAATAATTTTACCATTTGCCTCATCTTTCATTAATCCAGGTATTTTTTTGTTTACCAACGGAATATTATAAATATTATTTTGGTTATAATCTGAAGTATCAAATTTGTGAATATTTTTCTTGATAATATCTTCGTAAACGTCTAGGTCACTTATTTCATAGATAAAACTATCTGTGTCTGTATACAATAATTTACATTTTTCTGCACCTACTGTTGCTATCATGAAATCATAGTGAAAATCATACATACAAATTTTTGAAAGATCTAAAATAACCATACCAATGTACAGTGGTTTATTAAATAATAATTCGATTTTTTTCAACTCAATTGCCATCAAGTTTTCATCAAAAATTGTTCAATTGTGAAATCGTGGACTAGCAATCAAATTTTTCGCCCCATAACGTCCCTCCCACTTAGAGCAAAGGTTAACGTGCCTATGTAATCTTATGTTTTCCATAGTTTTTCCAAACACTGCGCTATTAGCAAGTTTAAATTGATTTTTTTCAAAGTTGCTTGTAGTACTTGCCCTTAATCGACTGTTTAATTCAATGTAAGGCCTCAACCATTCTGATTGATTGAATTCCAACACTTTATGTATTTTTGTAATAATTAAACCATGTGCCAAGGCTTGTTTTAAATTTCTATAATGTAATATATATTCTTTTTTATCATACAAATCAGCTATTAACTTTGGTAGTTTTGAAGCTGGAGGAATGCGATGGTTAGCACAAAAAGGAAAATCTCTATGTAGAGTATGTAAACTTTTTGGATACTCCAAATCCACTTGTAATATGTATCCAATCGGAGAATTGTCAGGAATTGTTGTTACATCAACGTTTGAACTTGACCATTTAAATCCTCCAAATGGTAATGGTTCGCACATTGCGTAACCATACAAGTTATTTACATCCAAATAAACAATTGATTTGGTGGGTTGTGATGGATCATATCTGTCACCCATATATTTATTGTTTGCCTCCGAAAATCGACTACAGCATACTGAAATTCCACCTCTAATCGCTTTTTCTATAAACATAACCATATCAACGTCCTTTAAAATTTCCAATTTACATTTAGTTTATTTTAACATAGCATCCCATGTGTATCCTGGCATTGTATAATACCATGCTGGATCTAAACCATATGTTTTCAATGCTGTTTCTCTGAAATTATCTATAACATCTGCTAGTAGCAGAATATCTGTCTTCATATACAAACTACTGTATTCTCCAAGGTGATTTATGTTGAAAGCGGTCCAAACATTTTGTGCATGAATGTAATCAGTCTCACACAATTCCGCATCATTTAATTTATTATAAAATTTTTCAATGGGTGGCAGTTTTTTCTCCTTCAATTTCTCAACATTATCCACATAATCATAGGGAAATACTCCTTTCCTAGTTAGAAGTTGAAATTTATCATGATCTAAATTTTTAAACTCATGTTTTAAATTTTGAAAATTGTCTAAGTTTAAAGTAGAAACAAGTTCATCGAGACTACAACCCATAAATCTAAAAGAATCTATAAACCTAAATTTAATTCTACTGTCATTATCATTTAGTGTGAAAGATATATACTTCTCTTTATTTAGCGGAAGAACAGATACATGTCCACGCTTAGCAATGTCTTTTATGAGAAAATGCGCATCGTAGCCTGACAGATTATGAAATAAAATTGGAACAACAAACAATTTTTTAAATGAAAGATTACAAGTTTGGTGAGCGTAACCTCTAAATAGTCCTGTAAAATGATTATGGTCTCTAACAATAATGTCTCTTTGACTAAATTTTTTCTCACAAATGTGACAACTTTGTATATTTACATTTTCTATCGCGTCTACTACAACTGGTATTATATTAACTATTTTGCTCTCAACAAATTGTGCAATCTTTTTAATTTCATTTGAAAACCAATCCATACAATCTTCCCCTTCATGATTATTGTAAAAAGAAAAAGTGTTGTTATAAGTACATTTCATATAATATCCTGCACAAAATGCTTTATGATGTTGGTATTTATTCGTTGTTTTTGATAATTTTGTTTCACACGGTTCCAAAATAGCTTCAATATCAGCGTAGATAAGAAAAGGTATTTTTTGTTTATAGACATAATTTCTAAATTCAACAACGTTATATTTTGGGAATGAAATTTTACAGTGATTTTTATTTTCACACAACAAATAATGCTCTCTCAACTTTTCCTCATTATAAAAATAATTTAGACAACGATCACACAAGCTAATTGTAGCTCTATGCTTAGTGATTTGAGATCGAATAAGTCGTGAAAGATTTTTAATCAAACAATAATGAAATTTTATCTCAATATTTTCTTCTTGATCATCATTATCATCCTGTTCTAATTCTGTGAAATCATTCAACTTTGGAAAATACTTATTTTGAATTAATAACAAATTAACATGTTTCTCTAATTTTCGTTTGGTAAGTTTAGCAGGTACAACTTCATAATATGAACTTTGTTGTGTACAATTTAATTCTAGAGCATAGACGTTCACAGAAATATTATTTAATTCCTCAAATTTGTTAATTTGATTCAATTTCATAGGTAATTCTAAGCCTTTAGTATTTAACACAAGACTATAATGTGGATATGATGATGTAAGTCTATAATTACCCGTTGGTGGGTATAAAAAGCTAACAATACTCCAAAAAAAGCATGCGTTGTCACTATTTTGAATGTTGATACATGCTTTTTTATTTTCAATTTGTGGTGGTATTTTGATATAGGAGGTTCCATTACCTATTTTATATTCGTTTATAGCTACCTCCAACAATAGAATTTTTTGTAGCGCCCAACCGCTCGATTCTTCCTGAAATTCTGACAGTTTATTTAAAATATAATCTGTTACATGTTCTTGAAACCAAATAGCTAAATCCGTTGTTTGATCTAAAACTGCATTAGGTGTGACAAAATACTTTTGATCAATCACTTCTTGATCATCTAACATTTTAACAAAATCTGCCCATATTGTAGTATTAATTTTTACAATTAACTTCTTTTTAATAATTCTGGGAACCTTCATTTTAAACAGATCGAAAGCATCTGATAAAAATTCTTTTATTTCTTTATGTTTCACATTTATAATCACTGCAGTTTGAACTCTACTATTGAAACAAGATGTTATATTTTCCCAGTAAACTTTTCGATTTTGTTTTACGCCAACACGATTTTTTTCTACTTTTATTAAACATTTTAATCGTTTCAATTGACCAATTTTTGTTAATATTTTACTTTTTTGGCCAACCTTTAAGTGATATTTTTTCAATGCTATGTTACATTTTTTAATATGTTCATTGATTAATTTTATTGATTTGTTTTCAGCAGAGTTCGCTCTAATTAACTTAATTGATTCATCAATTTTAGACAATGTACTTCGGTATTTGTCCATAATTTTATATCATAATTATTTATAATAATATAACTCACCAACTAAATTTCAATAATTTCGAATGATGCTGCCGGATTCGGTTTACCAATTTCCACTGTCCCTCTATATACAAAAGCGTATTTTCCCCCTTCAAAATACTTTATAAATGGTTTGTACGTCTTTGTCACCCTCTGCGGAAGGAATATTATTTCTTTTTCCAGCTCCAACAACACAGTTTCCCCAAATTTGCTATTCACCAATTTCGCCGAAATAATTTTCTTACGTTCATCTAATATTAAGTCGTTTATTTTTGTTATGGGTTTCGGATCTTTTTCTAGAAGAGAAGAAGAATTTATCGCTTTTAAATCCATTACACTAAAAATAATAATTATATAATTAATTCACCAATCATTCTAAGTAAAATAAATGAAAATGTTATTCTTACCTGTTGATAACTGGAAGCTGCTGTTGCGTTCAAAAAATAGACACGGAGAATGAATTTCAAATTAGAATTCTGGTCTTAAATACTAAATGAATCTAATATTTTTTTCAAATTTTAAGGCGTTACCTTTAAGAGTGTATAATTACCTTGAACAAAATGCATCGGCATATATCTAAATATTGCATTTTTATAGAATAATAAATAATAAATGCACACATACTTTCCACTATCGCGTGAAACTCTCGCTTCGAGGGCCTCAGGCTGAACAGGTAGGTCATTGCAATGCATTAAATTATCTTTTGAATTTATACAGGGTAGCCATACCAAAATATGGGGATTTATCATATACTGAGTGTTGAATAACCTAGAAGGAACATTGTTACACTACTCGTCGGTTTTTTTTTCTCTAAATTGATCGATTCGTTGTCGAGATATTTAGGAAAATCTATTTGCTGCTTCGTACCATTGAAATAAAAACTGCAACTGTTTGTTCCCATTCCCTTTATCAAAACTAAATTACGATATTGTACACAGATTTACAATTTAATAATTGCTCAAAATGTTGCCCATTGTTGGCCAAACATTGGTATAACCGCTGTGACGCACATTTTCAAACACTTCTGTTCGAATTGCTCCACATTCTGCAGTAATCCTTTGTCGAGGGTCTCCTATATTTTGTGGCGGGGGTGTGTAAACAACTGATTTTAAATGTCCCCATAGTGTTCTTATCTGGGTGCCTTTCGTTAAATATTGCAGCAGTTCGTCGAGCACATTGGTTTTCGGCGCCGTAAATTAACACTATTTCAACTTTTTCTGCTAAAGTGTAAACCATTTTTAATAAATTGCTTTTTCACACAACTGGTAAGTATGGTAAAGAATTCAATAGGTATCATGTCTTTTATTTTCTCTATCAAAAACATTTTTTTGCATTTTTTTATACAAAAAAGTTGAAAGGAATAACAAAACAAACAATTGCAGTTTTTATTTTAATGGCACGAAGCAGCAAACAGATTTTCCTAAATATTTCGACAACGAATCGATCAATTAAAAAAAAGCCGACGTGTAGAGATTAAAAAGACCTTTGAAATGAGGTATAACTCGATACCCCTTCCCATTTAAGATTTTGAAGTTGGCAACTCCCCCTGGCGGTGGGTGAAAGGGGGCGCGTTGCCTTTATGATAAAAAGTTGTCCCCTTCGAAATATTTGTTGACGTGTCCCAGGATTTTTTTTTAAATACACACATTTCGAGAAAATTAGGGTGGGAATTTCTGAAATTAACACCCTGTGTATATATATATATATATATATATATATATATATATATATATATATATATATATATATATAGGCTATTCACTCTTGTCAGAGTAGTGGCTGCTCTTTTGAGCTCTTAGACTTCTTTATTTGCGGGTAGTCACCCCGCGTTTTTCTTGTTTGTTTCCCTATAGATTGTCGTGTCTTTTTGCTTTTTCTGTTATATTGCTCCATTTTTTCCGGTCCTTTATAACTGTTTTGCAATCTCTTATATCCAATTGTCTCATATCTTCCTTAACTTGATCTTCCCATCTTGTCTTCGATCTTCCTTTTTGCCTCGCTACTTGTGGTATCCAACTACTTATTCTTCTTATTATTGTTATCGGCTTCCTTTTGAGCACATGCCCGTACCATTTTAATCGTTGGGCTTTTATGAACTTTACAACATCCTGTCCTTCCATTTTTTGTCCAATTTCATGGTTTATCATAGTTCTGAAGTCGCCCTCTTCTGTTCTGACTGGTCCAAAAATTTTCCTCAATATTTTCCTTTCGGCACTCCTCAAAGTTTCTTCGTTTTTATTTGTCAAGGAGATTGTCTCTGCGGTATATGTCATTGTTGGTCTGATAGCGGCTTTATACAGTTTCAATTTGGTGTTTTTGGTTAGATGTTTATCTTTAAGAAATTTGCTGTATTTCCAGTATGCTCTGTTTCCTGATTTTACCCTTTCTGCCACCTCTATACTTCTGTCGTTCTTCTCGTTTATCGTAACGCCCAAGTATTTGAAGTTTGCTACTTTTTCAAACTTGTGGTTCTGTACTGTGATTTCTTTTATACTCTCTGTTGTTTCCCTGCTGACTAACATATATTTAGTTTTTCTGGGTTTATATCCAGACCTCTGCTTTTTGCTTCTTCAATCAGGTCACCTAGCATTTTATCCAAATTGCTCCTATTCCTTGCTATAAGTACCAGATCGTCTGCATACCCTATTATTTGTGTCATGTTTTGTGCTATTGTTGTGCCTGTTTCTATCGCCTTAATCGCTCCATCTAATGCTATATCGAATAATACCGTTGATAATGCATCTCACACCATCTACCATATTGATTTTCTCACTATAGCCCTCACTAGTTACTACTCTGGTTTTAGAGTTGTTTATTGACATTTTTTTCAGTCGAATTAACTTGTTTGGAATACCCATTTTCCTCATGTCTGCTATCAGTTTAGGCCTGCTAATACTATCAAATGCTTGCTTAAAATCTACAAACAATATATGTAAATCGATTCCATATTCATAGCTTTTTTCTATCGTCTGCGTCATTACATGCACTGCATCTATAGTTGATTTACCACTTTGAAGCCATATTGGTATTCCCCCAGCTTCTGTTCTGCGTATTTGTTAATTTCCTTTTTTATAAGCGATGTCATGACTTTGTATAATGTGTTAAGCAGGGTTATTCCTCGGTAGTTATAGCATTTTGTTTGGTCTCCTTTTTCGAAGATTGGCATTGTTGGACCTAAACGCCATTCTGCTGGCATTTGTTCTTTCTTCCATATGTTTATGAGTAATTCATATATCTTTCTTTTTAGTTCTTCTCCTCGTTTCTATATCAGTTCGTTAACTATTCCATCTGGTCCTACTGCCTTCTTGCGTTTGAGATTTGTTATTATTTCTTCATATTCTATATATGTTGGGAGGTATTCTTTCTCCTCTTCTGCTGTTACCTCAAAATTTGCTTCTGTAAACTCATCCTCCTTTAGATCGTCCTTGTAATATACGTCCCATTCTCTTTTGCTGATTCTGGTCGTTACTCTGCTTCCTCTACTTTTTTTCTTATGTAATCATATAGTTTTTTATTATCTCGGTTGTCACTTTCTATTTCCATAATAAACTCCTTTATCCACTCTGCTTTTTTCTTCCGACAGCATTTGTCCTCTTCTTTCTTCTTTTTCTTGTATTCTTTCAGTTCTGTCTCTCCTCCTCTATTTAGCCATTGTTTTCGTGCTTGATCTTTTTGTTCCTTTTTGTTTTCACATTCTTCATCGTACCATTCTTTACATCTTTGTTGCTTTTTTGTCCTAGTATTTCCTTGGCGATTTTCGTGATACTGTTTTTTTATGTTCTCCCATGTTTTCTCTATATTTCCATCTGGATCTTGTGTTAGTCTTTCTTCTAATACTTGTCTGTATCTTTCTTCCGTATATTCTTCTTTTAAATTATTTATGTTCCATGGTTTTTTGCGTGTTTCCTTTTGAATGTTCCTTAGTATCTTCAATTTAATTTTCACCACAACTAAGAAATGATCCGAATCCACATTAGCGCCTCTGAATGAACGAGTATCTTCTACTGTTTTCAGCCATTTTCTTGATATGAGTGCGTGGTCTATCTGATTCCCTTCATTGGAGCCTGGTTTTGTCCATGTCAATTTATGCTCTTTTTTATGTCTGAATTTGGTACTTATTATGAGAGTGTTGGTACTTATCCCAAAATTGCAGAGTCTTGAGCCATTGTCGTTTGTCCTGTCGTGTATCGTTCCTTTACCTGCAATATTTTCGTTATATTCCTCATTTCCGATTTGTGCATTGAAGTCTCCTATGACTAGTTTCATGTCATTTCTAGGTATATTCTCCCAAACCTCTTGCAGCTTGTCATAGAATTCTTCTTTGTCTTCTCTATTTGTGTCCTCTGTTGGTGCGTAAACATTTATTATAGTTAGATTTGCTTGCTTATTTTCAATCCTAATTGTTGAAATTCTTCCATTAAGTGCTTAGAAGGTCATTACTTTGTTTCTTAACTTTTTATTCACCATAAATGCTGTGTCATTTTTCCCCTGTTTCTTTTCCCCTCCGTAATAAAGTGTGTATCCTCCCTCATCTATTATTCCATCACCCTTCCATCTTATTTCCTGCAGTGCTAATATTTCAAGCTTGTATTTTCCCATTTATCTAGCTATCTCATTCATTTTACCAGCCTTCAACATTGTCCTTATATTCCATGTGCCGATCTTTACCGTTTCTGTATTTCCTTTTTACTTTATTATATTTATTGTACCTCTCTTGTTTGACTTTTTCTCTTTCATTTGCATCGCCATTTTCGTTGCCTGGTTAGTATGCGTATTTTCCATTCCTTTGAATTTTATTCGTTTTTTGAATTAACCAATTTTTCCGTTAATTTGTCCCATTTCCATTCTTCCCCATCAATAATTATTTTACTAAAACCAATCTTCACCGTTTTTCCATTATTTCTTTCACTTTGTGCTCTGTCTCGTATTGCTTTTTGTCTTCGTCTTTCTTTCTTACTTAAGTCATGATTTATATAAATTCTATCCTCTTTCATATTTCTTAGTTTATGTTTATTCTGCATAATCTTCTCTTTATCTTCTGCATTATCTAGTTCTATCAAACAAGATTTATTACCTAACTTACGTGCTGTCTTAACTTGTATTTGGATTTCCAGTTGCTTTTCCATGAAAGTAGTGACTGCTTTTATTAACTCCTTTGAATCCGTCATATCTATTTTTAGGCCAGTAATTGCAACGCTGTTTTTCCTTCGTTCTTTTTCTATCCATTCTTGAGTAGTTTTGATATTTCTTATTTATTTCTTAATATCTTCATTCTCCTTCTGTATTGTTTCGTACATTTTTTCTGAGGGTCTCGTTTTCCTGCTTTATTATTTGAATATCTTCCCTCAATTCTTGCTGCTCCTTCCGCATTTCTTTAGTTTCGTTTTTCATCTCCCTCATTTCTGTTTTCATCTCCTGCATCAGTTTTAGAATTTGTTCTAACGTTTTCTCTTTCTTCTCTTTTATTGGTGGTGGTGATCTCATTGTCTTCCTATTTTTCCCGAACGGTTCTTGATCTTCTTCTCCTATATCTCTTCTTCTTCTATATCCCTCGTCTGTAGAATCGCTCTCCATTAATAATTTCTCAAGGGGTTCCTTTTTTTTAGTGTGTATTGTAATAGAATCAGCGTCCCGCAAACGCTATTATCAGTTCAGCAATTGACACGTTCCCGAGCTGACCTTTCCTAATACTACACACCTCTAAATCCTCCTCGCTCCGGCCCTGCCTTCTTTGTGTGATATGTGGTTATTAGATAGTCCTACTTTCGCTTTTACGTTCTTATAGATTATCGAGTTCTATTGTCAATTGTTTATTATTGAGTTGCTTTATTTTTTTAACCGTTCTAGATTGTTAAACAGGTTTCAGATGTATTAAATTTTTAAGATTTTGTACTTACGGTTTAGTAAATGTTTTGTTAATTCATATCTACGATTGATACACATTAACTTCACACTTTGGTTTATTCACAAAATTTTTGCTTTTAATATTCCTGCAAAATTTCGAATTGTTTCGAGAGCGCACCTTGACACTTCTTATTTTACTACTTTTTTCAACATATCATCTTCAAATGGTATATCTTTTACGATTAACCAGTTTCTAATATCAGCTTTTCTCCAAGAGGTAGATGGAAGATTTTCTGTTAATCACGAATGATAAGTGGCATTGTCCATAACGATTACAGCATTATTTGGAATTAATTCGACCATTTGTGTAAAATACATCTGCAGTCATTTTTTCATGATAGTCTTTGGTTGATGTTGACTGAAACTCCAGTGAACCACCTTCAACGAACCCTTGATTACATCCAATATGCGTTATTATTAGTCGGCGACCTTTACCGATAGGAGTTTTCAGTTCAGTAGATAAACCTTCTATGAAAGCTTGACGACTGGTTTGAATACTTTTGTCCTGCCATATTTTTTTCACTGAATGTCCTTCATTGAGCCATGTCTCATCTAGATGATAGATTTGTCTTCCCTTCTGTCTGTATTTTCGGATATCTCGTAAATACTGGCGTCGCCAACATATTATTTCTTCGTTGTCGATTAGCATTGATTTGCGAGTTTGCTTCTCCCAAGTAAAATTTAATTTGTGTAATATTTTCCACAAAGTTTTTCGTCCTATGTCAAGCAAATCATACTCCTTCACCATTCTTAGAATTATGTCAAGGGTTGGGATTTTTTTTTTAAAATATAATTCATGTAGTTTTCGTCTTATTGCATTTTGCATATATTCTTCAAGGTCAAATGGTTTTCTTCCAGTTGACTTTTTAGGTGGAGATACATTTCCATGTTTCCTCTCTCTTAGAAGCCTGTAAATAGTAGACTCACTAACTCCTGTCATATTGGAACATGTCGAAACTATGTTTCTAACAGTAGCAGCCGTCATATGATGTACAACAGCATCATGCACATTTAACACTACAGTCTTCGTTTGTAAGCTAAGCACGCTCTTACACTTTACTGGGGTAAAACTTGGAGACATTTTTGACAACACAGTTAACACTTATGGAACATAAGCGACTCTAAGCAAAACAAATTATACAAATTTGGGCGAGACCAAGTTTCACCGTATATACCTTCAAAATTTCTAAGTAGTCATTGGGACAATCCCTAGTAGGACCCTATTGTAATGTTTCTTGGAAATGTTATTATTTACATTTCGAAAATCAGAAAGAATGAATGAATTGACCTGCTTAAAATTCTCAAGATAATTAATGAAATATTCAGTCAGAATAATTGCGTTACAAGATTATTTCAAAAATAATTTATTGTTCTAATTGTATGTACTCTACAAATGTATGAAGGTCAGTTAGTGGTTTTAACTAGCCGAAGTCACATTTATATTACCTTTATATATCAGATCGGGTATAAAATTAAATAGTAAATAAGTTCCTTAGATGAACTGTGACGCTTATGGTTTACTACCTGACTAGCATCTGTGACCTTTTCGCGTGCTGTCAGTCAATAAGAAACAGACTATAGAAATTTTTCGGGTCAAAAAAATGTATTCGTCTGGACTAGTATCTTTAGCACCTGATACCTCAGGTGCTAAACCGGATAGATATGGTCAGCTTCCTCGCCGTTATCGTCCACTCATGCACAGCTACAATACGCCCACTTACCGCAAATCTTACAAGTGATCCAGCCTTCAATCGACTCAGAAAACAAGCCGCAGCAGTACAGATAGTTTGTATCTTCGTTCTCAGAACTGTTAGTTTCCTTGGTTATTTTAGATCTTCCTTTCATTTTCTTTTTATTTGTTACCTTTGGTTCCGTCTTATTACTGTTTTATCTTTCCTCTCTCTCTGTTATATACGGAGACGCGGTAATAATAGCTGTTTTTTCTCTTCTTTGAATTTGTCTTGTCGGAAATTCGTGGATACGGCATTAATTGTTTCGAGCTAACCAGATGGAATGTTGTGTTACCCAAACAATCATTCGCTGTTTTCTGCTGAGCTGGAGAGAAGCTTGCAGCAGGTAGTCGGATGGTGTATTTGTAGAAGAGTACGAGGCGGCGCAAGTGACTGTTTTAGAATCAGAAGCTGATGGTGTAATTATTAGTGTCTGTTTATAGATGTCAAAGTTGAAACAGCTTCGGGTTCCTTTTCAGCGTTTAACCCTTTAGCTACCTACGTACACATTTGTGTACAGCGCTTTCAATGCTTTTGTAGCAGTAAACTACAATTATTTTGTACATTTGCTCCCAACGTCCACATTCGTGTAGGAGTTAGGGATCACTCAAGGACGTACAGTGCCATCTGTACCGGCAAACGATAAATGTGAATTGGGATGAAATGGAGTAGTAACTGGTTGCTCTTGAAGACATATGCAGAGGTCGCTAGATATATTTCATTTGACTTATCAAAGTGGTCTTTCTAGTTGTCAATTTTATATTTCGTTTATGAGAGCTGGTTTTTCACGTTCAGAGTGAGATAAAGACAATTTGATTGATAGACTTTGATATTGGTTACTTTGAAGTTGTGTACACAATTGTGCACTGCAGTAGTAAAGTACTGTAAGGTATGCCTAACCTCAAAAGATTCTATTGGTTGATTTTTTTTTATCAGCTTTAGACTTTAGTATGGCCGGAAATAAACCTCTTACGGAAGCGCAACTGCTGGAGAATATAGATGCATTGTCAGATATCGAAGATTTTGACAACGCAGGTGATTTTGAGGACGATGAATGGCAAAATAATGAAAATGCTAGTGATATTTCACTTTCGGAGGACGAAAATCATGAAGAAACAGAGCAGATCGATATTTCAAATCATGTTGTAATTGGAGCTACATCTATACTTCCTACATTGGACACGGTGAAAGCTGGTACCAGTAAGTCATGTACTGCTACAGTGAAAGGTGTAATAGGGGAAGAGTTTTTCATTGCCAATAATTTGACAAAAAAAGCAGATATAAAATGGATGTAAAATATAACATATCAAACACCTCAAATTTCAGAGTTTTCGCATACCATTCCAGAAGTTGTAGATTTGGAAAGCCCTACACAATTTTTTTATCAGTATTTTACAAGTGATCTAATTGATTGCATAGTTGAAAACACAAACCTGTATGCAGTTCAGCAAGGATCCCGATTTCAGACGACAAATGCAGCTGAGATGGAGGTATTCATAGGTATACGCATATTGATGGGTAATATCCGCTACCCAAGGGTACATAATTATTGGTAGGCTAGGTTACAGGTTCCCATCATAGTCCATAGTATGTCCCGTAATAATTTCTATAAATTGAGGCAACATCTCCATTTTGTAAATACGATTGAAAAGCCTAATAATAACGACCGTTTTTGGAAAGTCCGGCCCCTTTCCAATTCTATTCGGAAGAAATGTTTGAAACTTTCTTTAGAAAAGTGTCTGTGTGTAGATGAACAGATGGAGACTTTCAAAGGTAAAATTGATGTGAAACATTACGTAAAAGGGAAGCCGTGTCCTTGGGGCATCAAGATCTTTGCACTTTGTGGCGCCAGCGGCCTGCTGTACGACTTTTTATTATATCAAGGGTCTACAACCGAGTTAGATGAAACTTTCAAGAAGCATTTGGGATTAGGTGCTGCAGTGGTGTGGGAGTTGGCAGAAAGAATTTCAGAACAAAATGTGCAACTATATTATGACAACTATTTCTCAAATTATCAACTTCTTTAATTTTTGAGACAGAAACAAATTTGGGCATCCGGAACAGTACGGTTAGACCGTTTCAAAGCATCTCCGTTTTCATCAGATAAAGTGTTGCAAACAAAAGGTCGTGACACATCCGAAGAACTCATTAGTAATGACGGAGAAGTTATTCTCACCAAATGGTTCGACAACAAAGCTGTAATTATGGCTTCTAATTATATGGGAATCGGCGAAGCAGATAGGTGCAAAAGGTGGGACAGGAAACAAAAAGTGTATGTGCATGTATCACGACCACAAGTAACTCAGCAGTATAATTTGAATATGGGAGGTATTGATAAGCTCGATTTCCTGGTAACTATTTATAGGTCATTTATACGATCTAAGAAGTGGACTCTGAGGATGTTCACGCACGGAATTGGTTTAACCTGTGTGAACGCATGGTTCGAATATAGGACCCAGGCTATTGCATTAGGTGTGCCGAAAAAACAAATTTTAGACCTACTACACTTCAGAGCTTATGAGGGAGAAGCATTGATTTTATCATCAACATCAGGACCTAAGAAACGGGGACGACCATCTGCTGTATCTGATGATGGACCACAAACGCCTAAATCTTCACCCAGATCTAGATCTGAAATAAGGCCTATTGACGATATTCGTTTTGACGGAATAAATCACCTACCTGAGCTAGACGACAAGAATTTCGCATCGAGGTGTAAAAATGAAAATTGTTCTGGGAGATCACGAACTATATGTTCGGAATGTAAGGTGCATTTATGCCTCACCAAGAAATCAAACTGCTATATGAAATATCATACCAAATATAAAAATATGTTTCTTTTGATTATTCAATACACTATAAATAAATAAATAAAATACATTTTCATATTCTTTTGCAGCCTCTCACTACCACCGTACACTTTTGTGTACCTTTCAAAAACTCAAAAAAATATGATTTTTTTCAAATTGGTACCCATTCTAAAAAAAAGTAAAAAAATTGAAAAGTCTATGTACCAAATAGCAAAATTTTAACTTGCAAATTAAAAATTCGATAGCGAAAGGGTTAACGCAATGTCGATAGCTTATGCAGCAGCGAAGTCGGCTTCGGTAAGAATTTATGCATTAAAAGGCGATAACCCACATGATTTGAAAGTATTATAGCCTGATAATGAAGCCGGCGTCTGCTGGCAATCGTTTGTGAATTGTATGTTGCGGGAAGCATATTATTGTCACTCCATGTTGACGTGCTTAATCAATTAGTTACAAGTTTTGAGTGTGAGCAGCATGGCTATCTAAAGAAGCATACCTCGATGATTGTTAGAGACGTATGTGAATTTAAGTAACTTTTAAAATCATCTTAAGAACAATTCGGCAGTGATCCATCCAGAATCTCAAAATTCGCCACATGAATTTGGTGGAGCTCCTTTGAGTAGTTCTGGATGCATGCGTTTTCTGTGATATATAAACATAGGAGGTACGTATGTCCCTCAAATCAAGATGTCGGTTACGGAATCATGCAGCCAGTCTTTTCCAGCTTTTTTCTTCTGATCACTAAATTTATGTAGTTTGTTGTTACGAACATGAATTATCTTCCCTTAATCACACTTGAATAAGCGACAAGTATTTGTTCCTCTTCTTTAGAAGAAGAAACTGTTGAAATTGGACCCAAGGCAACCTTAACATTTTGTATACTATTCTCATTTTTCTCACTTGCCTCACTTTGCGGGCCAGTGTAGATTGAGGGGCTCTGCTAGATAATTTATAACCCTTTTTTCCATTCAAAATTTCTTGAGAGGCTAATTTCATATGATCTCCACTCCACCCCTCTGTCAGTTATCCTTTCGTAATTTCGAACCATTACTTTCAAAAATATATTTAATCAATCCATCTAAGAACGGTATTTTTTTATTGAATCGTAAGCTAAGGAATATTAAACCAAGAGAGTAAGATGCGATACATCTTGTAGTGACAGTGACGCACTTATATACGTCAATAATTAATAACCATTTATTATTGTTAAAAATACTTACAAAATTACAACGTGTATACTTTCGACCAAACTATTTGTGCCACTAACGAGTTTTGCTAGTTACAGTCAGATGGTGTTTGAAGAACATTTCTAGCTACATTGTACCATCACTTTTGTTATGGTCCTCATCTTACCTCGCTACCTCGTTTAACCCCACCTTCACTTACCGAAAATTAGAATACCATGAAGCTGCTTATTCATGTGTAATTCATTATTCAATCCTCGTTGATATATAGCAAAACACAATTTTCAGTAGATATGAGCGATATCGTGATTTCTCAATCACACTGATATTTGTTATTGTGATTTTTTAATATCAGTGATTTTTAAACGTGATGTGATCACAGTTTCAAGTACGCGTAACGTAAGTCGCGTTTGAGCCGTTGTGATACTGCTCGTTTTGTGTACGTTTAGATTGGTTAGTCTACAGTTTACTTATATTAATGGCATTTATTTTATATTCTGCTTAATAAGATTCTGAGAACTATATCCTGTTTTTTCGTTTGTTATTTAATTTAATACAAAAAATTATAATACTTATTATTAAATCAGACAACATACTCATTTATTTTTACTTTGATATTAAACAATAGCAATTATAACAACGGCCACACTTGACCTTACCCAACAAACAACAGCAATACTTAAAGATATAGGATTTGATCACAGTTTAACACTTTATGTAGGAACATGAACGGGATTGCCGGTTTTGGTAGGGTTTATCAATAGGTTGATGATTTAAACATAAGAAAGTTACATATCATATATTGTAAAAAATCTTTATACATAAGAAAATAATATGCAATTTAAAAACATGATAAATGTTAATCCATTATTTTTCGATTGTTCCAGCAAATAGAATCATTTTTGCTATCTTACTGCTTAAATGACTTCTTCTTTCAGAAATTACTTGGCCTGCTTTAGAAAATTGCCGCTCACACGGCACTGAAGTAGTTCAATTACAAAATTCTTGTCGAACTAGAATTGGCAAATATTTGAACATAAATTTATTTTCGTTCCACCATTCCAATGGATTTGATTATCGTGGTGCAAAGTCGGTCTCTAAATATCGCTGCATTTCTATTATAGCTGTAGACCATTGGTTCCCAACGGGGGCGATACCGCCCCCCTGTGGGCGCTGCAGCCTTTTAGGGGGGCGGTAGTGGATTTAGAAGCAATGAATAAGCAGTCAAGAGGAATGGTGAAATAAAAATGATTTAATAAGGGTCAAGAAGCAGTTTTAAATTAGCATTAATAATAATACTAATAATTATAATAATTTCTTTTAGTTCAGAATAGAAGTATATGACTTGTCCTCGCACGTTGATAAGCGAACGCGAAATGTTCATACAAAATAACATGTTTCGACATGTTCGCACACAGACAAGTTGAATCATGCACGAAATAAACCGTATAAAAGCAACAGCTCTACGAATTTTTTGTTAGTTAGTTGTATGTGCTTGGCCGCGATATGTAGTCCTGAATCATAAGCTCAGCCGTAGTAGAGAATCGTGAGTGGTGTGTCATTTTATAAACATTACTATCTATAAATCTATTGAGAATTTAATTTTTGTATGAAAATGGCTGAATCTACTTCTAAATTAAAAAAGAAATGCCGGCAATACAGTATTGAATATTTGAAATATGGATTTGCGGAATCTTCTACAAACAAATCATTACCTATGTGTTCAATTTGCCGAAAAGTTTTTCCAAATGAAGCTATGAAACCTTCTAGGCTACAAGAGCATTTACATAAAATGCATCCTAATAAGAAGAACAAAGATATATTCTATTTTCAAGAACTCGAATAACCATATTTAAAACAGCTAACTATATCAAACCTCTTTGCATCGTCTTCTAAACGAGACGATAATGGTCTACGAGCCTCATATAACGTTTCATTGTTAATCGCAAAGTCAGGAAAACCGCACAACATTGGCGAGGAATTAATTTTGCCGGCAGTCGAAGAGATATTAAAAACTGTTCTCCATCATAAGACACCATTTGATATCATTAAAAAAGTTCCTCTCAGTAATAATTCAGTGCAAAGAAGAATATATGAAATGGCAAATGACGTTGAAATATCATTATGCGATTACCTAAAAACTTGCAAATTTTACATTCAACTCGATGAATCAACTCTACCAAGTAACGAAGCTCTACTCTTATCATACGTACGATTTATAAAAGAAGAAAAAATTCATCAAGAGTTATTATTTGCCAAGATTTTGGAATCTGATACAAAGGGACATCCTATATTTAATATCATGTGAGAATTTTTTCAAGAGAAAGAAATTTCTATTAGCAATATTTTGTCTGCTGCTACTGATGGTGCTCCAGCAATGACCGGGCGTCATAAGAGTTTTATAGCACATTTGAGAAAAGCAGTGCCAAATGTACTCGCTGTACATTGTATTATTCACCGTCAGCATTTGATTGCAAAAAAGTAAATGAACTTCTGCATGTGTCCCTCAATAACGTTATTAAAGCAACTAATATCATTAGAAGCAATTCATTGAATGACCGTTTGTTTCATAAGCTTTGCAATAAAAATGATGAAGACTACAATCGCTTGCTGCTGCACACAGAAGTACGTTGGCTCTCTAAAGGTGTTTGTCTGAACCGTTTTTTCAATCTATTTGTCTTAGTGTTGGAATTTCTTGAAGAAAACTAACATTTGCGCGAAAACCTGATTACGTCAAAAAATGACATCGCTTATTTGACGGACCTGTTTAAAGTATTTAATCAAGTTAATCTACAATTGCAAGGTGATGATTTAAATTTAATTAAAACTAAAAACATCATAGCTGCTTTTGCAGGAAAACTTTTTATATTCAAAAGAAATCTTGGTAGAGGTGAGTGAAACCATTTTTCCACATTATCAACAGTGTCTGCAAAACCGGAAGATTTACTCACTTACTGCCACCACTTGGAAGTTCTTCATGTTGATTTTACAGAGCGTTTCCAAGATATTTTAAACATGGAAATACCAAGTTGGGTTATAGATCCTTTCGCAAACACAGATACTGAAGGCTCATCAAATTTGGAAGAGGAGCTATTAGAACTCACAACTAATGAAAAACTGGAAGTAAAATTCAAACGTGGATATTAAGAGTTCTGGCTTCAAAAACCAATACCAGTTCTGTATCCTGGATTGTGGACAATAGTACAGAAGTTGTTAATTGCATTTCCTTCGTCCTATATGGCTGAGCGTGCATTCAGTGCAGTAACTGATTTGCTGTCAAAGAAGAGGAACAGACTACACATCAGTGAACGTGGCGATCTGCGATTGATGTTAACGAAATTGGAACCCGATATTAACAAACCGGTAACACTCCACCAGCCTCAACCGTCTCATTGATTTTTTCTTTATTAATAATTTTGTATTTCTTATTGTATTGCATTTCTTATTTCTATTGCGATTGTATTTCTTATTGATTCTGTGTTTATATTTAAAAGTTTATTAAACAATTTTATTGTACATTTGGTAGTCGTTTAATAAATTTCTACTTCATCATTCCTCTAAAATAAAATTTAGACATTACCTGAAATTAAAGCTAAATACAGATCAATTGGGACGGTACAGATGATATTCAAATAAAATTAACTACTTTGGACTAACCAGTGACTGGGGGAGGGAGAGGGGGCGGTGAAATTTTTGTTCTCTTCTATAGAGGGCAGTGGTCCAGAAAAGGTTGGGAACCACTGCTGTAGACAATGCTGTACTTTTAGACCTAAAGCTGCATTCGTAATCAATTCGCTGGCCAAGTGGCACTTTGGCACGCAAACGGAAAAATCAAGAAAAACAAACCAAAAACACACAATTCGATGAAAATGTGAAACTATCAGACAGATATATCAAAAAACAAATATTAATGCGCATGTCCCATAGCCGAAGTGAAAGTTTGCAGCTTGCAAGAAATTTCGACGACTTCAAATGCAACTCTCACGCCAAATTACGTTGTGAACGATCATACCGAAATAGATTTGCTTAGCTTGCGTGCCAAAGTGCCACTTGGCCAGCGAATTGATTACGAATGTAACCTAATTTGTGTTATATCCTTGTCAAAGTCTTCCCAAATTGATAAACTATCATCATTATCCATGACCATGAACGTGGTTTACAAAATGTATTTCGGTAGAACTACACTGCGATACGCTACATTAAATATGAAAATGCTACCCGGCTTTCGTAGCGATTCGCGATAACGAATGCTAAGTTGCGATCTATGAACATGTATAACTGCGATAAAAAAAGAACAGATATTAATTCACGCGTTGTGAAAGAAACAAGGAACGATCGTTATATGTGATTTTAAAATATCAGTTAAAAAAGTTTAGAGGTGTCAAGGGACACCCGGATGGAACGAAGTTCCTTTCGATTAATTAGTGAAGGAATTGTAATAAAATTTTATTTTTTTTAAGTTATAATAATATTTTTTTTATTATTAACAAATATAATGTTATATAAACTTAATCAGTAGGCTCAATTTTCGTAATAATTGGCTTGTGGTAACTGAAGTAGGAAACATATGTTTGGGATTCTATTTTATTTAAATGTCTTGAAAAAACTGCATCAATGGTAGTATTATATTTTGTTGTTGTGTCTGCTGGATTATTGTTAATTCTTAAATCAAATTCTTCCTCTAGAAACTGTACCAATGGTTTTGATTTTTCATTACTGAAGTTGATGTTAAAATCACCGGCTAAAATGAGTGGAAATTTTTTGTTGTATCTGTTAAGCGTTCGAGATACATCTTTAGAATACTCTAGCAGTGCTCGATGAATGAACTCCTGAATATCTATTAATTTGTTATTTGGTGAGACATATATGACTGCCATGATTAAGGTAACACCGTTTTCCATTACACACTCTGCCGCACATAAATCTGCAACATTTGTACGTCTTACGTGCAAGTCCTGAATATTGTTCATTATGACCGACATATTTGGTGTTACAAGATTGGTCGTATCATTTATGTTGTGATATCAGTCTCACTACATTCATCTGATCTCTCTGCAGTTACGTTTTGTACCATTGTATTTTGTAATTTCTTTCTCTCACGATATTCTCTACATCTTTGTGCATTTGTCTTTTTGCTTTTCCTTGATGTTATTGTTTGTACCTCAGTAGTCGATGCTTTAGTTGATTTGCTATTACAATGAAAAAGCAAAAAAATTGTACATATACATACACACACCGAATCATTTATATATATATATATATATATACATATATATATATATATATATATATATATATATGTACTCTGTCTGTCTATTCTTTCATACACGCCATAGATGCGCGGGACTTTGTAAACACAACAGAGTATATATATATATATATATATATATATATATATATATATATATATATATATATATATATATATATATATATATACTCTCTCGACTTCGTAAACACAACAGCGTATAGGTTAGAACACGCACGGCTTGCTAAATACATACGTTCTGATATTGTAATATTAAAATATGATTTGTTTTTGAATTTATTAAAATTATGACGCGTACACTTGCTAAACACACAAAATGTGGAGATTATAAATCGTATGACTTGGTTAGCACAATAATAAAGAGAGGTTATAGTGCGTACTTGCTGAAAATACAAAAGCATTTATTATTATTTGTATATAATCTCTACTTACCTAACTCCATCAGCAATATCCGGAACTTGTGCAGAAACACTGTCAGGATTCATTATTATTATTATTTTTTATTATTTATTATTTACAAAAAAAAAACTGTATACACTCAACAAAAATAATCGTCGCGACACCACACTGTTCAATGCGAAATAGAAATGAAAATATCTGGCTTGCTTTCTATAAGAGAGAGAGAGACAGACAGAGAAACATGCGCACGCCGCACAGCTTACAATAGCAAAAAGTGTCGTGACAACTTTTCGTAAGAATTTTTTCCGTCTAGCCCCCTTTCACTTCACTTCACTTCGTTCCAAAAAGCAAAAAAAAGAATTTTTCAGAAAATAAAAATTCCTCCCCGGCGGGGAATCGAACCCCGGTATCCCGCGTGACAGGCGGGGATACTGACCACTATACTATGACAGCTTTCATCGAAGGTGGACGTGTGAGCAAGTTATCTAAATAATTTTTCGAAATTAATTAGCAAATACGGGCCCAATACGTCAAATAAAAGTAGAACTATCTCATTTTAAATAAAATACTAATAAATAGGGATAGTGATAACAAAAATCACGCAAAAAACTTATACTACCACGTTAAAACTGTGAAACGTCAACAAGATGTCAACATGGAAAGAAAGTGAAATAAATGTAATTCAGAAATACCTAAACAACAAGGAAGGTCCCATTACCTCAGAAGATCACTTGGTCATAAGGCAGACAATCCCTAACCGATCAATAGCAGCAATCAAAAAGAAATGTCTTGAACTAAAACATAACCGAAACATACCACCAATGCAGCCAAACAAATGGACGAAAGATGAGGAACGTAAATTAATACGTGAATATATAAACAGAGAAGAACAACAGGTAACAAAACGTGTTAAGGCAATCCTCAATTCCATTCCTGGTAGAACAGAAAAAGCAATAGCCACGAAATTAAGAGAAAAATACCCAAATATTTATTATATGAAGAAAACCTCACTAGAATCGAACAGTAGTAGTAGTGAAGATGAAATAAACGAACAAAATAAAACAAACAATATAATTGCAGTTGAGGAAAATAATACAATCATCACTATTGACAATGATGAAACAGGTAACTTTCAAGAAAATATAGAACAAACACTAACAGAACAACCCATTGAAGAATTTGATGTAATCGAACTAAATAATATAAAAACAAAATTCAAAAATATATACATATCTACCCCAAAAATAAAGAAAAAGATCAAAAAATTCTATATAAGACGATGCCACCAAAGATATGTCAACCATGTAAACGAGATATTGAGAAGCAGCATTACCACCATAGAAAATAGTACATTATCATATATAAACAAAAGAAGAGACATCAAAAAATCAATATATGTAGCCGGTATTCTTTTAAGAAATTACATTGCTGGAAAAAGTAAACAACCAAATCCAAGCTACATAGAAACAGAAAAGAAAATGAAAACACTAGAAAAAAGAGTGAAAAATGCAGAAACAATAATAAATTGGAATGGAGGTACATTCAGTAAACAACTGAAAGAAGAAGCTGAAGAAATGAAAAGACTGAAAATGAAACCCAAACAGTACATTACATCTACAAATGATAGAATTAAAATTTTAAAAGAAAAAGCAGAACATCAACGAAAACAAGCAGAAACTCAGCGGCTGAGATATATTTTCAATAACAGACCATCAATGCGGACACTAGAACAACCGATTAAAAGAAGCCCAGACCCGTCGAAAGTATTAGAATTTTATCAGAAATTGTATTTTCAGTTTGATGACACACATGATACCCCCATATTGAACACCTGGCTAGGAAAACTTCAAAAATACTCAACGGGGAAAAACTACAATCAACAATTAGATGAAACAACTATAAAATCAACTATTGAAGTAGTAATAAAGAAAACATCACCTTGGAAGAGCCCCGGCAGCGATTACATACCAAATTACCTTTATAAAATATTACCTAGTGCCAAAGAATACTTAACAAAATTCATCATTACAAGGCAAAGAAAACCTGACAGAAACAGATGTAAGAGCAAATGTAATACTAATTTATAAAAAAGGCGATGAAAAAGACCCTGTCAATTATCGCCCCATCGCTCTACTAAACACAGAATATAAAATATTAACAGGAACAATAACTGTAATTCTTAATAATGATCTCCCAGACTGGGCGATTCCGAAAGAACAATTGGCAAGAAAACAAACATGGGGTACAATACATGGAATGCTTCAAGACAAGGCAGTAACACAATTAGCTAGAATGAGAAAAAAAAACACTACTCAGCTTGGTTTGACTTTAGAAAAGCGTATGATTCCATTTCACATAGACAACTTAAAAGATTAATTGGAAAACTTCCCTTAAATAGGAACATCAAAAACGTTTTAAGAGGATCCATGAATTTGTGGTCGATCCAAGTAAGAACAGACAAAAAGAATACAAAACCCATTTACATTAAAAGAGGAGTTTATCAAGGCGATTCTATAAGTCCTTTACTATTCATTCTAATTACTGCGGGAATCATAGAACACATAAAAACCAATCCCAATATCAACAGATGTACTAAAGGCCAACATACCATTTTAGCTTTTATGGATGATATCAAGTGTCACACAAATACGAAACAGAGCATGAAACTAATAACAAACGAACTAAAAAAAGCTTCCGCTGAAGTTGGATTAAAACTCAATGAAGGTAAATGTGGAGTTTACACTAGGAATGGCATGAAGTTTCAAGAAGAGGAAGATGACACTCCATTTCTTCCAGAAGTGAGAGAAGGCTATACGTACCTTGGTTTAGACCAACTAGAGAGAGATACTGCCAAAAATTTAGAAAACATAAAAACAAAAATAACAACAAAAACCACAAAAATATTTGAATCAGAACTTACTTCAAAACAAAAAATCGAACTATTTAATAGCACGATTATCCCAGCAGTAATTTATATTATGGGTAATATGTTTCCAAATGAGAAAAGAGCAACTACATTGAAACACTGCAGAGACTTAGATACCATGTTTAGAAATCTGTTAGTAGAGTATAACTTGAAAGGAAGAACAACATCAAATGCTCGAATTTATCTAACTTCACAAGAAGGAGGATTAGGTATGAAATCCATAGAATTAGAAACGGAAATTCATTATATCAGAAAAGGAGTTTACTTACAATCCCATGCAGACATGACAAAAACATACGAATCTTACAAAAGTCTGCAAACTGCAGGGTGGAGAAACCCCATAAGTGACCTTGACTTCATTATCGAAAAATATGGATGCGAAACCACAGTTTACCCATTAGGCGAATACAAGAAGATATGCGAAAACATCATCAAACATATTAGAGCGCAATATAAAAATCAACTGTTACAACAATGGACGGCAAACATGCATTATGGTAAAGTTGTAACGTCTGAAAAGAAAAAGATCACCTTTCCCGCCTATTCATCCCCTTATATAGACGGTTGGAGACTGTCACTACTCCATTCTGCGGCAGAAGAACAACTCCATGGACTTGGTTCAATTCCAGGCCGCAGGAAAAATTGTAGGAGAGGATGTAAAAATGCCGAAACAGCTTATCATGTTTCATCTTCCTGCCCAACAAACATGTACATATCAAGACATGACAACGTTGTACATTGGCTACTCAAAATCATCCTTACAGTTACAGATGCCCCTGAAGATATTAAAAGAGGCCTTCAATTTGGAAAAGCAACCCTAACTGTTGACTACCAACAAAGACAAAGAAATATAACCATAAGAGCTGGCACAAAAATATTAACTGAGAAGAAATTATATCATAACAAACCTGATATTATGATAAAATTTTCAAATCCAGATTGCATCATTCTCATCGAAGTGTCTGTTGCGCATATTCAAAATTACAGACTACAAGAAAAAATCAAACGAACACGTTATGCAATCAACTCCACCACCCAGATTGACAACACAAATGTTGATACGATTCTTCGTGATCTAAATATTGTGAATGAACTTGAAAGAATCCATCGATGCCCCGTTTACTTAGGAATATTCATTGTAGGTTGCTATGGTGAGATGATTGAGACTGATGAACACAAAAATTTCACAAATATCCTACACAAAGACCTAAAAATGGGAGAAAAAGAAATTAAACACTTAATCAACAAATGCTGCTATAGTGTGGCCATATCTACTTCTCAAATTTTGATGAAACACTTAAATATAAGCAATTAATTGTTTGTAAGTTATGACGTCTAACATGTTTGGATATTATGTTTGTATAAGATATGCTTAAGATTTTTATATAATTTAGATTAGTTTTATAAAGAGTGTTATTTAACATAAGTATAAAACAATGTAATCAATAAAAAACTATACTACCGAGAAATAAGTTTAGGAGATTTCAAAAGTATTATTCGTTATACAGCAAGCAACTGAAGTATATTATTTCAATTTTTGTTGTAGAGAATCTCAACAATTAATTAACATAATAAAGACAAAAAACTATACTAAGTAATATTAAAATATGATTTGTTTTTGAATTTATTAAAATTATGACGCGTACACTTGCTAAACACACAAAATGTGGAGATTATAAATCGTATGACTTGGTTGGAGAAACATGCGCACGCCGCACAGCTTACAATAGCTTCAAAAAGTGTCGTGACAACTTTTCGTAAGAATTTTTTCCGTCTATCCTCCTTTCACAACGCGCGATAAGGAACTTCGTTCCAAAACTTACCGTTCCATCTAATAACCCAAGTGAAAAAAGGGTTAATTAGAATATGGCCCTACTGTAGCCGGATTGAACCAAATAAAGTTCATAGAATTTGGTCCTGAATCGAGAGCAGTGTTGGCGGTTCAAACTTACGAGGAAATTGAAATTCTTCAAAACAGACAGCAGGTTCGCAGTGAAAACGAACAAGACAAATAAGATCATAGAATATGGTCCTGAATTGAGAGCAGTGTTGGCAGTTCAAATCCAAGAGGAAATTGAAATTCTTCGACACAGACAGCAGATTAGCAGTGAAAACGAACAAGACAAATAAGTTCATAGAATATGGTCCTGAATTGAGAGCAGTGTTGGCAGTTCAAATCCAAGAGGAAATTGAAATTCTTCGACACAGACAGCAGATAAGCAGTGAAAACGAACAAGACAAATAAGGTACATATGGCGGATAAAATCTATTACATTTTTATTACATGTTATAATTTCAAATTAAGTTTGGACATTTATTAACATTATCTCATAACAATTTTGGAAAACAATCATTTACATCATAAAATATTACTCAAATACACATTGATTTGAATTTTATGTCAAATATTTATATCAAATAATTGATATAATTGATAAAATGGATTCTTTAAAAACACAACGTGCTAGTTATAAGGCAGCAATTACTCGTATTCATAACTGGTTTCATAACAATTTGGACGAGTCAGACAAGTATGCTTTCAAATTCCGAATAGACAATTTGGAGAAATATTACTTTAAATACTCTGAGATTCAAGACCAAATTGAAACCATAGCCGTAGATACTGAATTAGAATTTGACTATAGAAACCAGATTGATGAAAAATATTACTCATTACACTGCAAACTACCAAATACTTTCGAAAAATTAAACTCCAAAATCAATCAAACTAATCAATTAACTGTACATTCTCAGAGTGAAACTCACATTAGATTACCTTCCATAGAAATACCGATTATCTCAGGATATAGCACTAAATACACTGCCTTTATAGACCTTTTTAACGCACTAATAGTGAATAACACCCGGCTTACATCTAAAACTGAAAAATTGTACTATTTGAAATCATACTTGAAAGGTGACCCGCTCAATTTAATTTCTCAATTACCGGTAAATAAAACCAATTTTGATGTAGCGTTGGATTTACTGAGCTCTAAATACAATAATACACTGCAGATTGTTACTGCCCATTTTAACCGTTTGACAGCCTGTAATAACATTTCAAAATGTACTGCCCAACAATTAAGAACATTCACGTCCGAAGCTAGATCTATAGTAAAATCATTGTTAAATCTAAATATCAATAAGGAAGAGTTATTTGATGCACAAGTCGTTCACGTATTAAAAACAAAATTAGATTATAATACAAAAAGATCTCTTGAAGAAAAAGAGACTAATGAAAATTTAATTGCTAGTGATACTTTTTTTGACTTTTTGGAGAACAAATGTGCGGTCTTAGAAACTTTGTTAACCGAAGATCCCAAACCTGATACATCATATCATCGTAACCAAACTTCTATTGTGACCACACCAACCAACAGAGTAGCATTATTTGCAAACCAACATTCGCATCCTGAACGAAACCAACCTCATAACAACGGTCAACTTAATCAATCATCGTCTAGCGCATATCATAGTCCCCCCTACCCATCTCCAACATGCTCATTTTGCGAGGAGACAGGCCATAAAATTTATGAATGTTCCCAATTCGGACGACTTTCTGTCCCTGATCGAAATAAATACATTAAAGCAAACAAATTGTGCTTTAGGTGTTTAGTTTCTAAACACACAACCCTTAATTGTATTTCGGTAAACTCTTGCTCCGTATGTCAAAAAAGACATCACACTTCACTTCACTTCCCTCACACCCATAAACAAAACACATCATTGAGACCTTTGGACCTAAACCCTAATAATTCACAACCAATGCAACAATCTCCAGAATATTATCGTCAAAAAACGTAATGTTCTGGACAAGACTCATTCACAATACCTAACTACTCATTACACTCATTCTTCCGGTGTGACCAAATCACTTTTAATAAAAACTTAGCCTCAAATACATTCTTAAATCACAAAACACTTATAAATCAAAACTTACTCTCAAATTAAAACATTATTAATGATAAATCATTGTCAAACACTTACACTCGAATAAACAATTCACTTTCTTACTCAACGCTTTTTTAGTGCATGATAGCACTCATTCACTACTTAAACTCTTTCTAGTCAAGAAAACTAAACCTTTCATCCTCAAGAAGAGGATAATTATTAACCCCTAAACATGTATACTTGACACTAAGAAAAACATAAAACTTTATGAAAAACTTTGACACTTTGACATGAAAAATTACTTTAATGTGAATACCTGGACAAAGGTATTGGAAAAAAAATACTTTAATGTGAATACCTGGATAAAGGTGTTATTGAAAAAAATACTTTAATGTGAATACCTGGATAAAGGTGTTATTAATGTGAATACCTGGATAAAGGTGTTATTGAAAAAAAATACTTTCATGTGAATACCTGGATAAAGGTATTAAAAAGACAGTTGGACACTTGGATTAAAAAGATACTTGGTTGAAGAACATAACCACTTGGGTGACGTTTAGAAGAAAACGTCATCCCCCTTACTCATATGCTACTCACAAAATTACATTGACGACACTTTGGATTTGAAACGACTTGACAAAAACATTATATACATATCTTACCCTCATCTTCTTGACGAGAACAGAAATAACTCTCCTTTACGTTCATTAAAACATTTTTAAAAACTCATTCTTGCCCGCAAAAGAGCCGGGCCCCCTTGAGACAAATGTCTATAATCATAAAAACAATCTCAAAAGAGTTAGACAAAACTCTCATCATACTTATACTCGTGATCACTACCTTACATTTACTTTCATGCCACCTAACACATTTACAAATGAATTATTACTTGCCCTCGCATACAATTGCACTTTAATCAAACTTATACTCATTCTCATATTGGCACTCATAGAGAATTGGCATGAATTTGTAGAAAGCGTGACCCAGTTATCATCATTACATATCCCTAGGCATATATTTGAAATCAAACAAATATCACACATTGAACTCCAAGGTTTCTGTGATGCCAGCTCATTGGCTTATGGAGGCTGTTTCTATATGAGAACAATTTACACGGATTCTTCCGCATCCTCACAACTTATCATTTCCAAATCCCGTGTCGCCCCTCTCAACAAACCGATTACAGTTCCCAAATTAGAATTATGCGCCATGGCCCTTGCATCAAAACTTCACGCACGACTCCGCAACATCCTTGATCAACAATTAAAAATCTCATCTTTCATTTTATGGTCCGATTCTCAGATAGCCATGTCCTGGATAAAAGGCATACCCACTAGATGGACAATTTTTGTCTGCAACAGAGTCACTCACATTCAACAAGCAACCCATTTCGCTACGTGGAGACATATTCGATCTCACCCCAACCCTGCGGACATCCTATCAAGGGGCCAGCCCTTAGAATTTCCCAGTACCAAGTGGTTCTGTGCACCTCCTTTTCTATAGGAATCCTCCCACGACACGTCTTGTCACGATACCTTTTCCTGTCTACCGGACCCCCCCTGAAGCAAATAAAAAGTCACTCGTCACGACGGCGAAACCAGTAAACCACTTCATAGTCCTAATAACTCGTTGATCATCTCTAACCAAACTAGTCAGAGCAATGGCATATAGATACAAATTTATAGAAATCATCCGTCATCCTGCTCCTACACAAAAAATCTTCTCTAGACAAAATCTAGACACTGCTTTACTTTTCCTTGTACGCCAGGTGCAAACAAACAGCTTCAAAAACCTTTATCGCACACGACAAAAGAATCAACTACCCTCAGATAAACGTCTTATATCATTAAACCTTTTTATAGACAAGGACAATCTTATTAGAATCGGAGGGAGACTCTCTCATTCCCCCGTTTACTACGAACAAAAACACCCAATTCTACTGCCTGCTCATTGTCATTTCACTACCCTGGTCTTACAAAAACACATACGTTTAGGACATAGTGGTCCTCAAAATGTTCTCGCCAATATCCGTCTAAAATTCTGGCCCATTGATGGCCTGAGTGAGATCAAGCGCATTATGAACAAATGTCTAATGTGCCACAGGTTCAAAGCCATAACAGCACAGCAAATCATGTCTGATCTACCTGCACGTCGTGTAACACCTTCCCGTCCCTTCCAGTCGACTGGAGTCGACTTCGCAGGACCATTCTCAATAAAATCATCTCATCTGAAGCGAGCTTCGGTATCCAAATCTTACATCGCCCTATTCATATGCTTCTCGACAAAGGCGATTCATCTTGAGCTAGTCTCTGATCTGTCCACAGATTACTTTATCGCTTCATTGAAACGTTTCACTCCTAGACGAGGACTTCCATCTGTAATTTACAGCGACAATGGCACGAATTTTGTTGGTGCTAATCATTATCTTGCTGAAGTATCTCACTTCCTGACTAAGATTTTTTCTCCCATATATGACCACTTACATAATCAATAGAATGGAAATTCATTTCCCCCAGATCCCCACATTGGGGTGGTCTCTGGTCAAAAGCGTTAAAACTCATCTGATAAAATTACTTGCTACCTCCACTTTTACTTTCGAACAGTTCAGCACCATATTGACTCAGATAGAAGCCATACTCAACTCACGACCCTTACATCTCCTTTCGACTAACCCTACAGACTTGCTGCCATTAACACCAGGTCATTTTCTCATAGGAGCACCTCTAATGACACTTCCAGACAAATATTTATCCTCACTCCCTACAAACCGATTAAAATTCTGGCAACAATGCACTCATGCTCAACAAAACTTTAGGAAACGGTGGTCTGTCGACTACCTCAACCAATTGCAAAACCGTCCCAAATGGACTACCCCATCTAAAGATCTCACTATAGGAACCAAGGTCTTAATCAAGGACGACGAGTCCCCTCTCTTACGATGGCCTTTAGCCCGCATAACCGACGTCACAGCTGGTAAAGACGGTAAAATCCGTTGAGTCCAAGTCAAAACCGCTTCAGGTACTTACACTCGACCTATTGTCAAAATCATTCCGTTACCCATGCCTGATTCCTCAGAAACATAAATAAGAAAAGTCATTTATACCTTGTCAACGTGACAAAGCGCTTCTCTCGTTGCACAAATAAACAACCTTATACGTAAAGGAGATCTCTCTTACATTTACTCTTATATTGGTGGTCACATTACTTGTACTTATACGATCATGTCATTTCATTAATTAATCACACATAAATTTTTCAAACATTATAACATTACTCTCTTACACTCACCCTCACTATACAATTCATTCCTCCGCGTAGAAAGGGAGTAGCGCAAGCTACATTGGAGCTTTCACGTTCTCCGAAGAAAAACGTTCCCTTTCTTACACAGCATCATTCATTCTGATACAAAAAAAAACCGGAAAAACACCCACATGAGCTTTCCATGCTCTCTCATGGAATTTCACATCCCTTCACAACTTGGTCCCCCTTTTTGTTTAAATATGCTCGAGGTTTCTGGACCGTTACTCCTTAAAGAAACTGGTACCGCAATTATTTTAACCTAGAGTCAACGCTTGACGTGACGTAAGTAGCTAGGCCCCAATCGAACCGGGTAAGCCTCTGCCGGTGGCGAATTGCGCTGGTATATAGATCCAGTAGGCCCGAAAAAACTGCCACTTGGCCCTTTCCTATCTCTCTCATTCCTTCAGCTTTTTTTTATAAAATCTAATCCAAACCTTACTCTTCTACAACATAATTATGTTGTAATCACTGACACTTTCTCCCTCTCTCTCCTATTATAGTACATACATTCTTATCGTTTACAACTCTAGTCCATTTATAGAGTATATAGCTTACATCCTTATCATTCACACCTCTAGTCCATTTCTAGAGTACATTGCAAACATTCGTGCCCTTAAGAAACAAGAACTAGCATACATCTAGACATCTTGTTCATTCTTACATTCATGTCGTTAGAGTCCCTACAACACTCTAACCTCAATTCTTGTTCATTCGTTAGATCAATGACGTTAGAGTACTTACACCACTCTTACATCAAAACCTTATCATTTCTTATATTCATGATATTAGAGTCCTTACAACACTCTAACATCAACCCCAAACATTCGTTTACACTCATGACGCCAGAGTCCTTACACCACTCTGACACCATTATTAGGTTATTTTTACAACCCCTATACATTTATATAATTATATTTACAATTATTCACTTTCATTCATAATCCTGTATCAGAACCGTATACACTCTCACGCTATCTAACCCTTTCACTAGCATCAGCATTCGATGTCTGAGAGCAGCCATCTCTCACCTTACTTCCATTCTTCGCGCGCCCCCAATATGTTCGAATTTGATTTAATTACCAAATTCTCCTGTGATTTTTATTTTCAACTTCCCCTGTATAACACAATTCAAATATTCTGCTCAAGACATATAACCTTTTCAGGCAACAAAAATCATCCTAACTGCAAATTTTCACTCGCTGTATCTGTCCGTTACGTTTCAAATTCTATTTTTTTTTCTCCTTCCTCGTAACCACGTTAACCGATATATAAATATGTCGGCTGCATTACACTTCTCTCATCATATTAAACTGTCGTACATAATGGTACTCATGTTATAAGAGCACCCGGCATTTAGTCCTGGTAAAAAACATATGTAATTAATCATTAAACATTCATTACTCCAGCAGATTATGTGCTAAATAATCAAAATGTAACGCGTATGATCAAGTGAATTCCTTAATTGTCTACGCAAAAGAAAAAGTTATAAATTCCTGCAGTATAGCAACATGAAAGTGAAATAAGTGTTTAATTTCTTCGAGAAAACATTTAATGAAACATCCTACAACAGTGAATACAATATACGTGAAAAACATTTAACAATAAAAAACTTACCGTTCCATCTAATAACCCAAGTGAAAAAAGGGTTAATTAGAATAATTTCTTTTACTTTTTTTTATTCAAATGCTTCTTTAACTTTATCATATACATGTTCTAGCTTATTTTTATGATTTTCGGCATAGTGTGAATAAAAGGTTGTTGGTAAAAATATTTCAACCGGATTTCTCGAGTTAGTGTTCCCAAAAGTTAGCTAGAAAGGCGTGTGTTAATAGCACTATGTATACTACCCTAAAATAGCATAGTTCATAAGATTATCTTAACAAGGATAAATTGAAATTTAAGATTATCGTTTTCTTTAGGATGCATTACTCTAAGAATTCTAAGGTGTTCTGTTATTGAAGAGTGAAAACGTTCAACAACAGCATTTCCTTCATGATCGCTTATAGTGGTAAAATGTACTTTTATTTTATGCGATTTAAAATTTCTTGAACTACTTCTTAGTTAAATTCCGTACCGTTATCCAAAATTAATTTTTCTGGTACACCAAATGAAGAAAAATATTTAATCAAAGCGTTACTAATATGAATCGCGGTTTTAGCTATTACCTCATGTGCAAATTTTCTTCTAAAAGAGTCAACTAATATTAAAAATATTTTGTTATCAAAAAAAGAAAAGATCACTATGAATGATTTGAAATGGATTTGAAGCTGTCTCGGTAAGCATTAACGGCGAGTATGGATTTTTCCTAACCTGTTTGGCTTTTTGGCAAATATCGCATGAATTTTTTTAGTTTTTGACTGAGTCTCTTAATCCTATCCAATAAAAGTTTCATTTTAAATGTTTGATGATTTTTTATTGGCAAAATTTGTTCATCTTTATCCTTTACTGTATTAACTAATTGCGTACATCTAATTAATTTAGAACCTTTCTCTGAAAATTTGTTTAAATACACTTCATTGGAATTTGTATATAAACCTTCTGTAAGTACATACAATATGTTTTATTTTGTATAGTGTAATCTCGCAGAAATTCAAAAATTAAATCGTGATTATTTTCTGTGGAAATTTCTACAGTTATGATTTTATGGTGCTCATCATTCTCTTGTTTAACGTCTAATTTATGATATATTTGTCCAAAAACTAAAATTTGATTTACTTTATTAATAATAATTTCGTGAAGGATTTCAATTCCATGAAATTATTCAAGTGCGATAGTTGAATTTTTACACATTGGAAAATAGTTATTATTATTATATTTTGATATCTTCAAAAGTGAAAGTTTTTGTTCAAAGGAAATCTATTGAGTTAAACTCATAGATTTTTCCCCGCTACCCTCACCCCCAATTACGGGTACTCCGTACCACCGTACCCCACCGAGTACACGCGTAGACTCAGGGAGAAAATCCAAAAATTAAATAGTGTGAAACCAGACATTTTCATTAATGATAATCTGAAAAAGTCCAATCCATTTACTGGAAAAGATTTCATCTAAATAAGTTCTTACAATTAAAGCATAATGGGGTGTTGCCCCGTCTTACTGGAACCAAACATTTTCATTCGGTAAGCTAGGATCTATTGCGTTGGGATATAAGTTTGCCAACGCAGGAATAACTTCAATTCTAAGCATATTTAAATATTTTTCAGCTGTCAAATTTCCATCTATAAATATAGGACCAATAATATGGTCGCCTATGATACCGGCCCATACGTTCACCTTTTGAGGATACTGAGTATGTGTCTCACGCATCCAATTAGGATTCTCTGCTGACCAATATCCAGAGTTTTGTCGGTTTACCTCTCCATTCAATGTGAATGTTGATTAGTCAGAAAAAAGAATGGTACCAAGAGCTATCTCATTTCTGTTCAGCTTATTCATCAATCTTTCGCAGAAATCCATTCTACGATCTGGATCGTCTTCTGTTAACTCCTGCACAAAAGTTAATTTGTAGGGATGAAGTTTTTCTTTATGAAGACATCTTAGAACAGTTGTATGACTAACATTATTTTCACGGGCAATTTGACGTGTACTAGAAGTTGGATTCTCTTGGACACTTAACGAAATATCCACTTTCATATCATCTTCAACGAAGTGTGGTTTTCTTTTCAACGGTTTGACATGTCCAAGTTCTGTGAATTGTACATGAACTTTAGACACAGTACTTTGTGAAATATTAGGTAATTCGGGATACCTGTGATTAAATAAGTTTGCCACTTCAACTTGACTTCTGCAGTTATCCCGATACAGATGAAGACATTGTCACAGAAGTAGAGGAAGAAAATTATGTAATAGTGGTTGATCAAAGTATAGAGAACACGAACCCAGAGGAACCAACAGTTAGTAACAGCCAGGGCATTCCAGTATATAAATCTAAAGATGGAACTGAGTGGTCAAAAATTCCAGGAAACACAAAAGTTAGACGTTCAAAAGCTAATATTAGGAGACATGCTCTAGGCCTTACAAATTACAGTTCTGATATCTCAAGTATAAAAGACGCTTTTCTTCTTTTCCTATCTCCGGATATTCTGAACATAATAGTAACCGAAGCAAACAGAAAGTCACAAACATATTATGATTAATGGAATATAGAAAATTCGAATAAAATCAAAGTTTTTGTACCTGTTGTTTCTACAGAGATTGAAGCTCATATTGGACTGTTGCTTATTCTTGGCGCACTTCATGGATCGAAAGAGGCTATCGATATGCTCTGGTGTCAAGATATTTCTTACTGTCGTCCTATAATTCCTGCTGCAATGTCAGGAGACAGATTCAAACAAATTACTTCATTTTTACGCTTTGATAATTTTCAAACAAGACAAGAACGAAAATTAGTAGATAAGCTAGCTCCGATAAGAGATATATTCGATATTTTCACTTCTAATTGTAAAAAATCACTTAATCCTGGCGACCATCTATGTGTAGATGAGCAGCTTGTACCATTTAGGGGTAAGGCACCATTCCGAGTCTATATGAAGAGTAAACCTGATAAGTATGGAATCAAAATATGGGCTCTTGTGGACTACACCACTTCTTATATTGCAAACATGCAAGTTTATTTGGTTAAGTTATTTGAAAAGCAATATAGGCAAACTTTATATTCCTATGTATCTAATAATTTTTAGAAAAACAAGGTAACAAAGCGGAAAAGGGTCAAGGTCAAAGGGTTGTCCTAGATTTGACAGACCATTTGGAAGGCGGATTTGGAATAACGACCGATAACTTTTTTACAAGTTTAGAACTTGCTGACGAGTTGTGGAAAAAAAATATTACTTTATGTGAAACCCTCCGGAAAAATAAAACATTTATTCCCAGGGAACTTCTACCGGCATCGTACAAGAAAGAGTTTTCAATTATGTTTGCTTTTAGAAATCAAAGAACGCTAGTATTCGTATGTTCCAAAACAAAAACATGCTGTCATCTTACTTTCAAGTGAGCATACTGATAGTGAAGTAGCTAGAACAGCACTATAAACCAGAAATTATTCTTCATTACTACAGAACAAAAGGTGCTGTCGACACTTCAGATAAGTTGGCCAAATAATATACAGTGCAGAGAAAGTCAAACCACTGGCCAATGGCAATATTTTCGCATCTTATAGATATCGCAGGAATAAATGCTTATAAATTGTGGTTACTGCAAAACCCGGATTGGCGGAAAAACAGTTTGGATAAACGTAAAATGTATATTTTGGGACTAGGAAAAGAACTTATAAAGAAAAACGGTTTCCGGCGATATAAAAATAAATGGATTCAGACGAATAGAAAACGGCATATGACAGACGTTTTTCCCGAACTACTGGATGCAACAGAACATAGAGTTGAACAACAAAACATTACCAGGGGGCGCTGCCATATGTGTCAAAGAGGAAAAGACAGAAAATCCCAGAAAAATATGTATTAGGTGTAATAACTTTGTGTGCCTAGAACATTCAAAATCGGAGATAGTTCGTAAAAAATGTTAATATGATATGTAGCTAGTAGTATTAGTGACTAGGGTATTTTGTATTTTTTCGTGATGATTTTTGATTAATAAATGGTTAATAGTAAAACTTTAATAAAACTTCTTTTCTATATATTTAATTTAAAGAAAAATATAGCATTTCTGCAATTTTACGCATGGGGTCTTCTCGGACCCCAGTTAGTCCTTTTCGTACAATTTTTATGTCCGTCCCATGAAGGTTAAGTAAGTCAATGCCTATAAGTCCGTTATATTTCTTACTGAATTTGACCAGATGAAATTTGTGCTTTTCTTCAACTTTAAAAATATCGAAAAGGGGAATTTCAATGACTTCATTATGAAAACTGATACTATGGGTTGTCTGAATGCTAAAATCTTTGTATAAAATGTAATTTCTAAAAAATCGATGAACTATGTTAAGATCAATTAAAATTCTACCACTACCGATATCTATTAAAAAGTTAGCATGTTTTATGTTATGTCGTTGTTTTTCATACCCACGCGAAAATTTATATCTGCGTTATCATAGTTGTAAGTTGAATCCTGTGTGGGACGGTGAGAGTGTGTAGCAGGTGTATTTATCACGTTACTTTCTTGTTCTAGATAAGGATTATGATTTTATGTTTCTTGGCAAATCTGAATGTGAGAATTATAACAGTTATTATTTTCAGGGAATTCATGATTTCAAGAGTT